>CM020246.1:30556526-31156526 GCA_009819775.1 Phoenicopterus ruber ruber
GTTATGATTTCCAAAATACATAGATAAAGTATAGTATGTGCAAAACTAGTCTACGTGGTTTGACAGAGTAAGTTTTGTCATAGAATACTTACAGACTTAATGCCAACATGAATATACAGTGTAGTTTGTGTGTAATTTGCTAAAGATAGGTAGAAATCTTACCTACTTCAGTTACAATCGTGATGTTTGTGAGAGTGCATTGTGCAGTACTATGCTAAGAGCTAATCCAGATTCTGTTCCTGGGTGTAAAGCTTAGGGGAGCAAAGGTTTGAATTATACATCAGCTGTAAATCTAAGCAAGTTTATGAAACTACAGGAGTTTGATACTTGACATTTTCAAGTAGTCAGTGAAGAAGAAAGACCTGGAAACATAAGCTCCCATCTGGATTCTAAAACATTCGCCCTTTCCTACAGTGGAAGTACTTGCAATATAGTGTACATCTACTCAAGGTCATTTTAAGCTAATTATTTTTAATGATACAATACTCTGGCTATGGCAACATAGAAGTTAGCTTTGGCTTGCATGTTTTGTGTCTTGAGTTGGCTCTGATATTTGTGTTAAGTGCCTTACTGTCAAAAATGGCAGCCCTAAAAAAAATCACCTAATCCATTTTCCTGCTCAGGGCAGAATCAGCCAGTCCTGTGTCATTTAGAATAGATGTTCATCTGGTCTGTTCAAGGCCTTCCCTAGCAGTGAATTTAGAAATCCACAGGGGAATGTATTTAACTGTTTGGCTTTGCCTTACATTTTATCTAAATTTTCTTGTTGGATTTTAAGCCAATTGCTACTTCTTCTAATCACTCTGGTCATGCAGAACAGGCTGCTACTTTTCTTTTTTTAACATTTCTTTATGTCACAGGAGAGTTGTTTCCCTGCTTATTCAATTCTTAAGGTTAACAACCACTGCTCATTCAGTCTTTTCCCGTAGTTCCTGTTTTCTTCAAGATGTCTTGATTGTTTTCACTGATTTCCCCTAGCTCTTCTATGTGTGACTGATGTCTTTCTGCAAGTTTGGTCAAAAGCTAGATGTCAAAATTTCAGGTGTAGCCTCATTTGAATAAGGAGGAGGAGTTCTTTTGCATAACTTCTAGGATACTTACCCCTCGTGATCCAGTATTTCATTTTCTTTTTGATCCAGTATAAGCCCTTAATCCTTTTCTGTGGATCTACTTCCTGGCTAGTTTTTCAGAAGCATGTTTTGTATAGTCGATCTTTCGTTCCCACTAAGAGGATTTAGCATATGCCCTTGTTGAATGATATCGAAGTTTTCTTCACCAAAATTATTCTGAATTTTAAGCCTGTCCTCAGGTGAACTTCTGGTCAGCTTGGTGTTCTTCGGAGATTTAGAAGGCATACTTTCTATTCTGTCTTCCTAAAGACACTAAAAACACTGAAAAGCACTGGACCATTTGATAAAGAGCCATTAGGACTATTCTGAAAACAATTTCTTTCCAGTTCTCCATTTACTTGATAGTAATTGTTTTCATTGTTTGCTTCTGAGACTGCTGTGTGAGGCTAGGTCAGAAACCTTGCTAGTCAAGATGGTACATAACTACCCCTTTTTCAACATGACTTGGTATTCTGTTGAGAAAAATTAGTCTTCCTCCTCCTCTCTATTGGTCTCAAATTGTCTCTATATGTTCTAAAAAGAGCTAAGGTAAAGCTAAGTCAGATTGCTTCACAGTGCATTGCAGTCATTACTGCAACTCTATTGTATACATATTTTAACTTATGCTTTCAGGTGGACTCGAGTGTGTTGAAACAAATGCAAGTGTAGGAACTACTAATACTTTTTGACTCCTTATTCAGAGGAATCATATTTGTACTGTAACACTGCCTATGCAGGTTCAGAATAAACACAACTCTACATCAAGTTTTCTGAGTTTTTTAATAATCTTATTTTCCATGTGTGTGTGCGCAAAACAGAGTTATTTGTCACACCCATTGGCCTCCCACCACCATCACTTTTATGTCTTCTTTGAGAATTTAAGTGTTTGTCTTTTTATGCAACGACATCTCTGGAAGATTGTAGAAAAAGCAATAATAATCTTGTACAACATTTTAGAATAGAATCATAGAATCATTTAGTTTGGAAGAGACCTTTAAGATCATAGAGTCCAACCGTTAACCTAGCACTACCAAGTCCACCCCTAAACCATGTCCCTAAGCTCCATGTCTGCATGTCTTTTAAATACCTCCAGGGATGGTGACTCCACCACCTCCCTGTGCAGCCTGTTCCAATGCCTGACAACCCTTTCAGTGAAGAAATTTTTCCTAATACCCAATCTAAACCTCCTCTGGCGCAACTTGAGGCTGTTTCCTCTCATTGCCTGTTATTTGGGAGAAGAGACCAACAGCCACCTCTCTACAACCTCCTTTCAGGTAGTTGTAGAGAGCAATAAGGTCTCCCCTCAGGCTCCTTTTCTCCAGGCTAAACAACCCCAGTTCCCTCAGCCGCTCCTCACAGGACTTGTGCTCTAGACCCTTCACCAGCCTCGTTGCCCTTCTCTGGACACGCTCCAGCACCTCAATGTCTTTCTTGTAGTGAGGGGCCCAAAACTGAACACAGTACTCGAGGTGCGGCCTCACCAGGGCCGAGTACAGGGGGACAATCCCTTCCCCAGTCCTGCTGGCCACGCTATTTCTGATACAAGCCAGGATGCCGTTGGCCTTCTTGGCCATCTGGGCACACTGCTGGCTCATATTCAGCCGGCCGTCAACCAACACCCCCAGGTCCTTTTCCGCCGGGCAGCTTTCCAGCCACTCCCCCCCAAGCCTGTAGCGTTGCCTGGGTTGTTGTGACCCAAGCGCAGGACCTGGCACTTGGCCTTGTTGAACCTCATACAATTTTCAAGGGAATCTGTAACTATATAAACATACAAAATTGTGGTAGATAGTTTATAAGCATTTGTATCTTGTGGCTTTGTCACTGTAACTCCTAAGGTAACAATATTGTGCATATTGCATGAAAACTTTTTTGAATTAATCGTTTCATCGTAACTTGGATGCAGTGAACTACTTATATCAGTAAAACTGGAAAAAATAGAAGGGACAGTAAGTTCTGAATTAAGAACGGTACTTTAATTCATAACATACCGTTTTACCCGTATTCTGTATCATGCCATTCTCCAAAGGTAACTATAGTTACTTCTATTTTTGTTGCAATGTTACAGAAGAATGAGATTTATTTACCAGTAGCAAGGGATGCCCCTCATTTTTTTTCTCTTGCTGTGGCTGCTGTTACAGCTTTATAGCTATCTTTTCATGGGGTTTTCTGGAGTAAAAATTTACATTTCTGACTAATAAGTTGGTTTCATAATATCAATATACAGTCCTCAGCTGTCTCTTTTTCGTTATGTGTCTTGGGGAAGTTGACTAGATCTCTTCTTTTCTGAGGAGTTTTGCCTCAGTCAGCAGCCACAACTCAGACTGTGGAGACCAGCTACCTGTTCCTTTTCAGTTAGACCCTGACCCCTCTGTTGATACACCCAACACTGAAGAGTCTAGTTAAGGTCATACACCTCAAGGTCTGTAAGCATGCATGTATATTGACCAAGTATGTCAGTTCCCTTCTTGCTAGGAGGTCAAGTACCTGAGTTTGGAACCAGGAGACAAAAAATTACAGAAGCCAAACCTGTGTTTAGTGAGATTGTGCTGCTGCCCTGCACAACCTGTAATTCAATAACAGCCTCCTAGGGAAGCTGTAGACACAAACAGGCTTTGTCACTAGCTGTCGCTGCAGCCTGCTGTTCTGTAACTGTTGGCATGACAACCATATTTCCTAAAAAAAAAAAAAAAAAAAAAAAAAAAAAAAGGAGGAGTTTGCTTCCTAATCCTACGAAGCATTTATATTCTGGAAGTATTTCATGCTCCAGCAGATTCTATCCCTGCACCACTTCTAACAAGATTGCAAGATACTTTGCTGGATCCCATGGCAGATTATTTTCTTGAGGGGTCATTTACTAAGGCCTCCATTGCTTAGGACAGGCTTCAAGAATCAGAGGATTTGTTTGAGTAGTTACAAGACTCTTAAGGCAGTTGCACCTGAATTCAGCTTCTCATTCAATTTAATTGCTGGCTAGGTGACATGAATAAAGTTCTATTCCCTAATTGTGCAGTTCATTTGAAATAGCTTTGCATGTTGGCCAGGGAAACATATTTGAGTCCAAAATGAACAGTGTCTCCTTTACCTCATGCAGACATGCAAAAGTCAACTATTGTGGACTACTTGTTTTGCTCATCTAAAAATTGTAAGTGAAATTCCAACATTTGGTCTGTGATTAGTCAATCTTACTTAAATTTAAAGAATACCAGTGCTGGCTTTCATACATACAGAATGTCTGGTGAATACTGTTTAACATAATCATGACATTGATTTTATTTGCTTTTTTTGTTTGTTTACTAACCAAGGTAAGTATGTTGTGTAAAAAAAAAAAATCAAACTACCTAACAGGAAAATGTTGGGCATGTTTCCAACTGTTTTCTCATCAGCTGGAACTTTACATAACTTTTTGATTTTACACACTCTCTAATAGTCTGTTAAAAGTTAGGTCTGGCATGGGAGGTAGTAAAGTTGGGCCAGCTTGTTTACTACAACTTGACATAAATTACTAAAAGTTTTTCAGTTGGGTTTCTGTTTTCTGAGAGAGCTTCACTTTTATGTATACAACTTTGGAATCAATACTAAGAAGATATTTTAAGGCATGGTTTTGTAAACTGTGATGGTGGAATTTGATCTTACAGTAGTCTTCGTTAGATACTGAAATAGCTGCGTGGAAAACCAGCATTACATTTGATAATTGTTTCAGCTTTATTTTCATCTACTGGTTGTTATTTTTAACTGTAATGGAGGGGGTTTATATAGTCCCTATTGGAGGCTTAGATTCTGTGAAGGAGGAGAAAAGAAGTAACCTTTTACTCAGTGCATAGTATATCTGCATAGTTCATGTACGTGATACCCCTCCACCCCTGATTTTCTCTCTTCCTTACTCCTCTATACCATTTCTGGTTATAATTGCAAAGTTTCCTGACTTGTTGCTAAACCTGTTTAATAGTTGAGTAAGTGAGTATTTGCCCAGGGCTTTTGACGAAAATTGCATTCTGATCTAAACCCTGCTCTGTAGTATTGAATTGCAGATCCAATTGAATTTGTTAAACTGTAGGGGAAAACAAGTCACATCTGAAAGACTTTGTCACTGGAGGCTTAAAAAGTCCACCGTCCTCGGGTGTTGTCTATTTAGTGACCAGCGATCATCAGGATGCCCCAGGTACTATTTTTTAATGTGCAAGGTGAGGCTGATAAGTTTTATGTATGTGGGGCTGATTTCTCGAAGGATTAGGAATTTGTACATGACTTCAAGGCCTCACAAAGCCAAGCCATTTTTATGTTCTGAGTATTACTGTCTATCTTTCATGACCTTTTCAGGAAATTCAGTTCAGAATCTATTTAAGAAAAGGAAAAAAATTGCTACTTTTAAGTCACAGTGAAATTAAAAGCATTGAAGCAGTTTAGATGAAAGGGGCTTTTCTTGGCTTTTGATGTATGAGAGGGAATTTAAATGCATCTACCCGATAGCTTTGGTTCTCTGTTTTGGCAAGATGGGTTTGTTAGTTCATAAGGAAAAGAACCTGATTTACACTCTGGGTATCTTTCTCAGAATTTGGAGGCAGGATTGAGAGTATTAATTTTGGAAACTAACAAAGTACCTTGAAATGCCTCTTCAATATTTGAGAGGTATTCTCAGTAACGCAATTTTTAGTGTTCCAGAAATAGTTTTTGTGTGAGAAAGACCTCAAATCAGGAAATCTGAACAGCTCTTTTATAGGAATACCTATCAGTAAAACATCTTGCCATATTTTCATAGGATTCTTTTTTTTCAATCTGTGATTTTGTCCACATGATGTTACATGTAAAGTACCATAACAGATATTAACGCAGTTTTGATTGGAATCGTACATATATTCTCCCCTAGAAAACATGAGAATAATAGTGTCACATAAACACCTTTCTGTATTTTTTAAAAATATGAGTAGTATTGTTAACATTAGACTAAAGTAAACTGCATTTTCTTTGAAATAGCTATACTTTTCTCACATACCAAGTTTATGTACCGTGGCAACCATGAGTTAAAATTCTGTGTTTCAGGCTTTGTTATATTATTATTGTTTCAAGTGCAAAAATTTGCATGAAAAAATTAGGCCCTGTGGTTAAGATGCCTGAAATGCTCTTTATGTGGAAGGTCAAAATTCGCATCAACTTCCAAAACTGAAAGACAAACAACTATTAAATACTTCACAAAATCCACAAAAAAAGAAAGTCTGCATTGAAAGTTTAAAACATGACTGTTGCTAGGGGCATTTGGCGACAGAAAGAGAAGCAGCAAAAATTTTAATATTTGGCTCCACTGCATTGTTATGTCCTCTGACATGCCTTGACAGTAATGATGATAGGTCATATGCAGTAGGTGACCTTTTGTCGCCTATCAAACTTTTGAATAGAGGCAATAAATTTTCCTATGTTGATTTGCATTTACAAAAAGGGTACGAAGTTGCCCGTGCCTTTCCAAGCGTGTATTGTCACCAAAGTATTCATTATGCAAAAAGGGAAGCATTTAATATTTTGCCTTGTCATCAGGAGCAGATTGAGAGACCGTTACTGTAAAGTGCCATGTTTTGAAGGCAGACCTGAGCAGATGATGAGCAGCTTCACACTGATGTTTTCCGTGCAGGAGGCATGACAGGCAAAAGTAATCCTTTTGATGGAAGACAATGGACTTGGTCAAGAAAAAAAAGCATAACTGGAGTACCGATTATCTCACAATACTTTTGTCAGTATACTGTCCTTTACACTGCTGAAATAGGCTTTCCTGAGTCAGAATTCTGGATAAGTCAGGGAGAAAATGCTGAAAGAAAAAAGAAAGAAAATCTTCCCCTTCCACTTTTCCTCACTGAAAAAAACAGTCACTAGGTGCTCCAGAATCCTGTGTATGCAGCAAACACATGCATCTCCGTCATACTGAACAAGATAAAGGGGGAAAAAATGAGGCATCTCTGTCATGTTAGATTTTACTTCAAGATGGATTGCTTGTGAATCTGAAGCCAGGAAACACGAATCTTCCATCAGCTGTTTTTCTGTGCTGGTGGAAATTGCATGTAACACATCATTCACAAATGGAAAGACTGCAGCAGGTACCAAGGAAGACTTGTTGGCAGTCAGAGCCCTGTTTCCTAAACAGGACCTTTCTGTGATTAGTGTGAAATAAAATGCTTCCTACTTGAGTTCCTGTCAAAGGTTTTCTTGGATTTCCTGCTCATCCATTTTACTTCAGCAAGCCTTTGGCACCTGCAGTCATCAAAAAAACCCAGACTTTTGCTGTCCTTATCAAGCTTGTTGGGAGGTTTTTATACTTCTTCATCTTTGGTTTTTGATCGGGTTCACTTCTGGCAAAGGAGGCTTGAAGAAATCAGGACCTTCTGTACAGAAGAAAAAGTGTAGCAACTCATGACTTAATAGTGTTATTTATAAGCCTGGTAGACAAAAGTGAATGTACAAAAATAAATTGCCATTTTTATGCATCTGAATTATATCAACTGCATATTATCTTCATGTATGCACATTAAATAATTGATCATTTTCTCCTGACAATTTAAAAAGCAAGTATGTATAGAAAAACTTATATCATACTAAGTTTAAAAAAACACACGCCATGCCTTAATCATAGTTATTTCCTGTTTTGTTGTCATTTAGTTACTTGAAGTTACATTACAAACTAAAATTAATTCAGCTAAATCAGCCTTGAAAGATAGCTTTGGTCACATTAAGTGTATTCCTATACAATTGTGAGTCTGTAAAGATTATTTTTTCCCCCATAAATTTGCCTGCAGTATTTTCGTAAGTGATGGTCTTGCAGTGTCATTCTTAAGTCAGTTACATCTCATTCAGTCTGTAAATTTTACTTCCAATTATACTTCCAAAGATACTCGCAACTATTTCCAATGCCAATGTGTTAACAATGTTTACTCTTTGGGTCATCAATATGCTGTAAGGTTCTGAGCAATTTGAAGGCAATCTGAAATACGCAGGAAACCATGTAGTTCAGAACTGCTATTACAACATCCCTTTCAGAATATGTTTGTTTATCATCTGGCAACTTTCACACACAATATTTCACGAGTCCATTATATACTGTCCTCCAGTCTTGAATGAGGGCGTTTTTTCACTGTGTTTAGAAACAGGCTACTACTCCAAGTGACAAGAGTTGTTCATCAGGGGATCTAGCTTTCTAAAAAGAAGGAGAGAAGATTTTGGGGAAAAAAAAACCTAACCAACCAAACAAAACCCACCACAACAAAACAGTTCAGTGATAAAGAGTAAGAGATTGATAGCAGTAGTTTCTGGTATAGAATTTGTTTGGATTTTTTCCGCCTCTTTCTGCTGCCTCTAGGTAAGGTTGGCTTGGTCAAGAGGCTGTTCAAATTAAATCTTCACAAGAGATAAAAGTACAACTGCATGTCAAATGGGAGGGGTAAATCACACTTACTTTTGAAAACTGCAGAAGACAATTATAAATAGTTCTGTACATCTTTTAAGAGTGTGGCTGAGTAGCTGTAGACCACAGAATAGTGATGATTTTTGGTATTTCCACATTCAGTCTCTTAATATAGTGAGTATGTATTTTCTCAATGCTCTGATTTGGTAAGCAAAGCATCTTTATAGTCAGCATGATACAGCTCTTCCTTTTTATCACCCAGTTCCTTCCCACTAATGGAGCACTCTCCTTGTGCTCCCTGAGAAGGCTCTGGGTCCTGGTATCATCAGTAATTGTACTCTTCAGTCTCTCCATCCCCAAAGTTTATGAAAAGCCCATAGGTGCAAAATCAGTTTGAGTGGTTCCATTTAAAATCATTGTTTGCCTTTTGGAGGAGGGAGGAATGAGAATAATTATTGATTTTTTTTTTTTTTTTTTTTTAACCAGATTTCACTTTTGAACAGAAGAAAATTTACGTCCTTGCCAATGTAGCTTGCCATAAGTTGGAGCAAGTTTATCAGTGCTGGCTTTGTGTGATGCTTTACTTAATTGTCACATTAAAGATTAAGCTTAAGCATTAAGATATTTTACATTAAGGTTAAATACTAGGATATTTTATCTGAAATATTTTTCTCAGACCAGAAAAAAAAAACCACTGAAGAGAAAAGCTTTGATCCTATAAATATTTTAAATACATACCTTTTTTTTTTTTAATGTTATGCTCTGTTGCTTTGGTTGAGACCATTTCTCTTTAAACGTAAGTATGTTCTTGCATGGTTCTATCAGGTCTTTTTGGCATCAGTCTTTAATTCAAAATGCAGGGAAAGACTATTTATAATTTGCATTATTGTTTTCCTTAATGTCTAATTGAAAATAGGCACCTGGAGTTTCTGTGAAAATAATTAAGCAACTATTAATAGTTCTCAAATGCAAAACAGAAAACAATCTATCTTCTCCTGCTTCTCAAAAAGAAGCAAGTTTCAGTGATGTGAAGATGGAGACTCTGACTGATGAACATATGGCTGAAGGACTCAGTTTCCTTATTTTGTTGAAGTTCAGCATATCTGAGAAGACCATTTATTACAAATTTATGTGTTTTTGCAATAATTGCATTTTGTTTGCATTTTTAAAAAAACCAATCCTTTCTGCTGAAGTGCTGGATGGAGACTTTTTGGAATATTCCTTATGTAGAGGAGAACGAGTCAGCAGTGAAAGCGATAAAAACTGGATGTATTCACTAATTCTTTGCCTTGGACAGATTTTAATCTATATTCTGTTTTAGTTTAGTCCCAGCAAAACTGGTAAATCTGTTGTGCAATATTATCCAGCAAGGAGAGGAAATTCAGTTAAAATAACTCTTAATCAATCCTTATAATTATCTCAAGGTATTTAGTCATTGCACTGTTGATACAGTATCTTATGCACTTTCATCTAATTGTGAAGTATTATGGCATTCTTCTTCTTCAGAGTCTTGATCTGTAGTATACTGACCTGTATGCTGTAGCATAGCAAGAGAGAATTAGTTACAATGTAAGGGAACTTGCTCTAGGGAGCCAAGAAATAATTCAAACGTGTGGAAATTAGAAACAGTCCCAGATAATCAGGAATGTCACTGTTGAGAAACTAAGCAGGAGAACTGGATTTTGAAGAAAAGGAGAAGATGAACTTTTGGAGAAGATGAACTTTAGGTTGGAAAGTTGAAATCTTCATCAATTGTCAGATACAATCTGAGAACAAAAATGTAAAATAGAGGGGTAGGATTTCAAATAGAGCAAGACGGGAAAAAAAGTGAAATTTCTCTTGGAATATCAGTACAGGACTTGAAGGATTATGCTGAAGAGAGACATTGATAGGGGCAGGTAGATGACATATTAGTCCTTTCGATGTTTGTTATTAGCCTTCTGTAGGGTTCTTTCACTTCTTTCTTCTCTTCCAAATTGGTAAATGGGAACTTCGTTTTGCAAAGCAGTCATCTGTTGTTCATTACTGCATTACCAACATATTTTTTGGTTTTAAGTGCTTAACAGCCGTGAAGCTTAGTGCCTCTTGGCCAGTAGTCAGTACAATGCCCAGGTAAGTTATTTGTTGTTCCCAGAAAAGCTCATTCTTTTGGAAACATTGCATGATTGGGTTAGTATTTATGTTCAGGGAGTTGGGAAGCTGACTTTTTTTCTGTTCACCTGTGTTTTGCATGCTTTCTGGAAACATGGAGTTTAATTAGTGTGCTAGCAAATCTGTTAACGTGGTAATCTTAGTCACAAGAGCTCTCTTCTACCTTTGCGGGTTGGAGAGACACAGGGCATCAATGTCTGAAGGGAAGAGGGCAAGCTATCTTAATGTTCATTTTGTTAAGATAAAATCAGAGAGGGATGCAGGAAGAGATCTCGTGTTCTGTGCCCATTTCCCATTTAATCTGAACATATTTTCAGCATTATCCAGTAGACTTACTACATGGCTCCCTACCACTTTTGTGTGTACAGTTTCTTTAACTATAAGTAGTAGCAGTAGCTTTCACTATGCCTTAACTTTCTCATAACAATACTATAGTTATCTCCAATCAAAGGAAAAATAACTGTATCTTACAATGTTGTGTCATCTAAATATTAGAGACAGGCCTTGGACACCAAAACCCATTTTATGCTGAGCACTGACATTGATTCACTGTGTGACCACACTTGAGTTACCTGATTCTTGTAAAATTAATTTAAAGCTAATATAAGACTAACACGATTGTTGACTTGCAGAAGGCAGTTGTGAAACAAAACTCCTAACTGTAGCTCTCAGTGCTTATTTGGGTCCGTAGTTCTCAATTGAAAAGGTGTTCAGTTATGGTGCTGTGTCACGCTTTCAAGAAGTTAAGAATGCATCCATAATGTCCTGCTCTTCAAATGGAGAAACAAAACAGTTTCCATTTGATCTCTACTTTGTTTCTGTGGTGCTTGTGTAGCTATATCCATGTTCACTAAAAATACTTCCACCTCAAACCAGCTATTTTCCTTTATGAAGAGGAAAATGTAATTGCAAGCAGCAATAGGAAGGCCAGCTGTCTCAGAAGTAACTTCTACTTGCCTTCTGAAAAATCCACTTTTGGGTTTGGGGTGAGGGCACTCCTTTTTGGAGGAAGGCAGTTTGGTTTCTTTAATCCATGGTCAGTATTCTCTTTCTTAAAATTCTGGTACCCTGAGAAGCCTGCATGCTCTTAGCTCTTTAGCAAGGAAATTGTTTTGTGTACGAGGACCAGGATACAGCAATAAGATTCAGAAAAGCAGGAAGATTTTGTCAGTACTGGACTTAACATGAGGTCCTCACACTTCCACTGGCGTCTCTGCCTTTCATGAGGTGCCCAACCCTTTGCAAAACTTGAAATTAAATTTTCACAGCTTACTTTCAAAAAATGAAGTCTCCAAACATTATTGCGCTCTTTTGTCCTGTTTCCTTAATGGAAGGAAAGTGTTAAATTTTTATTTGTGTACTATTTTCCTTGACTCCCTTGCTGTTCACCTCACTAATCCAGAGGCATTTGAGCATGGGAGATGTCTGTGCTATCTTGCACTCTCGCGTAGCCCATCATCTGTCAGGAACTGGAGATTTGTGTCTGGGATTTGTATCATTATCATACTGGTAAAGGTTTGAAAGGGCATTCTCTTCGGTGAGGCAGTTCAGCCCTAGAATAGTAAGCTTTTCTAACAAAGAGCTCAGTCAGATGAATTAGTATAATAAATATTTTGTTGCTCATACACGGATCGTATGTGTAGACATATGCACAGAGCGTTAATATCTCTGCTGATAATTGATTTATGTGATATAGTTTTAAGCCATCTTTTGAGGCAGCATAAATCATATAGGTTTAGTTTTAAATATTACTGTTTATATACAAAATATAGATTTGCTACTTGAGAACTAATGTTAGGAGTCACGATAACAACATTTTTGGATTGCTGATATTGTCACTGATTTTCAAGTGGTGTCACTAAAGTCTTAAATTAAGGAAAACTGTCCGAGTTTGCATTCATGTGTATAAATTTTGAAAGCTGAGTATAGTAATCGATTGATATATTACTAGCTAAGTAGACAGTTTAATACTTGTTTGCAGATCTGTAGTACGCTAAGAATTAATTTGTTATCTGCTAGTTACTAATTTTAAGAGTGCAAGAGTATATGTTAGTTTACTTGGGTTTTACTTTTATTGTTGTCTTTACTACATTGCTATATATAATTTGAAAAAATTTTTTTTAATTTTATCTTTTCTCTTTGTCCTGGTACTTTTTTCCCAAAATATTACCTACTCCAAGCAAGCATTTTATGCAGAATTCTAAAATGAGATCTTAGTAAACTGTGTGATGAGAGCACCACTGTTACTTTTTTGGTGGTAGAAAATTTGTCAAGCAAACAAAAATATAAATATATTTTTAGTTAAGTGAATACCAGTTTTCTGAAGGACAACAAAATGTTACCAAAGTTAACAAAATGGTAACTTGGTTTGGTTTGGTTTTTTAATTTCTTGTGAATCAGAATAGATTTCTTTATCAGTTTCAATAACGAAAACCTGATCTGTTCACTGTGGAGCAATAGGAATACATTTTCTGTAATAAATGCATCTTTAAAATGCATGCAACCTATTTCAGTTTTAAAATTGTACATGAAATTGTGTAAATGTGCTATTATAATTAAAATGCTAACAAGAATCAGTAACTGTCCAGCTAAAAATCTAATTTGGATGCCTAGAATAATAAGGAGAAATATGATAAGTAGTTGTCAATATTAAAGCAGGCTGAAGGAGGAAGGCTTCGGGCCTTGTAGGAGGTAGAATGAAACAGCAGATTTGAGTATCCACAATCCTTTCAGTATTAAATTTTCAGTAAAATAAAATTACTTGTATATGAAAACATAGCCTTTCCCCAGCTCTCTTTTTTTTCCTGATCAGCTGATGAAGAGACTAGCAGCTCGCTGCTTTGCTGGCTTGTTAATTTTATCCCCACTAACTGTGATTTCCGATAGCTGGCCTGCTGATAGTGGTAAGGTAAATATCCTTTTTCATTGCCGTCTTGAAGATTCAGTAGAACTACATCACAGGCATGTGTAGGTGTGTAACACATCAAAAGTCGGTGTTCTCCGTATTTCAATGTACAACTGAGTGCTTAAGGAGAGCAATGACATTAACTGTTGACAGCCTTGCATGCTGTATTTATTATTAGCTTTTCTAGCTTCCAAGATATGCAGAGAAATTTCCTTTTCTTAATCTTCGTTAGCTGCAGTGGTTTATAGTGGGTGTCCTGCTTTAACCAAATGAATATTAATGAATTTGTATGCAGATTATTATTTTTTTTTTCCTTCTTTTTTCTTCCTAACTCATCAGATCTCAAGCCTCCTTCATAGTGGTTATCTGAATGCTGTGGAAGCATGATGTAAATTGTCTTTTGATTATTAAGGCCTAGTTTCAGGCTGTCCCTCAGGATTCTGCGTTCGTGTTTGTTCTGTGGATTTGCACATCGGAGGATGCATAGGAAACAGATTTGGAAATCCCACTGGTGTTTTTAACATACCAGGTTGTTTTGTGTTGTGCATCAGGTTTTGTTCACAAAACGTTTTTCAAGAGACATTGTACACAATCGAGAAAAATTATGTCTGGGCTGTAATCACTCTTTTTATATTGATTGTTATGCTCACATGATCATAAATATTAGCCATGTTTGGTGCTGTGGAGAAATGAAGGTAATTGCCTTATGATTAGAGCTCTTTCAGCTACGAGAAGGGATTGATTAGCATTTGCATGTACTCAAGGCAATATTGAGAGGCAAAAGGGACAAATACCAACATCAGTTGTGTTCTGAGAAAGCATTAATCAGAAAGCCTAGTTTTAAGATTTTTTAGTATTTTTTTTATTTTTCATTTCAGTTCTCTTATGACTTGGTATTTTTATTTCTTTTCTTTTGTTGGCTTTCCCAAATCAAGAAAAGTTCAGCTTCTTGCTTTAGCACATGGATCTGATAGTCAGTGTGTGAACAGGTTCCCTTTATTCCTAGTTTGGTTTTCTGTAGCATTTTTTTATCCCTCTGCATAGTGCTGCTGGGTCTGGTTAAAAGCATACATCCAGGTAACTGAAACTAGTGTTCATTGTTTGTGACTGTGTGTGGGGTTTGGTTTTTTGGGGCTTTTTTTGCATCCCATGTTATGAGTGGTTTTTACAGTAAAACACTGTACTGTTGGTGCTTCTGCCTATCTGTTGGTTACTATTCTAGAAGAAAATGATACATTTTAGAGACGGTTTTAACGCTTAGGTGATTTGGAAGTTGCTTAAATTATTTGGAAGAGAAGTTGAGTCGTTACTGCATAAAGTATCTGTGTGTCGTTTGTGTGCACAAAGAACTGTGTGTGATCTGGCTTTGGGAGCCGAGCACAGTTTAGACTGTCCTGTTTGAAAACATGCAATATCAAAGTCTGTTTTGCAGGGACTACATAAGCCAGAACTGCTGCTGACGTGAACAAGTGAATGTTTGTTGCACACTTACTGACACAGTACCATAGGCCGTTATTATGTGTGAAACTGAGTTGGTGTGGAATTTAAGGTTCAGATAAACACGCATCTGTTTAGATCATAGTGGGATTCTTAGAACAAATTAATGTTTAGTGTCCCTTTGATTGCCAGTAACTCAATTTCTTGTTGTACTCCTGTTTATAAATAAGCTAAACATTTTGTGTTGAATTATCTGCATCCTGTGAGGTTGCATTTTTGTTTTTAAATACAGTTTGTTATTTCCCTTTGCAATATCTCTTTTGTTTAAAAAAATCATACTTTTTGAATCCATGGTTGTCAGGCAATTGAAGACGGCAATTTGGAAGAAATGGAAGAGGAAGTCCGGCTTAAAAAACGGAAGAGACGACGAAATGTGGATAAAGATTCTGGGAAGGAGGATGGAGAGAAAGCAAAGAAAAGAAGAGGCAGACCACCTGCTGAGAAGTTGTCACCCAACCCACCCAAACTGACAAAACAAATGAATGCTATCATTGATACTGTGATAAACTACAAGGATAGGTGAGCTTGGAGATGGTCTTTCTCTGCTGCATGTGCTCTTTCTCTCTGTTTTTTAGCAGCTTCATTTTTGTTTTCAGTCTTTAGAAGGATTTGCTGACACAACATTTCTGAAAAGTAATTCCGCTTAGGGCCTGATCCTGTAAGTCTCACTCTTTGTAGAGGGTTTTTTTAAATACCCGTCTGATAGGAAGTTGTTGAAACACAACTACAAAAAGAAGGCATAGAACTCCTGCTTAGAAATGAAGTCATTCTGCTCAGGAGGTGTCCTTAAGAACATCTAGCTTGAGCACGATTTTCCTTTAGTTTAGTGGTGCACATGTGTTAAGATTGATCTTTTCAAATACATGGCTACAGATTTATTAATGCAAGTTAACGTGGGTCTCACCATGACCTGAAAGACTGCCCAAAAATATGGGGCTCATGTCATGAGTCTCTGAGCTGCCAAAGGAAAAACTGTAGAAATACTGAGCATAATACGTTGTCCGCAGCTGAGATGGGAGCCTGTTTGTCAAGAAATCCCTATTTTCAGCATAACAAAATGCTAAATAGCTGGACCTCAGGAAAAAGTATCACTTCTAATCTGAAATATCATTTGAAGACTTCTGTTTTGCAGGTTTTCAAACTGAAAATCATCTATGCTTTGTGACAAAGAAATTGAGAATTAGTTAATAGCATCTTTGAATCAGACTTGTTTCAGAAAGTTGTATTTTGTAGCTCAACCGCTATTTGCCAAAAATCAGTAAAGCCTTCTTCTGTACTTATCCCTTCTTTGCTGTACATTGACTTACTTAAATCATATAAGGAGCAATTATAAGCTAAATGAATATTAAATGCATTCAGAGAAAATCAGGAAGTATTTGCATTAGGTGACCCGTGCAAGTGTGACAATTTAATTTTTGCATGTAAACAACTTTCAGTCTGTGACTTCAAATGGCAAGTTGCACTTCTTCCTTTTTTTGCAGCTACTATTCTGGGTTTGCCTGTACAAGGTTAACCTGGGCAGTATCTGGTGGAGCACACAGAGCTGTGATGCCTGACTTTTTTGGCACATAACTGTTGAAATGAAGCATTCTGTGATCTGTGGGCTCTTTCTGGAGTACCTCGAAAAGTTTATTGCATTGGAACAGGATTCACAGCCATGAACGTGATGAGCAGAAAACTCAGTGTATTCAGCTTGCTGTGTCTCTCAACTAACAGAACAGCTGAGAAGGGAGAAGTGTTTAAAGTTCAGGTATTCCAGTCAGGGCTGCAAGGAAGCATCTCTTCATTTTGGATCCCTGGACTTGAGCCTTCTTCTGAAGCCAAGCATTTCTGATCAGGGCTCCTACTTCTCATTTTTAAAATAGCAAGCAAAGTTACTTCCGCTAACCTCCAGTAGGGGATAGCTACTGATGGTAACTGATAGTTACTGGGGAAGTTAAAGATTTTTGCCTGTCGCTTGTGCCCCAGGAAGTTCATACCTGACCTCTGTCAAAATAGTTAACCACTGTGCTATTATGTAGTGACGAGGCGTAATATTCCCCCTCCCAGGAGCCCACATTTATGCAAGACAGAATTGGTTCCCACTTTAAAAACGTACAGAGCTCTATTCTGTTAGGAATTAAAAATGCTTGTTAAACTGAGCTCTTCAGTCCGATGAGCTATGCAGAAGAGTTCCAAGTTCCTGTATTCTGATTTTTTTGTGAGCTAGCAGCAAACCACCCAGTGCTATGAAAGTTGGAACAGAACAGAATCGCAAATTTAGGCATCAGGAAATTTTAGTATCTTAAAATCTTTGGGGTTAAGGTTGCTCTAGAGTTCAGTGAACATTTTGAGGATTTGCAGCTTTAGAATTAAGTGGGTTTTAGGCATTGGAACCCTTCAGCTTTGTTGGGGGTTCATGTTTGTTCAGCTCTGGGCTTTTGTGTGTGTGAAGGCAATTGGGGCAAGTATAGAGGGACAGGTTAATTGGAAGAAAAGTAGGCCATGAGCTTCATCTGGGGAAAAAAAAGGTTTTTCATGTATTTAGTATCTGAATGCTTGAAATCATCTTTGTCTTTGCTTAAATTTTCAGTGCTAATAGATTTTTCATCTCTACTTTATGAAAGTCCAGAGGGCTGATTGGACCACGGAGAGCTGATTGTGTCCCAAAAGGTGGTTAGGTGATACCCATCCAAAATCTTACTAACTTTGGCCCGAGTTACTTTGACAAAACTAATTCTACAATCTTTACTAAGTTTTGTTGCAGTTAATAAGCCAGCAGGCAAAAAAAAATCAAGAGAATGCGTTGCTAAACTAATAAATCTCTGTGTACTTTATCTCATGTTTCTCCTTGCTTTTGAGAGGAGCGACTTGTAAATACAGAACCAATTCTCTGTTCTTGTTAAAATCTTTCTTTATAAAAAAAAAACATTTTTCCATGGTGCCCACAAAAATCTGGAGTACCAGTTGGCTGCTTTTGTGTGGCAATTTTGCATAATGTTGACGCAGGGAAGGAGTCCCCAAATACTTTCCTAACTGTCTTGTATTTGACTTCTGTTGTAGGCATTTGGGGACAAGTACAATCCTTTCCTTCCTTATTTAAAAAGCATCCACCAAAATAGACTGGGTCGCCTATGTCTATGAAAGCTAGAGGCTACAATAATACAAGCAATAAGCTCTAGTAAACTGAAGTTTGAGCTACACAATTATTATATAAAGGTCAAAATAAGATTAAACAAACAAATTAGCAACAGTTGAGGTGAATGTTCAGTGTAGAGAAATGCAGCATATGATTCTTTGAAAAGGAAATTCAGAGGCTGATATCCAGCTACTTGCAAACCCTAGTTAAAGAACTCAATGCAAGACAGCAGAAGTTAGCATTGAGGTCAAACTCTTGTTTGTCTCTGTCATGTCCTCAATGCAAATTCAAGCTTTTTCTTTAGATTTTCCTTTTTTATGCAGTACTCTATAGCAACTCTCATATTTCCTTTTATTCCCATCCCACATCCCAACTTGATAATGATTTCAGTGAAACATTTCATTAACGATAAGTTTAATCGTTCTTATAGAGCAATTTATAGCTACAAGCTGAGTTTCTTTGGATCTTTCTGGAGAAATAGGAACACACTGAAGGAGAGAAAACTTCAGTGTTTATGCTGAGATTTGACAAGCCTAGCTGCATTAGTTTCCTGGGATTCTGGTACCTGGGGTGTTTCACATGTGATAAAGGAAATAGTAAAAAAGGAGAAAAAGGACAGAGACGTGAGCCACTGTGTAAACATTCAGCTCAGACTGTTTGGACTCCTTTGGTGTGAGGGCTGTTGAGGTCCTTGTCAAGTTGACAATACTTGGTTCTTGCAGGCTCCTGTGCTTTGGATTCCAGTATTGGGTGATGTGCTTTAAGCTTTTCTTCGTATTGATAGGCATTTATCATATCTTTGTATTTATCTTTGTTAATCTTGAAACAAATAGTCGTACCTCAATTTGAAGAGCTGTGGGGTAAGTCGTCCAAATCATTAAGAAGTAAAAATGCTTGTTGAATTCACTGCTACCTTTTTAAACTGCACCTGTGCTCTTATTACTCAGCTTTAAGCATCAAACCATAAAACATGTTGCTAACTGTAGATACAGAGCAGTACTACAGATGCAGAGCCTTTTTTTTTTCTTCTACACTGCCTTGCCACCATAGATGAAGCTAAGTTAATCTAGGTTTCGTCTATAATGGCTTAGAATGGAGAATAAATCTGTAATGAAGCAAAAGTAAGATAGAAAAGACGGTCAGAATCCTCTGACTTCTAGTCACCTGATTTAGTGGAAAATGTCTCTGCCCACCTACAGCAGGGAAGTTGGACTAGATTATCTTCAAAGGTCCCTTCTGACCCAAGCCATTCTATCATTCTATGATTTTGGTAAAGTGTTTGTTAGGGTACCACAGGAAAATTATAAGCTAATATGAAAGAAAGAGGAGATCTCATGAGTAAGCTCTCTAATCTGAGTGAAAACAAGGAAAAAGATGTAACTGAAGGCACTATTAAAAAAGGAACTATTAAACTGGAAAGAAGATACCACAAAAGTTCTTGAAGAATTGTTGTTGGCATAGATCATAATATATTAGTGATTTATATTACAAAATGAGGAGTGTCGTAGCCAAAATATAAAGTTTTAAAATATCGATGTTGGGATGGTATTCATGGAGGACTGAACACACTTAAGTCTGGAGTAAAAGAATGGGCATTAAATACAGTACCTCAGAGTGCATTACAAGGTACTTACAGACTAAAAATAGGAAACTTTTCTTTGAGTTGGAAGCTTATCATGTGGAACTGACAGAAGAAGAATGACCTGGACAAAATCATCATTGATCCAAGCTAACTACGGGCCATCAGTATTGTCCGGCCATAAGAAAATAGGAGCCTGGCCCTGACGCTATTGCCTGGGTGGATGAGGAAATACTCATTATATGTGTATGCCATTATATGTGACACCATTAGTGCTTCTGAGTTGCTGTATATTGTACTTAAATGCTTTTCCATTCAAGAAAGATTAGTTTACACTGAGACAAGTGTAAATAATTATTTCAATGATAAGTAGCATGGGAGAGTCTTGCAAGAGGAAAACAGGTTCGTTTGTTTATCCAAACACAGCACAATCTTAGAGGGGAAGACGATTGCTCTCAGTAAATTCACCTGGGAAAGAAGAAAAGCATAAACACAGGGAGAGTGTAGGAATATGTAAAATACAGGATGGTGATCACAAGGTTATATGTGTGTGAACATTCATGAATACATTCAAGTTGTTAACTAAGAGTTCTGGAACCTTTCCATATGGAATAGTGGGGCAGAAATACCTAGATAGATTTGGGCTTTGTTCCTTGATTAAAAAACTTTTATGTGATTATTTACAATACCAAGGCCCTAGATTCAGGGACCTGGAAACACCTTTCCAGTTACACAGTTGATCCTAATTCTCCAAGGTAAAGTATATGCATCATCTTTGCAGACTCCATTTGCAATAATACATTTTAATCTGGGATTTTGTTGCAGTTATTTCTTAAACTAAGATTTAGGTGCCTTTGCAGCCCTGTTCCTTGTTCTAATCTTGCAGTGTATAACACCTGCTTAAAGAGAGCAAGTTGAAATGCATCAATCCAGCACATTACTGTCACACTTTTTCCCAGTTCCAATGCTTTTAACCTGTCTTTCCTTCCCTCTAAAATTAGGAGTGCCCATAGAAATGGATAATCATAGAATCATATGCGTAATACATATGTTAAATTTTCAGAAAGCAAAATTAGTTTGTATGTCCAGTTTAAATGCTTTAGCCTTTTGAAAGCAGGGACAGTTTTACTGGAGACAGGTGTTCTTTTCAGAATAAGGAATTTGAATACCAAATTTGAGTCCCAGCTGCTGATTTTGCATCATGCACATGCAGGCTTAGTCCTCCAAACTATCTTTTTCCTCTTTTGAAGGTTTTCCTTCATTTTTTGTTTCAGAGGAAGACAAGCCGTAAGTGTAGCTTCCCTTTCCTGATTGTTAAAATTAAGTGGAGAAAAAGAATGATACTTCATGCCTTGTAATCCTTCAGCTTCCCTACACATCCACTGTCCTCTTCTGCCTTGCGTCAGAGTTTGATGTTTCCTGTCTAGGTGCCAGTTTGATGCTACTGCTAGTTTGCATTAGCTTTGTTTAGGTAGCAACAGCTGACTTCAAGAGTCCCAGGACACTGATAGCTCCTCTGTTGCATACAGTGATTTTCATTTGTGATCTACCTGCTGTCTGCTCCGTTCATAAGACTTAAAGTAAGGACTTGCATGGTGTACCAGTTAACTTCACAAAGCCTCCTCCCCGTAGCAGGTGGCTGTTGACCACATTTTAATAAAGCTGATGAGAAGATTGGAGGGTGGGGTAGTTGTGCCCTGTCCATGTTTCCTGCTTTGCAAGGGACTTCCCCTGCCTGTGATGCTTGGCATTTTGATGACTGCATCATTAAAGCCAAAATGTTTAAATTCATGCCCATAGTATTCTAATTTTGACAGGACATAGCTCAGAGAGAGAGTATTTTTCTCTGTATGTGAAATGGATTTTATTCAGAATATTTCCAGCTGTTTTCTCAAGTTGCCAGTTTTTAACTGTTGTAAAATGGTGCGTAATGTAATGAGCCATTACTAATCTAACTAGTAATTAATTATGCCAACTGGTACTCTTGAGTATTCAAACATGCAAAGCAAATAATTCTTATTTATAGCCAAGCCAAAGTTATGGAGTACATACCCATATGTCAAAACCAGGAATAATATTTTTAAGTATTTTTACCCACTTCCATTTCAATGATGGGGACAGGGCCACCGTGTATTACTGCAGTCAGTTCCAAAAAGGAAGAACCATTAAATGCATTTAACAAAAATGAATCATCTCCCTACGTAGCTGGGTTACTGTTGGAAGTTGTTAAAGACAGAGGAACCACCTCACTATGTAAGCTCTTCTAATTCTTCTCGCCCCTACACACTTTTTAAAGAGTGTCCCTGTGAGTTGCATTTGATTAGGAGCTGTAACTTGCACGCCGTGGTTCTGGTTGTGAGCACTCTCACTAGGGCAAGCGTGCAGGACTCTTCCTTCTATCCACTCTAAATTGAATTTCAGTATTTGTTAAAAGTGTGAAATTTGTCAGAAGTACAAGAACGTCTTGCAGTTTCAGCTTCGTAGTTGTCTCTCCTTTTGATTCCAAAGGAGAAAGGGTGTTGACAGTAGTAATACTTTCGACAGGTCGGTGGCGGCTTGCTTCTGGCCGCATACTGCCAGGGAAAACAAATACAAAAGGAGCCTCGTACAAATGAGGCCTAATTGTTCCTGCATTTAATTCCACTGAAGAGAATACTGGCTAAATGGGTGGAAATATATGCCTGTATGCACTTTGGAAGCAGTTTGACAAAAATGAGAGAAAATAGGAAATACTGAGCACAGGTATTTTTCTAAGCAAAAATATTTTACAAATGAGCAGTATTTCTTAATGATTTTTAACTCGCACAGCATGCAGGTATTTTTTATGAGCATGCATAGGACTAGCATGCTGAGCTGATGCAGTAGCAGTGAGCTGTCACTCACCGTTCTTTCACAGTCGGCTCTTTTAATTTATTCTGGTGCTTCTTCCCTTCAGCACGTATCCTGCTAGTTGCTAGGCAACCATAAGTGATTTTTACTGCGCATGATTTTTGTGTGGTAGCTGTTGTGGTTACTATTTTCTAATTACAAAAGTGGGGACAGGGATTAAAATCAGAGTTGCATTAATAATTACTAATTTTCTCCTGCTGTAGCCATAGCACAGCCATTTGAGATTATGTAAGAAAAGATCACATTAATTTACAGTATAGATGCACATACACAAAGAGAGCAGAAGATAATATTTCTTTGTGAGAGGAGGTTCTATAAAAATGATAGAACAGAATAAGCTGTTATTGATCTAAGTAGACAAAGTCAGGCACTAGTCTTCTGTCTGTTGCATATTTCATGCCCTTAATGCTTTTTCTTTCATCGCCTTAAATGATTCTCAGTAATTAATTATATCAGGCAAAAGCTTGAAGGTTTTCTATGGCATTCTTAGTTTAATAGAATGTGTGAAGAAATCACAGTTGGCTAGATACATATCTTGAAAATAGGATATTGCTGTTTAATAACTTACTACTGTTACATTTTTTATATAAAATACAATATAAGGGTGAGTGTGTGTATGTAAAAAAATTATATAGGCATAAGATAAAAAGCTCTCGAATAATCAGAAGCCTTTTCAATAAGACAAATACACTACATGTGTTTTAAAATTTGATCAAAACTAGGTTATTAGTAGCTGTTTCCTTTACACTTAAATCATTCTATTTGTTGTTTGACTCTGAAGTGTAGTTGAAGCAACACCAGCATCAGTGGTTTAGTAATTTTTTCTCAAATAGGTATTTCTGTTAAAAGAAAGCGACTGAAGTTGAAAATGCAGCAATGATAACTCAGTCCTTCTGCACAGCAAATCCCGATTCATACTGCACAAAGTTTTGAAAGCAATCATATGTCGGTATATTGCACAGATTTATTAAAATAACTTTATTAAGTTCGTGAAGTCAAGCACACAGAAAAACAGGATGTAACAGAAAACAGGTGGAAACCTAATGTGATTCTCTCAGGAAGGTAGGGTACAGTATGCTGTGTAATGGCGCGATGGCGTACCGCTTTGCTTTGCTTTTCCACAGGACCAGTGCCTTGCATATACAAGGTGGACACTGATCACTTAATGAATGGCTGAATTCCCCCTGGGCTGCTTTATAGTGCTCATAAGGAGTCTGAATGTTTTGCAGATACAGAACTTTTTACACAACATTTTATTCTCATTTTACAAATCAGGAATAGAAACTTAAATTTTAAGACACCATTTGGGCACCAGAGATCTGATTTCTCAGAGTACTTAGTGTTCTATAGGTTCAGAACAAATGTCATTGATCTCAGTTGCAGCTGTGAGTGCTCAACACTTCTCTTAATTAACAAAAAAAGTAATACAGTCCTCAATTTGCAAAGAAGTAGAAATACATGTTAATTTAGTCGGTTGTGTATTGTGTACTTAACGCATTGCTTTTCCTTGTATTGCTTTTCTCTTTGAGTGGGCAGTCTGAGATGAAGACTAGTTCTGTCATTTGGCATGACGTAATCACTCACATAGATCATTAACAAGATTGGCGCCTTTAAATCCATAGTACAAACACCTCCCACTTTGACAGGCGAAATATAAAAGTAATGAATTTGTCTCTTTGGTGTGAATCAGTACCAAAGGAGATGGGAGGTGCAGTGGCCCGAGTTTCACAATTATTTGCTGGCAGGAGAGAAATAGTAAGACTTGGGATGACAATTATCTGGTCATTTTATGATTTCCTCTGTTTCAGTAACAGGGTGCTTCCCAAATAAGTCAGATCTGTTGGGTGAAGTTGCTAGTGACTGCCTGGAGGGTGAGGTGCAGGGGGTCTGTTGGGGTATCTGCCCCAACAGCTGTGTGGGCTAGATAGACTTCACTCTCGCCTTCCCCGACAGAGACGCACAGTACGCTGCCTTGTCTCACGGTGCAGCAGCAGCACCCATTTGTGCATGTACCATAATCGTGCTGTAAATCTAGGAGGCAGCCTGGCAGTTACTGCTCAGCAGGCAAGGGGAATGGCTTCTGCTGCTGCAAGTCAGACAAAAGTTGTCAGGATGAGGCAAAGGCTTTTGGTTTCTAGGTTTGCATTGGATGGAAAAATACACTAGCTGCCAGTTGGCACCCAGGATATTGGTTGAAGAACACTGATTAGCAAGCTGCGATTAGGACATTTACATTCTTGTCATCTCTGATGCAAGGTATATAAGGAGCAGCAGCGTCCCAGGACTAAACCGAGAACAGTAAGAAATCTTGGATTAGGTGAGCAACAGGAATGGCTACTTAGGAAGTGAGGAAATTCCGTTCATTTCTACTTGTTCATTGATCTATCAGGTCCATAAGAAAAATAGCATCAGAATTCGAGGAGATACTATTTCAGACATTAAGGAATGCCAAAGATACTGTAGGCATTCATGACTTTCGTACAGGGCAGAGCTGTTCTGTGCTTTTTATCATCTTTATCCTCCATGGCAGAATTGCCTCAGTTAACCTTCAGTTAGTTTAATGTGTCTGATAAGATCCCACACCACTGTGGAGGGTGACTGCAAGAGAGAAGCTCAGGTGGAGACCAGGACTTGGCAGCCTTCTTGCCCAACTCCCATGAAGGTTTGGTATCCCTGAGTTACCATCCGAAGATGCATATGAGAAAACAGGGCCTTTTTGGAGTAGCTGTGAGAGAAGGAAGCATGTGAATGTGGGCTGGGAAATGTTTGTGAATGCTACGTGCAGTGAATAATAGTTCCTCTTGGCAGAGCTTTTTTCTGCTACTTTGTCTGTGAGAAAAATGACACACACACAGGAAAAAAAGACTAAGCCCATAAGTGCCATCAACACATTTCCTCTCTGGGTGACTTATAGCCATGTATTATTTGGGAAGCCACAAATAAGAAGATTAAAAAAACCCTCTCAATTTGGAAGTGTTAAAATAGCTGTTAATAAAGGATGAACAATGGGAAATCTGGAAATCTTAGAAATTCTGAACACCTGTAAGTGATAGGCAATGTTCCTAGAGTATGAAAGGTTTTTAGATAACCCATCACTTTATTTCAGATGACTGAAGAAGTACAAATGGCAGTAGTGATTTTCAATACAGTTAGAATGATCTTCCAACAAACCCAACAGTCATTAATGGAAGTTAATAATTCTTTTGTTGTAACATCTAGTTAGTCTGATAGCAATCATCATCTGGTATAATGGAAATCAGTATGAACAAATGGTTTGCCGTGATGAGGAGGTACAAAACAACTATAAAATGACTAAGAAGACGACAAACTTACAGGGACAGGAGGGACACTTCCTAAAAATTATAAAACAAAACTGAGAGAAGAATAAGACTGTACTCAGCAAACCACTACAGAATTCAGATTCAAATCCTGATCCTGCTTCCATAAAGCCTTCTAGACATGATCCTATAATGATGGTGATATATTAGGACAACAGCACAAAGGATATGTTTTAAATTGTAAGTTAATTATCTGTACAAAATTTAAAAATCAGAGCAGGGTTCAATTTCTAAGTCTTTGAGAAAAAAAATTGTGATTTAATTTATTATTTTTATTTTTTTCTTATGATTAGATTGTATGTGTGTGTGTGTTTTTTGGGAGAAAGTTATAGTAATTCTTTGCATTATGGGTTTGTTTTTCTCAACAGTTCAGGACGGCAGCTAAGTGAAGTCTTCATTCAGCTCCCATCTAGGAAAGAATTACCAGAGTATTATGAATTGATTAGGAAACCGGTGGACTTCAAAAAGATAAAGGTAAGAACCTTTTTTGGAAGTGGAAATTCCTCCATTTCTTTTTGTTATACAGAAGAGTAGCATGAAGTCGTCATTAAAATTACAACATGAATATTGCATGTACCTGTTTTTGTGGCTTAGATTTTAAACATTGTTACACACCTTGTTAGGAATTTTGTTTATTGTATATTGCAGTATATCACTGTAATTTCAAAGTCAAATCAAAATGTAGCAGTGTGACGTGAATGACGCTTTCAGAGATGACGTCTTGGTGTCTTTTTTGCAACAACCTAATTGTGAATCTGTAAGCACATCTTTGGTAAAAACACAGTGTTTCCGAAGTTTTAATGGTTCTAGGGGAATATTGTCGTCCCTAAACTAGCATTGCATCTTGGAACACCCAGGTCAGATCCCAACACAGTTTGGCAGATGGGGTTTAAACAGCTTGTTGCACGTTAGGTGATGTCATAACTCTATGACTTTCATTCATGTCATAGTTTATTCTGTTTCTGTTCTAGAAAGAAGAAACCGGAACTCCTTTTACAAAACAGCTCCATTTCTGTTGCTTTTGTGCCTTACAGTTCACACAGCAATTGCTTAATTCTTACTCTATTACCCTGGTGTGTTTTTTTGAGTACTATGTTAACAATACATTTTAAGACTTTCTTTGTTTGTTTTAGACAGATACTTGTCTTGATGCTTAGGTAAAATTTTTAAAGACAGAGCTTTTAATGTGTTGCAATTGAATATTAATTCAGTGTCCTGTCTGCTGTTTTTCTTTCTGCACTGCTGCCCATCCATACTTCTCTTCATTTCCTCAACAAATGCAACAGGAAAGAATTCGCAACCATAAGTATCGGAGTCTTGGAGACTTGGAGAAAGATGTCATGTTGCTGTGTCACAATGCTCAGACATTCAATTTGGAGGGATCACAGGTGTGAATGAACCACTTTGTGTTAAACATACAGGTTTTCCCTACCTAATGTTTTCAGTACTTGTGGATTACTATATTATGTGTATAAACCCTGTATTTTAAGTCTTACTTTGAATAGAGAAAAATGCCCAGATTCTTAGAATCATCCAGAATTCACTGGACACAGCTGCAGTGTGTGCACGCAGAGAAATTGGTTTTGACTCTAATTCCAAGATCCTTTTTTTCTGATCTGTATGTAGTTTAGAGCTGCTGTAAGACTATTTGAATCTATGGTAAAAGGCAGTATGTGTGGAGTGATACATCAGCTTGGGTTTACCACAGCGGATGACAGAAGGAGCAGATGTAACAGTACAGCTTAGGACAGGATGTTGAGGAAATACTTCATAGTGAACTCTTCAGGTCTGCTAATGGAAGATACAAATTCAAGGTTTGTCCAGCAGTAAGGCTTTGTGTATGAAGCTTTACGATCTCTGAACCCTCTGGTATTTTTTTTTTAATGTTGAAAGATCAGTGTCCATTTTAAAAAACAGTAATAATAAATCCCAGATGAGTCTCAGAGGTTTAGAAGACAGAATCTCTCATCTCAAACAGATGTTTCACACACATGAATGCGCTCAGTGCTGTGAGTTCAGAACAGGACACTGACACAAAAGGAGGGACTACAAAATCTGGATAACAGATAAGAAATTTGTCTCACAATACAGTGAAACATAGTCTTGGATGATTATTTTTATCAATTAGGTCCAAATAGTGTGATGCAAACACAATATTAAATTGAATCAGAGAACATGAAGAGAACGCCCGTAATGTGCAAGAGGAAGAAAATGACGTGAAAAGAAACCTAAGTAAAAGTAAGCTGAAGGCTGATGTTGCCAATACTAATGCTTCCTTCAAATTCCTAAACATTACTGATGACCCTTAGCTAGACTGGGGAGTTTATATTAAAATTTGAGAATTAAAAATTAAAATGAGCATGCAATTAATTATGAAGGATTGTTGAATACAGCTCATCATTTTGTGATTATTTTTGCTACCTACACATAGAAAGTGTTTTCTGTAATACATACATGCGGTATTTTTACTGTCTTCAATTATATGGAAACAACCTATAAATAAATCAGCTAAAAATATTTTACTAAGAAAATTAATGATGATAGGAAGCATGACACAAAATTTTGCTACATGTCCAAATGTAAATTGCCAGTTTACTGCTTAGTCACATAGCAGTAAAACAGCTATAAATATCTAATGATAACTAATGCAAAAAAAAAAAAAAAAAAGGAAAGCTAATACCAAAAAAGTATCACTGAGACTTTAGAAAATGGTAAAAGTTGGCAGAGGAGGTAAAAAGAAGCAAAGAAAAATCCGTAGCTAAATGGGAAAAATAATGAAATTATTCTCATCAGAATGACTCGAGTTGCTAAAGAGAAACTGATCTCTTGTTAGGCAGAGGTGGTGGAATTGACAGGGATAATCCTGTGTGGGTAGAAATGTTCAGTAGATATTGCTGCTCTGTTTGGAAATAACCCAGCCTATATCAGAGTGTTGCAGTATTATTTTTCCATTCCGATGTACCAATATTAATTACCAGAGCTAGCATTACTTTTTATAGCATGAAGCTCAAATGACTCGTATCTAAGATTTTTTTAGGTTTCTTTCTGGTAAGCTCTCATATCATTCATTTTGATTTCCAGTGAATTGCGGGACACTTCTGCAGCAGTCCTCCAGTTTTTAAGGCAACCCCATGTTCTTTGTAATACTTTGGGTCCACCTTTACTCTGACATACCAGTTCACTTCAGTAAACTAGATCATTTACATGTGCATCCAAAACCAAAGGTCTAATTCAGGCAGTTGTTTAAGTACACAGTGACTTCAAGTGAAATTCTTATGTGTTTGTTCTGTTAGTATGATGCATGCTGCTTTTCCTTGAAGCAAATCAGTTCCATCTGAGCTGGAACCTTATGAGGGGTTTTCAGGGAGAGACAGACTTTGTGCTTTGAGGCTTTTGTCTCCAGTGCATCCTCAGCAATTTGAAAAGCTTTTTGTGTTGTAATGGTCAAAAGAAACAGACATGTGAGGGGTTAAAAATAGTATGCGTCTATTGAAACCGAAGATTTGTCATGAATGTTGTCATTTGTGATGAAGTTCTGTTGTCATTGCTTCTCCCTTTTTGAAGGAAGTTCCACTGTCATTGCTGCTTGTTTTTTTGAAACCGGTTGGAATTGGATTTTGGTCAAAATAAGAAAACTTTTATTTGCACAGTTTTTCCTGAAGCAGCCCCAGGTTTTTTCTGGATCAAAATAGATACTGAATATTACAAATAATTCCACATTAAGAAGGTTGAAATAATTTTTAAAACCCTTTATTTCCCTAGGAAATTCTGTTTAAAAGTCTGGGTCACAGTGATACCTTAAATAGGTAGTGACTGGCTTTAAGAAAATATAATGTACGCATCCTTAATTCTTTTTATCTTAGAAAAGTGTTTGATCTGAGAAAGGACAGTAAGGTTAGCTGAAAGAGCCATTCCTAAGAACAACAGAATATGCTAGGCCTATGCATAAGAAAAATAAATGGTCCTCAGGAGGAGGTCACAGGCTTCTATCGATAGTTGACTTGAAAAGAAGTAGGTGTAAGAGAAAGTCAATAATGATTTGACTTCAAGGAAGGGAGCTGTGGGGTCTCACAGCCCACTAATGTCATAAGACAATAGGATAAAAACCTTCTCAAAAAAATCATTATCATTATATATATGTCAAGAAATTTTACCATGGTCAAGAGCAGTCAAACATCTCATAGCAAAAAGCACAGCAGTACTTACAGAACAGGGGACAATCTGCAGTGAGAGGCAGTTTTTCTAAAAAAGATTTGACAGTCAAGTGAAAAAAGAGAGATTGCATGTTTCATGTAAAGTGTTCTGAAAAAAGTTTTTCTAATTTGTTTTGTTGAACCTGCAACATATTAGAGCAATTTTATTGGTTTTAACATACAGATTGTATAATGGCAGCCAAAAATCCTTCTGTTACCGTTCTCACAAAAACCCAATGTCCCTTTAAACAAGCAAGTCTGTAGTTTAGCCAAAGGTGTAGTATGACAGCCAAGGTAGTTCAAGTGATGATGATGGTAAAAACAAATACAATCTGTGAGTCTGTACTCTTCTGTTAACTATTCTTAAGTGTCCAGTGCTGAATTGTCCAGTGCTTGGCTTCTGACGTTTTACGAAACAGAATGTACAAGCTCATTTGTTAAGGTGATTATGAAGTTCCAGATACTCAGCAAGACAACAAGATTTTTACTGTGTTAATCTGAGAAATGTGTTACAAGCCAAATGTAGTCCTCTCACTCTTGAGCGTCCCCTCATGCTTGAGGTTAAAGAGAAAATCTGATGTACCCAAGATACTTAGCAAGCTACAGAATGTTTGAGAACAGGTGCCAAGTTTAGAACAAGCACTGATTTTTTTTTTTTTTTTTTTTTTTTTTTTTTTTTTGTGGTCTTTTTAGATCTGAGAGTAAGGAAGGAATGAGCTGCTTGGGATAAATTATTTTCCTTGTGGCCACTTTGAAATTCAGAAAAAACTAAGGATAATTAACATGAGGGTTAGCCATTTGTCATTATCAACTGTATTGCTAGTCTATAACCCATTTTATAATTAAGGTGCTTACTGCTGAAGTCTGTTGCTTCGGCAGTTTTTCAAGGCTGTTGCAATCTAATGAAAATACACAATAGTTCCTGTGGTAATAAAAATAATAAGCAAAACTCTCTAACTGGACATTTTAGATGTAATACATTTTAAGAGTTGTATTTTTGTGGCTCACTACTGACAAATTTCTTCATTTAGAGCATGAAAAATTAATGTTAGCATTTCTTGTAAAATTCATGCAACAAGCATTGTTACTCGGTATTTGAAAAGGCCATATACTCTGTGGGTTTGCACTGGAAATTAAGGTCAGTGCTGTGAATTTTTGATACTGCTTGACTTTCCAGTTCTGACATAGGTTTGTATTCATATTGTAGATCTATGAGGATTCCATTGTTCTTCAGTCTGTGTTCAAAAGTGCACGACAGAAGATTGCCAAAGAAGAAGAAAGTGAGGATGAAAGCAATGATGACGAAGATGATGATGAAGAAGAAGAATCAGAATCAGAATGTAAGTCCCCTGCTAAATACTGAAAAGAAAGTACATCTGGGGATGGAAGGGGGAGGTTTTCCAGTTTCTGCATGGAGACTGTTCTATTTTCCATTGGTGAAAGTGACTTCTTACTAAGTTTGCTGCTTTGGATGTTAACATTCAGCTTAAGTCTTTTGGCTCTATGTTCTGGCTAAACCTCTTAGAGTATAATGAACTATTTTTAAGCCAGAAACAAATCACAGAGGTGCTTTTTGGAAGCAGATCTGACTGGCCATGAGTGTTTACAAACCCTTCTGGTCCTGTTCATGTTACTTGTAAGCAGAAGTGCCTGGAAAGGCTAGAGACGGTCTTTATACATGGGTGGTCAACCTTCAGGTGTGGTGTGACATATAAAACTCATCACCTGGTTAAGAACCAGAAGATGTTGCAAATATTCTTCAGTGTGACAAGGAGTAAGTGAAACTCTGTTTCAGAAGCAGGAGGTGACACTCATTCAGTCCCTGCAGACTTGGAAACATGATACAGTGGAAAAGGAGGGATCCTTTCACTCCACTTTCTGCCACCCAATACATCTACCCATACCCTCCAGCTACCCCACCTGTCTGGTTACAGAAACCGTAGTACTTGGCCCTGAGCTACTTCTCCAAGTATGTCATGCGGGTGTGCAAATCATGCAACCTTAGCAGTTCGTTTGGAAATGAGTGGATATTCTGGAATCGGGAATTTAACATGTTCTTTAGAAAGGTGTCAACTCAAAATTTGCCAGTCACCTCCACATAGCATTTCTGTAGTTTAAAATAAAAAAGTTGTCTGTTTGTACAAAGGATAAACATTTCTATGTGCAATGAAGAAAATATTTTTAGATGTGTATCTTCTCAGAGGACCATATACTACCTGCAGACACTATGCATTCTGAGAATGAAAAGAAGATGCACATTGTCAACTTAAAGTTATTCTTTATAGTTTAATACAAATTATTGTTAAAACTATCAAGAAGTAGAGAAATAAAAGCAAATACCTCTGCTTCATTGTTCCACAGTCCAGATAAAGAACAGAGGGGGATATCTTTTCAGGCTGCTACCAGGGGTGAATTTCTGTGAACAGAGACATCATTTAAAAGTTTGGTAAGTGAAAGTGACATTCATGTATGCTGTTAAACTTTTTACAGCAAAATCAGTGAAAGTCAAAATCAAGCTAAATAAGAAGGATGAAAAAACTCGGGAGAAAGGAAAAGGCAAGAAGAGGCAAAGCCGAGCAAAAGCCAAGCCTGTTGTGAGTGATGATGATAGTGATGAGGATCAAGAGGAAAATGTAAGTTTTGTTCACTGAGACTGTGGAAGTGGTTGCAGTGATTGCGTCTCTACCCTGTCCTGCTTGCTGTCAGAATTCTCAACTATTCATGATTAAGCACATTTTTAATCTGTATTGATCATCTTGAGAGAATTGGGTGGGGGTGTTTACCTGTATGTGGGTGTGCTTATGAGATCTGGTCCCAGTGCTGAAAGGCAACAAGTCCAAGAAGTTTGGAGCTTCTTTCTTGGAGCTGTTCCTACTTTCATCGAACCTTTAAACCTCACGGTCTGTTTGCTTTTGTCCACAGATGAAAAACTCTTAGCTTGATGTGTTGGGGTTTGGGTGGGTTTTTTTTGTGGGTGCTTCTACTATTGCAACAAATGAAAACAGACCTCTTCCCAGTTGTTTTTAAATGTATGGGTAGAAAGGAAGATCTGGTGTTCCCTGACTCCGTGTCTTTCCTTCTCTAAAGAAGTCTACAGCAATTAAATGAAATGTCATGAAAGAGAAATATTACATAACATAGTACCTTTGTTAAGGCTATCTTGATTTGTCAGTTTAATTGTCATTTTTCTTCCTATTACTTTCTTTTTTTTTTCCTTCTTTAACAAATTCCACAGAATAGCTGGCAAAGAATTTCTGACTTTTCTTGTGTCTCTTACCTCTAGGACCAGTCGGAAGCAAGCGGAAGTGATGATGAGTGATCCATAGGGTTTATTTTCTTGGCAGAACTGACCCCTTCCCCTTCTCTTCTCCCTTCTCCTATTTTACACCCAGTGAATTCATTTTGTCAAATAGACATTGGGTTTTTTCTGTATTCTCATTCTCTATAAATTAGCTTTAGGATAGTGCCAGACAAACATATGATATCATGGTGTAAAAAAGGAAAAAAATGTAACATATTGTGACCAAATGGGCCTCAAAAGATTTAAAAACAAAACAACAAAAAAAAAACCTTTGATGGAAAATGTGGGTTGATAGTATATTTCTATGGGCTGATTTTAACTCGGTAATGATTTGATTGTGCCTGGTTTTATCATTTGATAGGGTGTTTTTCAGTGGCATCAGAAAGACAAAAAAAAAAGTCTTTTGTAGCATTGATAACCAGGAGAAGCCATTAAAAGCCACTGGTTATTTTATTTTTCATCAGGCAGTTTTCAAAGTTTTTATTTGTTCTGTATTGTTTTTTTACACTGTGGTACATATATGCAATTTTGTTTAATAGCTTATAAATGTACAGTAGTTAGCCTTCATCCACCTTGTCCCAAATACATTTTCCACTTTACGCTTGACGATCTTCAGAAAAATGCTTTTTGAATTGTATCAAATTTATGTCTACTGTAAACTTTGCTTAACTTTTTTTTCCTCAATTAAAAAAGTTGGGTTAAAAAAATGCTATTGAATATTGCAATCTATATAGTGTAATGGATGGCTTCTTTCATCAGACTGATCTTCTATGTTACCAATGTGGATTATCACCTTTTCCCTAAAGTGTACTTAATCTTTGCTTTCTTTGCACAATGTCTTTGGTTGCAAGTCATAAGCCTGAGGCAAATAAAATTCCAGTACTTTTGAAGAACGTGGTGTTAGTGCTTTCCTAATAAAGAGATAATTTAGTTCAATAGATGCAGCCTTGTGTTACGAGTTCCACAAAAATCTTTTTATAGCAGGGACAAGAGGGCAGAAATGTCTCCTGTAGAGGGGTCCACTGTGGTCTGTCCTGAATGTAAAATAAGAACTCATAGAAATACCATAGAAGTATCTTCAGAGATGGAGAGAAGATATGCAATACATGTTAAAATAAGAATAATAAAATTGAAATAGTAAAATAATACCTTGAAGTAAAAGTGTAGTTCATTACCTCATTACAATTGAAGTGATTAAGCAATAAAATAAACATTCCTTTTTCTTTCAGGAAATGTATGTCCATAGGCCTCAGTGGGCCTATGAATACAATTAGTTATGCAGGCAGTCAGCCCACCTGTAAATCAGTTTATTTTAACTATTATCTTGTGGTATCAGGGTTGTGACGCACTAAGATGTGGTAGTGCAAACATTTGAACTACATCTCCACAGTTAATGTTGCTACTCTGGAAAATCAAAACTTCTTAGATTTGAACATATATCGAGTAGAAAATGTGCAAGCCTAGGAGTTGATTTGTAAATAGAACATTTCTTTGTCTCCTGAACTGTGTGTTTCTCAGTATGTGTCTATATCAGATTTCTTTATACTGCGTTGCAGTATGTTAACTGCTTTGGATTTTTCTAGCTCAATTGAAAAGTGATTTATAAGTTTTTGTCTGGTGCCCATTTGTATTAGCCCTGCACTGAGATAAGTCAGCTTTGCTTAGTTTTAGCAATTTCAAACATTTCATTTCTAGTGTGTGCCCCATCTGAATGGAAGACCCCGTGTTTCACAGAAGGATACCATTGATCTCAGAGGGACACATTGATGAGACCAATGGCTGAAGCAGCTTTGCAGAAAAGGACCTGGTGGTCCTGGTGGACACAAGTTGAACATGAGCCAACAATGCACCCTTGTGGCAAAGAAGGTTAACAGTATCCTGGTCTGTATTAGGAGTAGTGTTGGCAGCAGGTCCAGGGAGATGATCCTTCCCCTCTACTCAGCACTGGTGAGATATATCTGGAGTGCTTTGTCCAGTGGTGGGCTCCCCAGTAGAAGAGAGACATGGGTATACTGGAGCAAGTCCAGCAAAGGGCCACTAAGATGATTAAAGGACTGGAGCATATGACATACAAAGGAAGGCTGAGAAGAGCTGGGACTGTTCAGGCTGGAGAAGAGAAGGCTCAAAGGTACCTTATCAATGTGAATTAGTATCTGATGGGAGGGTGCAAAGATGACAGAGCCAGGCTCTTCTCACTGGTGCCCAGTGACAGGACCGGCGGCAATGGGTGCAGACTGAAACACAGGAGGTGCCCTCTGAACATCAGGAAACACTCTTTTTCTGTGAGGGTGACTGAGGCCTGGCACAGGTTGCCCAGAGAGGTTATGGAGTCTCCATCCTTGGAGATACTCAAAAGCCATGTGGACACGGTCCTGAGCAACTGGCTCTAAATGGCGCCACTTGAGCAGGAGCGTTGGACCGGATGACCTCCAGAGGTCCCTGCCAACCTCAGCCATTCTATGATTCTGTGATACGGGATAGCTTGGTTTGCAGAAGCCATTCTGTCTTCAGTGATGGTTTCACAAGACCATATACAAATGTTATTTTTTCACTGCAGAATGAACTGAGTCTACCAACCCATTATGCATGACGAGAAACATCTGGCAGTAGACTTCAGTCACTGCTGGCCTAGACTGGATTTAAACTGGCAACTTAGAAGTAAAAGGCACAGTATCATGTTACCCATCCCCAGAGTGCCTGATGACTTAGCAGTGACCCAGTTTGATTTATTTTTCAAGAACTCCTTATTTACAGATGAGTGTTCAGGTGGAGAATAAAAATGAACTAAGAAAGAGCCAACATTTCTCTTAAAAATGAAAGTAACTTTTTTTTTTTAGTCAATAACTATAAGGCCGTATGAGGATACCAGTTTGCATGAAGAAATACATTTGAATTCTTAGCTGCAGTTTTTGTTTTATCAGGTTTAAGTAAATTTTCAATTTCCCCTCTTGAGTTTCAAGAAAAAATGTAATTATTTTTATCATTAGATTAAAATTGATTTATGACTGTTAAGTCATGCCTATGCCTCTGTTGCAGTTGGTCCTGTTATTTTGCTTAGGATTTGAATTAATTTCTACCCAGAGTAATTTTTTAATTGTTATCTTGCTCTTTCTCTGTATGAATTTACTGCATTGTTCAAGATGAGGTTTTTTTCTGGTAATCTCAGCACATCACTATATGAAGAAAAAGGTTCTGGTTGCTGTCATATGTAACCTTCCAAATTCTTTACAAAAAAAAGGAGGAAATCTTTTTTAAGTTATGTACAAATCCATGTTAAAGATGGAAGCACACTTTGTCTTTTACAGAATTCCTTTTCCAGTACAAATTGATGTGCAAAGCACTTGGAATACCTTTTGGACAATACACAAATAAAAGCACAATGCTACAATCCATATTGAGGGAAATGAACTCATTTCCTACCTTAATTTCAGAAAATTGTCTAGTAAAATTGGAAACGGTGTAGCTTGGGCACTGAGGAAGATAAGCAACGTGAAGTAAATAGCAGGAGGTTTTCTTGTTGCATCTGCTTCTCCTGGGAAGTAGGCAGCAGTGTAAGTGGGCCAGATGAATAACATTTAACAGCTTTTATAAATTTCAGATGCTATTAATATTCTTTTCCCATCACACACCTTCTGAAAGAAACAACAAAAATGCAAAACCGTTCACTCAGTAACACATAGCTTCCTGCTTAAATGTGTCTGGTCCTCAGTGCAAAGCGTTGCACTGGCTGTGTCTTCAGACCCACATGTATTTCTGTTTTCCTTGTCATGTATACTGCTTCTAGAACAGAAGTGTCAGGGTGTTCCCCCCTCCCCACCTCTCTGGCCCTGGAAGCGTACCCTTTGCTCACTCGGCTCATGAACAAAGCTGGCGATGCGGTGGTTGTTGCGGCAGAGGGACATGGCAGGGTGTGTCACGGCCAGTGCTGCCACAGCTTCTGTGCGCTTCAAGGCCGAGGCACAGCTCATGCAGTAGTCAGCCTCAAAGTAGTGTGCAATTATTAAGCTGTTGGTCCGTGCTCAGTCCCGTCAGCTACCCAAGGAGGGCATTAATAGCTCTATTAATAATGCATAATCTACTGTCACTTTCTCATTAAAATCGCTTAGACAGTAGGTTTTACTGAACACATTGTCTAGTCTGGAAAATGGGTCACAACATGTTAAAAACAAAAAATGAGACTTTTTTATGAAAGGATTTTTAGACTGATCTCTTACTTTCCCCTCTGCTCATCGCCTGAAAAACGTCTGAAATATTTTAAAATTCCTGCAAAAAATGCATTTTTGATTTTGAATAGGGCCTTGAACTGTAAGCTGAAACATAACTAAATCAAGTTCTGTAGGTTCACAAAAGGGGCTAGCAAAAGTAGTTTGTATGTGTTGACCATAAGGAAGAAGGGGAAGTAGGTTCAGGGCAGGCAAAGAGGTGAATGATACACAATTTTGACTCCTTTGCAGTAGAATTGTGTATCATTTTAGGAGTCTCTTGCCCCTAATCTTGCTGTGCTGAACAAGGGATAGAAGGTAGATGAGACAGAAAATAAGCAGATGATGTGAAACAAGTTGCCAGTCAGCATTTAGCTAGTTCTGTTTTATTGAAGTTGGACATCCCATTCAGTGGGGACGGTACTTTGTAATTCGGGACTGTGCAGTCATACATTTTAAGTGTTTAAACATCAACGGCCACGTTTATGCTTGGAGTAACTTTGTTAATTAAAATGAAAACCAAAAATGCCATGAAGGATTATCCAGATGCAGCCTGCTTATTCTCTATGAGGAAAGTCAGAAAGTCAGATTTTATGCAACAGTTATTTAAACGTGACATAAACCAAAATTTAACTGGAGGTTGCAGCACCACTTTCCATTTCCCCTTAACAACCAAGAGCTTACCCTCTCCGCAAATGAGGGAAGGTTGGTGTAGGTGTATCTCTACTTCTTTCTCCTGTGGAGGTCATACCTGCTTTCCAGACACCAGTCCTTGTCTCTCTATTTGCTTTACTTGTGAGGGTTGTGAATGTGGCAGTATTTTACCATACTGTTGACTCTACGATCACACAGAGAGATGGGTGTGCTGAAGAACACGTTGAACTCTTTGCCGTGATCTGATGCTGTTATGAGGTAAAATATTTTTATTCCACTGCCTCTATTATAAGGAGCTTGTATTTCAATCCGTATGGTATTTTACTTCTCCCTTATTTTCATGACCACAGCAGACATAGTAAGAACAAAATTCTTCTCCAATTAGATGATGATAGCTTGTGTTTTCTTCCCACGTATGCCACGTTGCTGTCAAAGGCTGAATCACAACAAGTCACTGCAACATGAAGTTCTTGGATTTTCAGAGTGGCCAGAAGACTTGTATTGGAAATTACACCTGAGACAAGGACTATTTTCATGACAACTTCCAGCTTGGGCAGCTGCTTCCTGAGTTTGTGCTTGGTATTCAGTGTCTTATTTTCATGCACAATCCATTGCCATGGTGACATATACTGATGCTTCATTTACCACTTTTGATGGGATCGACGGTTTTAAGCTATGTATTGTATCATCTGCCACTTGTGAATACAACCTATTCTCACACCAGGAGATGGAGATAAAGAGAAGACCCCAGGACTAAGACATGAATTCACTGCAAATGAAAAAGAACTATCTATATGCCAAATGTCATTTTCTTTCTCTGAAACAGCCATAGTTTCTTGTGGAGGTGAACTTATATCTGCTTGTGTTATTTGTATTATGGTTTACATCCCATTTTACTTAGTAGTATCTATTAAGTGCATTCTCCCTTTGGGCTTCCAGCATAGTTGCTCTTCTGTCCATCACCTTCCATTGAAATCAATTTTATATGCCCTTGGATGCCTTACAGACTTGAAGCAGTTACTGCTTCATTGTGCAGCATTACTTCCCATCTCCTTTGCCCTTCTAACATGAAATGAGAGAGAGGAGGAGGAAAGAGGCATTGTCTGAGCATTCACTTAGGGCTTCTCATTTTCTGAGACCTGGACGCTTTGTTGCTATTAGTGCTGTTGTCTGCTGGTGCAACCTGAGGGACATGTCAGTGCTCCTGCGGTTCTTGAACTTTCTTTGAGCAGTTCTTAAGGTCAAGGAACAAAGCAGTGAAGCTGAGCACGTCTGACATTCTGCAGATGCACAAAAGCCGGTAAGTATTCCATGTTGGTGCACTTAAACACTTAGAAGCAGTAATTAAAATAGGTATTTAAAACTTCACAATTCATTTAAACTACATAAGGGGCAATCTTATCCAAATAAGAGCATTTTCCTTCTGCTTTGGAAACCCTTATTAGGCCAACTTCCATTGCTGCACCACAGGATGTAACTTTTTGTGCTCTTTCTTTATGCCATCCTTATATCCTACTGTTTCTGTGAGACAGTCAAGATTTAAATCCTGGTCATCTTGAGTGCTTATAGGAAAATCATTTACTTTGCATCATTAATCAAATTTTTCACTACTTCTTGGGAATCTGGAAGATACAGAGATGCTGTGTAGCAGGGCCCATACCAGAATCTAGGTACATTACAGTGATGCTTTCCCCGAGATGGACAGGTTAAAAAAAAAAAAAAAAAAAAAGCTTGTCCTGTATCTGGCAAGTTGATTATTTCTGCTTAGGGATAAACAAATTGAAACGGATGTTACTGTCTCTTTCTCCTATGTCACTCAGACTCACTTCAAAGCTGCCTCCTCGTTCCCAGAACATAAATGCCAGGTTCAGCCCACTCGAGACCCAGCCACCAAGCTGTAGGTTAAAGGGAGAAGCTTGAGTTTATTCTTCCTAAGCACTCAGATGGCACGTTTTTTCTTAGGAGGTGCCATGCAGTTATTCTGTCATTCTGACTATGTCTAGGGCTGGTGTGCTCTGCCTTTCCAACTGTGCCAGGTCCTATTGCAAGGTAGCACCTGAGAGACATTGCTGCTACCGTCCCTGGAGCAGAAAGTAATTCAAAGCAGCTCTTCCAGGTGAACATGTTTCCCTGGATGGTGCACAGGGATTAATAAAGGAGGCAAACTTTTGGTAGGCCCAGGTGTGCGAGTGGGCAGCTCGTCCCCTCTCAGAGCTCAGGTGAGCACAACCATCTCATCCCTGACTGTGACTTCCCTGCTGAATTCGGCAAGTAGCCTTGCTGCCTGTTCTGCCTGTGTCACTGTTCCTCTGGTCACAGAGTGCTGCTTGCTTCTGGAAACAGCTTGTTTTAATGGCCTAAGAGATTGATGGTAAGAGATTTCTGGCCTTGGGGAACAATCCCGTTACCTCTCTGGTAACAGGCAGTCGTGGCTGGCTTTCTCACCGCTTTCCAAGAGTTCATGGCATTCTCCCTGGACACGTCTGCGTTCCTGTTTTCCTTCCTACTTGCTTGCTGCTGTAGCCTCCTTTAATGTACCTCTATAGGATCAAGCAGAGTAACGTTAGGTTGTTAAAGTGAATCACAGACACTAATCCTACAAAATAAGAAAGGCATCATCTGCAACTGCGTGATGGTGTGTCTTTCACATCCAGCCACCTCACCTGCCGGAGGCCCGTCAAGTGGTCTCCCTGGGGTTGTTCAGCCTTTGGAGTCACTGAGCAACAAGTGATCTCTAGTTATTTTTAAATTAAATGAGCTTGCACAGCAAAATATTTTTTAACTTATCCCAGAATTGTTTCTCTCTGGACACAGAATGAACAAATACAGCGCCAGACAGTGACAGCTTCATGAAAAGATAATAATTTTAACCTCTGAAATACACCTACTGTACAGAATTCACATGACTATCTTTTTAAAAAAATAGATACTTCATCTGAGACAGCTTCACACTTTGCTGCTCAAAAAGAGAGCAAAAGGTCCCCTGAGGACTTCCCAGAAGACCGTCTCCAGCACATCATGCCTCCTAACCTCCTGTCATGCTTTTCAGCCATCAGCCCCCAACTCAGTCTTACCATATATCTTGGTAATAAGCACTGAGACCCATCAAATGACAGCCCTGTTTGGGTAAGGCCAGCCTTTATTCACCTGTTCAGGTTAAACTGCAGCGCAGGGTGCATGCTCTTCACTGAGCACGAGGTCTGACAGCGTGCCATGTGATGTCACTATTTGACTTGACTACAGCATTCGGTCCTGAAAAATGCTGGAAAGATAAACATGACATTTCGGTACACGTTTTTTAACCTTAGTAATACAGAGAGCTACAGAAGATACTCTTCTGTGAAGGCTGCACTCTGCAGGTGTAAACGTTTTCAGGAAGGTCACATATGTATCACCTTTTTGCTTGTTCGCTGGTGGGGCCTGTTTTCCCCTCTAGTCTTGCCAGAAAATACTCTCTGTCTCACGTAAGTGTATCAGCTGTCTTCTGACAGCCTTTTCACACAGTGGTCACTGTCAAGGTTTACACATGTCAAAGGCTGTAACCCATCGACTGTGTATTAAATGATCCTTCTTTGCAGAGGATTGTATTTTGCCTTTAAGATTTTAGATAGCAAGGACAATTTGACTTTCCTAAGAACAAATCCTGGGGGACTTTTAAATGAAAATGAAACTCGCTAAGTGAGGAATGAGTAGGAAGTTAAAAAAATACCTACTTTCATGATCAAGAAAGGAATTTTTGAGATCTCTGCTGAAGCATCTCTTGCTCTGTAACGCAGAAATGAATTTCAGCCCGATGACAGGTCTTGCAGACGTGCCTTCAGAGGGCTGTGCGGAACCGTGCTAGTCTGTGCAGTCTCTGAAGGCCATCTCTAGCCACGTGGTCTCTCCATTCCAGCAAGGAGCTTCTTCATCGCTGCAGGGAAAGGAGGGGGGGAGAGCCTAGGGAAATCTGCTTTGCCAAGCAGCAGACCTCAAACAGGCAGGTCAAGCAGCCTATGCCCGGGGGACTCCAGGCTGGGAGACTGGCAGGTAGAATTAATACTAAATGAAATCCATGGTCCTATTTATGTAAGTATTAATGCTTGCATAGATTATTACAAATTGGCAACAAAATGTTTGTTGTAGGAGATACACAGCTGAATTTTTATCTTCGCTTTTAAATAATCAGGTACCCATGAAAATATTTCCAAGTCTGAATGGGAGAAACCACTGTTACAGGCTAAAGGGATATCTTGCTCTTTATGCCCTTCGGTCATGAGTCTTTTTAGTGTCCAGTGCATCTCAGTTACTGCCAGGTTTGCACTGAGGGTACCTGTCCAATAGGAATTTGAGTTATGCTGTCAATATTTCATGTAAACCAGTAAGCAAATGACAAATAGTAGCAGTTCTTGTCTAAATAAATTCAAGCTCAACTTTTCTTTCCTCCAACCAGAGCTGAAATTAAGCTGCCAGGTTTCAGATCTTACTATTGATCCTTTGAGCTATGTAGTAGCCTGTTTTTATTTTTAATGAACAGTATTTTCTTCTAATTCACATCTACATGACTGCTCCTACTTTCATGTGAATAGCAATGTAGCATAAGCAGAGTCTAGATTTCAGCATCACAACAGGAAATATTTTGGGAGTACCAGCAGTGACAGGATCTACCTGCAAGTGTTCAGTGACTAGAAAGCAAACTGGTTTTAATGCTCCAGAGGAAACAAAGAAAAGTCAAGCTTGCTGAGATTTCATCTGAAATCCACGTTTTTCTCCTGTAAAGCCCACTGTGATAGGCTTCCCTTATAAGGAATAAATAGTATAAAGTATGAAAGGAATAGAAATATTCCTGTACCCCTCTGCATTTGTATCTCTATATCTGTGACTTGCAATTTTCTATTAAACCTCTGAACCTGCAGATCAGGATTCACAGTGGTCATGGACAAATACCTCAGCAAAGCTGTCCCTCAACCTGGCACTCACTGAAATCCTGACGTGGAAGAGGAGTGAATTACAGCTAACTTGAACAGAAGCTTATATTATATATACCATTCTGCACTTTTGTCTTTCCTCTGTGTTGTTTGTGGGCTCATACAACGGCTTTGGAAGGCAACGGTCTATACTGAGGGTTTAAGTTTGGTTTGGGCTTGGGCCATATGCTGTCCCAAGGCAGATGAGCGCTGTGCTCTTGCTAGTGCTCGTTCTTCTGCAGAGTTCCACTGGATCCCAGAACTCCTGCTTGAAGTATCCCAAGGTTTGAAAATGAATATGTCGAAGATATAGGAGAAATAGGGGAAAAAAATAATCCACTTGAAAAATACTAGAAAAAGCAATCTTTTAGAATCTTTACAGAAAAACATAAAAAATAGATGTTGCTACAATTGGAAATAGCAATATTTACATGCATGTATAAACTCCATTACAGAATCATCCTGCTCCACCTTGGATACCAGATTTACATCCTTTCCTTCCCTCTGTTTATGTTTTTGCTAAATGCCATGTGATTTAATTCCCCTTTTCAGGCTCCTATGAACTTTTACAGACCTCAAAATCTTGACTGACCCTACTCATCGACCTCCTTTCCTCCCAAAGCATCAGAAGGCATTTGTAGCATGGTGCCGGTTCAGTATGTCAGGCTTTCCTAAGTGGCCAGAAATCCTTTGCTGCTCCAACTCCAGACTCCAGATATTCTGACACAACACAGACTGTTGTGTTTTTCACTGGAGAACAAATAAAGCTGTGGAGTTGACTTATTCTGTGATATACATGCTGGGGGCGGGGGGAACCAAAAACCTAAAACAAACAAAACCACCAACACAAGCAAACCAAACGAAACCAACAAAACCAAACAAACCCAACCAAATGAAAGCATTATAGCAGAACTGCCAGAAACGTGAGGACAATGAACATGAGGACATGCAAACTAAGACACCGGTGGCATCACTAGATGCTAGAAAAGATACTTACCTTTTGCTTTAGAAGCACTTAATTAAAAGTTTATAAAAGTAGTTTAAAAGCCTGCGTGCACAGTTGTTAACGTCAGTGTTTTGCTTATGTTTCATTGCTTTCCACTGTCATAGAATAGAATAGAATAGCATAGAATAGAATTAGAATAAAATAGAATTAGAATAGAATAGAATAGAATAGAACAGAACAGACCAGACCAGACCAGACTATTTAAGTTGGAAGAGACCTACCATGATCATCTAGCCCAACTGCCTGACCACTTCAGGGATGACCAAAAGCTAAAGCGTGTTGTTAAGGGCATTGTCCAAATGCCCCTTAAACACTGACAGGCTTGGGGCATAAACCACCCCTCTGGGAAGCCCATTCCAGTGTTGCACCGTCTCGATAAAGAAACGCGTCTATTTCTTCTCCAGACTTTAACAGAACAAAGGAAGAGGAAACACTTTTCTAAGAATCTCTGTACAGCACTGGTGTATCTCAAGCCTGATGAGAATCTTTGGATTACATCAAAATGCAAACATTACCAAAGAAATTTGATTTAAAAAAACAAACAAAAAAATCCTTTGTGGATGTAAGTACTTAGCTTTCTTGGGTTTCAGTGGGAGAAATATGCTTTGCAGTAATACTTCCTTAAGCAATCCATCAGCTTCTTGGTTTTATGACAGAGGTGATCCTGAGTTTAAACACATACATAGTAATGAAATATTTTCATGCCATCTCAGCATGTTGGAAACATAAGCCAGGCTTTGGTATGTTGCAACAACTGAAAACATTAGCAAACTTAAAAGAAGGTTATATAAAACAATGACTACTGCACGAGGAAGGCATTTGATTAATGGCCATGTACTTCAGACTCTTTAATTATTTTTTTCTCCTTGTAAATTAGTGCAACTGTAACATATTACAAATAGAAATTAAGGCATAATTTGAAGTCTCTGGGACAGATAAGGTTCCTGGAGCACAGGAATAGGCCTGCCAGGGAGGGAAAATGAAGAGCAGGGCAAGGGCAGGGGAGCTGGGAGCTTCAGGTGGTGGCAGGGCAGACCCGTGGCAATAACGAGGGCTTGGCCATGGGGTCGGGGACATGGCCAAGGTCATGCTCAGACATCAGCCCACATGTTACCCTAGCTCAGGGGGGTCCATGGCCAGGCAGGGCCCACTGGTGACACAGCTCAGGCAGGGACCAAAAGCAAGAGCCCAGCTTAAAAGCAGCTCCCAGGGCAGGAGGGGGGATCTCCCTTGCTGAGGCTTCGACAGCTCAGGGTCTTCCGGTTTACCAAACCTTTGGGTTTGTTTTTTTTTTTCCCTTTGCAAATAAAGAAGAAGTAGTTGGTCATGTTCTTTTGCTTTGTCCAGAGCACCTGAGCAGAAGGGAGAAATCAACTCCAAGGTGGTCTTCTCTGTCTTCACTTTCCGTGCTTTGTCACTACTAAAATATTTCACTGGTACAAAACCTTTCATGATGTCTCCTCTTGAACTCTCTCAGTCACAGTCCCATCCTCGTCTGCTTAGGATGATTATAATTAGAAGCCTAAAGTGAAGGAAAACAACAGAGTTTAATAAATTAAACTGTACCACTGAAGCTGGGGGGGCAGGGAAACTCATGCGCTGACCAGTCAATATCAATAATTTATACTGATGAAGAGGTGAAGTGAGATGCAATCGTGGGTCCTCTGAACAGCCCCCCACTGGCTGGTCACACTTTGAGGTGGTACGAGGTCCTTAACAGCCAACCGAGAATGGTCTTTTTGAAACAAACCTTTCTGTGGGTGGCAGATGTGTGTAAAACCAGGCTCACTGCTGCAATCCAAAATTTTAAACTCTGTGGGCAGATGGACCATGTAGATGCAGTTTGCTGTTCAACTAGTACCTTTCTGCATAAACAGATACGAAGAGGTGGGTTTTCTTTAAATGACAGTTTTTAGAACCTGCTTCCTTGTTTTCATGAATACAGTGTCTGTTTCCATGGAAATAAACCTTTAGCAGAGAGCAAAAGCCAAAAGTATCAAAAAGCTCATCAGCAGGGAAGTTCACAAGTCCCCAAGGTCAGTGTGTGGCTAGAAATCAAATTTAGGGGCTCTTACTTGCAAACTTTTCAGCTTGCATTAGTCTTAGGCTGTTCCTGGTTACTTTCTTCTCTCTGTTGCTTGTCCTCAGGTCTGGAAGGAGAAGGTTTTTCTCATTGCAGTCTTCTTTTTCACTAGCAGGACAGCAACGGTAATGATAGTGCAAAAGCCTACCTATGAAATACATTTAATTCTTAACCAAGATAGTAACTTCAGATGACTGTGACTGCTCATTGAGCAGACTTCTTCCTTCTAACTTGTAGCATACACAATGTAAACCTGAACTTCATTTCCAATAAACTAAAAGCTACTTTACTGTATCAACCCAAAGAAATAAAAAGTCATTTCTTTCCTTACTGCCACGTCAAAAGAAGCTGAAATATTCCTTCCAGGACAGAATTGCAGCCAGTGGTTGATGAAGGAATAGCACAGCAAAGCTGACCATCATAACCTACAGACCTTTTGAATCTTTTAATGGTACAGAAATCTGAAATAGACAAGAAAGGGAAAGGTGACCTTTTTCTGCTTCTGCTTTTTCTGCTTACATTCTCTACAGAATGTAAGAAAATAAAATCCCTGAGGGCATCCCTGCCCAGGACCAGCAGCCTGCACATGGATGTGGGTCACCACCAGCCCTGGAGTCTCACCCCATGTGACTTGGTACAGTCTGTTGAATCCTGTGATGGGATCCTGCTGCTTGAGGGAACCTTCATTCTGCCTGTGTCTTAATTAGTTGGCATAATAAGGTTAGCTGACATTCAGATCTTGGAAGAGCTCGCTCAGGATGAAAGAAGTTCCTGTCCAATTGACCTCGAGTCTGGAAAGCAGTAGATCTGCTGTTTCCTTTTTCTTTTCTGGCTGCAGCAAGTTACTGAAATAAAGCGCTTTGTTTGTGGCAGTGTTTTTGTCCCTTAGTGCCAACTAAAGCCTTTCTGGGAGGTCCATAACTTTTCTGCTGTATAAAGTTGGCTTTCTTGAATATTTATGTTTAGAGCTGTATATATAAACTAATTAATTAAGAAAATAAATTAAGTCCATACAAATCAGTTCTGTTAGGAGCCACAATAGCCCTGAATTTTTACTATGTGTTTCTGCCCAAGTTTGGTCAGAGGGCTTGGTTTTCTTTTTTGTAAGAGTTCAGCTGAGTTGTTCAATCAGGCATTATAATTAGGTGTCTTTCTCTCTCCTTTTTTCCTCCTTATGCTTTCTTTCAGCCTAGCATTTCTCCTGCTCCGACCTCTTCTCCCAATTTCCCATGAAGTGGTTTTGGGAATTAACGCGTTTAATTTGGCATCTTTGGTCAGCATCACAGCCTGGGGCCAAGCAGGCTTAGTGCTAAGCCCTTGGAGCACACGCTAAACATCACCACCAGACTGTGACCCATTGAAAGGCATCGTTGCGTACAGGCCCCTTGTTGGTCCTGCAAGAGGGAATTATACCTCTAACGCAGCAAATTATCAGACAGCCTTGCTTTTGCCATATCCCCGTGTTTAGGCATTTTCACTCATAGCACAGATGTTACAATTTTCTTTCTTTGCTGTATAGAGGAGTTGGCAGAGCCTGAAAGAGTGTTTTTTAGCAGCTGAAGAATGAAACGGCAGGAGTATCCAGCCCATACTTCCTTCCTGGCACTTCACCCAGCTTTTCCGTACCTATTCAATTCAGTTTAATAAAGAATTGCATTCCCACTAGAATTGCATATGATGGTTCAGTAACCTACAGCATCCTGTTGAGCTTCTGGCTTCTACGTCTGATAACGCTTTCTCTAAGGAAGTGGCAGGTCTTTTCTGCCGATGAAGGCATGCAAGTTAGAGGAAGGAAAGCTGTTAAAGAAATTTCATCTTTAAGGTAAGTATTATTTTTGGTCAGGTAAAAAAAAGTAAAACTAAGATTAGCCCCTGTGTCAGAGTGTCCAACTGATCAGATGCCATGCTTTGTGTGCACATTCTGACAACTGATGTATACCTTTCATTGCTGCTTCCACAAATCCTGACATTGACTTCCAGACTTCAGTGCCATTACCGTTTGCACTGAGAAGCACTGACCAAATTCTCTTTTATCTCCATACCTCCTGGCCATTTTAAAATTTCTCCTCAGTTTTACTGACTCCTTTGTTAAAGCTATCATTCCTTTTTTCTTTTTTTTTTTTGTAGGTGCCTCTGTCCTAGAGTTCAGTCCATATGAATGCCTTAATTCTTCTGGCTACTCTGTATCTGTAATGTATTTTTGTATATCAAATCTATTGGTTCCCAGCCAACCAGATTGAATAAAAAAGCTGAGTTTATTGAGGAATGTGCTCTCAAGAGAACCCTATGCTATCTCTATTGCAAAGTTAAGCCAAATATAATCCTAGAGTTCTTGTTTGCAACACAGATGACGAAGAGGTTTAAAATTGTAGCTGCCGTGATTGTTACAAGACTTGTGTGAAGAGATTGACTTTTAAGGAAAATGGATGACTGAATGTCATCCTACAACTGATGAAGAGCTTGGATGATGACAAATGCAGCTAACAGAGAGAGCCACAGAGAGCAGCAGTTTGTGCAGAAAAGTGCACAAGATGGTCCAAGAACTTTTTTCAGAACAGCATAGCTGTGTCACTACAATGGCAGGGACGCTGACGTGAGCCTGCGTCTATGAAGTAACAAGCTATTCTCTCCAAAAGGAAGTGTTCTTCACCTACTGTGTTTTTGCAGCAATAGACTTGATGTTCAAGGCATTTCCAATGCAAGAATAAACAACAGCTTCCCAACACAGATGACCAAGGAGCCAAGGAGCAAAGGTGCTCTGCTCAACCTGATACTTACAAACAAGGAGGAATTGGTCAGGGATGTGAAGATCAGGGACAAGCTTGGCTGCAGGGACCATGAGATGGTGGAGATTAGGATCCTGAGAGGATGGAATAGGGCAAACAGCAGGACCACAACCCTGGATTTCTGGAGAGCAGAATTTGTCCTGTTCAGAGATCTGCTTGGAAGAATCCCATGGGATATGGCCCTGGAGAGAAGAGGGGTCCAGGAGAGCTGGTGGATATTCAAGGGTCACCTCCTCCAAGCTCAAGAATGGTCCATCCCAACAGGCAAAAATGAAGCAAAGGGGGCAGGAGGCCTGCGTGGATGAGCAAAGAGCTCCCAACTAAACTCAGATGTAAAAAGGAGGCGTACAGGAGGTGGAAGCAGGTATAGGTGGCCCAGGAGGAATATAGAGATGCTGTCTGACCGTGGAGAGATGATGGGCTTAGGAAAGCCAAAGCTCACCTGGAGTTGAATCTGGCAAGAGATGTGAATGGCAACAAGGAAGGTTTCCACAGGAACATCAGCAGCAAAAGAAAGAAAACATGGCCCCACTGCTGAACTGGGCAGGGGGCCTTGTGACAAAGGACACAGAGGTGACTGAGGTACTCAATGTCTTCTTTACCTCTGTGTTTCCTGTAAGACTTACCCTCAGTAATCTCAGGCACCAGTGGGAAAGTCCAGGGCAAAGTAGCTTTACTCTCCGTGGAGGACGATCATATCAGGGAATATATAAATAAACTGGACCTACAGACATCCATGGGCCTGATGCAAGGCACCCACAAGTGCTGGCGGAGCTGGCCTGTGTCATGACGAGCTGCTTGCAATCATCTTTAAAGGGTGTGGAGGAGAGGGGTGTGACTGGGGAGAGACCTTGAGGACTGGAAGGAAGCAAGTGTCTCTCCTGTCTCCAAGAAAGGGAAGGAGGATCCAAGGAACTACAGGCTGCTCAGCCTCACCTTGATCCCTGGGAAGGTGGTGGAGCAGCTAATCCTGGAAACCATTTCCAGACATCATACAGGACAAAAAGGTAACTGCAAGTAGTCAGCATGGACTTATGAAGGGGAAACCATGCCCGACCAACCTGATGGCCTTCCTCAATGAGGTGACTGTATATGCATACTGGTGTATGTATGTACAATAGGAAAGAAAGACTGGGAAATAATTACTCAGAGCAATGACCAGAGAAAAACTAGGTTCCTGCTGTATGTAATAGATTCAAGAAATGTTTACTTAGCATAAATTTGGATGCTTGTCTGTTGGGTAATTTTTATACTAGCACTGACAGCTGCTTGTTGTGGCAGATGAAAGTACACCGCTGCTGCCCTCTTTGTGTTTCTTTCTTATTTTGGTGCTGAGCCTCCATTAGCATTTCTAGAGGAGTAAATACGTTGATTGGGAAAAGATGGCTTTCTTTTAAATATTTGACATGGGAGCCTTACTGAGACATCAAGAGGAAAATGCAAAGATAAAGGAGGTGCTGTTTTGTCAGTGTCTGCATCTTCAAACGCCCACCACTACAAGCAAATCTGCTTTATTTTTAGGAATAACCATAATGGAGCTGACTGCCACCAAATGACATCTCTTTTACGAGTGGACTGTTTTCAGCAACTGAGGTGCCTTTTGCTGTAAGAGTTGAGGAAATGTTCCCCACCTTTGACCGCATCCTTTTCTTCTTTGGTCACTGTCTCTGCCTAACAAAGAAAGGCAAAAACATGAATAAAAACTGCTAAACTAGCCACAAACAGCCAGAGTGGATTGGACCAGTCCTGCTTCTGTCTCTGTTTCTGACAGAAGCTAGTATTAGATGTATTAGAAGAACATGCAAGAAAGGCTGCTGCTAACTACTCAGCCCAAAGGGGAAGCCTTTTATTATTTTTAACATTCTCATGGTGATGGCACAATGATTTTTTGGAGAGTAAGTAGTCTTCACCAGCCTCCTGTAGCAGGATGCCACGCTGTCAATATCTGTTACTCAGTCCTTCCATAATCCTCCTAAATTACTTGTTTCACTTTTAATTTGTGGCAATGGGTTCCATATAGGCTTGTTATCTGTATGAAATCGTTTCCTGGTATTGATTTGAAATGCTTTTACTTCCAGTTTGTCCCTGTTCTACTATTACAAAGGCCAAATAAATAGGGAGCTCTCCACAGGCTTGTCATGAATATTTTACCTTTGTGTGGATCCCTCTTGTTCGTCATGGGTGAAATCTTGCCTAGGGAGAATTACTACAGTGACTTCTTTGGGCCAAAACCACGTATCTTTTTCCCTCGACTTTTGAGCTACTGACTTTCTGCTTGGAAAGAAACTTTGCTTAACCTCCCATTGCTCTGTCACTCCTTTTGTTCTTGTATTACTGCTATATCTGTCTTGAGCTATGGTGAGCAAAACCAAATGTTTTTTATGGATGGTTCCATCATCACAGTTAATGGTATTATTTGCTTGGAATAGAAAAGGCTGAGTGTGCCTGAGTGGGAAGAAAAAAAAAGATAGACTATTAGGTGGGATATATTAGGAAGTATCTAAAAAGACTAGTATTCTCAAGTTCAGCCTTTGATTTTCAGTGGATTTCTGAGGTTTTAACTTCATATGCACCTAATGGTGCAGAGGGAAACTTTCTGTGATTCCTTTCGAAAGTTTAGTCTGTGCAGAAGCCCAGCAATGTCAGGTGTTTCTGACAAATCTCTGTAGCTATGGGACTTCACTACAGATGCTTGGGTAACCTGAGGCATTTCTGGCTGGCCGGTGAGCAGCACCAAAGGCGCAAACACTGGTAGTGCTGAGAGCTGTGGGTGCCTCACGCTTTGGAAAGTCACGCTGCAGCTTTTCCAAGTCAGGCCACAGGAAACAGAGGAATAAGCGAAGCAGCAGCCCTTGCCTGGAAATGTGCTGTTAAAAGATGTTCTCAGGAGTTGTTTTTCTTTGCATGATGTTGCCTTTGTGAAACAGTAGAAACATGTTCAATGTTTGTACCAAACTCCCAGATGACTGGCACTCATCTTTCTCTCACCTGTGTTTTCATGATGAAGGACACCTGCCACTGGAAAAAGATGATAAGTTGAAATGTTTTGTCTTTGTAGGTGGTTTTGGTCCAATTAACGAAGTAGGTTAATTCAGATTCTGGTGAATGCATTTATCTTTGTGACACATCCAGGCAACCTAAGTAGGACAAGGTAACTAATATACTTCTCTATTTCTTTACCCTGGTCATGAGGTGACACTTTAGCCCTTACATGCTTACTTACCACTATCTAGTCAAGCATTAACAACATGTTTGGCCTTAACTGAACACCAATAAAACACCATTTCTGTTGTGACTAGCTTGAAGTCTTCAAAACAGATACAGGCAAAATTCCCAGGATGACCTAGTGAAACTTTTCTGGGATTTTTCCATGCAGCTCTTTCTCTCTTCTTACGCAGTGCAGTGGTAGAGAAGACATTTGGCAGACAGAGGACCGCAGCTATGAAAGAAGCGAATTTCAGTAAACATCTGAGGGCACGACCTTATTACACAGTATGGAGGACAACCATTTTTTTATGATCTAGGCTTTTTAAATGAGGATAGGCTGTGTTCCTCAGGCTACAAGCTAAAGAAACAGGAGGCTACTGGGAAGGACCTCCTTTGTGTGCACTGCTTGAGAAGCTCCTGTCCTGTCTGATGTGAGTGATGCTCTGTTTGCTCTGATGATGATAATCTAACGAGGAGGGAGTAGGAGCACGGTGTTCCAGGATTAGAAAGTTATGCATTGTAGCAGGGACATTGGCGCGGGGGTTGTGTGGCTATCATTGTGACTGTGAGGAAGAGATAGCAGAGCAGTAAAAGAACAAACAATTAGGCAGTGCAGGTAGTTTACGCAGCGTCCTCATAAGAATTAGATTAACTTCTGGCTGTAATACTGTCACACAAGTAGTGGGGTAAAGGCCTGAATAAAACAAAATGAAAGTCATCGCCAAATGCATATCTTTATTTACAGCTTTGTCTCCTAGACTACTTCCTTTCCTGGGCATTTATCTCATACACTGTGTTTAAGTTATGGTCATCTTAGACACAGATTCCTGTTGGAATTTTTTGTTTTGTTGATCAGGTGCACAAAACAGTATTTAGTTTTAGGTTTTGCTGGTTTTTGGTTTGGTTTTTTTTTTTTTTTCTTAATTTAGGGGAAATGTCGGTCCAAAGGGATTTCATCCTATGCAGTGTAATGGAGCTGGGTTTTGTTACCTGCTTTTAACAGATCCTAAGCTCAGAGAGTTCTTGCTTGATGCACACCATACAGTTCTGCCCAGCTACTTTGTGTGGAGTCTTGCAATTTGTGTCTAATGAAAGCATTGCCTTCAGGAAAAAAAATCCATTCTTGATCAGGAGAGAGCAAGAAATAAAGAACCCACCGTTTCTTAATAGTTGATTCTAGTAGTTAACCTTGGCGCTAATTGCAGCAGCTTTACTTTTACCTTCACATAACAGGCAAAAAGGAATCCCATGTCTATGAGCTTATAAACTCCCTTTTGCATGAAACTTCAAGCAACACCATTCCAGGGTAAACGTGTATGATCTGAAAGCATTAGGCTGGATTCAGTCTTGGAGTATAGCTCTGCTGAACCCCTCTGAGCAATACTGATAATGTAATAGCCTCACAGGCACACACTGCCTCATGTCTTGTCAGGACAAGGTATACCCAAGACTTTAATTCACACTAACCCAGTTTAAGTGTGGCACAGCTGTGCAATAGTCCTTAGCTGTTGCCCAATCAGACTGTCATTTACTCTGTTTCTGCTGCATAACCTTGTTGATTAAAACCCCAGTTTGTGTTAGCACATATCCAATATAAACATCTAGTGATTTTGCCTTTAGAAAATTGATCTGCTGATGCATCTGTACCCACTGAAAACTAAGTCTTTCCCTTCTGATGCATAGAGGTGGGGAGGGGAAGAAAGGGTAATAGCACTAACGTCCCTCAGAAAAATGATTAACATGTACAGAAACAATTGTGGAGAAATACAGTTAAACAGAACTTTATCACAGACCTCATGTCTTGTGCATTGCAGATAAATATTATACTTTTCCTTTTGCACTAATCTAAAAACAGGGAGCCATTATTCTGTGCTAACAGCCTGCTGCGTTAACGTTCTCCCCTGGTTATGTCCACAGACACTTGTAACTGCATGCCAAATACAGAAAAGGCTTGTACAATGTTTTGACTTCATTTCAGCTGTTTAGTGTTAGACTCACTTTTCAAATTAAGGTAGGTAGACCAGTCCTGCTCTCACTAAGCTTAATGATAATTTAAACATTGATTTCAAAGGAAGCAGCACTGGACTTCCATGGAACATGAAATCTAAGATAAAAAATGGTGGTGAAGTAAGGCTCTCGTTCTGTTCTGCCAGTCTGTGCAGTGCATGTGTGAATAGAAGGTAGGTTATAATATGCTTGTCACTATGGAGAGAAAATGATGCACATCCACTTTCTGGTTTGATTCCACACACATCCTTTACAGCATTGTTTGATATCGCATGAAAAGATCCTGGACCATATCCTCTGCTTGTGTAACAGGCGTGAAACCGATGACTTCCGAAGAACTGCTCTAGCACAATATTCTCCGGGTGAGGATACAGGCTGTGAGGTATATTGCACTACAGACGAAAAAGCATTGCTGTCCTTACAAGTAACAAGCTGTGTGCTTTTTTTTGTATAGGATTAACTTTGTTGAAAGCAATACAGCTTTTCACAGAGTCACAGAATGGCTGAGGCTGGAAGGGACCTCTGGAGGTCATCTGGTCCAACCCCTTTGCTCAAGCAGGGTCAGCTGGAGCTGGCTGCCCAGGACCATGTCCAGACGGCTTTGTTCCCTTCAGGTACCTATACACATTGATAAGATGATCCCTTTAGGTTTGTGTGCTTCACTGAACAGTTTGCTGTGTGGATGCTTTTGTTGTTTTGTGTTTCCTGGCAAGCCAGTGCTAACACCTACTGATACGGACTTAATAATTAAATCAGAAAAACATTAAATGAGCTGCGGGTTGTAACTTTGAACATGCCACATGCAAATGTTTCAACGCTGCAATGTGAGTAAAAAGGCTGATTTACAGGATGTCTTCCACAGACAAATTCTGAAGTGCTACCATCTTTTATGAAGAATTCACTCTCAATTTTGGCTGTGTTATTGTGAGCCCCAAATAAGGAAACTGATCCATTCCTTGCTTTTCTCACAGTGATTCTGTTTAAGAAGCTAAATGCTTATATAAGAGCCAAGCCCTGATTTATGTGCTAATTGCTATTGTGACAAAGAGAGATGCACTATTTGAGGGTCCTGTCCTACCTTCCAATACATGAATAAAATTTTTGTTTGAAATCAAGATACTGCTTTTTTGGATGCCTGTCTTTGAGCAGGCTCAGAGACACTGCCCTTTGCAAGGGATTCTCCAGAAGGAAAGACGCTGCAAATGACATGGGGACTTTACAGCAGTTTTCCTAAATGCCTGAAGCTGGTCCCCATAGCTCCATCCTACCCCTAAGACAGCATTGCAGACAGATGCCTTGTACTTGGGTTCTGACAGCAGAGCGAATCAAGGCCAAGTGGTGTAAAGTGTTCCCAGGATTTCTTTCCTGGCTGCCGTCTCTTCTGTCAGTCCCATTAGGATAGATTGCCTGGAAATGTTAAAGTGATGCAAGCTTGGCAAACCCCCTCCACCTTGGCAAACAACCTCTCCAGTTGCTGTTAGAGGTCTCACAGGTCCCCTTTCCAGGCATGAGTATTCAGTTAATTAATTGGAGAGATTTAAATACGCAATCGGACTGCATGAAAGGGTAAAGCCCGCGGGAGAACCCAGGGATGGGTACAGCTTGCAAACAGAGGCTAGGTAATTCAATTCTTCAGGGCAACCAGTGCTGTGGTTTAACCTCTTACTAGTACAGATGGACTGAAAACTGTTCCCAAAGCTTTAATGTGCAAACAGTTAATGTAAAGCAAGGCTAAAACTGGCAGATAAACCCTTCTTTCTCGAGCTGAGCAGCTGTTCCACTGCTGCTGCCCTCGGTCCAGCCTCCTCTCGCCCTTTCTGCTCCCAGCGCTCCATCCGTCGCCCACCCCGGTGTCCTGGGGCTTTGTGGCTCTCAGTCCCAAAGAGGGCACCAAAGAACACCACATTTGGGTAGCTCACAGGCCTGCTAACCCTAGCCTGACAATGTAACTGGCATTTTAGTGGAAAAGATAACTGTTGTGGGCGGGGGAGTGTTCGAAGTGCGGGCACAGGGACTCGAAAAGAAGAAACGAACTAAACCCTGAATTGCTAAAGCCCACAGGTAGTGTGTCCTTCTTAAATACCAGACAGTGAGCGTGGTAAGGAGCCTTTGAGAGCCACAGGGTTTATCCCAGGAAACATCTAATTATCATAAGAAGAAATGAAGCGGGGGGTTTTCCTGAAGCAATAGTGGGACAGGGGATGCATAGGCACATAGTATGTGTCACCTTTTAGATGAGAGTGAAAGATGGATCCTGGAATCACTGCTTCTAACTCATTTTCAGTGCCTAACAGTGTTAAGCCCAGTTTGTCGTCCTGTCCCTGCCAGGATGCCATCTGATATTCTCCTTCAGTTATTGTTCAGAAATGCGGTATATTTCTGTCAACTGCTGTCATGTTTTGTTTCCCGAGGTGGTGGTATTCTGTTGTGAGCTATGATATAAAAATCTAATCTTTACCACAACTCTCTCATAAGGTGCTATTTTTGCTGGCTATCCAGGGCCAGTGTATAATGTAATGCCCTTGGCACGGTAACACGCTTTGCTACCACAGCTGAAAGCTGCTAGGAGGTCTTATTATATTACCAATCCTGTGGAGACTACAATAAGCATAGTGTATATTAAAATACAATAGATTTCTTCATACATTACTAGATACAGAGAAATTGAATGTAGGAAGTTGGTAAGTGCCTTAGATAATCAACTAATATTGTTTCAATAGCTGCTGTTTTGTGAGTTATTTTCTATGCCATTTTATTGATCTATTTCCATTTGCAGTATAAGCCCCTGTATTTGGCTCTAAGCTCTTTACTGTTATTGTTGTGATAGGCAAAAAAGAAATTACACCAATAACTGTAGAGAACGTTTAAAATGCTGAGGGCCAGCAATTGAAGGCAAAATCTAACTATTTTGGATATGACCACAATTCTGTTACCACTAAGGTTTCTTCAGAATAATTTGCACCAAAGGCTAGAAGAACTCCTATGCGTAGGTATAAAAATCTCTGAATGCCTATGTGGAAAAAATGTCCTTTTTTTCTTATCAAATGTCATCTAAATTCTACTTGTACTGTAGTCTTGTGCTACTGCTAACTAGCAAGTCTCTCTGCATTTCACTTTAAATCAAATGAAAAATAAATGGTGTGGCCTCTAATGCACACCAAAGAAGGAAACAGAGTTGCTTCAGCGAATTTTTGATTCAATATAAGTATGGAGCCAAATTCAAGAACTTACTTATCCTGGGCCTTCTGCTTACACCTAGGGAAGCTTTCTCTTTGCTATCACAAGGACCTGCAAACCCCCTATTCAAAACAAAACTAAACCAGATAAATTTCCCCTGGTCTTGTTAGCAAGGTTGCTTTGTTACATTGTGAAAACAAACAAAAGAATAGCACAACAGAAAGGTGTTACCCTTGCTTTTTCTGGTGCGAGGACATTGATGGGACTGTCTGAGACCTGGTGACGTGATTGTAAAACAAATTGCCAGTGTTAGGTTTTGAAATATCTGCAAAAACCACTCCATCGCCTTCCTCTAGCAGTACGTTTCTCGTTGATGCTGAAGAACTGACCCCTGCAAGGCTGAGCGGCGGCGATGATTCATGTGCGACTGCAGGCTCCCAGCCAGCGACGCAGGGAGCCTGTCCCCGCGCCTGCTGCTTTCCTGCTGGCGCAGCTCCGCTGCCAGGAGCGCCCCTTCCCTTCTTTGTGCCGGCGGGAGCCAGTGAAAACTTGGGCCTGACACACCTACTGCCTCACATACCAGGCCGAAGAGTGTTAATTACATTAATCAAAGAATCCTCTTGGAGGGTAAGATGATGTTTTGACATTGTGGAGGTGATGAAGCTACTTAACATTCAGGCTGCCATCCCACAGTCCTTCCCTACCCACAGAAATCCTTGAGTGTGAGCTTCTGTTTGAACACATACTACGTTGCATGGACTTACGTGTTCTGCCCTATAGACAATTAAGTTTATGTTTAAACAGGATGGGTACGTTTGATCTCCCCTGCTTGCTCACACTAGCCTCTGAAGTCGAAGACCTGCTTATGCAAGCAGTCTGCAGAGAGGAGGGGGAGGTTGAGGCGCAGGCAGCTCTTAGCCCGTTCAGTTTGTTGGCAATAGGGTAGTTTTGGTACCCCTTCAGATGCAGATTTTTTATACTCCTCTCCTGAACTCTGGTATTGTGACAGCCCCGGTTTCCTGGTGAAAGCTGCAGCATGGCAGAGCCTGATCTAGCTGTCCCTGCATCTAGACACAACTGGCCTAATTATTCCAGGCGTTTGTGCGTCTTGAAGCTTTGCTGGTCACAAGCGGTTAGTAATGTAGTGTACAAATGAAACTGGCTCTCTATCCCCTATTGTTTTTGCAGGCAGTTCTTACCATGGCAGCTCCACTCTCTCACCCTCGTCCCCAGCACACATCCTAGTCTGTGGCTGCCATACTCCCTCTCACTCCGTATTTTGGTGCTTTCTTATTGCATGGCTATTTTAAAAATGCTTAGAAACACAGAATAACTTCCCCTCCATTTTGGTTTCACACCCTTCTCACTGTCTGCTGCTATAGCTGTGTTGTGAAAGTCATTCTCCTGAGCTGTGGGATTTGAGGAAGCGGTTTCTGCATTGAATAATATATTTTTGCACATCTCAATACTATTTGCATAAAGGGGTCAGATGTAGGATGGTGGGCAACAGGCACGTCACCAATGAAACAGTTTCTGATATCAAAGGCTGCACTTGCCTAGGGTGTGTGAGACCGAGGTTCAGCATCTTCTTCTGATCCAGGAGATTGCTACAGAAATTCTGTGATAACATCACTGAGATGTTAGTGGAGCTGGGATGTGAACCCTCATGTTCTGTCTCTGTGGATAATGTTCTAACTGCTTGCACGCTGCTGAGTAACTAAAAAGGCACCACACGAAGCGGGATGACTCCCAGCAGAGGAGAACAGCCCCACCATTCCTGCAAGAGCCCTGCCTCAAAACCAGAAAAGTATGCAGAGGTGTAAGGAAGCAGGGCACTGAACGTGGGTCCCTTGTCCTCGGCGGTTAGAAAGAAGGGAGACCTTGCTCACCGTTGAGCTTAGTGCTGTTTCCTCTGCTTTTGTGCGCAGGCTGCAAAATCAAACATTTTGATTTGACTGGAATGAAAAGACTTTCTGGTACAAAAGGGAATTTTTCAGGTTTCCACTTAACTGGTAAGAATAAATGATCAAGTGAAGAATAAAATGTTGGGACTGGCCACCAAGTTAAGGAGAAGCTGCGCGGTCAGCAGTCCGACTCCTCACACTCCCTCCTGCCCTGAACTCTGCTGTGGAGTCGTTCTCCAGCCTGCGGTGGCCATCTCCCCCCGCTCACCTTCCTTGTTGTCCTAGCCCGTGGAAATGTGCTAGCATCAGCTGCCATTTCACAACGTCCCTCCTTCTCTCTCCCCGCGCTGCTTCTCCATTTGCCACACTATGACCCTCAACTCACTTTCAGATCTCATTTTTCTTGCTAGAAAGGTGCGTTGCTGGACTCCCTTGCAGATGAGCTCTGGGAGCAAAATGGGGGGTACAGGGCAAGTCACCCACCTGGTTCACTCCCTCCTACCTCCATAACAAATAAATGTGAAGCAGCTGCAGACCAAAGCTAGGAATTAACTTTTTGCTTTGTGTTGTTTTTTTGTGATTGCTTTGTCATCAGTATTTGCTTTCTGATTTGATTTTTTTTCTTTGGTCTCATTTCCTAACACCAACAGTTGCCCCACCTTTTCTGTGTCTGGCATGTTAAACATTCTTCTGGAAAAAACATAGGAGCATCTACAGAAACATTTAACTACCCGCTTCATGGATTTCACCTTTTTTTTTTTTTTTTGCAATTTTTTTACTGTTTTTGTTTTATCATTCTAGCTTCTTTCTTTCCCAACATGAACCACTTGTGACCACCCTCCCACGCATCGCAGTTGCCAGCTCATCACCACACCATGCCTTCAAGCTTTTGAGTTCTGAAAGTGGCAATGCCCAGAACTGAGCAATCACATGAGAATTTGAGGGGTTGGTTTGTTTATTTATGCAACTATTAAGTTTCTGGCACTCAAGCTGCAGGGAAAGCACTGAAGTCCTTATCTGGGCTAAGGCTCAAAACCAAAAAAAGCCTAAGTTTAAAATAACAGAAAATAGACATCTGTATTTTTTTAAAAATCTAGAGAAAAATGTGTTTGTTTAGGACCTGACTTAAGTTTTGTACCTGGGTCTAGCAGTATTACATAAAACAAGCAGATCATTTTTTCTTCCCCAATTACTATATCATCCTTTTCTTTGTTTAGCCATTTTGAACTGAAACTGAACTAAAATGATCTGAAGATCTTGACACGAAGAATAAGGTAAGCCTCCTAGGATATTATTAATAAATGCCATGGAGTCACAATATATATCTGAAAAGTTTCTGGATTCGTTCTCCCCTTCCTCTTTTCCTCTCTTTTCTTTCCTTGTGTCCCAGAGGCAGATAACTGCAAATTAAGATTTTCAAAGAGTTGCAGAGGATTGATTTTAATGGCAGATGTATGGCTAATCCCATGCAATGCTTTCAGATCTCAACCTCCACTTCTTAGTAACTGGCTGGAAAAGGCTGCAGAGTTAATCTGGGAGGTAATGCATGTCTGCTAAGCATTTCTTTTCGGCACAGACGTCTGGGCACTGTGTACTCGTGGCCCAGGAGAGCTGGGGATCTATTAGACATGGGGTTCCTGCGGGTCTGGCTGCAGCACCGTTGCACCCTTCTACAAAGCCCTTTGACTGGGGCTGGGAAAAGCCCCTGTCTCGGGGCTCCCAGGCTTTGGGGCTGGGGTGGTACACTCCTCGTCTATGTGCATGCATTGGTGCAGTTGTGCTCCCTGGACAAAACCGCAGTTGCTGTTAAAGGAGGGTCTGTGATGGGCCCTGTCAGGGTCCCAAAGCACCTACAGCAATCTAAGTCCCCAAAGAGCTCCCTTTTTTTCCCACCATAGCGCTCTGCACTGGGCTGCTTGTCCGCCACGTGCTGCAGCAAGCCTCCTCAAGCAGCCTGTACCCCCTTTGGCTTGTGGCCCCTCTACTGCCACAGTTTTGGCAGCAGTGCCTTTAACCGGCACATGCAGGTCCCACCGTAACCTGCCCCTCTCCCAGTCACTGTGTCTGTCAGAGCTCAGGACACCCTGGGTTCTGATCCTCTAAAAATGAGTCTTTGCTGCATTTTCCTTGGAGGATATTTGTGGGCCAGTGGGGAGTACTGGCATCAAGAGGAGGGCTCCGAGTCCTTGCTTAGCTGCATGCCCTGACACGGTGATTTAAAGCTGCAAGGGCAAGTCACTGTTAGTAGCAAAGCAGCAGGAGGGCAGTCTTGCAATGAAATAGGAGTTTATGTTGCCTGTTTTCAAGTATGACATTTAATTGTCACTAATAATGCCATGGATCATAATTATGTCTATTGTAGAGAGGTTTGTCTCTGATAAAGGAAAGCAACAAATGGTATTAGACGTGGGGATATTAAAGCACGCGTAAATCTTGCCTTTGCAGTCTGGCTGGTGCGCAGGTGATGAGGGGCGCAAGGGACAACCCGGGATCCAGGGAAGGCGCCCGAGCCCCGAGGGAAGGGCCGGGAGAGACCCAACAGAGGGAAATGGCTGGAGAGGGTCCTCCCTGGTGCTGTCGGGGTGACTGCCCGGCCTGCTTGCCCCTGCAGAGGCTGTGCCCCCCCGGCTCCCAGGGCAGCCCTTGGAGCAGGGCGCTGTGGGCGCTGCTGAGAGGGTGGGACTGCAGGCAGTGGGTGGGCATGCAAACCTCTTCGTGGGCTGGCTTTCCCAGGGAGCTCACAGGCTGCAAGGAGAGGTAGGTCAGGTGAAATTAAATGCTCTCAAGGGCCACTGCAACAGTGGTTGGATCCATGTCCCCAGGGTCTTCTCCTTGCCTCTTGCAGTGGGTAGAAGACCCTAGACTTGAACTTGTGGGTCTCCCTGTGGGGCCAGAGGAGACAGCTGCAGCGTCCTTGGGAGCAAGTTGGGGTCACTACCTGGTGACCTGCTGGGATGCACAGGGCCATTGGACAGAGCACAGGTGGCAGGGGAACGGGGGAATACCTGGTGTCTGTTTCCTACCTGGCTCCCCGTGCTCAGCACGCTTGTAAAAGCATCAGTGTCCTTGAAGTTCCCATCTCCTCATTCAGATGTGTTTGAATTCTGCCAGAAGGCTAAAAGTTACTGCAGGAGAGGGATTATTCACAGGCAGAAACAGCTGGATCCCCCTTAGGACTTATTTCATTAGGACCCAGGCTTAAAATATGCAATTTTCAGCATCTGTGCATTTTTTTCAGATTAAAGGAAGCAGCTATAAAGCTGTGATGGGTACAGCACAGTGGATTGCCTCAGCACCCTGCCTCCCTATGACATGAAATGCCAGCCACCTCAGAGATGACCCTAAAGCAGGCGTGGAGGCTTGCCCGTGTCTTTTTTGCACATATTTTCACCACTGAGGGGCCACAAGTGGTGCATGTTGTGGTGCAAGGACAAGCTTAGCTGCTACCACAGCTTTATCTTCCTTAGGTTTGGGGTTTTATTTTTCCTGCAGATTTTTTTCAGCTGTGTGGATGCATGAGAGACATTTCTCTTCCCTCAGATGCCCAGTTGATGGAGGTTTTTGCATGGATGGACCACAAGATGCATAAGGTGCTGCAGCCAGAATTGCACAGACTGATTATCTGAGGAACAGGTAACATGCAAATGGCCTTTACCCTCTTAAAATATGTTTAAGAACAGGGAAATGACTGTGTGAGTGATTCCCAAACTGCACGACAAAAGCCTCAGTATAATCTTGGCATGTTTTTTCCTGATAGTTGTCAGATGCTAATTAGGGAGACAAACAGGCATTCACCAAAGATGTCTGTATTTGTTTCAGACTTAATTATGCTAACCTAGAAACAGGAATGGACAATCATCCAGCAGCTACTCTTCGGCTTGTTGTTCAGCTGGCAGCAGATAACCACACTGCGGTGCATTATTTAGGATATAGGGATTCAGAACGAACAACTCAGGCTTTCTCTTTGGTATTTTTTTTTTCTTCTTTATAGAGAGATTCTACCTCAGAGTTTGGAGGAGGCATGTAATCACTCACTGCGAGACAAGAAATTATTTTATGAGAACAAATGCTGGTTGCCATGGTTTCCGAGAGGCAGAAACTCCAAGGTCATTCCCTGAAAATTCTTCGCAACCGGAGCCAGCAGCGAGGATACTCCCTCACCTTGGCGAGTAACCCTCCCTTGCCTATAAACGTGGCCCTCCCTTCTCCCTGGTATGCAGTTTCCTGTTTAAGCCACAATAACACCGATAAGAACCTGATGTGAAAAACCTACAATGTGTCTGAAAACAAACAAAGTCAAGCCTGGATTTACAAGCCTGCGGGTTTTCCTGGTTGGCTGTTTTCTGGCTCCTCTGTGCGTCTTCTGGAAAACCCGACCCACCTGCCGTGTTTGCCGACCAGGGAGTTGCAGGTGCTATTGCAAAACTTTCACCTGAAGGAAATGCCGGAGTAGCCCTGCACGGAAGGGCTGACACACAGACAAGCAAATGGAAAAAGCACCAAAGATGGGACCATGCGTTTGCAGTTATTTTAGAAAAAAAGTCAAAAGCTACTTTTCACGGGTTTCTCCTCTGGGTCTGAAGTACAAGGAAAAATACGTTCCTTTCCATGACTGAGGTGTATGGCATCGTTACTGCTCCTGAATGCCTCAGTACTGACCTATGTGCTAGCGACTGTACAAAAGACGTCTTCAAACACACGCGCAAAATCCAGCTCTGTGACCCTTCAGCATCCCACCAAAATGCCAGCAACCTTTACACCGCTGAAATACTAACCTGCCAACACAGTGATTAGATGAAATCTCCCCTTACACTGGAACTGCCAGGACAAATTAATTAACAGATAATACTATTCAGCTGTTTGCTTAAAACCATGAATTTTCATTCTGGCATGAATTTACAGGGGAAGGCACATGAGCCTTTTGCTCATGTTTGTACAGATGCACAAAACCGTGTGCACATTATGCTGTAACAGACTACAGTTTACTAAACTTGGCTCATGTGAAAAGAAAATGCATCCCTCTAAGATGTGTCCAAAGCCTTATTAGTGTAGCAAGCATATTTCTTTGCACGACAGGGTGTGTATATGGTGCCTCAGCTACCAGTGCCATAAAATCACTGATCCTTGAGTACTTGCTAATTTCTGTTTCTGTCAATTTAGAACCAGAAAAAATGTATCATCAAAGATTAGAAGTGACCCGCGAAACAGCTACATCTTAAGTGACAGAATTAACATTTTGCAGTGGATCACTGGCTGCACTGTGTGCACAGCTACAACTCTCAACCTGCCAAGCCACCATCTCAGTGACTGAACTTCTTGTGCAGGGGGAAAAATCTTTGTTATTAGGGCACTGGAGAGTGCACAGTCTGCCAATGCAACAAACTCCTTTCTGACGAGATTCCTGGAGCCAGATAGGCAAGAAGTCTGTGAGTGGAACTAGACCTTCTGCTGCTAGCTTGCTGTTCAAATCAGAAGAGATCAATGCACAAGTTTATTACAAAGAGAAGCACAGATGGAGATTCAAGGGCTGATTTTTACAAAGAATTTAAGGACCTGAGCGCTGTTTAAGTCCTGCTTTCGGCATCTAAATTCCCGACTACCTTGCTAACACTTCAGCACAACTGCCACCTCTACTGCCAGCGTGTTACCTCCCTGGCACCGCAGTTTTGCCATAAAGCTGCGTAAATGTGCAGAGCTGTGTTCGTGCATTTGTGTACTCTTGCCTCAGTGTAAACAGGTCTTTAGTTCACTAACACTGAACTCCACTTGGGTATTGGGATGCCTGAGCCTGGTTCCGGGTCTTTGGAGGCTTTTATCAGAAGTGCAAATAAAAATTCCACAACTGGTAAATAATTAGAAATGTTCATCATCTGGTACTGGCAAGGGAGTTCGTTCACCCAATAGCTGTAACCCTGGCCTGGAAATCTGAACAACAACAGTCTGTGTTGGTCCACTTCTGACTCATTATCTGTCCTTGAAGGAATCTTGTTGACCTCTCCGTGCCCTGATTTTCCCAGCTTTGAAATAACAATGATATGTTCCCACACTGAAGCTATGTGATTGGAAAGTGCTAACAATTATTTCTCTGTGACCCCTTTGTGAAAGCCAGAGGGACCTCTTCTACAGGAGTTCAGATGCAAACCCCTCTTAATTTCCTCACAAAAGCATCTTTTGATCTGTCTTATCTTCATTTTCAGGCTCAGGTCAAAATTGTTGAGTGAGTCAGATATATGGGTTTTGACCTGTCGTATCCCCCAAAATGATTTTTGGTGGGGAAATCCACTTTATATAGATATGGGTACTTTAACTGAATGTATGTGTTCATAATATCTGTACAGAAGTTACTATTTAAAAAAAAGGAAAAAGAGAAAAGAAAAGGAAAAGGAAAAGAGAAAGAGAAAAAGAAAAAAGAAAAAGAAAAAGTAAAAGAAAAAGTAAAAGAAAAAGAAAAAGAAAAAAGAGAAAAAAGACAGAGTGAAATGATAAACATATTCAAAAGACGTTACTGAGATATTTTTGGTTTTAATTATGTTACCTCTGTCTGTGGATGTCAAACACTTCAAAATCTGCCCCTCTGTCTAAAACCAAACAAATCAATATTGAAGACTATATTACATTGTTCAGCAGTACCATAAGCATTCACGTAATTTCAAAATCCTAAGAAACAAAGAAGAGCACAGTCTCAGGCTGTCTGTGTAATAAACCAACACGTTATTGTGATCTAAGTATACAGAAACGGCTATTTCAGCATAAACTTTCCTTTCCAAACTTTAAAACAAACAAGTTTGATTTCCTTAAGGAGTCTGCAGGGAGTCTGTGTTAGGCATTGTAACGGTACCCGCTATCCCAGCAGAGCAGGTGGTTTTCCTCCCTCTCCTAGTACACAAGTCCAAGGTGAAATTCCTGCGGTTTTTCTCTTGTTACATTTAAGATTCGTATCAGTTGTGCTCACTAAGTCATAACTTTTCCTATGTAAGGCTGTCCCACAGTCTAACACAAGCTGAGCTGAGAAGGGGAGGGGCACACCTAGGGGCCATCATCACAATGTAGTGTTGCCACTTATTAAAATACCATTTAGGCTGTCTCTGTCCTTCCCTTCTGCCTTGTTCCTACCCAAGTTCTCATTTTCTTTATTTTCTCCTTTTCCATCGGGTTTGTCCTCTTTCCCTTTTTTGTTCTTTTAAAAAGCTGTCCATTTCACAACTTAATCTTTCCTCTTGGTTCGGTCTCTCTGGTGTCATCTTCTTGTTGCAATAGTTCCCCTTCCCAGTACGTGCACGTGCGCAACCCACGGCACTCCCTGTGCCTTTCTCTCTGCTTATTGTCTCACTGCATCTCCAACTTTTCCTTCCCCTTGTCCTCAAGGCTGCTCCACTCTCCCCTGCCTGCCCCTCTCCTCTCTCCTCCAAACCCTGAGCCTCTCCGCTGATGCTCGCCCCCTCAGGGGAAGAGGGCTCGTGGGAAGACGACGTTGAAGAAAAAAGATGTGCCCACAAGGCTCTCTTGTCTTCTCTGACTCCGGTATAACCCAGCCAGCTTTCTCCCACATCTCACCTGAGCTGTAGTACAACAAACGGTTGGACAGTTTTTCATCACTAATTACTTTTGGTGTAGTCTGAACTGATAAAGAGGTGGTTTTGGTTCATTTAAAGTTAAGCATGTAAGTAAGTGATTTACTTTATCTAACTTAACTAACTGATGATACTCCAAGTCCGATACTCATCTGATATCCTGTTTGAGTATGTAACTGATTTTTCTCTGGGGAGGATGAGAAGAGAGCAGTGACACAAAAAAGCAAAAAAAAACCCCAACCAAATCCAACCAACCAAAAAAACCTCTCCAAAGCAAAAATTAAACCCAGTCCAGGTAAGGGTTTATGTGTGTATATAATACCAAAAATATATGCATTTATACATACAAATAAGTAAATTTTGCAAAGAGATATATCTGTATGTACATTTAATATTTTCCATCTAACCTCTGCCCTATCATCATTTGCTTACCATCTATACACACTAATTTTCTTGTACAGATTACAGCTGTTTGCTAAAATTACTCTACTATCCAGTGAACAACCATCAGCATGGCAGTCACGCAATTAAAAAGAAAATGTCTCCCAGAGTTTCACAGTGAAAATAACAGACTACATGTCCCAGCACAGGTTATGGGCAGGAAACAAGATTTTCTCTCTCCAGCCACCCTCTCAGCCTTCACTACAGAAATAAATGTGTTTTTCTCCATCCCAATAATTTACTCTTGTTCTCCGTGATGGAATAGAAGAGAATTCTCCAGATGCAGATATCTTGAGCTTAACTTCAGGAGGGTTTTATGATGCTGTCATTTGCATCCTTTAGGCTATGAGATTTTAGTAATTTAGATGACAATGTAATTCACTCCTTCTCTGACCCTACTTTCTTCCCCTGGTGGTGGCTTTGCAGAGATGTTTGCACATACATGTACACAATGTGCACACTGGGAAGATGGTTTTGTGAATTCATCTATGTTGCATCTGAGAGTAAAATCAAAGGGCATGAGAGACCAGCTGGGTCTGCCAATATTATCGTACCAATCGTTCACCTGTTCTTGGGGGGGGCAAGGCTGGCAAAATGCCATGAAACAGCCTTGTGCTAATAAATATCTTCTGATGTAATAAATAGGGAAATGTGTTTTCAGTTCCTGCTTCCTACATCAGAAAGACACATCATGTGGACCAAATCAAATTATATATAAAAACAAGGGAGGAGGAAAGAGCCAAGAATATCTGCTTTGTGTCATCCAATAACAAAGGAGAAATTCCCACATTTCTGATCAATAAAAGTTAATTCAGATGAGTATATCATATTAATAAAATCATAAATCCCCATAGTTATTAGTTTAATCTTTTCATCTTTGTTTCCCAGCTACAGTTCAACCCAACTTCAGCTGATTTTAGAGCCAAATGACAAAATCTTTTTCTGCTTCACACAGAAGCATTTTGGGAGTATGAGTAAGGAAGTCAGTGGAGCTACCTGGATGTAAAGCAAGAACAAGAGGGGAACCCATCTGTAGTCATCTCCTGTCACATCTCATGTGAAGCTTAACGTGGTAAAGAAGGGCTGCTTCTGTGATCCAAGCCCCAAGCACTCCTGCAGAGGTATGGAAACATCTTCTCTGTATTTGACTTGATGACCTCATGTCAGACCTCAAAAGCTTATTCTACCATTTTATTTATCCCAGATGGTGAATTTCTGGGATGTTGTCAAGATTCACTCCTCCACTGGTGAAGCCACTGTTGCTTACTCTAGCAGCTGGGCTTTCAAAAATTATCCTTCCTGCCCTGTTGGCCATGAATACACATGATTCTGGGGCCAGGATCCAGGAAGACAGTGGTTGCGGGGGAAGGAGTGAATCTAAATCTCCGCTGTGCTATTCCAGCTACCTGGGCAGGTTCGAGGGGATGTGAACCTCTGAAGGGGAACTTGGCTGTGCCCACCAGTGTCGAATTAATTACTGCCTGTGAGGTGTAAGGAGCAGCTGTAAAAGGCTGGAGGGCCCAGATGCTGTTGGAGAGAGTTGGCAGGAGGAAGCTGGGGAGTGATTCAGAGACTCTGGAAGATGAGCAAGGACAAGGAAAAGGCAGTGTTTAAAACATGTAGGCCTACAGGTACATGAAGCCTTCTGCCGGTTATGCAGGTCTGTGGAGCCCACGGAGTCCCCAGGTTTTCCCAAGCAGGAGGGTGGGACCCCATTGTGGGTGGTGGATGACCTGCCATCAGCAGCAGGAGAAAGGAAGGGGCAGGAGGTGGCATAGGAGCTGTTTGGGAGATGCTTGGGTGATGCTAGGGTTTGGAACACAGGCTGATCAGGGCTTTAGTGGTCTACAGCTAGAAGAGATGAAGGTAGTAACCAGTGCTAATCATCTCCCCAGCGTGGACATTGTGAGCAGCGGTGCAGTCCCCGAGGGTGCCTGGGCTGCGAGCTTCTTCTCTGAGCTGGGTGGCTGTGGGCAGCAGGGTCTCTGGAGAAGCCAGGTGAGGAGGTCTGCTGTTTGGTTCCCTTCTTTCCAGACGTGTCCTTTATGCTGAACATACAAAGAAAGGCTGCTAAGGGTGGCGCTGCCCTCTGGGTGCCTCCTGGGAATCCCACCCCACCGCCACATTTCGCTGCCCTGTGGCCTATTGCCTAGGCATAAAAAGCAGAGCTCATGGCCCAGACAATCTCCTCTTGTCTTGCCCTTCTACAAGCAGCTGTTCTCCTCTTGGCTTGCAGAGCACTTAAGCTGGCATTTTTCCTCCATAACAAAACAAGAAATGTGTCCACCTTGGCCTCTGTCCAGCATTTTGTCCAGTAGCAGTGAAGGGATCTGTGGTGGGTATGGTTGGAGGTCAGGCAGTGAGGATGGGGAGAAAGGCCATTTTTAAAACACAAATGACACTGTATGCAGCTCCCTCAGTGCCTCTGTCTTTCATGCCTGTATTTCTGAAAGGCCATAACCATCTTATTGTTCCCATCTCTACAGCAATTCCTTTCTTTCTCTTGCTCTTTCTTTAGCATTTAACTGATCCACAAGCTAGAAGTTATTTGGCCTTTAGTGCTCCCTTGGAAGCGTTATTTGGTTAATGCTTCATCAGAATTAGAGACACTGTACTTGATTTTATACTGTGTGCATTTTTTCTTCATCTGACCTGCTTTCTTCTGGAACAAAGCCTCAACCTGAAATGCCAGAACTGGAAGGACACAAAGACCTGATGCAAATGGAGATAGTATGAGGCTGATGAAGCTGAAACGAAACCAAACACTGAGCATGGTTGCCCTGGTGGTCACCTCTTCCTTCTTGCAAATCACAAATTTGCCTCCTGTAACATTTCTGCTTTTCTAATGTCTTTACTCTTGCCAGTTCAAAAGATAGTTGCCTGCCATTGGAGAAAACAATGTTTTGACATAAATGCTGGATATGCACCCCTTGCTGTCGCTATATCAAACTTCTTGTCTCAGACAGAAATCAGAGAGTATGTTTGTACGATATCTACCTCACATCTGCCTTTTTGCTGTGTACACCTCCTCTGCTTTCTGCCTGCAGCCTGCCATGGCTAGGCAGGCCCCTTTGCCAGCTTAACCTCAGAACCACAAAGAGATGCTTCGAAATATGGACACGGGTGTCTACAGTTCTCCACTACACTGGTTTATGCTGAGCTGACCAGATGACTGCTCATCATCTATCTCCCCTCAGATCACTAAGCTTTGAAATGACAAGAGGTTTTGTTAAGATGTAGGATTTCTCAAGACAATCCATCTTGGCTTGAAACCAAAAGCAAAGGGAGTTGAATAACTGATGTTGGCCTGTAGATCCATGTGAGGCTAGAGAGACAGGGCTGAGTATGGAAAATCACGTCACTGTATAAACATTAACAGCTCTGTCATATCTGTTGGAACAAGTTCACTGAGGTCACAGATTAACTCACAAGGTTTTCCTATTCCATAATGAATTTTTGTTTAACAGACTGTGTATATGCGTGTGTGTTTCCAGGCCAAAAAATATGTAATATCCAGGTTAAGAATTTGGAAACTCAGGAAATGAGAGCCTTTGTTCTTGGACCTTTCTTACAGCATCAAACAGATGATTCCTTCTACTCTAACTTGCCAGAACTTCTTGTGCAATCTTGACTCATCTACAATGCAGTGCTTTGTCTATAAATCTTTGTCTCACTGCTGTCTAGAAAATAAGCCCAGTTTTCAGGAAAATTATGTATAATATCATGAACACCCTTGGACAAATGATCCAGAAACTGAGCCTTCCTGGGCTGAATGTTGCTCTGAGGCTGAGTGTAAATACCAAACACTCCTGCACATTCTAAACGGCTCATGTAAACAAGGTTAGCACTTGTACCCATATTGCCATTCCAGGTAAGCATTCAATTAATATGGGTGCCTTTTTACATTAAAATCTCAAAGACAACTCTCCAGGAAAGGGTCTGTTCCTACTTTCAGGCTCCCTCCTAGTTACTGTAATGACTCTGGATTAAGACGTTATGAATCTGAAATGTCAACAAAGTTGTCAAGCAGCCAGCTTGGGATACACTAGTGAATTTGGGTATGAATAAAACTGCTTAACTTAAAATCCCACATGCTGGGAAGAGGAGGAAAACAAATAGCAAGTCTGCCGTGCAATAAATCCATTCCACTGTGTTATTGCACAGAGAGAACTGGGTGCATGTTTATCGGTTTCCCTCTAAGTATTAGATCTGTTTAATTTAATATTTTTCTATGGCCTAATCTCTTTTAGAAGCCACCACTTGGTTCTGCTTTATTACTATTGGTGAAATATGACTGTTGCAGCAGTTTGGAACAAGACATGAAGCCAGGAACATGCCTGGAGGACAGGGACATAGTACCAGCGGCTGGAATGAATGACTGGTTCCCATAGAGAATTTGCAAAAGAGCAGCGCTGTCGCAGCCCCGTAAGGTGGACTGGAGAGGCTGTCGTTCAAAAGGGCCTGATCGCAAAGTGTCCTGTAATACTGGCTTGTGTGAGGCATTTCACCTACAACTGAAGTGAAGCATGATGAAAGGCCTCAGCAGAGTGCGGGAGGGACCCTGCTGCCCCTGGGACAGCCACTCAATGCGCAGTTGAAGTACAGCTCAGTTTCCTACACCAAACCACCTTTGCTCCAGCACCATGGGGAAGTTGCCTCTGGGAACTGAAGAGGACTGTTTTTTCAGGGATCAATTCCAGCGAGTCTTGACGTTGAGCTTGTCTGATCAGTCTGAAAATCAGGATTTGTTCAGAAGGAGTATAACCTCAAAATGCAACTATGTTGTAATAAGCCCCATGTGCTGTTCTTGCATCTTTTGCAGTTTGAAGGAAGCAAGAGGTTTTGTGACGTATAAATCTACAATTTAACCATTACTTTAACAAAGGTCAGGTGTGTATTTACTTTGTATGCAAAATATATGCTTTTCTGTCACCTTTTTTTCTGTTTATAATCAAGGCTGAAGGGGAAGTTCTGAGTTAGGCACTTAGAAATGTCCACTCAGACTTCAGCATCAGTTTCATCATTGACACAAGCACATCCCTCCATGGTTTTGGGGTGCTGCTGGTTTGGTGTGTAGTTTGGAATGTGTCCGGTTCCAAGTAAAGAAGCCCCAATCTCTCTGGCTTTTGATGGAAGCTGAGTTGATACCAGTGAGTGCGTGTAGTTTTTGTACGAGTCTTGCTAGCCCCATGCCTGAGAACAGTTTTATCTGCATTATGAGTAGAGGAGGAGGGGAAAACACAGCCACCAATTTGATGCAGCTGTGTTGTGTAGGAGTCTGATTTGCCTTTGTGCAGATGAATTATACAGCCAAGGAGTTTCCAGCTCTTGGCACAGGCTGCTAAAACATGGATAAGCTTAGCATTTCTTTGCTCCCAGCAAGGACCAAGAGAAAACTCTCCCATCTTCAGAAGCTGGAAAAATCCAATGCAGAGGGGAGGCCAAAGCCTGCCCATGAGGCTAATTCACAGATTGGAACTGATTCTTCCTGTAAAAGGAGAGAAATCCTTTTAACACCAAGCAATTAACTCTCCTTCAAGAATGGTGCCCATTCCAGTTGGCTAGTCTTTATGCCTTGGGCAGGAGAGGTGAAGTCTGCTTCACACTGATTTTCTAGTTCACCTGTGACTTGAACTAACACAAATCCTTTAGGCACCTTCAGTAAACTTGTGTTTTGTTAAATATTTGAGGGCAATGGCTAGCTCGATGAAGAAGCTTCATCAAAATCTACCTGCCAAAGCCTACGTATTTTGGCTGAAGTCAGCGTTTCCCTGAGAATATACTGGCTGTGTCTCCAATAAGCAGTGCAGCCTGCACATTCAGGGTGTCATGCAGTGGAGGGAAAAGGCAGCTCTGTCTTGCTTGTTGGGATGTGTTCTGATTAGCCTGTGCCATATTTCGGACAAAGGAAATACCACACAGTCACCTAAAACCTTAAGGGTTGTGGAAAACTACCTGTGGATAAATCCAGAATAATTCAGCCAGTCTTCGAATTTATTATCCTTAATTTATCTGCGTCATAGATTTGAGTACTGTCTGTGAGGTTAAAGCATGTGGCACCTGTGATAATCTCTAGATTGCAAAGGAAAAATTAATTGCAGCACACTCACAGAGAACAAACCCTCTCTGGCTCATTGATGTCAGCAGCAACTTGAATGCTGCTTGTTCTATCTGCAGGGATTTTTTTTTGCTTTTTTTCCTCTGTTAGAAGGGCCCCATGTTGAATAGCATCTCCTGCTGATGATGCAGATAAAGAAAAGCATCTTGTATCTTAACACAGAGCCTGAATTGCCAGGAAGCTATTTAGATCTTGGATGACTAGGATGTTTTGTTGAAAATGTCACACTAACACACTAATGCATGCTAACAATCCAATGAGTTCATAAAGTTTGAAAAAGCACTAACAAAGGACAGATGATGCAAGACAGGAATAAAAAGGAGTCATTTGTTTTTCTCAATATAGTTGATAGATGCTTAGAAATTAAACATGAAATACTTGCTGGAAGCCAAAATCTTCTATTGTCCTGCTGATCTCTCCCTCTGTTTGCTTTCTCTTCCTTATTATAAATGAAATGTTGGAAGCATTGGTATACTTAATAACTTACTGTTGTGTTACTGTTCTACTGAAATCTTACAAGAGTTTCAAATTCCTTTTTTTGCCTGCTTAGGATCAGGCCATGACATTCACGTGGAAGAGGGGGCACAAGGGGGGCAGAAAAACATGCACTCACCAGCATCACTCAATGAACACAGAGGTGATGTCCAAGTCCTTCTCTTTCACCCACGCCTACTGACGTCTTCATAGGAGCATCCTTGCAGAAGGGAAGAAGCTTGACACCCAGGAGGGATTGGCTCTGCCCTGCATTGCTTTTGTATATGCCAGGATGAAAATGAATTTAGAAAAAGTGCTTGGGACAGCTGATTGGCTTACAGATGCCTCCTCCCTCCCACTCTATTTTTTAAGGCTGCAACTGTTTCCCTTTTGGAGGCTAAGCTGGTAGAAAGTCAACAGGTGGAGTTTGCCGAGCAAATGCCCTCTTCTAAGAGAAGCGTTGATTGTGTGGGAATTGTGAGCTTGTTTCTCCCCCCCCCCCGCCCCCCCCGAAATAGAGAAGGATTCAAATTAAACAGATTCAGCCTGAGAATTTAGTTAACTGGATGGAAATAATGACTGAGTCAGAAATCTTACCCTAGAGCAACTCAGTTATTTTTATTAAAAAAATCTAGCTGTTGGCTGCATTATGAAATAGAGAAAAGAGTTGTCTCAGTCCACCTGAAGAGATGAAACACAGGTACACTTAGATTAGTTTAGGGCCTCAGCCCGTTCTGACAGAGTTTAGGAAAAATCAGCACAATTTAAAACTCCTGACAAACATAAATGTCCCAAGCAATGTGTCTATGTTGTGTGGCTTTTAAATATTGCTCCGTGACTTTATACCGGTAAACAGAAGTCTGCCCTGTTCTGGCAAAAGCCTTTATACTTGATACCCCAGTGCAAAACCTCCTAACCATGCTGCGTGCTTCAGAGGCAGGACCCACGGGAGTTCACGGCCACCTGATTGCAGGGCAGCATCATAGGAGGCAGCACTCTGCAGGTGACCTTCCATGGTGCAACCTCTGTAACTACTTGCTGGTCTACATTCCCTCCTCTTAGGCAGCTGGCTTAGAGGGACCAAACCTCTGTTTATTCCTTGCTTTTTTCTTTTCTTCCTGGTGATTAAAAACCATACACAGGACCTCAGCAGTGAGGAGTTAAACTAGGCACCTACTTGAGCTGCAGTCTAATCGCATCTGGCCTGCAGGAGGCTTCCAGTGCCTCTGGGTGAGAGCAGGGAAGGGGACCTAACAGTCTCGCATCCCAGTCCCATGGCTGCACAATGCAGTCCTTCCTTTCTTCTGTCTATACCTGCTTGGTTACCTACTTGGATCTAAGAGTTTTGACTTAAACATGCTAATTGTTTAGCAAGGCAACACTCTGGAAGGCTGTTTTAATGGCTGTTGACTAAAACTTGGAGCAGACTTTCTCTATGGCACAGTATACAAACCAATGACTCAAGGTCTTTGAATCCGTTATCCTATCCATGAGTCCTCCCATATGTTCCCTCTTCCCTTTTCCCCCTTTATAGGATTAACTCTTTGTTATAATTCAAGTGGTTACTTGTTGGTGGGTTATAAATCCCCACTGAATATCCTTCTTTAAATATATGAATATGGATGTTGATGTACACAGGCAGCAGACGCTAAACTTTTTTTTTAACTTCATGAATCTCTGGCTGGAAATACAATGCAATACATTCAGGACAACAAAAGTTGTGCCTCCTGTGCAGAGCAAAACCTGGTAAAATCAATCTAGAAGGAACTGCTCTTCTTCTGATGCTATTTTATTCTGCTGATTTATTCTACTACTCACTTCAGGACAGGACTAGATTATTTATTAACATTAACATGGAAGACAATTTTGCCTTCTCACAAGAGGTACGCACTGGTCATAGGCAGGTTTTTCACTGTTCCTCACAATTAGCAAGAATAATGATAAGATAGTACTCTATCTATGAGTCTAGTCATTAAGTGAGCGATGAAGGACATCATATACATATACTTAAAGGGATGCCCAGACCAGAGTGTTGTATGGGAAGGGTTAGAGGATATGGAGGAAATGTTTATTGAAGTTAGTTAAGTTATAGCAGAGTGACTAAAGTTGATCTCTGGAGCTGGGAACTACGGCAATAAGGGAATGGCTCTATCTTTAGCAGAGAGTAACATGCAATGTAAATCTCGTATGTGCTACCAAGTCAAATATGTAGGGTTCATACACGAAGAAAACTAGCATATCATGTTCTCTCTTTTTCTGGCAGAAAGCATTCAGTCCATGCTAAACAACATCTGTGCCACTGAAATAAGCACCAGCATTTCACATAAAGGTACATCTAAGATCCCACTCTTGTTCACTTAAGTAGTGGGGGCATTAAGGAGTACGGGGAAGCACAGTTAAAAGGTCAGAAGCTGCAGCAGCTGCTGTAGGGGCTGAACCTGTGAAGGTCTGTGCACGCAGCCACAGTGCCTTTGGAGGGGGAGCTATCATGAGAAAGGTCCCTCAAGCCCTTTGGGTGACCCTTGTGGTTTCTGTGGCTTTGCTTCCCAGTATTACTTAGAGGAAATATGTTTTAACAGCTTATAAAGCCACTGTTCCACTGCTTCTTGGACAAAGTGTAGAAATATGTTTTCTGCTACCATTAGCTAATACCAAATACTTAAAGTCATATAATCCTCATTGAATTCATCAGGTGTAAGTTGTCTATAATGTACAGCAGTTTCTGTGCATGTTGTTACCTTTGGCTGATTCCATGGTTTACCACTCTGAACATTTATTCAGATCTTCTGAATGCCTCCTGAAGATACCTATCTTTCAGTAATAGGACCAAGATCTATGGCCATGTTTAGAGGTTATAAATTCTCCCTGGATGGGACTCAGACCCATACTAATAGACGTGTGACTGGCAGTGCTAAGAAACACCAAAACAGTTTTTTAAAGGTGGACTTGCTGCTTGTTTCTAACTAATAATTTCACTAGAACATGTTTTTCCCATGCTAGTCTAGTGCTTTATTCTTAGGATTTTTTCATAGAGCAGAAAAACGATCTATATAAATTTTATTGTGAAGATGAGTACAACTTTATCTAAAATGCCAAGACTGGACCTTTCGGTGGGACAAAACTGAAAAGATCAAAAGTATAGTTATGGGTTAGGATTAAATAAAACTGGGTTTAAGAATCCTTGAAATATTAAATAACTCTGCAAGTTAATGTCATATTTCAAAGTAGTTAGGGGCCCTATAAAGAAGTCCAGGGCCTCTGATTTCTACACAAAAAGCTGAAAGGTGGTTGCTGGGGTAGATAATCCTCTTATTACATTGTCAAAATTATTTCAGGGATTTTTCTGTGGAAAAATTTGACCTGGATGTATCCATGTGAAAGGTCTTCCATTGCTGTCCAATGCTATCCATTGCAGACAGTGAGATATCAAAGATGGAGAAAAGAATATAGTCTTGCATTAATTTGCTACTAAACTGCAATCAGCCATTCATTTTGCCAGCTGTTGATAACATAAACTGAATGTGTAGTAACTTTGTCACTACCTCCAGAAAGGTTAATGTGCAACAAACTCTATAGAAACATCAACATTTAATAGGAAAGGAAAACATTCCAGGATATGTTAAACAATGAATCATAATCAACCTGAACCTGATAACTTTCACAGAAGCTGCAGCACATAGGCTTTGCTGACACAGGGACATCACTAAGACATCTGGGAAACATTTCGGTGCTTAGCCATAGCAACCCCAAGATATCTATCAAATAAATAAAGTGTGTGGTCACTTAAAGTAAGGCTACAGTGAATAGGACATTGGAGACTGCCTCCTACCTTTACCAAATTATCTGTCAAGGGGACACACTACTGCTAAGCAACAAGAATTTGGCCTTAAGGGCTTTCTAAATAAAGGCTAATTTAGAACTAACGTGTAGCTTGCTCTCCACACTTTATTAATGCAAGTTAGTTGCTCTAAAGAAAACCTCCCTCTTTTGCTACTGTTGATGATTTTTCTTTTAAAATGAAGTTGATAGAACTTATTACCCGCTGTCCTCTGAGTCCTGGTATTACAATGTGTAAGTCAAGGTACTCTAATCTGACCTACTTTACATGATCTTTGTTTGAAAGGATTCCCCTCCACTTCTTCACATGTTATACTTTGCTTCTTTCTCTGTAGTCTCAACCATTCATTTTTAAAGATTGTCTGAGCTTATTTTGCAGAACATACCTTTTTGTGCACAAGTGGGTCGTGGTTTTTTCTTCTCTCCCCAGTGGTTCTGCACTTCCGTAGAGTACTGAGCTGCAAACAACCTCCAGTGAACACATAATTATACAGAATTATACTGTATTACTTTAATCCTTATTTATCATCTCTTGTTTGATGCAATTCCTGTTACAGTGGTTTGCTTAGGTTCTTCCTGAATAGCCTACTAAATTTTTTGTCTGTCTTCATGATCACAATGAACATTGTCACTTTCTTCATGTTTTGAGGCAGAACATGCTTAAACTCGTCTCCAACATGCTGCAACTATATGCTAGTTATGCTCAAGGGGGTAATTTCATAGTACAAGGCCAGAGCAGGCAGCCTTTTCATACTCGATGCAATAGAAAACCTAAACAATCAGTGCTATCTGTTCTGAGAAGCAATAACTAACAAACAGAAAATCTCCATCCACAGATGTTGTGTTCTGACAGTTTTCCTGTAGGAGCTAGTACACAAAAATAGGTCGGGAGGTCACTCAGTCCAACCTTCTCGTTGAAGCACCAGTCAGGTCAGCTGTGGATTGGTCTGGCTGGGTTCTGAAAACATCCAAGGGTAGAGGAGGGCAAAGGGATCACTTGCGGAAACTTGGCACAGTCTATCGCATTGGCATCCAAGAGTGATGAGAAAAGTGGCAACTGTCATTGCAAGGGCACTTGCTACCATCTTTAATAGGTTTCTGAGCTCTAGGCTGCTGTTTCTCAAATGGCAACGTTTAAAGTTGAGTTCCACAGCTTCAAGTGAGGTTGCTATCAAGTCTGACACAAAAATGCAACAGACATTAAATGTAGGATGACAGTATAGTAAAACATATTTTAAGGTAACCATCCTGATGGCTTCATCTGTGATGGTTTTATCAGGTGAATTCTGTGAAAGCTAACACAGCACACACAGCTATTGGGGTGTGACAGAGGACATCATCTGTGATTGAAAAGGACGGTTTTCTGGCTTCAGGAATACAGATGGTGGTAAAGACGGGCTAGGAAATGTACCAGCAACCCTCCTGCCTTGATTCTGCCGCTGTTGCACAATGCAGCTGCCCAGTCTTAAGATGAGTGGGTGTAGCTCAAGAAGTTCAAGGTTCCCTAGGGGTGGCTTAAAACTGTCTTTTAAAATGAAAGCATGGGACTTTGTTCACTCTCACTTCCACAGAAGTGTGCTGTGGAAAAGGACCGTGTGTGAAAGCCAAAAGGAAGGAAGAACTTACCCATAAAATATAAAGAGAAATAAACAAGATATTTCAGACTAGACTAAGTGTTCTAGTTAGTTTAATATTACAGGCATCAGGCATAACAGACTTAGGCAATATGTCAATATGCTAACTAATACAATGGCTGACAAACCTAACCGTGTGTTGTGATCGCTTTTGTGCTAAAGCATGCAGTAGCGAGCTTTATGCAACTGATGGATATGCTGCAATGTAAATACGGATAAGCAAGTTGCTGGTTTTAGTAGTGCTAAAGTAGTGCTTTTAGTACTTACATACTTAGGAAAGCAACCTGAAAATGGAGATGACCACGTCTAATGGGAGAATTTAAATCCACACCAGAACTCCATCAGTGCGAATGCTGGGTTTCCTCATCCTCTCTTCAAGGTGTCACAACAGAGCAACATGCTGATAATTTAATTTGGCTTTACGTTTGAGCGATTCTGAACCAATTTCAAGAATAAGAATGTTAAAGTTGATTTCCTGGCCATGTCTCTTCATTTGGAATTATATGGAGTTAGTCTTCTCTTTTGTCATTTAAAATGGCTGGCAGCATATGTGAAGTCCTACCACTTCTGGGGGTCTGTGGTTCTTCAGAATAGAATGACACACAAACACCATCATTTCATTTCAGTGTTTACCTCACAGATATATTTGATAATGATAAAGTGTAACTGCTCTGTTAACTCAAACAGTTCAGTTACACCTAAAATAAAACAGTATTTTAATCCTGAAGTTCTTTGAGCCTAGTAGAAACAGTAGGAAAAGGTCATCATGTCCCAGTTTGGTGCGGACATCCAACCTGAAACATTACAAGCGCTAGTCTACCTGGACTATCTGGAACAGCAAAAAGAAGACTAAATTGGACTTTAAAATGTTGAAAATTAATTGGAGGAATAATGATTGACAAGACAAAGTCTGGATAAGCTTTTTTAAAATCTGGATAAATTGTTAAAATGGGCTGGTAACATGAAGCTATACAGTATGTGCTTGTGATCAGACAAGCAATGTTATAGAAATATCCTAAGTCTTATCTTTCATCTTGAAAATATTTCATCTACTTTTTATTACTACATCTGAAAACACTAGTACCAAAAGGATTAAAGGATCTCATGCTTCATTGGGAGTACAAATAGGAATGTCAAAAAATACGAACAGGATTACTTGGATGAAGAACACCTTGGTATTAGGACTACATACACTATACCCATTTTTTTGCTTTTTGTATTATCTATTGATGGAACCTTTGATGGAAAAAACACGAAACATAACTTGGGTCTACCTGTCTGTCTCTCTCTTCTTAAAGATGGAGTAACTGTACCTTTCTTGCCTGAAAGACCGACACGTTAGAGGTTATGATTAAAGACTAACCAGCAGAAATGCTCCATCTAAGTTGGTTTGCACAACCCATCCAGCCGACCTTGGCAGAAAGTGCGGAGATCCTCTGCACTCACAGAAGATAACACAAGACGTGCAATGTGGCCAGACAAGTGTGTCAGAAATTTTTAATCCACAAAGCATCTTTGTTTGACTATATTTCACGCAAACATATGTAATTCACAAAAGTGCTTTGGTCAAGACAGAAATAAGATCATCTGCTCAAGTTGATGTATCCCCAGGTGAAAATCCCTGGCTTTGTAAAAGTGAACTGAACAGTCTCAAACAACCTACGCATTATCCGCATGTAAAGTTCAAGCTAAGAGTTATAAAACTTCCATTCCTTTTCAGTTTAGTCATCTAGTTTGAAACAAATCTGGACAATGCAAAGCCAACATGCAAATTCTTGTGTGCTGGCTTCCAGCTCCCCTGCACTCCAAGAGGAATTTCCACGTTCTAAGGAAAATCTTTTCCAAAGGTTTGGATCAGAAGCCCTGTAGAAACAAGCATAGAGCTGTTTAAAGTACAAAACAAGGAAAGCATGTCTGCAAAACTATCTCTGCACTGTTTTTCATTTCCTGAATGCATTGTTCTACAATGAAATTTTCTTTCCTTAGTTTGAATTTAGAATCACAGAATATCTCAAGTTGGAAGGGACCCATATGGATCATCGAGTCCAACTTGACTCCGACTCCGTCAAGTACAAATCCACTTTCCATGAACTAGTGTAATCTGACATCAAATGGACTTTATCTGTTAGATCTCTATCAGTTCTTAGGCAGTTCTGCCTGCTGTTTAAATCGGACGCAGTGCAAATAAGTACCAAAACTCCTGAAATATTTCCGTTTGACTTTTATAGAGAAATAAGAGGCTTCTCCAGGTGCACAACTTTGTACCAAAACTGTATTAGGACTCCTTGTTTTCAAAAACTGTTAGCTATTAAACTTCACTTCTGTCTATAAATATCTTCTACAAACTGACACACGTGTCCTTATTCACAGAAGGGCTAATTCTGTACTCCCTGTGTTACAAATTGCCTGATACTTGTTTTTAGTGATGTAAAGATGTTCTCATCTGCTTGCTCAACCATGCTTGCTGTTTTCCCTGACCTTTAAACTCTTCTTGCCGAAATGAGTACCGTACTAAGGTCATATTAAATGTCAATAGGCAGGGGTACTTGCACTGAAGCATTTAAGTTATCCATCTCCCAGAGAAAGAGATTAAATGTATTGCATGGAAAACACTGTCATGCTCCATGTCAGTGAGTCTCATTGCTATGGAGGAGGTACCAGTTAGGAGAGCTGGAGGACAGAGCTCCTGTCAGAGCATGGGGAAGTATTTAGGGTAGTGACTGCAGTCGCGTTCTTGGCTATAGAAGTTAGTATGTCAGAGGAGAAGGCTAAGCCTGAATGAATCTTAAAGAAATTGAAAAATATGTTAAGAACAGCATGTATGAAATGCACCTTTTCCTCAGCTCTGACACCACTGATAAATCTGTGGCTCTGTGAAACCAAGTCGTGAGGGACTGTATTAGCTTTGTCATGGGATAATTCTGACCTGGAGAGAGACACAGCACAGAGCTGATCCTTTACACAGTCAGCACCTAGCCAGTGCCAAGCAATATCAGTTTCTTGACCGTATATATTGTGACCTGTAGCTAGTTTTAATTTCCAGAAGTCCAGAAAAATAGTTCTATGCTTTGAGTTCTATGCATTTCCCATCTCCATATAAATTCTGTAATGCATACCAAGAGTTGGCTGAAAGCGCAATAAATAGGGAGAGAATGGAACCACTTCGGCATGGCGGTGGCTGAATCATGTTCCCATGACATCTTATGCGTACAACCAACTTCTGAATCATTTCCTATAGCTGATGGCTTCAGCCTCAACACTGCAGCAGGCAGCAGGTTAACACAGATAAACAAGCCACTCCTTACTGTCCCAGATTTTTCCAGGAACAGTGTCATTTTGTTTTATTTCCATACCAGCATTGGATAGTAAAGACTTAACACAGAGGTCATCCTTACCTTCCATCTATTCTTTTTTCACTGCCTTCTATTTACTTTCTTCTGCATGAAAACACGACAACATCTAGTTAAATAGACAAGTAAAGATAGTAATTATAGATTTTTAACTTATTAACCAAATAATTTCTTAATAAAATAAAATTTGTTGCTAAACTATTTTAGGTTGTCAAGCTATGGCACAAGTCGAATGGGTGTATCAGTACCCACACTTTACTCCAAGTTTGAATGCACTGGACTGAACTGGAGCTGAGAAAATGGAAATTGTGATTAACTATTCTATGCTAAAAAACTTGCTTGCTTGGAAGAGAATTTAGATTTTGGACTCTTTTGTTGTGCATGCGTAGTAGTACAGAAGGACTTCACAGTTGCACAGTTCTTTAAGCTTAGCAAGTATCGTCTTCTGTGTAAGAACAGGCACACAATTGATTGTACTTTATAGCAGGAACTGATAACATGCCAAAGGAGCAAGAAGACGGGGAAATCTGGTGAAAATGGAGAACAAAATACTTCTTGAAGGCTTGCTGGGCAGCAAATGCTGCATTGTCCTCTGCAGCCCTCATGATTCAGGGCGTTTCAGCCAACAGGATGAAAGATTTTTCTGTAAGAAGACCATACTAGCAAGGGCTGTTCTGCAAGCAGCTGGTCCTAGTGTCACAGGGCTGGACCTATTTTACAGCATTAAGACCACTCTCTAAGCCTACAGCAATAGCCCTGTAAGTGTTGATTTCCTGATGGCTTGTGGGATGCACTAGAGCATTCCTGTCTCCCTTTTTCTGCACTCATGTTCCTTTCTCCTTTGGAAGAGCCCTGCGGAACCTTTCAGTAAGTCAAGACAGCAAAGCTAATGATGGTAAAAGGGTAATGCCCCATCCCATATGGTGGTTCTGCACTCACTGAAATAAAAAGAAGACCTCATCCCCTATCCCAGATAAACTTGCTTATTAAATACAGATTGGCAGACAAATGTTTTAGAATCCTTCCATTTTGGTTTATATATAAAACAGTCACATCATTCCCCCCTGCCTCTCCCAAAAAGCCCCAAACCAAAATCAAGCAAATCTCTTCAACTATTAATGTAAGTTAAAAATTAAGCAGGGAGTGGAGCAAGAATGAGTTCCATTTCAGAGACCATCACTCTGTAATAACATCTTTCACAGATGCACTATAAAAGTCTTCCTTACAGCAGAGTTACTAGCACAAAAATCAAATAAACCTAGTGCAAACAGCAAATTAAATGTAGTAAAATGAGATGGCAAATTAATATAGTAAAATGGAAGTTTAAGGTCCATGTCATTGGGTACAGATTCACAAATCTGTGCAGTAAACATCCTTCAGAAAGGCAAAGCTGCATTTACCTTTTTTTGTAATTCACAGTCCAGCACAATATATGTCTTGCTCCTAAAATAGACAACTTGCTGACAAACTGAACTGTCATTCCACTGCTTGATGAAGTGGAAGAACTGACATCTGTGACAATTTCATTTGAGGACTAAGTCACTGTAATCCTCAGCCCTATATCCAAGCCTATATACTCCTGATTTGTGCAGTAAGCAAAAACTACAGATGTGTGTTTCAGGCTGAGGCCAGCATTTACCCAGTTAGCAAAAACCTACATCAAGCTACAAGTTATCATCTCCAAAATGAAGTGTTCTTTACTCACTTTTTTTCAGCAATAGACCTGATATTCAAGGCATTTCCAATGCAAGAGTAAATAACAACTTCCCAACACAGGTGATTAAGAAGCCAAGAAAAGAGGTGCTTGGTTGGACCAGACACTTAGAAACCAGGAGGAACTAGTTGGGGATATGAGGATCGGTGGCAGCCTTGGCTGCAGTGACCATGAGATGGTAGAGGTCAGGATCCTGAGAGACAGTAGCAGAGCAAATAGCAGGATCACAACCCTGGACTTCTGGAGAGCAGACTTCAACCCTTTCAGAGATCTGCTTGAGAAAATCCCATGGGAGACAGCCTGGGAGAGAAGATGAGTCCAGGAGAGACGGTTAATTTTCAAGGGTCACCTCCTCCGAGCTCAAGAATGGTCCATGCCAACAAGCAGAAACCAAGCAAAGGGGGCAGGAGGCTTGCATGGATGAGCAAGGAGCTCCCACCAAGACTCAGACATAAGAAGGAGGTGTACAGGTGGTGGAAGCAGGGGCAGGTGACCCAGGAGGAATATAGAGATGCTGTCTGACCGTGGAAGGACGGGTTCAAGAAAGTCAAGCTCATCTGGAGTTGAATATGGCAAGAGATGTGAACAGCAACAAGGAAGGTTTCTACAGGAACATCAGCAGCAAAAGAAAAACTAGGGAAAACATGGCCCCACTGCTAAACAGAGCAGGGCCCTTGGTGAAAAATGATGTGGAGAAGGCTGAGGTTCTCAATGCCCTCCTCCTTTCTGTCTTTACAGATACAACACCCTCACGTATTCCAGGCTCCTAAGACAAGTAGTAAAGTCTGAAGTAATGCAGACTCACCCTCAGTGGAGGACAATCAGTTTAGGAAACATTTTTAAGAAGTGGACCTGCACTTTGTCTGTGATTTGATGGAGCAAGTAATCCCAGAAACCATTTACTGACAAGAAGGCAACTGGGAGTACTCAACATGAATTTGTGGAGGGGAAATCATGCCTAACCAACCTGATGGCTTTCTACAATGAGGTGGCTTACTCGACGGACATGGAAAGCGCAGTGGGTAGTGTTATTCTGGACTTCGGCAAGACATCTGCTGCTATATCCCATAACATCCTCATAGACAAACTGATGAAGTGTGAGTTAGATAAATGAATGCTGAGGTGGATTGAAAACTGAATGGGCAGACCTAAAGGGCTGTGATCAGTGGCATAAAGCCCAGCTGGAGGCCAGTCACCAGAGTTGTCCTCCATGGCAATAATGGGTCCAATCCTGTTTACCATCTTCATTAGTGACAAGGAAGATGGGGCAGAGTGCATCCTCAGCATGCCTGCAGATGATACAAAAATGTGAGGAGTAGCTGATGCACCAAGTGGATGTGCTGCCAGTCAGAGGGACCTGGACAGGCTGGAGAAATGGGCTGACAGGAACCTCATGAAGTTCAACAAAGAAACATGCCAAACTGTGCACCAAGCGAGGAATAACACCATCAACCAATACATGCTGGGGCCAACAGGCTGGAGAGCAGCTCTGCAGAGAAGGACCTGGGGGTTCTGATGGATGGGAAGTTAACCATGAGCTAGCAATGTGCCCTTGTGGCAAAGAATGCCAATGGCATCCTGGGCCGCATTAGAGCATTGCCAACATGTGGGGGAAGGTACTCTTTCCTCTCTACTTAGCCCTGTTGAGGAACATGCATGTGACTCACGCATCTGCATGCAGTCCTGGGCTCCCCAGTGAAGGAGAGACATGGACATACTGGAGTGAGTGCAGTCAAGGCCACAAAGATGATGAAGGGACTGAATTATCTGTCATATGAGGAGAGGCTGCAACTGCTGGGTGTGTTCAGCCTTGAGATGAGAAGGCTCAGGGAGATCTTACCTATGTGTATAAATACCTGATGGTGCGGGTGGGGTGGGGGGGTGGGGGGGTGCATGTAGAGGGTAGAGAGGATGGAGCCACACTCTTCTTGGTACTATCCAGTGAAGGAACAAGAGGCAATGGGCTCAAATTGAAATACAGGAAACTCCACTAAAACATGAAACCCCAATTTTTTTCCCATGACTGTGGTCAAACACTGGAACAGGTTGCCCAGCGAGGTTGTGGAGTCTCCATCCTTGGAGATATTCAAACCTTACTTGGCACGGTTCTGAGCAACCTGCTGTGGCTGACATGCTGTGAGCAGGGGGTTGGACTGGGTGATCTCCAGAGATACCTCCCAACCTCAACAGTTCTGTGTTTCTTTAGTCAGGATCTAAACTCAGTGAAGGTTATTCTTTCAAACCTTTCTTCGAGCAATAAAATGTATGTGATACCTACTTCCCTGGAAGCTTTCTCTTTGTCTCAGAGAATGGTGTCAGTAGCAACATTTTAAGAAACATAGTGGAGGACAGTGTGTTGGGACAGACGTCCCAGACTCAGAGGCTTCTCATTTTCCAGCTCCCAGTGACTTTGACTAAAATATTCCAAAGACTCATTTGAGTACTTAATGAAAAGCCATGTAAGCACTGCTGCTAATCCCAGTGCATAAAGTAAAAAAATTAAGTCTTGCAGAAGTAGGCCTATGCAATATTACTTGGGCCTGTAATACAGCTGCTTGTCTGCTGGCAAGCTGGAAGTTATTTCTGACCTGGCAAGGATAGCCTGTACTCCGCAGATGAAAGACCTCACGTGAGTGCAAAGCAATGCTGTACTCTGGCATGTTTCCTGTTTTTTTCAAAAGTGTTATGGATATAACGTCAACAGAATTTCATACAGGGGTCACTTTCTGTTTTATCCATAGGAAAGGTCTTCCATCCTCCTCAATTATAATAGTTCACCTTATTTTTTCGAGCCCTTAGATTAAAAAGGCCTGTCCGATTTCTCTTTGCAGTCTGTGGCCTAGAGGACAAAGCATTTGTTGGTCAAGGCATACATAATCTTCACTTAATTTTGGCTATCACCCTGCTGTGTGGCTTTGGGCAAGTTATTGCATTGTCTGAATCGCCTTTGTAAAATGGGGACAGTGACACTAGCATCTTTTTGAAAGGGCTTTCAGATGTACTCCATGCAGGACCCAGCGAGTTAGCACCGAACACGCTGTGCTTTAGTGCCAAAGATGCAGCTTCTCTGTGCCTGGGGAGATCAGAAACTCTCTGACGCATGAATCAATTCCCGTAGAGATAAGAACATATTAATGTCATTATACAAGGCATTGGCAACATTTGCCCAGCACACTGTGCAAGTTTCTCATTGCCCATGCTTAGGAAAAATTTACCTAAGCTGAAAAAGGTATAGGACAGGATTGACAAAATGATTAGGGAGACAGGACATAAATGACTTCAACTTGCTTAGTATAGTAAAACCTTTGTTTTGTTAGAGGTTATGACTTGTCTAGAGAAATACACAGGAAAGAAGGAGGAGATCTGAACAAAAAAAGAGGGAGAAGAAATCAATTAACCAATGTTGGCATGGGAACAAATGGGCAGCGTCCGCAGAACTAAACCAGAAATGAAAGGCTTCTCTCTTCCAAAGAAGTGAGGTTGTGCGTGCTTAGACTAATAGCGTGACGAGATCACAGGGAAGCACCTGGTCGCTTTATAAACAGTATTGCATGATGTGGTTACTGGTGATACCTGGGACAGGTTCCAGTGACGGGAGAAAATGTGTTATGGAGCTGTATTTTCTGTCCCCCTGCTTCTCCTGCTTGCTATTCCTTCTTACCCCCCACATCCACACCAGCCTCCTACCTTCACCTGGTGGCAGTAACAACACTGACCTGAGCAAAGGTGAAATGGGGGCATCCGGACCCATGCTATATTAAAGACCACTGTGTGGTAATGCTTTTTAACAGCCTGCTCTAAAAATGGCTTGGGCAAGGGAGGCACAGAACTAGTTGAATGAAGCTTGCAAGCACTATAATGACTTGGAATAAATGGTGAAAGCTTTTAACTGTAATTAAATCCACTGGAAATGCAATTTTTAAATGTCTTATCCAGAAAGAAAAACATTTATGTGTATGTTTTGTCAGTGCTGAATTATTTGCACTAATCCTTATAAAACAGTCTTGTGTGGTGACTAGGATTTTACTTTCCCAGTTGATAAAATAAAAAGCAGATGGGATAAATGTAGCTGCCACAGATGTGGCTGCTATTTCTTCATAATCTGCCTGCCTTTGAGCAAACTGTAACATAGATGGTGAGATGCTGGATTCTGTCCAATAATGAAAAACTCTCCTCAAAGCTACAGTACGCTTTCAAGCTGCAAATGTAGACTGGGCTCTGAAAAACCTGCTTTCACAGTCTTTAACTCTGTCATTGCTGGCTTTACAGTACTCAAGGTCTGTGACTTGTATGGAAAGAAATATCCATTTCCCTCTGCCTTCACCCCAAACAGCCGGGGCATTGTCCATCACGGCAGTTATGTGAGGCAGTGTCTGAGGAGCCTGCTCATGTAACCCATGTGCTGCGAGAGACCCAGAAGCTCACAATTCCATCCCTGACCAAAAAGATGAGAAGGCGATGAAAAGATGAGAGGCTGGAGAGTAAGGGGATAGAGCAACAGAAGCGTGTTGGACATATTTGTATAAATTCAACAGTAAAATGGAAGGGACAGTGAATGGAAAGGGGAGGGCATTTTCCTTTCTAACTTCATACAAAAATTAGAAAACATAGGAAAACTTCTTAAACACTTTCAAATTTCAAACCAGCTCAATTTATACATTTTTTTTCAGATGACAGTTAAGTGCTTGCCAACAGAATTGTCAGTCTTTAAACCTGGATTAAAATTAACAAAGGTAATTTGATATTTCCTGCACTTTATAAATTAACAGATTAGCATCTCAGCATCCTTTCCCTGACTGAGTGCCAGCACCCAATTGTGGGGTGCTTCAAAGAAAAGTGCAGAAGCCCCAGTAATTGGTAATTATGGAGCTTACTGCCCAGTGGGAAAGTTTCTTCTTCACTCCTGTCATTTAATAGTTGGGTTACGCTCCTAAGCACAGGTGCATATATACAAAGAGCTTGATGTATCTCTGCTTCCACGGGCTGTGCCGGAAATTCAGAGAATTTGTTTTCTTAACCTTGTTGAATACTCTTCATTATCTTCATCTTTACAAGACCTCCCTGGCTTCAGTCGTGATGGAAATGGTACGGAAGAAGCCCAGCTCAGCAGCCCTGCCTGAGAGAAATGTGCTTCCTCCTATTAAGCCACCTGTGGCAGGGCTGGAGCTCTGAGCAGCTGGATTACTGTTTAGTCTGTCTCTACAGGATCACAGAATTCTTGAAGATGGAAGGGACCTTGTCTAGAGGACATCTAGTCCACCCTCCCTGCTCAAAGCAGGGTCAGCTCAAGCAGGTTGCTGAGGGCTGTGTCCAGCAGGATTTTGCATTCCTCCACTGGTGGAAACTCCACAACCAACAACATCAGACAGCTCCCTCAGCACGCACTGCATCCCATCAGATCCCATGGATTTGTGTAAGTCCAGTTTGTTTAATACTTCGTAACCCGATCGTCCTCCAGCAAGGGCAAGTCTACATCACCCTGGACTTTTCCCTTGGTCTCAGGGACGTGGGACTCCTGAAGGCTGAGGCAAAGAAGGCACAGAGTACCCTGGCCTTTTCTGTATTCTTCGCCATCAAATCCCTACTCCATGTAGTCATACGATTTTGTCTAGGATGCCCTTTACTTTTGATGAACTTGTAGAAATCTTCCTTTTTTACCTTAATAACCCCTGCTAGATTAAACTTGAGGTGAGCTTTGGCTTCCCTGAACCCATCCTTCCATGGTCAGACAGCATCTCTATATTCCTCCTGGGTCACCTGCCCCTGCTTCCACCACCTGTACACCTCCTTCTTATGTCTGAGTCTTGGTGGGAGCTCCTTGCTCATCCATGCAAGCCTCCTGCCCGCTTTGTTTGGTTTCTGCTTGTTGGCATGGACCATTCTTGAGCTCGGAGGAGGTGACCCTTGAAAATTAACCGTCTCTCCTGGACTCATCTTCTCTCCCAGGCTGTCTCCCATGGGATTTTCCCAAGCAGATCTCTGAAAGGGTTGAAGTCTGCTCTCCAGAAGTCCAGGGTTGTGATCCTGCTATTTGCTCTGCTACTGTCTCTCAGGATCCTGACCTCTGCCATCTCATGGTCACTGCAGCCAAGGCTGCTCCAGTCTTCACATTGCTGACCAGTTCTTCCTTGTTTGTAAACATGAGGTCCAGCAAAGCATCTTTCCTGCTTGGCTCCTCAATCATCTGTGTCAAGAAGTCATTGTCGACACACTTCAGAAACTTTTTGGACAGCGTGTGCCCTGCTATGTTGCCCCTCCAGCAGATTTCGGGGCAGTTCAATGTCTCAGGACCTCTGAATGTGAGTCTTCTTCCAGTTGTTTGAAGATGTCCCTCATCTATTTCCTCCTCCTGAGCGGGTGGTCTCTGTAGCACACACCCACTGCAGTATCACCCACATTGGTCTGCCCTCTAATCCATTAGCTCTCAGGTGGCTTTTTGCCTGTGCCCAGGCAGAGCTCCGCGCATACCCACTGCTCACTTGCAGAGGCAGAACGCGACACTGTGTAAGGGCTGAAAAACTCAGTTTTGGTACAGCAATGTTGCTTTCAAACTTGCGGATGAGCACAATGTAGGCTATAGAGTCTATGCAGTTTTGATTATGGGTTCTCTATATTTGGTAAGATGACATCTGTGTTTTGATCTTTGTGGAGGGCAAACATTTCACTTTTCAATACCCAAATCTTAAATGAGATCCTGCTGCAGACATAAATTAAAGCTCGCATCTATGGTTCTGTATAAAGAAAATGTGCAGTTAGCCTGGATTTTTTTACCACTGCTACATAGCCCTAGAAAACAAATATGAAGTTTAAACAAGGACAAGAAAAAGCAACACTGACATTATCTGAATATTTAAAATTTGGTTTATGTGATTAAAGCAGCCATGCAATCCTGGAAGGGGTCTTCCATTTTAATGTCTCCTGGAGGATATGTGATAAGAGGTATCAAGATGGCAGCTTAAGATTACTTTATGAACCACAGAATGAGGACTTTTGAGTGACTGTGAAACTAAACTGGCTCTTAAACATGCACCTACACAGCATGAGGCACCAAATGAATGAGTTCTGGCTGCGGCAGTACTATCGGCGCCCGTGTTACTGTACCCTGCAGGTAAACGCAGCAAAGCTCCGGTTCCTTCACTCGCTGTATTTGGACTACTGCTTCTTGCCATTGCTTTGCACAGACATTTCTAAGCCACACAGAAAGACCTTCTCACTTGCAAATAGCTGCCCCAGGGTTACAACAACATGTAAAGTGAAGGCATTCACCTCGTGTGTGATTGCCCACACCCCTTTCACCCCTTTGCTGAAGGGAAGAGGACAAACACTCATTGCAAGTCTTCACTCTCCAGACTTGCCCCTTTTACTGAGCTAGTATCCAGTTCTCTGAAAGGCTCAGCCCTGAAATAAGCGTGTATCTGTCTGCCTTTTTGTCACAAGCTGTGTCATCACATGCCTTTGCAGCTGGTCAGGTGAGACAGGAGAAGATGTATAGCTACAACTTGTGCTAATTTGTTTCTCTGTCCATCTGCGATGTGGATTAACAGCCACAGCAATCAAAATGCTTTGGTAAAATCTTCTGCATAGCAGAAGACTTTAAAAAGTCACCTGAATTTTTGTGCTTTTGAAGGATGAGGGGGTATGAAGGAGTTCTCCCTACTATGTCAGCTGCCAGCACTCTCCATCCTAATTTCACTGACTTTAACATGTTGTCATGTCCTCCTTCAGATGTATCTTTGGAGTTAGTGCATATTGGCAATTAACATGCTGGGTGTAAAGAGGGAATTGCTGTTTCCAGGCTCAGCTATATTTCTGGGTGTCACTGTCTACACGTCACTGACTTTGTATACTTCACTTGGATTACATCTTGTCAGCCCTGGGCCTTCCCCTTCGCACAGTCAGGATGCACTGATGCTGTGGTACCAGCCAGCAGCTAGGAGCTGGATAAATCCTGACTGCCACCCTGCATCAGCAGCAGGGATAAGCTTTCTGGCCAGTATTATTTCAGGTTGTTCTGGACAAGGGTGTTGGTGTGTCACCAGCACTTATTCGCTGTACGGCAGTTCAGCAGCAGAAATAACCTGAAGACAGACCTCTTTTAGTTTATCATTTATTTTTTAAAACTTAATCCCAAAATTCTTTTTTGGCTCTGGAAGTCTCAAAGCCACTGTAGATCTACACAGAAACTAGTTCAGGATAAAAATGGTGGAGACAAATTCATGAAAACTTTGGTTTTTTCCCACAGACAGTTGGTACTATTGAGTCACTGTCGAAGTCAGGGGCACTATCACCTTTGCACTCACACCCAAACAAGGCTACAGAGATAATCAAAGCACAACAAAACCTTGTGGGAGGGACGGATTACAAGGTCAGACACTGGTGAAAAGAAACTTCTCGGGATAATGGTTGCCACTCAATGCTACCCGGTGGCATTCGAAAAAATAAAATATTATGTCTTCAAAGAGTTTACAAGTCTGCTGTACGCATAATAATCTCTCTACTAACACTCACACCTTTAGGAATAAAAAGAAGGAAGGACAACTTTAATGGCTTTTTCTTGTTAAGGAGTTACAGCAAAAGGTTAGTGTTTAAAAATACACTTTATCAGCAGCTGACCAGCAGTAGCTGGCGTTTGACTCCTCTGTGTTTTGTAGTCACCGCTCTGTGCAGTGTATTTCTGCTCACACAGAGGAATCAGTGCTGTTGATTTGCAGGCAGCTCCAGCGGTAATATTTATTACTGTTCTGCAACAGCCAGCATGTGGTCGGCACCAGACTGCTGTCTCTTGGAAAGTCAGAGGCCCACCCCAAGCCCCATTACTGTTTGGTGAAAGTTGTTCCAATGAAAGCAGCCAGAACCACTAGCCCGAACCTTTTTTTGAATTAAAGTATTTCTTGGTCTCCTGGGGATGTTAATACAAGAGACAGCCAGAGCCAGGACTCAAATTAATCCCAGACAAGGTTGGTTTAACGTGCCAGAGAAGTAATGGAAGCAAGGAGTTTTCTCTCCCTCTCTCACCGTGATCCCACAGAGCTGTGCGATGCCCACTAAAAGATCATCTGATGGATTACCTGATGAGTCCAGCCCTCTGTGCTTAGAAACAAAGATGGGGAGATGTTTGTGTTTGTATAATGGTAAAGCACTGTGTGCATTTAAATAACTGAGCTCTTTCTGTTTCTGCTGGTCTAGGGATGGGGAGAGCGGCAGATGTGTCAAATTTCATCTGGTTTTGCTCAGTGCTACTCACAGCACTCCAAGACAGACTGGGTGAGAAAGGAGTGTGAGGAGGCTTATTACTGCTCATTTCTTCTTGGAGACAGCTTTTAATCAGCATATATTAACATGGCTACACCCTTAAAGCCACATAGGGTAGACGTGTAAGACCAAAATGAAATATTGCTTCTCCTGGAAAGTCAGGATAAATTTAATCTTCTTAAATGAAATCATATATTTTCAAAGTATTTCTACCATACAAGAACTGGTTGCTTCCCGCAAGTTTATGACCCATATTGTTCCATCCATGTAAGAGTTATATCCTCTCCCAAGTTTATGAAAGAAGGATACTTCTTATGGGAGTTTGCTGTGCACTTTGAACCTGCTTTGCCTGCTGCATCCTCCTTCACAGCAGATCCAGCTCTACAGGCACCGAAGTCACGATCAGTTTCACTGCTGGCTTCACTAGGAGCAGGGTTAAGCTCAGTGTCCTGGAAAAGCTTCCACTGAGCCACCAGCCCACCTGAGCTGGGAAGATGTGTGGGGTTGTAACCAAGTACAGAGGGCCTCATTAACTCTTCTGAAAAGCAGGGGTGGTCTGCCCTGCTCCACGGAGTTGTAGTTCCCTCAGTGCTACCAGTGTGGGGGTGGTGTGGGGCTGCCTGATCTTCCCCAGAAGCAGGTGACATCCAGGGGCAACCAAGTGGGGTACGGCACTGCAGCCACAGTGGGAAGCTGAACACAGAGAAAAACAAAGCCATAGGGAACAGCAAGTTGGTGGCAAATCCAAAGTGATTAAGGACATACAACAAAAGCCAAGTTAAAGCAAATGGCAAAACTGCCCCAGATCTCTGCAGAACGGAGCCCCAGCAGAGGGATGCTCTTCACTGGGGTGGTGGTGACCGAGGCGTCCCTTACAGCAGAGGCTGTGGGGAGGTGCTGAGCGAGGGAGGGGGTCCAGCTGCAGTGGGAGCCTGGCTTTCAGCCCGCGACATGTGGGAAGGGTGCGGACACTGGGCCTCGAGATCAGGGAGGCCTGCCAGAAATGATTAGCAAAAAAACTTTTGTAGAGGTCACAGGAGAGGTCTTTCCCTACCCCCTCCCTTGGCCCCTTTATGAAACACTAACCACAGCATTCAGATGTGAGCCTTATTGCAGGAGACATTATTTGCCATAAGCAGCTCCCAGGAACATGCTGACCTCCTCTGGCACAAGGGCGCCTTCTAGGACATCATAGTTTCAGAGCAATTGTCCTTTTAGTGAACTATCAGGCCATCCCATCCTGAACAAAATTTTGTTTAGGGAAGAATAAATTCAGCATCATGAACTGTATATGTACGAAGTTGTAAATAGCTCATGGAACAGAAAGCAGAGAGCATCCTGAATGTTTAGCTATTACACAGACAACAGATCTTTTTATTCAAAGCATAAAGATTAGAATATTTGTCTTTAACCTTTCAAATTTTGTTTTTAAGAATTTTACAACATGAAGTAAAGTAGATGGAAAGCCCTAAAGATGCAAGTCAGAACGTATCTTGTAAGTATTTCATCTGGACAACCAGCAATACTTTGTCCCTTCTGGTGTTAGCAGTGTTTTGGGGGAGTTTATTTAACTGGACTGAAAAAGTTTTATATGAAGATATAATGCATAATGCAGATATAACGCATCAGCAGAATATAAATGTATTCAGCTATGCTACATAATTTAAGATGAGGGAAGCATCTCAGTGTTTGCTTTCTAAGAAAAGAAGGGAAACTGTGTACAATTCCTGCCTATGGTTAAAGGAAATTTTCCCACTTTTCCCTCCATTCTCCAGTGACATGTTCAGAAGAACCTGCAACAGCTAACGGGAAACTGTAAAAAAGAAAGAGAAAAACAAAACCTTCCCAGGACTCCAATGGTATGTTTGAATGTTTTTAATATCGTTTCTGCCCACATTAGATAATACACATTGCTACATACCTAATATGTAATACCTAATACCTGATTTCAGGCCTAGGGGTTTGCTTGGCTTCAGGGTAAGTGATTTCTCTCTTTGCCTTTCACTGCCAATAGAAGAATGGTAAACATTCATAAAAAAATCTGGAAGTCGCTATCTGCAGTTTCAGTCACAGTACCCTACTTCACTTTGTGCTCTAAATAGAAAGGTGGCATTAAAGAACGCAGGTTAAAATTGCATCAGGTGTGCATCTGCCCAGCAGTATCATGAAGGGGGAGCCAGGTCAGCATGTATGCCAGGAGAAATATCCTGCTGGGGACATCCTGCTGCTGCTCGGAGAAGTAGTCCACTAACCCATGCTTTTATCAAGCCTGTCTGATTTGCAGTTTTTGTAAGTATAGTGCCTTGTCTTGAAGACTACTGAAAATTTTACAGACTTCAAAACTAAATATTTATGTATACCTAACACTTGCATACATTTTGTAGTTGTGTGGATGAGCCATCCTGGACACATACTTGAGGACAGAGTTAATACCTTCACCTGTACCCTGTTTGCTTTCTTGTCATGCTACCCGTGGGAATCATGCAGAATCACGTCCTTCACAGTGGATGATGTTTTAAAGATGAAAGTCTGTGTGTGGTGCAACAAATCCACCTTATTTTCCTATTTCTCTGGGTGGTGTGCTAGGAGGACTGACCTTCCAAAACGGCTTCTTTCTGACCATGAAAGTAGGCAAGTATCAACAAGTTGATAAGACAAGTATCAACTTGAACAAGTATCAACAAGAAACCAGACAAGTATCAACAATGAGAAGTTCCCACGGAGGCTGTGGCCACCTGTTAACTATCCACTGGGAGTGATAGCTCTTTCCCTAGACTTCCAGAAATGTCTATAAACCTGGGTACAGCGAGTGTCTCTTCTGTTTTGTCTTAACAATGGCAAAATGAACAATGGCATTGCAGTATAAATAAAACCCACTCTAGCAACATTTTCAATGTCTTGATTTTGATCTGCTTGTTTCTAATACAGCTGATTCATGGCAGGTAATAACAGATTTATCTTCAAATTCCTCCCTAAAATCAGGAGATTATTCCTGTTTTACAGTAGAGAACCGCATCATGAGATTGAGCAATTTCTTAGAAGTCAGTCAGAAAAGCAATGAAAAAGAAAGAGCCTAGACCTCTAAAATCTTAATCCAGATCATGAATCACAGATTCATCCTTCATTTCCTCTCACAATAGACAATTGGTGTGATCCTCTGGATTATCATTGCATGGCTTTATTGTTTAGAGAAAGTAAATCTCTTAAGAAAGAGATGGATGTTGCAGGGTCTTGACTTTTAAAGAAACTTAGATACCAGCCACTGTGTCATCTGAAATTATTTTAAGGACTCAGTAAAATGAGTATTAACAAATTAGGCACCTAGTCTACCTTCATACTTTCCCTATTGCCACTGGGCACTGCCTTTAAAATCTGCTGATGTGCATTTTCTCTATTAGACATAAATTCCCTGCAACTTGTAGATGTTAAAAGTGATGCATTTTCCTATACACTGCAGATAGTGGGAGCTATACCAGGCAGTCACTCCACTAGACAAAGCTATGCCAGCCTAATGTTTAATAGGATACGGAGACAGCTCAATCTGCAATGGCTACGCTGCGTGTTGTGATCTGCTGGATAAATAGACCACTCAGCCCAGCTGACAGTACAAAACCAGCCTGTGCGCAACCACGCAAGCTGCAGCTGCACCTTTAACTATAGCATGCATGGACTTCACCGCTAACAGACTGAAGAGTGCAACCAATTTAAGGTTTGCTGTATCAGCAATCCCTTCCAGCTAGCAAACTTGTTCACTAAAATGATTTATCAAAAAGGTAAACAAAGAGAAAGAAAATACTGTTGACAACCATCCATTTAAAAATGTGAATAAACATTGCAGAACATTTTGCTGCTGTGTTTACTCTTTGCTGAGCAGGACCATCAAATTAATTCGAAGATTAAACCTTCTGGAAAGCTTTGCCAATCAAGCATAATCCTCAATATAGCTGCAGGGAATAGACCAGTTTCAGTGTTCTCCAGCTCTTCTGAGAGATGCATACTTATGTTTCATGGTCTGCCTAAGCAAATTCTGACAGCAAAACACCAGCTTTAAGGCTCTGATTCAAAAGCTATTGAAAATGAATGGGAATCTCTCCATGGACCTCAAAGGGTTTTGGATCACAGCCTGAATTGTTTCAATGCAACTCAGTCTGGACTGAAGCACCCAAAGCTGTACACTTTTCCAGAGATTTGTGTTATTCTAGGAGGATAAAGTATGACCGTGAAGATCCTAAGACACTTCTTACTCTAGACTGGCCACGTTCTCCCTGAAATTTCTGTATCAGAAATAGCGTGGCCAGCAGGAGTAGGGAAGTGATTGTCCCCCTGTACTCGGCCCTGGTGAGGCCGCACCTCGAGTGCTGTGTTCAGTTTTGGGCCCCTCACTACAAGAAAGACATTGAGGTGCTGGAGCGTGTCCAGAGAAGGGCAACGAAGCTGGTGAAGGGTCTAGAGCACAAGTCCTATGAGGAGCGGCTGAGGGAACTGGGGTTGTTTAGCCTGGAGAAAAGGAGGCTGAGGGGAGACCTTATTGCTCTCTACAGCTACCTGAAAGGAGGTTGTTGGGAGGTTGGGGTCGGTCTCTTCTCCCAAGTAACAAGCAATAGGACAAGAGGAAATGGCCTCAAGTTGCGCCAGGGGAGGTTTAGATTGGACATTCGTAAAAATTTCTTTACCGAAAGGGTTGTTGGGCATTGGAACAGGCTGCCCAGGGAGGTGGTGGAGTCCCCATCCCTGGAGGTATTCAAAAGGCGTTTAGATGAGGCCCTAAGGGATATGATTTAGTGGGGGACTTGGTAGTGATAGGTTAATGGTTGGACCCGATGATCTCAGAGGTCTCTTCCAACCAGAACAATTCTATGATTCTATGATTCTATGAAATGTTCCTGTGGAGACTGGCACATCATCTAAGAAAGCTATTTGATTTCCATCTTTATGAGAAATCTTAAAACTTACAATTGCCTTCCAGTCACCAGCCAGGTTGAGAACATCTCAAAACTAGGTCACTAAGGTATATTCCCCAAAACTGCTGATAAATTGATAATGCAGGGATTTTATTTTTCTTTGAAAGAGATCTAAACGGGAAATTTATGATTACTGCTTGATTTGTCCTCAACCATTGTTAAGGATTTGCTGTCATGCCAACTTAGAGAATCATGATGGCAAATAAACTCATCTATAGACCTAAATGAAGAACTTGTGTACCCCTCTCTTTCCAAAGATTTCCAGGCAACTTTGTAATTACACTTTTCTCCTCTATAAATTTTACTTTATTTCTACTTTTCCTAATTGCTGCATTGTAGAATGCTTATTATTGTATAAAATAGTTTGTCAAAATGCCTTTGAGAAAAGATGTATAGCTATAAATCCCTGAAAACTGCTAGACCTTTGAGTAGAAAGTCATTTCCCTTACCTTAATATCTCTGAATGAATATGGATTCAGTGCCTCCACAGCATAAATTTCCCTTTATCTTACTACTTCAGCTTTGCTTTCTACGGTGGGAAGATCCTTTCACTCTACATGGCTGTAAGAAAACTTCCACTTTCTATTCACCTCACAGCACATCAAATGCTGTTTGAGGAAGTTATGTTTATTCCAGGACCAAAGTAAATGCTATGTTGTGTTATGCAGCAAGAGCAAGGAAACAGGCAGGTCCAGGAGCACTCAGCTGTAAATACTAGATCACATCTAGATCACTGGATCACCCTGTCTCATCAGCCAGTGAACATCCCCTTTGTAAAGCAGAAAGTATTATTGCTATGGTCTGTCTGAAACTCTCAGCAGCTTGGGTGTAGTTTTAGCATAATTACAATTATTTAAAAAAAAATCAAGGTCCTTTAGAATATAAGCTATTGGCACATGACAAGGCTTGAAAGAAAATTGAATCATGTGGTCTAAAGGGTTTCCTTGGAGAGTTAATAGCAATAGCAAATAAATACACTAACAAGAGCACCGGTACATACATCCAAAGCAATGGAAGGATCAGGGAGAAGCCAAAAGGGAGATCTCTGTGTGGAAAAGCCAAGTGGAGTTTTGAACTGAATGCTGTCTGAAAGATGCTTATGGCTGGAAGTAAGAAAACGGTCCCCTGTAATTTCATGACTGGTGCTCCAAAACTGTGAGTGGCACACACTTTTCACTTAGGTAAACTTGGTATCAGGTGCACCTGATCACCACTCAGCATTGATTCCTCCTCTCCCTTTAGGAAAAGACATGGGGAGTTCTGAACTTTGAACTCACCAGATCAAAAATGGTATGGAGAACAAGAAATTGGCGTCCTTCTGGAGTTCTACAAAAATAGGCTTCACGTCTTCCCGTTTTCCAGATCTGTGTTTAGCACTGGTGTACTTTCAGATTCTGGAAGTCTCATTCAAACCACTTATGGACCATCTTCAAAACTGATTTGAATAGTTCACAAAGCACGGTGGGCTTTGTTTTGTAGTATCTAATAAAACCACAAGAATACTTTTTGCATGTTATTTCATAATCCCCAGAAACACATACATACTAAGATAAGTGAGGCTCTAGTGTGCTCTATTTTTAAAAAGATCACCACTTTAGCTGCATGGTAGAGCTATTTTTCAAGTAAGAAACAGGGAAAATGAAGTTATTAAATATTCAAGGCTAGGAAAAAAAACTTAAAGGTAACATACATTTTGACAGCATCCTTTTAAGTAATTTCTGTGGTTTTCCTTGAACTACTTCATCAGTTATTTATAAGCCATATCACAAAAATCATAAACCATACGAAGGAGCAATTTACAAGCAATGAAATCTGTATTAACATCTGAAAAGTATGTTTTCTAAAATATCAAGACAAAAAAATGTGCAGTGCATTCTTTTCGGATTTCCTGTCCTCCCCCTCCCTCCCCACTGCCCTCCTTGAAATAAGGGAAGAAACATTCACAGAAAATTTTCACTACAAGCGCAGTTCTTCAAAGTGCTGATTGTCCTCTGATTTTCAGATTGACTCTCTATATAGTGTCCCTTACTACACAAAATAGCAGATGTTCCCTATGCATATAAAGAGATTTAGGAAACAGTTTCCTGTGCTTTTGCCAATGTACACTTCTTAGCTTTAAGGGACAGGTTCTTGGGACTTCAGTGCCTGCAATCTCTTGCACATGCTGGAGTCAATGCAGCCCCACAGCAGCACATAATTCTGTCTGCAGGATCAGACAGAAATCCGTCTGCATTAAAAGAGACATGCGGCAACACCTATGAATCCTCCACAAAATTAATCAGTGATAACACGGAGTAATTGCCTTTTGAGATTGGAGGATGCTTCATGGTCCTTAACTACTCATTTACTAGTGCCCTTGTTGTTACTGGTGGAAGAGATACTGCAGGTTTTCAACCTGTATTGCCACCTTGCTCAAAGAAAGATGCTAATTATTGCTGCATTTTTTCTTATATCAATGAACCAAAGTACTGGGTGTTAATTTTTATAGTCTTTCAATCTTAATAAGGAAGTTTTTGGAGAAATATTTTACTGAGCCAACACTGGTCATATAGCAGAGCAGTTCTATACTAAAGCGAAATTTGTTTCCTTTTTCTTTCTTTTCTATTGTTAAAAAAAAAGGGGGGGGGGGAAGAGAAGAGGAAGGCACTAGTTATTTCGCTTTCAGTGAGACTGGCACCTGCAAAACCCTCGGTGTTGTTGATGCCAGTTGGACAGAGTTATATGCCAGAAGACTGGTGCATAGCTCTGTTGTAAGCCTGTAAATCCTATGGTCAAGCACAAAGCTGACAACACGAGTCAGAGGACAAAGCCTACTGCTTGGCTGGTTGAAGAAAACGTTTGAAGCAGAGCAGTCCCTTGTAGCAGAGCAGTGCCCTGGCAGGCTGTAAGACACATAGAGACTACTGTTCCCCGCCACACAGCTAACGGAGCAACAAAAGCTGTAGGGAACAAGGGTTTTGGTTTAGAAATACAAATTATTCAGCACTGTGCTCTCTGTTGAGCTGCTGCTAATACCAAGCTTGTAGGAAAATGTTGTTTTATGCACGAAGAAATTCACTGAAGAATACCTATATGGACTGCCACATGCAGAGAACGTTGATTGTATTGCAGCATATGGCTATCTAGTTTGAAGACATGAAATAGAAATGACCTTCTCCCTTCTGGATTGCAGTAAATAATACTTTTCCATTAGATGCTGAAGAATTGCTGTCACCTCCCTAATTATCCAAGGCATAATTCAACCTGACAAAATGGAGATTTATTTTTCTGGACTTTTTTTCCTTAATTGTGATAGGGGTGCTATGTGGTGAGGAACAGCTGCTATGCTGAGAGCTATTACTCCAACTCTGACCACCAGTACCAACACTGTGACGCAGGGGGGAAGCAAAGCACCCAGTCTACCCCACCCTCCAAGAATACTGGTATTCATTTAAGGGTGCAAGTAAACCTTTAAAATACTATATTATATCACAGTGAATTGCTTTGGTTCTGTGCCTCAAACTAGAATGATTGCCTTGGCTTATTAATATTTCACCAAACAATACACAGAATTCACTTGCATTTCTTAAAATACAAAAGACAATGTTAGAACAAGGGAAAACTGTTGTGAAATTAATACTAGATTCCTAGGAAAGTCAAAAGGCAAAGTTAGATCAACACTGGCAAAACCTTAAACTCTTTTACTCCTGTGCCCATTAATTTTACATAGCTTGATCTGTGAGATGTCCCATGTTGAACAATGCGTAGAGTGTACAAAATACATTTTCAATTAAGTATCTTCTTAACTGGTGTGGAAACAACATCTGACATCATAATCTAAAGCACCAGCCTTGAGGCTATGATGGTACAAAAATGCATATTTGCAACCAGTGAAATTATTTCACCAGGCTGTTATATTCCAAACAGTCAGATGTATTTAAAAGATGAATTTTCCACTTCGCTGAATATGGCAATATGCTCTCAAAACTCTTTCATTACATCTGAAATGTAATGTGTATGGAAGCACAGCAGCGATTCTTCCTGTGGAACTGTTCACGGACTTCTTGAATTCATGTAGCTTTAATATGATGGCTTACTTGCCATTGGGCAAAACATTGGGTTAGGTGTGGAGTGGCAGCTTTATCCTTCACAGACACCTTGGGGCTGAGCAGTTGAGCACTATAGAAGCATTTCCAGTTCAAAGATCTAACAGACCAGTTCTTGACAGCTTAAAATATTTGGGGAAATATCTGTTCTCCAGGATTAGAAGTTGTCTGACCTCATTTTACTCTGTCACTCTAAGGAATGGCGGGAAAGGGAGGATGACCCTACAAAAATTTGTGCCTAATTTGGTCTAACCCGCACCTGACATAAAGTCCTGTAACACAAGGCCAGAACAGTAGTACCTGCAAGGCACATACGTTATGTCCACACTAACAAAAGCAAGTTCTTCTGCCAGGCCACAGCTGTACCTTGCTCCTTTCATATTCCTTTCACTTTTCTGTTTGTCTCAGATTCAGAAATTGTGCTTCCAAGTAGATCAGGAGTACATACCAGCTTCCATAAGTACCTTCCTTTTGCCATGGCACTGTATGTTACAACTGCCTCTCTCGTTTCCTCTTGCATAGCAAAATTCAGTAACTAGTCAGCTGGATCAGTTGCAAGTGTAACAGTAAGCTTCAGTGCATCTTTGGGGTACTGAAACTAAACTTAACTGATGTAAGAATCATAGAAAAATAAAAACCGCTGATATTTCAAGCAGATGTTTAACAAGAAAGAGGGAAAAGCTTATGACCTCATCTTCTTTGAACTTGTCTTCAAATGAACTTGTTTTTCTACATTGTTCAGTCTCATGTACAAGATAGTGTTGTAAGGGAACAAGCCACTTGGGAATGGTGTAGCAAACTCAATCATGATTACTGCAATTCAGGAGGGACGCAGTCGGACAGTTTCTATTAGCAACCATCAGCTAGTTTAAAGGAAAAGCAATAGTACTCTCCTGTGCTCCAAATCCTCCAGAAAAAACAACTTCATTTAGGGGCTCCAAGCAAATACGAAGAAACTAAGTGAAGCCAATATTTTAAATCGTCAATGTTCTGGGAAATATCTTCTTCTCTAGTAGCAATAGATTTTTGCATTAAAATAAACTGTATGGTTGTAAAATTGAACACTGGTCCTCCAAGCAGGACTTACCAGGATTTTTAGCAGGTTGCTGCTGGCCTATGTCAACAGAAAGTCATGCCATTTTTTTTGTATCATCTTGGTCAGACTGGTAACTCTTGGAAAGAGGAAAATATAAAATCACTACTCTAAATGCCAGAGTTGATGCATAGGTAGAAATTCTCCTGTTCTTAGTGGAGAAATGAAAGTACCTCAACTGACTGTAAAATGAACATTTGATTGTAGGCTTTTAGTCTAGGACCATTTAACACCAAATCCCATCTTCCATTCATGGGCTTCAAGGAGTTTAACTGAAGAAAAGGGAACAACCATTCATCACCATTTGTCCACACCAAGTGGCAGTTAGGATCCACCAACCAGTGCGACCAAGAGCCCTTCCAGCACACCATATCCCAGAGAACAAAAAGAAAGGCCTTCTGAAGTCATGCTGTTATAAGGAGCTGTTCTCCGCTTCCATTTAAGCTGATGGCAGGATTTCCACTCTGACTGTTGTGAACAGGATTAGATACCACCTGGGAAACCTCCCTGGCCGGTGGGAGTCACCAGTGGGTGCTGAGCAGCTCCTTTTCCCCATGCCAGGACTGCACTGCACACCATTTCATAAACCGAGAGTTGAAAACAATTCAGCGGCTTATGCAGTTACTGAACATAGAGCTATTTTAAAATCTGGCTTGTACATCTGCCAAAAGTTCAATTCACTAATTCAAACACGATGCTCTCTTTCAGAGTACTAGCAGCGTCAGGTAGTTGTCTGGTTGAAATCACTGAAAAACACAGACGACCTATGCCAAATGCATGACTTTGTGCAACTGCCTGTCAGACAAGAGCATCCGAAAGGGGAACTTCTGTACCAAAGCCATCTCACACAGATTCCTAACTTCTGTCACAGGTCATGCTTTAACACAACCTGAAATCAGGAACGCTGGCACACAGCTTTTCTCTAGGCACTATTCTGTGATACCTGACATTGGTCTGTCCCGCCTCTTTGCCCAACGTTGTCTGATCCCAGCAAAATGTGTACAGACCGACATCGACACTGACAGACAGGGGACCTTATCTCCAAGCAGTCAAGTCACATTTATATGCCAGAGTCTTTCAGCCTAACTTCACTTTCCAGTGTGAAGTCTGTTTCTCTTTAAGGTTTAAATATAGGGAAGTTCTAGAGTATCTTTCCTCTCTCTAACAGGCATTAGTGAGAAGCATGGCATGTTCCAGGGAGTCTGCCCACGTGGTACAACCGATTTGCCTCATTCTGTCATAAGACTGCTGACCTTTACACAAAAAAGTCTTGGGCTCACTGTTCAACAGTGCAAGGGCCATAGAAGTAAAGGAGATTTTACTGAGACAGTGTATTGATGCTGTATCCAGTCCTGTGGCTCTATAATACAGGGATTCAATCCAGAAACCTTATTGCTAGGCATAAGTTTCATTATCATAACAGATGTTCCCAGGCAGTTCAAAGTTTCAGCTCTTGTTCGCTACTTCCTGGTACAAGCTCACTGCATCTCGATAACAAACCTGTTATTCTTCATATATAATCTGGGAAAAAAAGTGTTTGAACTTCTCAGCTTTTAACACCTTTTTTAGAAAGAGCATGTTCAGCTATTTAAAGACTGTTAGTAAATGTAGCTTGATTGCTAGGAAACCACTTATTGCATTAAAATGCTAAACAACATCCACAGGCTGCTTTTAGTGTCTAATCTGCAATTTCTATTATTTAATGTCTGTGTTAGCATACCCATCAGGCACTGATCTCATCCATTGTCAAAAACAGAGCAAAGCATAGCTTGTTCTCGGATGAGCAATTCTCCAGGAGAACAAAATACAGGACTTTACAAGACAGCAACCTCTCAGGAGATGGCATTCTGTTATGAAAGGCTATTCTATGCCTACTGAACCTCTTGGCATGAGAAAATATGAACGGGTCCAGTTTATGAACAAGATAACACACTGATAATTAAATACATGCTTAGAAAATACACAATCACCTGTATAAGCAAGAAGTGAGTAAGGCTTGTAGAATGAAAACTGATATGGTCTTAATAGGGGGAGATTTAATATTTAAGGAAGAAATCCTCAAGGTTTGAACTATGCAATAATATTCTTTCCCAGGAGGTTGGTGGCAAGTGCACAGAAAGCAGAAGCATTCTGCTGACTGGAGTTTCTTCTGCCTCATTATCACCCTCTTATTTCAGGTTAGCTGAACTTCATCAGAGACTGAGACATTCAAGAGAAAACATCTTATCCAGGTCAGAGACTTAACAGCAAAAAACCCTGCTGCTTCTCTTGCTGTTTTCAGGTGGCATGCCACAACCTTAGATCCAATCATTACTTGCTCTAGCTTGCTCTGAAGCCAGGCCATTGGTGTATGCCAGAGTAAAATGAAGCCCAGATGGATAGGAAATGTAGACTTATTTATGTTGGTTTATATTTTGTATGTTAGAAAGGATTAGTCTTTTAATATGGGAATTCACACCTTATGGGGAATAGTGCAAGGTAAACAAGTTTTGATAAGGAAGAGTTACACTGTTTAGGTATGATCAGGATTATTATTAACATTTCTGAACACAGTTAAAGTTCAAAGTTCCTTATGAAATTAAGTCCTAATATCTCCTGCTTTCTTCACTGTCCCAGGACTTCTTACCGCTTTCCCTTCAAACAGCTCTCTTCAAAGTAGTTGCTGATCTGGATATGAGTCTTGCTTTGCATTGCATTTGCAGGGTGCATCCTTCTGGGTTTAATACACTAAGAAAATTATTTCTGCAAGCCTGAAGCAAAAAACAGCAGAGCACTGATGGAATTCTGTGCTCAGCTTCTCAGCAGTGCTCAGGGTCTGTGTCACATATTTTCTTTTCAATATGAATTTATCAGAACATTCCTGAAGTTTTAAGAAAGCAGTTACAATTCTAATCCACAAAAGTCAGCTTTGTTGCAGGCATTGGCACTTTAAAAACATCATACAACAGCCTAGGTGGAAAACCGAAGGTTTCAAAACTAAGCATGCATTCTGTGGCATGAATATTAACATCATTTTCATGACTGGACCTTAATATATTTATATAAAACAGCAGCATGTCCTTGAGATGTTTTAGTAGAGCAAGATAAGGGCTTCATTGCCCATATTACTCTTCAAGAGCAGAAACATTACAGGTTCTAGATTTGATGTATAATGCTAGGTTTTCTTCTGTAAGAAAATGACAGCAGGGCTAGAAGCCATATGCAGGAGTCAGCCCACCATTCCTGTCGCTACAGTACAGTCCCGAGCAAGTAGTCTAACACAAAAGTGGAGGGAGTGACAAGCAGGTCCTGCTTTCTGCATGCAAGACACAGCAGTTTGTCAAAACTCGCAATCAGACAGTGCCAAAGCTGACCCCACACTCAAGTAAGCGGTCCCAGCCCAGTACGTAGCCACAAGACTCCTTCTTTCCATGAAAGGAAGAGCCACTAGTAAAATGCCTTCCTTTGGATCAGGGTGTGTACTAGAGAAGCCTTCATAGAAACATGATCTGTGCATTTATAGGCTGTGTGCTTCAAAGGCAATCCAACTAAAACCAGAAAATTAGAAAGGCAATTTGCCCCCCAGACTTGAAATATCTATTTTGTTCACTGCTTTCATTTAAATGCTTACAGCCTTCTTGTCAGTAACCACCTCCACAGCTATTATTTGGACAGCAGTGAACTTGACATTGCTTATCTGCCTGGTGCTCTTGTAGTGAAGGTCATTCTGCAGCTCAGAGTACTGTGCAAGGAAGGGATAACGGTATGCTCATCCTCCTCCTTCCCTCCCTGCAGGAAAGTTTATCACAGCTGGAGACACAAACCAGCCATCTAAGATACCTGTTGTGTATGCAGTAGGACAGACAAAGGGAAAGCAGTCTTCCTGATTCAGTGTTATAAAAAAAAAAGTGGCCATCAAAGTCTATCAGAGCTAACTTGATCTGATTCCCAATTGCAAATCACTGCATGAAAATGGCACATTTCAAAATTGGTGATTAAATCAAAGCCAGACTCTTGCCACATCCCATACTTCATTAATTCAAGACTTTGCAGTATGCCTGCTCTTCAGCCTGGCACCCTGAGAATCACCTCTGCCCTGGATATAACAGGTACAGCATGCTAAACCTTGACACCAGCAATCATCTGTACATTTAATGTTGCATGAGCTATCAAGCAGCACCAGATGAGTTTAGTCCATGGAGGACTGAGTCCTGATTCAATTATTTTAGTGGCAATAGAATGGTCGGTTAAGTGTTTAAGGAGAAAGAGATAAGCCACTGAATTGTTCAGCATGTCCCCCCTCAGAGGTACCCTAAGACTATGGGTTACTGACATATATAACAGCTAGGAATGCATATAACACAAGATTAAATTAGTTGTTATGAGCTCAGACGTTTGTATAACCACTAAGGCCTACTCTACTGGCAGATAACATGTACACTTGCCATGATTTTCAACATGTTCAGAAAACCACATTGTTCTGGACCACCATAGTTCCCTGTAAGAGACGCATTTACAAAACAGGTGATTAACTGAGGTGTGCAGCCTGTAACATTTAAATTGTGGTTAAAGCAAGTAGCTTTCCCAGATCAAGTACATTACAAGTCTCATGGTTTATTTCCAGTCCTGATCTCAGAAGAGAGCTCTTGAAATTGCTTGGTTACATTTAAGAACTGTGTGTAGGTATCATATAAAGGTAAATACCCTACCCTGTTCCTGCAGAGCAGCTAGATATGCATATACCAGCTATCACTGGACAATTCTCTTCATTGCAGAGGAACACAACTGGTTTTAGGGCCAACTATAATTCCATAAAAGATTAGAAATTTTTGAAGATATTTTGGACATGTGACCTTCCAGTTTCCCTTTTCCATTACCTTTCTCCTTCCAGGCCTGTACACTACTGTATGTGTTGTTATACAGCCAACAAAATATATGCCAAGGAGAATGCAGGGCTTTACAACATCTCCATCACTGCAGCAGGGTTGCGTGGGGAAGGTTTTAAGCTTACCACCTTTCACTACATCTATGTTGAGTCCAATCCAAAAGAAGAGACTCCTTATAATCTCTGCAGACTTCTGCTTGTATTTGGGTTTTTGCTGTCAAACTAATGACCGGGAACTGTCCTTTAACTCTTGCCATAGGAGGCTGGCCAGAGGACAGCTCTGTAAGAGCAATCCTTGGCTTTGCCTAGAGCAGGGAGTTTTAGAGTTCAGAACCAAAGATGCTATTTTAGAAGCAAGAAAATAATAGAATCATAGAACAGTTTGGGTTGGAAGGGACCTTTAAAGGTCATGTAGTCCACCCCCCCTGCAATGAGCAGGGACATCCTCAACTAGATTAGGTTTCCCAGAGCCCCGTCCAACCTGATCTTGCAGGACAAAAAAGGCATTTATGTGCAGCATAGTATCCTCCTTTTATCTTAGAAAAATAAAACAAAAACAAACTCTTGTGTGCTTTGCTGCAAAGCATGCAAGCTTCTTTCTTACTGTGGACATGTATAATCCTACAGACAGGTCTGAAAAACTTTGGCTATACTGATTTAATATGACAAGCTATAATGAGAAGTGTGGGGAACACCCGTAGCAACCAATTCCAGTGAATTTTAGTGTGGTTTCTGAGCAAGGGGAATACATTAACAATACTGGCTGTTTCTGAAAGACAGTGGTTGTTACATCTACAAATAAAGCCCATTTGGACTACAGGGCTTTGTTTTGGGCAACAGAAGAAAGTACTAAAGACTACATCTTCTATAAAAAAACAAGAACTACCTCACCTAAAACAACTTATAAAGCAGTGTGTGTGCAATGGCATCCTAGAAATTATCCCTGAGCACAGCATTGTCCTGACAGTTATAAAGACAGGCAAGAGAGGGCATCTGCTTTTCTCCTGGCAGCAGCCTTTCCAGGCCAGGACCATATAAGCAGCACAGTTTTTCATAACAAGGTTAGGCAAACTGCACCTTGACAGAGGTGCACACTACGGACTGGAGAGTAAGGACACATATCCTTCTGATACCACTAGTTTCTATCTCTGCACAGAGGCTTTCAAAGGGTCAGATTAATCAGAAAAGCCTTGCACACTGTGCAACATTTCAACGGAGGCAGAGGCAGTACCTGTTTTCAGAAGTAGGAATCATCACCAGGAGATTAAATAACCAAAGGGAAGAGAGTGTATCAGGGACAGGATCTAATGATAAATCCCTTATTCTAAGTCAAAGGCCTAGCCCATGGTCTCCCCTTACCTACTGACCTCTGAACCAGCCAGGGCAGTCCACGTTTGGCTTTTCAGTTGGGGTGCCTGAATTTGGATCAGGCAACCATGCAGGACAGAACTTACAGCAGCCCAGGCAGTATTTCCTGCAGTTGCAAAGTGATTTGGAGTCCTCCCTCCCGCTTCCAAAAAGGAAACATATAAATTGGGGGGGGGGGGGGGGGGGGCGGGGGCTGAAACCAGCCACAGGCTTTCAAAGCTGGAACTGAAGCTACATCCTTTCACACTCACAACAGTATCCTGTTTGAATGTGGGAAAAGCATGTGGGTACCTGCTTTTCCACAGACTTTCTGTTTTACTGCATAAATGACACGGGTCAGTGAACCTACAGGTCAGCTCAGTATGTTCATACAACTCTTTGCCCACCCAAGGGTCTTTGTCAGAGCTGAAATAACAAGGCTGAACATAAAAAGATGCAATATAAATGCAAAGTATGTGTGTGGGGAGTGGGTGGTAAAGATGGGAACAAAAGGCATTTATCTAGAAATCCTTTTACAGACAACATACTGTTTCTTGGAATGACTATTTTTCTTTTACAGTTTACCTACCACAGCAGACTCCCAAGAACACCCCTGGAGTAATATCTGTAGATATAACGTTCTATACATTATTATTATTACCTGAGCAAAGGTTATTACAGCAAAGGTTGCTCTCGGCCCAACTGCAGAGAAACGTTATTCTTTCCCTTGCAAAGAGTGCAGTGTTTAGTTTGTCTGTAGGACAAGGCAGTAAGAGCACTTCCAACCCCTAGAAGCCCAGTTCTGACTTTGGAGAGCTGACGAGTTCTTACAATGTAGTATTTCCCCACACAAAATAAAAAGAAGCCATCCTGAACAAGCAGCTGCCTTGAAACTAGGAAGCAAAATATCCTGATGAGAAATTGTTTTGTCTTTAAAGTACTATCCAGGGAGATAAAGAGAGGAATTAATTCCAGCTCTTTTGGTCATGAAACTTTTCAAATTAATAGTCAATTGCTTGGGAATAAACCTGCCAGACTGTACAAGGTGCTTTTGTAGCAAAGATCACCCCCCAGATTTGCCTCCAAGAGTTCCAGGGTTGACCAGATTTCAAATGTTTCACACTCAGAAACAGCATGTAGCTTTCTAGAGTCTCTGGAAAACATAGGGAGCCAGGTCTTGCAGTCATCTAACTGGTCCATGGCCAGGAAGACTGGCTTTCACTGCTGACCTCTGGCAAAAGCAGACTCTTTGCAAGGTTACATGTAGACTCACACGCCAAAAAGGCTAAATCAAGGTCTTGCATGCAAGAAATGGTTTTGCAATACTGCAGCAGCCAAGTAGCAAATCTCAATGTGAGACCTTAAAGGGGGGCAAGGGTGAGGGTTTTTTAAAATAAAACTGAAGGAAAAGTGATTTTACTCTCATATCCATTTACTTATGATCAGCAAGACAATTGTAGCAGAGTGGCCTGCCCAGGAGTCAGGCACTGAAGTGCTTGCATGCCAGTGTCTGCCAAGAACTCCTTAAAATGACACGGAGGATGAGGGATGCCTGCTATTGAGCCCTCCTCCTGTGCCCTGGATTCCTCTGAGTTTGGAAACCATGTGCCAGTCTCTGGTCTGCTCTTCTGCATCCATTGCAAGCTGATAGTCCATCTCTCCAAACTGTTCCACCTCTGTGGATCATTAGGATTTGCTCACCATCCTTCATATTTATCTGATTGTCTTATGGTTCCTACTCTGTTTTCTGCCTTTTGCCATGATCTTTAAATGGCTTGAGTCTTTATTCTAGCCTAGAAGTAGGGTCTTCCTTCTTTTAGGCTGTCATTCCCATGCTGCGTGCCCTGAGAAGCTGCACATACTGGTGCTGGGGTCCCAATGACATGCTAGTCTAGGTGCCATCAACCAGCATATGCTGTTAGTACAGCCCTTCTCCTGCTGATCGTTCCTGCTGCTGATCCCAGAACCATACATGCCCTTTCATGTCAGTATTAACATTTCCATCACAATACTCACACAGATTTGTCTCGGTAGTGCTACCAACCTTAAAGTGGTCTTCTGGGTGTCTGGCAGGGAAGAAAAAGACTTTTTACTTGCTTAAGGATTTTGAGAGCCTGGTTTTGGCACTCTCCAAAATTTTTAAGCTTTACTGAAATCCGTGCCTTAATTCCATGCTGTGTAAATAAAGATGATGATCAGTTTGTCTTCTATCTCTATTCACTCTAAATGCTTGGGAACGCAGATTGTCTTGGCAGAGTGTGATAGGGTGCTAGGCACAAGGTGGCTCTGATTTTAGCAGGTATGTCTCAGTGTTACAGACATGCTGAGCTCTTGCAGGTAGGCAGGGACACCTTTGGGGTGGGAATACACAAACCACACAGATCCAACAATTCTGTTTCAGGGGACTATTTCTACCATAAATATTTAGGTAAGTAAATATCAGCAAACCATGATTATGGTTCCTGTGCAAACACAGCTTGCTATCCTAATATTTTTTCTTAAGTACAGAAGCAGCAATTACCAGCTTATGCGGCTCCTTACTTTTTTGTGCCATTTCTCACTGTAGGTGCAAGACAGGGTATTTGAAGCAGGGTGGGTTTATTCCTTCCCCTTTTAACTGAATGTAGTGTCTGAAAGAAGCGTTTGAAACAAGAGAAGAGAGAGGTCTTCTATATTGTATTCTTCTATTTTGTATCAGAACTAGTGTGGCCAGCAGGACTAGGGAGGTGATCATCCCCCTGTACTCGGCCCTGGTGAGGCCGCACCTCGAGTACTGAGTTCAGTTTTGGGCCCCTCATTACAAGAAAGACATTGAGGTGCTGGAGCGTGTCCAAAGAAGGGCAACAAAGCTGGTGAGGGGTCTAGAGCACAAGTCCTATGAGGAGCAGCTGAGGGAACTGGGGTTGTTTAGCCTGGAGAAAAGGAGGCTGAGGGGAGATCTTCTCGCTCTCTACAACTACCTGAAAGGAGGTTGTAGAGAGAAGGGGGTTGGTCTCTTCTCACAAGTAACAGATGACAGGACAAGAGGAAATGGCCTCAAGTTGTGCCAGGGGAGGTTTAGTTTGGATATTCGGAAAAATTTGTTCACCGAGAGGGTTATCAGGCATTGGAACAGGCTGCCCAGGGAGGTGGTGGAGTCACCATCCCTGGAGGTATTCAAAAGACGTTTAGATGTGGCACTAAGGGATATGATTAGGGGTGGACTTGGTAGTGATAGGTTAACAGTTGGACCCGATGATCTCAGAGGTCTCTTCCAACCAAAACAATTCTATGATTCTATTCTATATTCTCCTCACTGCACATTTCATTCTTGACCGAAATGAGCAGCCTTCAAAGCATCGATGCAGTGTTTGTGTTCTCCACTCTCAAGCCTTGAAGTCTGACTATGGGTTAATCTCCATGGTGGCCGTTTTACTCACAAGCCATTTAGTCACAAGGAATAGGCTAACAGTACTTGATTATTTCTCTCTGGCTACTGAAAAGCCATCAGGAATGACTTTCTACCACTGTCAATAGAGGCTGGAGATAGTATCATAAAATCATAGAATTGTTCAGGTTGGAAGAGACCTTTAAGATCATTGAGTCCAACCATTGGATGTTGAGGTTATGCCAGGTTCAATCCCTTTAGTCACTAGGTCCCATTAAAGACAAGTTAGAGGCACCAGCACTCTGCTCACCAGAGATGGAAAACCATCTGCACCTTGCTGGTTTTCACTCACAGTTCAAGTGTAGAGGGGAGGGAGGAAGCAGAGAAACAAGGAGTGAGCAAAAGCAGCAAAGTCCTGAAAAAGTTAGGGGTTTTTTTGTAGGATGCCTAAGAAACTGGAACTTCTAATACTTCTCTTTATGTCTTAATTTTTACTGCATTCAAGCATTTTTCTCCACTTGAAGTATTTCAGAATTATTGCCCATTCACTCTGCAATGCTCAGCTCTAATTTTAAAGTCTAGATATATGAAGTGACATCATTTTAACTATGGATGTGGATACAGTAGGTGTGAACCATTCCAACACATTAGTATAAGGGCCTGCAAAAACTATTCTATGTGCCTCACCTGCTACATTAACTCAGGCAGTTACTCCAGGATAAGTGTCTAATGTGCTGAGTCAAAGTGCCCAGAGAAGCTCTCAATACACAAAGTCAATATCACAAAATTATATTGGTTTACGCTGTCAAAATATCGCCATAGAAAAATTCAGAAGTGTCAGAATCATAGCGCTTAAAGTGCAGAGGATAACTATGGACTTGAATGGCGAACTGAAAACTTGCTGACCCATCACGCTGTTGAATGTCTCTACCTTAATTTGAATTATATTTATAGCTCCATATTAGGTATTTACTACAATGCACCAACACAAGAACACTGCTTTTATGCAGCCAGAAGTAAATGCTGAGATTCTTACTCTTGTTTTGTTCTACTTAGAGTTGTTCGCAAAAGCTCAGACTTTGATTAGCATTTGCACGCAGGAGACTCTCTGTATCTGTATTAAAGAAGTTCTACAGCTTAGCACACTCTTACTAAATCTTTCAGGAAGGGAGTCTAGCTTGTATCTACATGAGCAAGTAGATACGAAAAACAAATGCTAAGAAACAGTGATGAATATTGCATGGATTGCCCATCCTCTTTTCAATATCTGGAAGCATATCCAACTTGAGGCTATGACAATTAACTATTGGAAGATCTCAAAGGAAGCTATCTGAGTGCCCTTACGCACACAGAGCATATTCAAAGTGTCGGTATAAGGTACGGAGATTCCGTGTAGACTTGTAAAGGTGCATGCGTTCTTCTTAACATGAGAATCAAATTTGTTTGCAAAGTTATCAGGCAAAGGTAGTTTCACATGCAAAGCTGACTTTGCATATAACCTCATGTACAGAGATATCTAAAATCCTCTCTGTTTATGTAATTGTAATCATAAAGCTGATGTGTTGGCAATATTTGCACACAAGAATGTGCAAAAATCACAGTTTATGAAGAAAACTCAAGTCATGCTGTCCTACATTCAGAGTAGTTTCCATACTGTTATTGCCATAGAAATTTGTTTCATTTTGCCTATATTTCATTAAATTCACATTATTTTAGGGAAATATCAGCTGGTCCAGTTAATATTTTCTCATTTTAACTTGCAAGAACTATTCTTTTTTCAACCTAACTGTTGTGTAGAGCCAACATTGATCTGTTTATTTAAGATGTATACAAGCAACGTGTATACAATTGTTTTTAAGAAAAACAACTTTGTGTTTTCTCAGGTATTCCAGGATCAATTACCCGTGAATACCAAGGTGCCCTTACACTGCTTGGAACAATTCAAGAATCCTGCAAAGACCCTGGGAATTAGGTTCAGGTATATTTTGGTTTTTCCAGCCATACCAGTACAGAATTACAGGTTGCCAGTTTAGTATATTTGGTTGTTTCTTTCTGTGATGAACTGATTTAGCAGTGCAGCTAAACCAGAGTAGGCTCTTCCACACATGTGCTACACATTGACAAGCCTATTGAAAAGGAAAAAAAACCCATTATGTTGCTTTTGAGTGATATTTTTCATCATTGCCTACTCTGCCAATATCTCTGGATACCTGTTACCAGTGAGAAGCAGATTCAGCCCATTTTGCAGCAATCATCTACAGAATCTGACAATGCACAGTGGGAGTTGCCAGTGATGCATTTTTCAGTACTTGTTCCATTTGATCGAATTAATCTCAACCTTTCTTTACAGAAATCAATGGGGTATTTGACTTAATTGATCTTTCTCAATAAATATGCACACAAGAAGTACAGTTTGCTTTTGCTAGCTCCAGTTCAACCTTCTAAATTGTGTCAGAAATGCATCCATCTCCTGTAACACCATTTTTACAGATCAGAACACAGAGAAATTGAATGATAAACACCTGAATCAATGTTACCCTTCTCTGCCAAGCTGCTCACAGGTAACATGGCTTTAATAACCAAAGATCTTCCATCATGGTTTCAAATGACAAAAAAATCACATTTTATGCTGTTCAGTGCTAGGCTATCTCAACATCCACTACCTACACATTCGAGTTCAGTAGTTTCACTGTGTTTTGATGAGGCACTGTACTTAAACGTGCCCTCAGGTGTAAACAGGAAAGTAACATCACACAGCGTAAGCACAACACACACGAATTGTTCCTATTCCTTCTGTAGCTCAAGTTTTCACCCTGGGCCATTTTCAAGGTCTTGTTTTCGCTTCTCTAATGCTTTTGTTACTGTTAATGTGGCCAGATGTTTTTAAAGGAGGATTATAGGAAGGGGTAAGTCAATTTATTTTATAGTCAAGAGTTTGCTTATCAGATCCAGTTTTCTGTTTTGTGGGAAATCTCCTCTGGAATGCCTTAGGGCATCTTTGACCACAGGCAGTAAAGGGCACTAGATATAAAAATCTAATGGCATCTTATTATCCAATATTTTTGGCACTGATTTGTATAATCCACTTTATGGCTATTTTAGAGTAAGTGTAAAAAAGAAACTGAATCTCCTCATTATACCTTGCTGTCCTGAAGATGATTTAATAAGCCTACCCTTTCTATTAATTTACAGGAAGACAAATGACATTCATTGGCTTGGTACTTAACCTGCATCATTGTAAAATTTGGTGGTTATATTAATTCCCTGAGAAGTGAAGCATCCTTGTCTTGCTACAGAAATGATCTCACTAGTAAGCAAAGGCTTGGCCAAAGGGGTAAACTCCGCACAAGCAAACGCTGGCAACTCCAGCCTCCTGGCAGCCCTGATTGCTTAGATCAGAAGACAGAACGCACTCTTGTGCCAAAACCCAGCTTTAATAGTCGTGCTTGACTCCAGCACAAGCTATGCCTTAAGGTTAAAATATACCTGTGTGTAAAGATCCAGCACAAGGTTCAAAGGTTCACAAGCCACTTACATCTTTGAAGTGACTTGAGAAGAGCCCTGGCCTTGTGGAGTCTCTCTCTGCAGAGTGGAGCACGGTAAGCACTGGACAGTGTAGCAAAACGATGGTCTGAAAGTTACTTTGATGATTTCCCTTCTCTCTTCCATCTTCCCATGAAATTCGCAGCATTTTCCTTTAAAATCTATCGTCTCCCTCCAGCAAACTGTTTTGGGATCACTAACAATTGTGTTGTCACAATAGGATGCATATTCTGTTGAACAATTGTGTGTAAAAATCACATTTCTTTATCACAGCAGTGGGGTGTAGTGGGGAACTTACAGAACACTTCTTGACAGAACAGTACTTTCACTTAACTCCCCAGTAACAGATTTTGGCTCAGTGTTCTTAGACTTGAAGAACTCCTGTCGTTTGACAGTGCAAATACATCAGCACAAACATTCCTCTATTCTCCAGCATGCCAAAACTCATTTACTCTTCCCAAATCATCCCCTCCTGACATTAGAATTCCCTTTTCTCTGAGCTTTCTAGCTTCTCCTAACTCACTCTCTTCCTTCACGTTCAATTTTCTAGCCCCCAAGCTAACCCCTATAGACATTCAGCTGCTCACAATCTCCTTTCCTTTTCCCATCTCTCTTGCTTACATCTGCTATTCTCACTACCCAAGCTCCAGTCTCACTGCTAATCTCTCTTTCCATCACCACATCAGCTTGTTTCACCCCCTCCATCTTCCTGCTACTCCATCATGCCAGCATGTGGTCCCCAGATTAAGGATCCCACCCAACATTTACACCTGTTACCCTCAGGTTTCCTTTGCCCTTCTGTAACATACTCTGAGGATGTGCATGTAGCACAAAAAAAAAAAAGTCACATGCAGAATTGTAAATGGTGTCGTTCCTAGGGGAGACATATTATAAAAGATGGAACAAGGTATGGGGAACATTCGGACTGTTTCAGAAACCTTCCTGCTGGGATCCATCAGGTATCTTCAATTAAACCTGTAGAGAGACTCAAGAGGAGTTTTTAATCGATGTATATATGAGAAACTGTGTGCAATAAAGTTGTAGGTGTGCTAGACACCATTAAAATAAGAAAAGAAATAATCCCACTAAACCTATAGATACAAATTTTTTTGGCTGGTATTCCATTACTTTAAAAGCCAACAAATCATGCTTGAGACCACTGTCCTAGCCAAACACCAGTCCATAAATGCACCAGTGTAACCAATTGAACGTAAGATTTATTTGAACTTTAAAAGAGTTTGCTGACTCTCAGTCACTAGTTACAATTCTCTCTTCTGTAGGAAGTGCAGTTTACTTTTGCAGGTCTCCCCAGAACGCAGATGTAGACATTTCTGAGACGCTGATGTCTGATTTATAATTCAACAAATGGTCCATTGACTCCTTTCATGTGGATTTCAATGCCTTATCAGTTTCCACAGGGTCAGCCTGTAATGTCAGGTGTGAAAGTGTTAGTCTACCGAAACATCTAGTGCCATTAAAACCAACTAACTACCACCCTGCACGTTGTCTGCCTTCTAGGATGGACTTCCATTGACCATAAAAGATCTCATTTAGATTTTAATTCTTGTTGTGTCAGAAATTACAAAGTGCTCTACACAAACATAAGTTCGGAAGTGAGTACTGTCAAATGGATTGCAAACTGAAAAAAGAATTGCAAACCTAAGATAATTACCTATGTAAGTGCATTTGTCTCATAAGGACCTATAGAGACAGATGTAGCAGGAAGCATGTGAGACCCAGCACCTGGTGTAACATTTGCATTATAGGCTGGAAAAGAAATGAAAGGACATGCACAGCTGATACTAGTATTAATCACATCTATCAATTCAGTGAGAGGAAAGGAAATGGAGAACGACAAAAGAAAAGACAGAAACTAAAGCAGAAAGTACAGTGAGATTTTGTTCAAAAAAATGAATGTTAAGAAACATGTGTTGAATAGGAAGTACCTATTCCATGCCAGAGAGAATGGAAAAAAGATATTGTGCAACTGGAGACGCATTGCCTCTTACGACATCGTTTCCATAGGGCTAAGACCACAATTCTTCTCAATACCAGTTTACAGCCACATCTTCCAGTTGCCAGGAGAGAGCGCTAACAGGTTTGGTCTAGTATGAGTGACGGAGAAGATACTCTCACCATTTCCTGTTGTAACTAACTCTGCCACTCGGTGTGTTATGAAAAAAAGTTACAACACTGACAAAAGATCCTAGGACAAATGCATTGGTCCCTCATCTGCTGTGCAGGCTGTTAGGCCATCCAGTAAAGCTGGGTCCAACAGAGATGGATTGGATTTCAAAAACACCCATGCATACCACGTCCTATTTGCTGTCTCTGTGCAGCTCCAAGTTCAGTATGCACCACTACTCATCAATATCCCTCGCAGGGACAAGGAGCACAGGCACCTCGCTCCTGGTCCCGACTGCAGGACCTCAGATCAGTGCCAAGGTCCCTGGGATTCCAGTAGAGGAGTTTAGATCCGGTTGCCTCAATGACACAGATGTTCAAAGAGGGAATGAAATTTAGAGAGCAATAAAGCATGTTCAGAGCCTAGCTGACCTCCACTACGGGGATGAGATGAAAAACGTCCATCTTTTGAATCCTTTAAGTATGAACGAGAGAAAAAACCTAACAATAAAAAGACATCAGAGGAAACAATCCTCCATAATGCTGGCTAATTTAACTGAAGTGGTATCCATTTTTAATCCACTAGGTAGAATGTCATTCCAGACCTTTTATATCTGAGCAGAATTCCTCCATGGCAGGGGACATGCTCCTTTGGAACTAACTGAAAATGTAGGATGTTTTTTTCTTTTGGAAAAGACCACTTACATTCCTGTAAGCCTTCCTTGAGTACCTCAAGAGCCCTCAAGATCACTCCAACTGGAGGAACGAAAGGAACATTCAAGGTTTACAATAATCCTTTTCCTCAAGAGTAGGAGAAAACATCAGATGTGGCTGCAGCTTTCAATGCATTATTAATATAAACCACTTGGCATCATTTGTTTCTGTGAGATAAATTTGATCTGTGAGCAGAAAAGAAAAAGAAGGAAGACAGCTGGTCAGACTGGTCACAGGAATACCTGCTGAGCCCAATCAAAAGCCAATATTTTTGCACAGGGACCCGTGAAATGTGCACATAAAACAAAGCATAAAGAGTAGTAAATACTTGAAGAAAATGTATTCAGTTACCAATCTCAAAGAACAATTGTAATGCAAACTGCAGCAGCAGTTCAGCAACAATGCAGACTAATTAAGGATATTAAACCATGTAAACAAACCTCTTATCAAATAAAGCAGGCACTAAAGGAGATCCTGAGGCATTTACTGTGCCTCTGGGTTTTCTGCAGGGGTTTTCAATCTGCAAATGCCTAAATGCTTCCCAGGGAAGCTGAACACCTTGCACAGCAAGATTGATCCTCCTGCCAGCAGGCTCTATTTACTTAGCTACCTTATGTGGACCATGTGGATGTAATTTCTAGACTTACAGGACTGAGATATACACAAAAAAAAAAGGGGTGGGAAGCCTCTGGTTTGGTGGCTCAAGTCATCAAAATAGAGAATAATCACTCGTGCAAATAGGGTGCAATTGCCGGCCTGCGATCTGCACACTGCCATAGCTCCATTAATCTGCTGGGGACTGGACTCAAGAGAATGGGAAATCCGTGACATGACATGTAACAGCAGCTAGAAGAACAGCAAAATGAACCAGATGAGAAGGTCACACAAAGCTCTTGAATTCAAAATGTGTGTTTTCATGTCAAAAAGGTCCCTGTGCCAGCTCAGGACTGACTTACTCCCAGACTTCTGCAGAATGATTTGATGTGGGGATAGGGACTGAAGGTGAAAACTGAGATGCAACCAAGTGCCCAACCCAGGCACCCAAATTAAGCAGATGACACAGAGGTTCTTGTTTGTTTTTTAAAAATGCATCACTACCAAAAGTAATAATCAAAACACTCAACCAGACTTCTTTGTGGCATTTAGTGTGCGTTTGCCACACAAGGACAGTAGAAGTACATCAATTCAGAGTATAAATTAAGATCATTAACCCTTTACCCTGTGTGAGGACTCCCATTCACTCCTGTACAGTTGTTCTTCAATCACAGTAAATTATGCTTCCCCTGAGTGGGAGAAAGCTGTTGCAAGCTAATAACGTTACACCTGAATGGGAGCTTCCACAGCAGTATAACATGGTTTAATTCAACACTTCATCTTGACACCCTCAGTTGATTTGCCTTAGCTTTCCTGAAAAGAAATTACTTTAGGGAGTGAATTGGTCAATGCAGTAGCCTGCTTTACCAGATAAAATTGGTGATGCCTATATCTGTGGAGGGAAGAAAGACGATGGCTGGGAAAAGAAGTGGATCACAGAGTCTGGAAGCAGGTGTGCAGCTTTCCTCCAGCCTCATGGAGAGGCCCCATGAAAAGATACGAATGCCTCAGGCTCCGCTATCTCATGGCAGAGCACCCTGTCCGTCCCCACGCAGGCTCGGGGAGCAGCACTGCTGGTGCAGTGATAGGGGATTCTGTTTGGCTCACTAGGTCAGGGCGAACTGCATGAGGGCAGCTAGAGTATCTTCAAAGCCTGAGGAGACCTGTGGCACTTTGTAACATGCCGTTTCAAAAAACAGCTCCGTGACTTCACAGGGAAGTAGGGAGGGAGGAAATTACCCTAAAAACTGGGTACACTATGACTCAGTCTGTATTTTCCTTTCCCTTACAGAAGAGGGGAAATCCAGGTCAGTCTACTCTATACTAAGCAACTTTTTTGGTAGCTGCAACTAAACTTAAGCCACTCAGCTTATGTCCTTGGTCATTCAACTGTTCTTCAAGAGCAGTCATTTATTTTATGCAGCTGATATCCTCCTTTGTTTTCCCCCTTACCCTGCCCCAGATTTCTGGGAGAAAGCATCACTGATACACCATCCTACTCACACAGAACTTCTGTAAGCAACATTTACGTAATCGCCAAATGACCTATTCATCCCTGATAAACCCAAGACTTTCTTTAATCAAGTCCATAGTTCCTCCGTCATGGCTTCCTTGTTAAGCAGGCCAGACTTATCTCGAAATGTCAAGAGCCATTGTGAGTAATTAATTATTCTACCTTATCAGTCTTTGAAGAACGACTTCAAAAATCACTGAAGATTCCACTTTGAAACCGTATTGTCCACGAAGAAAGAAAAAAATTAGCACACAAAAGAACTGAAATAAGAAAACTTCTCATTCAGTGTAGAAAGTTCACTCAGCCCAAGAAATGGCGTCCAGTGGCATATCATCAGATTCACATACTTTACATGGTTTTGCCCCTGAAGAATCTTGCTTTGTTATTTGTGGTTTGCCATGTCCTACCTTGCCAAGCATAAATACACACTTACATAAACACTCTGAACAGAGAACAACTTCATCAAGAACAACTGGCAGAGGTTCTTTCTCTCTGAAAGGAGGCGTCCTTTTCTACGTCTTTCCAAATCTTTCCCAGTTCCATATGGTTTTTTTCCACCTCCCCCTCTCCTGTTTAGGAAGCATGCCATGCGCTTTGATCATCAGTCCAAAACCCCCTTTATAATCTCAGTATTATTAACAGCAATCAGACTCTGAATGGGATAAAAATAACCAAGGCATTTGTACACGTCTTTCTTTTCAAACTAGTGTAATTCACTAACACATTGGCTACATGCAAAAGCTGCATTTGTTCAACCATACTAAAGAAAGACAACCCATTCCTTGAGTTGTAATGGTGAAAATGCCCATTTACGCCCGTCTCTGTCTCAAGGATTTAGCAAATGCAAAGGCTGTCATGAATTAGGGCTTTAGCTATGCTTACTAATGTTTATCAAAGATTTCCAACCAGAAGGTATGTTACAAAAGGATCAGTTGAAGAAAACAAACTGTCCCTTAACTGATTTCCACAGGAGTCCAGCCAGACCATGTTGTGGGTTGAAACGTATTTCCTACTGAACACACTCAGAGCCATTCAAGATGCTTAAAATAAATGTCATAGCCTTTAACAAATGTTGGAGTATTTGCATTAAGTTTTCTATTTCTTAATTATCCATACAACAGGTTCTTTTGTATCAATTATCTTCTGTTGACTGGGAGGAGCATTGCTGTGTTAGATATTATGGACAAGTAAAAATAACTTATCTCCTCTACAAAATAAAGCAAGTGGAGCTAAAGGAAGAATGTCAAAAGCCTAACAGTTTGTTTGTCATATGTACCCATCTGTCATTCCAATTGTTTTATGCTGACATTATTTTCCTTTGTATATGCAGTAATTCTTACGGATCATACATTATCTTCTATACAAAAAGATCCTATATAGTTTTTGTGGAACTCAACTGGAAAGATACTACCTAAAGTATACGTTTGCACCTGACTATAGTGTCAAAGGGAAAACACTTTGTCTAATTTCCTCCTTATTCTCCTATCACTTTTAAGGTGAGAATTGATCCTTGGTATTTTTTCCATATTTGTGCAATGCAAAAGCCTGTTTTCAGAACCCCGAGCGATTTTCCTGCTGGAAAATCACACTGCACACTTAGGATGCTTCTGCTGGCTGCTACAGGAAGCATCTGTATGCAGAATAAAACAATGCTCCTCTTCCAAGCATACTGGAACTGCACAAATCAATACACTGTGTTAAAATCATCAGATTTGTTTCATATCTTTAGTTCACTGTTTGCAGCTAGAAGAAGATGTACAAATGCTGCACTCTCAGCAAGAAGAATAGACAGTGTTCCTTCAAAATGCACTGACTGGTTTGTTAAATGTTTGAGAAAGCATTTGGTGTATTTAATTGAAAAGGCATTCTCCTTACTCTACCAGTCTGCTGCATGAAGTTACGAGAATTTTTTCGTGCAAACCTTTAGCAACCCAATTTTGTTATGGAAAGAGTTTAATTTCTATGATTAAGTCTGTGTGTACCACCCTCTTCTTTGTCCAGCTGCTAAGGCTGGCTAATAAAGCTGTTACTGCTCAGAAATGAGGTAAGCCACCTCTGGCTCTACGCTCCCAAACCCTCTATGGGAAAAGGGGAAGGCGTACACGACAGAGCTGCTGTTTTCATTCCCAGGGCTTCGATTAAGGGTAGAAAATGGTGCCTCTTGGAGCAAAGGAAATGGCTGTCCAGTAAATACATGCTGAAAAACAACATACTGTAATAGAGGTTGATAGCAATGAACACAATACACATTGCAATGTAGCAATGCATAGTAGCAGCATCACAGTGGTCTGAATATACATAGGACTCCCCCTGGACCTCCACAGGCTGACCAAGGAGAGCAGCTTTCGGAGGGACTTGAAAGATGAACGTTGAGTGACAAGCACTCATGGAAGAAGATGCTTTAGAGGAGTTGGGAGAAAGTCTGCACCCCCTTGGTGGCATAGAAAATTATCTTACAGCCTGTAATACTGGATTTACTAGCACTTTTCCACAAGCTGTGTCAGGGTAGGAATAGAGATGCTCAGCCCTTGGAGCAGCAGCAACAGGAGTGAGTCAGGCATTAATAGCCTTAGTTCTCCTCCTTTCCTCGGGGGAACATCAATTTGCTGCTGGCTGTGACTGTCTTCTCAGTCCCGTGCAGATGACCAACAGCTTGCCTGGGAACATAATCCAGTTTTTGAGCAGTGTAACTGTCATGTAGGCAGATACTGTCCTCGTGCGCAAAGACCAAAAGACAGGTCCCAGAGGGAGCACACAGCCAGGATTGCTTCAGGCCTTTCAATAATGGAGCTCAACAGGCCCCATGGTTACTGCCAGCAAACACTAAAAGTCTCTTCACCACCAGTGATATCCCTCAGGGCATCAGCATGCCTCCGAGACGGATCTCAAGAGGAGCCAGTATGGCTGAGTTAGTGCTGATTAGGGAGTAGAAATCCTTTGAAGAACTAGCTGAACCATGATGGGCCTTATCCTCCAAACAGCATCTCTCGAAGTGCATCAAATTAAGCCCTCAGGATATTTGTACTAAGCCTGGACGAAGGCCTTTTATCACCTCCAGCTGAGCAGGAGTCATCCCTTCTCCCCAGATAAGCAATGGTCACAATGACCCAGGCATGATCACTTCTGGGCTGGATTACTCTAATTCATTCTATCAAAGGCTGGATACAGGCTGTGCCAAACTTCTCCGATTCTCAGGCTGTGACAAGTAAATGAAGGCCCTACTCAGTTTTATCCACTGAACCTCAGTTATTTTCAGAAGATAGCTTACAGCTTTGCTCCTTATACTCCACACAGCTGATGTGTGGACCAAAGAATTTGTAAATAGCCAATATGCCTAAGAAACCAGTTTTCAGCCCATCACTTGCCTACAGACTTCTCTGGGCAATGCAGGTCCATGCAGGCACATGATACCCAAAGCCAAGAGATGCTCGAATGAGAGGACCCAGGTCTAGCACAATAGACTACAAAAATACAGTCAAATGCAGTCTCGCAGTTTTTAGGGAATTTTTAGAAATTCAGAAAAAAACCTCCTCTGCTCAGGTGGTTCTGGGGATATTTTGTATAAATGAACAGCACCTTATCCTCAGAGATTTCATAGCCTTTTCCAAAGTTTGTGTGGATTTGCCCACACAACAGCAGACACCTCTGAACTTGGAAAGGGAATTATTTTGCACTAGTGACACAAGAAAGATTTTTTAAAGAAAGAAAAGCTTGCTTTTTGAAACTCCAGGGCAGATTTTCACAGTAGGAATGTAGCAGTCAGAAGTGGGGCCACAGCTTTTCTTCTCCCACATAACCCAGTACCAGTCAATGGGTGCTGCGATCTGCAAGGCAAGGGCACTCAGCGTCTGACAGGACCTACCCATGACTAGTCCTGAGCTGTTGGCTCCATGCAATAGATTTGCTGGTTTCTTTGGAACAAGCTCCGGGATCTCCATTAGCTGTGCAGTTTATAACGGAGTCAGAAGTTTATCCATAAAAATCATCTCCCTTGGCTACTGTGCCTGGAGGACGTCTTCTTGTTTGCAAGTATCAAATACTGCATTACGAGGGTGTGAGGCAGAGCAATACACAAGCCGAGAACATCATCTTTAAAGGTGTTGTGGATGGTTTCCAAGCAGATAACCCATCTCCCTCCAAGTCCAGAAGACCAATTTGGTTTCAAACCTCATGTTTTGCTTGACATGAAATTAAGAATTTGCAAAAGCACCTCTTATGGTGTCAAGCCCTCGTTCTTGCAAAAGGTATCACTTACACAGCAAGGACTTAGGGTAGCACTTCCAACAGTATAGTGCTTGCTACCTGAATATATTACCTTCCATAATTTCTTTTTTTTTTTTTTTTTAATATTTACCTAAGTACTTTCCCCGTTGCCTTTAAAACACCCATTTATGTAAGTAACGTATGGACTTTTTAGGTTTTCCTCTTCTTTCTCTCACCCCATTTCAACTGGTTTAGATATCTGTCCTGTGAATGTTTGCACATTTCAGAAGCAAGGTAAAAACACTGCAGTAAGGCAACAGCAGATACTACTAAATGGACATACTTGTTCCACACCATAACGATACGCCACCAGCAAGCGGCAAAGTTTTTTCCTGTACCCAGGCTCTTACTTGGTCTATGTGAGGGACCTCAGTGGAGGGGCTTGAACTAAGGGGTGTAATGCTCTGTGATGTGAGGACTGGAGTTGTGCTGATTTTGGGGGAAGAGAAGGATCACAGAAGATTGTGGTTATGAGATGTTTTAAATCATTAAAGGGTGTTATAAGAAGGTAATTGTGTTGCTGTGCTGCAACAAGAAAGCAAAGTGTAAAATGCACTGGAGATACTACTTCCTCCACCACATGCTTTGGAGTTTAGCATCAATAATTAATATAAATAATTTTAATCCTTCAGTTTAATTAAAGAGGAAGTGGACTTTCAGGTACATCTCCTCCTGTACAGTCACGAATACCCAACAAACAATAGCTGATTGACAAATTGTCTGCCTAACAAATGAATTTAGCTAAACTAGAAGCAAAGTAGATCCTGTTAGACGTAGCTGAGTTGTAGTCCCTCCACAAGGACATTCAAACCTCAGATATGTTGTTATCCCATTCCCAAAGGAAATTAAGAACATTTAGAGCTAACCAGCGCTATTACTTACACAGTTAGCAAGCAACTTAATGGGCTACAGCTTGAAGAGAACGAACAGCCCAGTTCCCTGAACAGCTAATGTTCAAGTTGCTGCCGCACAGGACAGTACGTGCCGCTGGGTGTGCCTTGCTTTTTTTATCTATGCTATCTTAAACTATCTGGCACAGATAAACCAGCACAACGCTGTAACAGCACCTTCCTTCAGCCGCAGGGAGACACCCTTCAGTACGTGGTAAGCACCACCTCTCTTCCTTTCCAGAAGTAAAAAGCTTAATAATAGCAAAGTCCATTCCTAGATTTCTGCTTATTTTGACACTCTGTCTATATTCCTTTCTGTTACAGAAATCAGAAAGGATCTTTCGTATGGAGAATCAAAACACTCTACACAGGCTACAATTTTTCTTAACAGAGTAGTTGTTACTACTGTTGCCACTACTATTAAGCGAAGATGCCTCACCAGTCAGCTGCACGTTAAATCCTTGGGCTGAAGAGGTCTCGAGCGGCTGGTGGTCTCAGTGGTATAAACCAGTGGGGTGAGGAACCTGGCTGCTTAAACTGCTGGAAACACCATTTCCCTTTGCAGCATTAGAGGAAGAAAAATTAAATCTAAAGACTGAAGTATTCACTGAGTAGCATCTTCTATCAATATGGGCCTTGAAGCTTGTCTAACTGTGATCCAGAAAAACTGCTGAAGGTTCATCAATCATTCTCAACGGCATTCTCAGCTGCTTTTTGGGTATCCGTCGAAGATACCTAGCAGGAAAAGCTGTACAGTGTAGGCACTGAGCCATGCTCTGGTTGATTAAAATTGCCAGTACATGAGGTAAATGCAGACACTATGACTTGATCAGCACTAATCTGAACCACATGTTATGGGAATACCCATAGGTCCATTTGTCCCAAAGAAGTACTTAACTACTGAATTACTTTTTCCTATCAGTTAGAGTTATATTACAAGCTATCTATGTAATGTAAACCTTACAAAATGGAAAGTGAATAACTGCATTTTGGCTCATACTAGCACTAACCATTGTGACTGCTTTAACAGGCTGGCCACCACGAAATAGATTGCATATCACAGTAAAAAAGCCCCAGATAAATATTTGAAGATATAGGGTGTCTTTTCAAAGTATTCAAATAAACTTATTTGCTGTCTGATTCTCCTCTCAAGTACACTAATCTGTTGCCCTGTAGCTCAGCTGTTGGTACACTTAAGCAGGAAAGCCCCAGATGCAGCTGTGGTTTCCTTGGCATACCCAGAAGGACAGCGGAGAAGCAGGATAAATTCCCTCCTCTGTTTTACTCCTTCTCCATCCAGACGGCTGGTGGAGTTGTCCTTAGCTCTTGGCAAAGCTGAGAGAAGCCGTAATGCTTTTTCAGTTTCAGTAGCATCATCTGCCAGCTCTGTACCATCTAGGTACGCTCTTGTTCAAGGGTCTTCTGTCCTGATAATGCTATTTCTTTTGAAATAGCTGGATCACAAAAGAAAGCACAAAAAAGAAGCCAGATCTAAGAAATTGACCTAAAAGGGTATGTTCGATAAACAGTGGGATAAAAGACACCTAAGAGACAAAGCTCTGCACAGGTCCCATGGCCTCTGGCTAGTGCCCTGTTTAAGCTCAATCTCAGCATTGTGCTTTTCCACCACACATTTTAAACGATTTTTTTCCAGAAGTTACAAATTTATAGCTCTTAATGCTGAAGGCTTGCAGTGCATCATCTGAAAAAATGAAAATTTTACAGACAAATGAGGAGGATAAAGGTATTTTCATAATTAGTTCCTGGTCAATTCCCTACAATCATGGCTAATACTAGAACTGAGGAATCTGGTGGGTTTCGTGAATTTAATATAATGCAATAGAGGGACCCTGTAATCCATACTTCAAAATCTGGTGGAGGTTGTAACAAAGTCTAAACTGTTTGTTTTACACTGGTTTTAGACTTTGTTGTTAGCCCTCTGCTGTTCTTTGAAGGCTACTTGGATAGAGGGTCCTCACAGCTCACCAGCAGCTGTTAAGTACGAAAGCAATGGTTGCTCTCCTGATCGTGGAGTCTCCTCTCACCTTAGGTCAAGGAAGTCCAGGATCTGGTCTGAGAAGCTAGGAGTGAACAGTCTGGAGTTGCATGACAACGCTGTTATTTTACAGCTTACCACACTCAGAAACACACAGGCTATATCTTATATCACCTAATGCATAAGTCACATTTTCCTACAGTTCTAAAAGTGATGTGTGCCACTAGCATAGGTGCCTTACAGGCTCACATTTGACTACTGCTTGTCAGAGAATCTCCGGTGCCAGTCCAGCTACCCCTCCTATAAAACGCAGAGGTAGCCTTTGATTTTTGTTCTACTACCATTGGGATCCCTAATAAGTTGTCCTCAAAAAAAGAACATTTGACATTGCAATTTGAGATAAACGAAGTCTGCAGCACACTGCACATGACATCCGTCTCAAAATCCTCAAGAAAATAGCCATAAATAGCACATCTACATGATGGAGTTTTGGTTACAAGTGATGATGATGATGGTGGCAGTAATAATAATAATAATAATAACAACGACAACAACAGTTGCTGTGAGATATGCAAGGTTTGAGCCAAGAGAAAGAGACTTTCTGAAAGTTTTGCCCTGGAAAGAAAGGTTGTGAAGTCAACTCATCTCCTTTTTTAGCTGAGACTGGCACTATTAGACACAGTATTAGACATTTATTGTAATGATGAATGTCTTGAGACTACGGGTTAAATAACATTTTTTACATCTTGGCTTCTGCTTCCCTTTGAGATGTTAGAGGCTATTAAGTACATTACAAGCACTTGCCAAATTTTATAATCTGTCATGAGCAGGTTTCTGGAATTGCATGAGACAACACCCACAGCAGTGGATGGATGAAGAGTGTACTCACTGGTGTCCTCTGTTTTAGACAAGAGCTCTTCCACAAAAAACTTGCAGAAAACTCCTTCAAGAAGTATGCATATAGTTGGCTAATTAGTCCAGTCTGGATGTCCCAAGACATCCTGTTCGCTACGGGTTGTCTATAAGGGGAACTAGGATTTGAACTACCTGAGATCAGAATTTGATCCCCAGGATCCTAAGGACAAAGAAAAATGGAGGCAACCTGTAATTTGCATTGCTTCACTGCAAACAAAATAATTTTATAACATCTAATACTGTAACATCTAATACTTGAGTAATTTTAGCCAAAAAGTCACCTTTTTAATCTAAGGCATGTTCTCACACAAAAGATTGGGACTGTAGTTGTAAAGTTTGTCAAAACACCTTGCAGGGAAGGGGATTCAGACCCTGCAATCACTCAGCTGACAGTTCTATAGGCTATCAGGGACCCGCATGAAAGGTCGCCTTCCCAGGTGTGTTCCCAGCCAGCAAAAGTCTCCTCCAGGTAAGATGCACAGCCTTTTCCTCAGCAAAGCGGTTAGAAGTCCATCCCCTCATCCCTGCCTCCAGGATCTCCAGTTCACTCACCTCAAAAAGGAAGATCCTTGTGGCATTGACCAATTCAGTCCTTGTGCCTAAGGACCCATCTTTTCGTGCTCCGTTGTTCCCAGAAGCTGTTCCTTAGCTCCTGGGCTGGCTCCAGCCTTCCTTGCTCAGCTGAGATTTTGACTCCAACACAGCCTTCGATTGCACTGGGAGAGAGGGGTACTTCTGGCTGTGAGACATTTGGGGACAGGAACGCACCCTCGCAGAAAGGGGCAATAGATCATCTTGAAACAGTAGCTTGAGCCAAAGCATGCCAAAATCATTAACCATCTGGGATGAAGAGCTCTGCATCAGCACACTTAAAAAACTTCCATGTGTACACAAATTAGCATTTTGCATGTAGTGAACCATTTGGTGTGCACCAGTGGGAGGGGTCTTTGATATCTCAGTCCATGGATATTTGATCCAGAACATACCCTGCTTGGCATGCCCTGGGCATTTCTTTCTGTAAAAAAAATTATTGCAGGTACTTCACAATTCATTTAAAACAGGACAGTGGGCATGTCTCTGAGCTTATGTAAAAATAGAACAAATTTTTGAGGGACATTAATTTTCTAGCTCTTAATCCTCTCTATATAAGAAAGAGGAGCATAATAAAAATAAAAATGACCCTAATATTAAATAAATATACCAAGGTACCTAGAAACAATATCTAGAAGCTTATTGCTACAATTGCTGCAGTGAAGGATGTAACCTCTCTTCTTTCTTTTTACTACCACCATGCAGTCTAGTCATCCATCTGCAAAACCCAACATGTCAAAGATTTTGAAGTTCAATATTATACGGTACCAGAAACTCTTTACCAGGGCATGCTGACTGATAAAAGCAAATGGTGGAGTTCCTTCATCCCTGAAAGGGCTGCTGTGCAATCCTATTTTATGCAGTAGAATCAGCTAGAAATGGCAGCTACAGACAGACAGAGTAGGAATTTAAGGAGCTCAGTATTAGGAAAAAAAAAAAAAAAAAGGAAGAAATAGCCATTAAACAGAGAATGAACATGGAGAAGAAGGGACACTTGAGAAGTGCTAGCAGGAAACACGCATATCACTGGCAATTCAATCAAGTGAGAAGGTGTTGGAAATGGAGAAGGAGCAGAGAGCAACTGCATGCCCTGATAACCTAGGCAATTCATGCACCTTTCTGGCTGATTTACTTTTGCCTGGTCCTCTTTTCCCATGCAGAAGAGAGGATGAAGGACATTGTAAATATGGGCTTATTGCACTGAAAAACACTTCTTTTTCTTAGCCTCCCAGCTAATGGTGGGTTTCACAATCAGTATAAGCCAAAGCAATGTGGAATGCTCACTAATGTTGCAGAACATTTATCCCACAAAAAAAGAAAAGCTTCATTTTCATAACACAGCCACATAGCTGCTAATGCCAGCGCAAAAGAAGCAGCAGGAACGTATGGTCTGGGGGTTAAGACCATTGTGAACTCGCACACTGCTTATGGACAGGGCCATTGTACTGTCACTCCAGGAATACTCTGTAAACAGCGAAATGCATGACTGGCTTTTGAGAAGCCATGATTTATCGTTTGCCAAACACTGCTTTGTTCTGATATAATCTTCCCCCTTGCTCCCCCAAGAACACATGAAAGTGGCACAAATTGTGAGAAAAGAAGATGGGGTTCTGTATAAATCATTACTGGTTACATAAATCTCTTCACTGGTAGGACAGGACTTGGAGGAAATTCGTATTACAGCTTTTGAATGTTTTGCGAGTAAGGTGTTCTGCTCTGTTCTTTTCACCCGAATGAGTAAGGAAGTACAAGCATTTGAATAACGCTTATGCCAGAAGTACAAAAGCTACCTATAAAAATATTTTATTTAGTGGATAACCTACCAAAAAGCTGATTTTGATGCTCCTGTTGTGTCAATGTTAGAGGTTATTAAATGGATCATACTGTCAGTACAGAGGCATGCAAAAAACCAATTTTATGAACATTAAAATGCTGTGGCAAAGATGATGAATTTGGTTAGATGCAAAAATGGACTATTGCAGGTGCTGTTTAACCTACTTTTACTAAGAGGTTCCAAAAGTATCAGAAACCTTTGACAAACAAGGTTTAGGATGGAGAAGTTACGAGCCTCACTTCATTCCGCATTTTCGTTAACTGCAGATTTTTTACATGGAAATCATAAGCAAAGGCTGCAATGGAAGTTGTCTTATAACTTAATTAAAATACATAGAGGTGTATATATATATTTATATATATGTGTATGGGTACATATACACATATACACACATATATGACGAGAGAGAGAGAAATCAATCCAGTGCTCAAATCTGTGGTGATTACTGTAAATTATTCTCTTAGGCAAAGACCAGAAATGAGTCAGGAAGAGTAAGGATTTGAGTTAGGTCGTGTTGCTGAAGTATGTTTGATGAAGATGAAAGCAGCTGACGATGGTGTCATATGCCATCTGTTCATACCATATAATACAGCTGATATATAAGATATAGTGCATTTCCCTAAGTTTTGTCACCTCTATGTGACAAAATGTCCTTGGATCACCATAGCTGAAGCAGCACCACAACTAAATAACTTTGGAGATCCGTCTCAGCATTCCTAATGGAGGATAAGCAGGAAAAAAGCACAGCTTCTTGGGCAGCTCTGCTGTCTGAAAGTCGTGTAGGAAGGTGCATCCATTCACAAGCTATACTTACGCACCGCCTAACCCTAGATATAGTCACGAATAGCTCCATTTGTGGATAAGCACTTAAATTGGAGGCCTTGGCTTAGTGTGTAGGCTTTGGAGGTCTGGCTTAAGGTGTGCTACACTTAAAAATTTGAAAAAACCAGTCTCCTTGAATCTTAGCATATCAAGGCAATGTGATACTTACACCTGGATTTGGAGATGGTTACAGAAAGCATCTGTTAGGCTGTGCTTTTAGGCAGAGCTTTCTGTCCTTTTGCATTTACAGCCTTAGGGGAAACAACTGGTAGCAACTGTTCTCAGTACTGTGTGAACTTCCAGTGCAAACAAAAACTGGGGAAAAAGAAAAGCATCTTAGACTTCAGTTTTCCTTTAAAAAAAAGTACAATATAAACTCAGAAATATTTTAACCAGATCTAGAACCTGACCATTTTTTCTCAGTCTTTGTCAGGAAATGTCTCATTGACTAAAAAAAAGAAACAGTACCTCTTGATCTGACTTCATAAAAAGTAGCTTTGGTAGTTTTAATTTGGATGATTATTTTGGATTTTTTTTTTTTTTGAAAAAAGGTAATTTAAAGCTGTTGTGTTTTTTGCACCCTAGCTACTAAATCGTTGTGAAAGATAGCTCAGAAGAACAAGAAAGTCTTGCTAGATGGAAACAAATTAGCTGTTTCCTTCTTTTCTTCTCTATTAAGGCTTTTTAAAAATTATTTTTGGCAACAGAAATAATGCTATCGCTGAAAGGAAAACTAATCTTCTAATAAAAACAACTCCTTACTCATTCCACCTATAAAATTTTTCATTCTTACAATGAATTCTTCTCAGGGAGCTAATTAGAAATAGAAAGTTCTTTAATTGATGAGCATCTGACCATTAGGGCATTTTCAATTTCTCACAGCATCCCAGATGACACTGTTACAGAAAGGCATAACTGAAAAGAAAGAGAGACTAATTGGAACAATTAATTGAAACAACATACAGTTAATTTCAATTATAAGAATCCTGGCTGCTCCCTCGTCCCTTGTTGTGTGGCCTGCTGCACTGGGGTGATGCTCCTACAGACTCCTCAGCAAAAGCTGCATGAGGATCCCATCTGCTGCTGATTATTCCTGTATTTACTATTTGTATTATCATAACACACATCAGCTCTACTCCTGCACACGGTTCCCAGTGTAAGGTGCTCTATAAAAGCAGAACAGGAAGATTCTTGACTGTAGACACGAGCATGGCTTTGCATGCTTGAATTACCCATTCAGTCAGGAAAAAAAAGTTAAGCTGCTCGCTTGGATGCTTTGGTTTTTAAATGAGCCTAACGCAAATTTCCTCAAGAAATGTCAAAGAATGCTATTAAGCAAGAAGTGTTTCCAACTAAATATCCAGCTCTGATACTTACCAGACTCTGGGAAAGAACTCCAAAATGTGCTTTTTACAGGCAAAGTTTTCATGCTCCAATTTGGAGGCTCACAAACATTGAGCTACAAAATCTTACCACCTGTTCATCATAAAGCAGGAGGTTGCTTGCTGTCATTTTTACAAGAAGCAACTGCAGATCACAGTTTGTGGCACCCTGCAAAAGTCGGTTGGGTGTGTATTCACATGCTGTAGGCTGATCCCAAACTGATTGCACTCCCTTGCTCCACCAGTTTCTACTAGCCATAGTGATTAATAAAGTTATCATCCTGTCAAACACATGGCAAGGCTTCCACTCGTTTCTGTGGGGCTAGGATTTCATGCTGCATCTTTTTGTCAATGCAGTAGCTTTTGTACAGGGTGCACCGATGCCATATCCACCTGCAGAAATTATCCAAGCTCTAGCTTGAAACAGCATATGACTCTTGTATCTGCATACAGCTGGTTTTGGCCTCAAGACTTTAGCCGTGCTACATCTTCCTATGGGAGAAACTGTTTGATTTTTTACGCTAGCATTCGTTTCCTATGCCATGACTCCTAAGTCAGCTACAGGGATCTTATATAAACAGCCTATTCAGCAAGTCTGTGCTGAGTTTGGGACATGACTAATTATAATTTTATATGGTTGAGTGAATCAGGACTGTACTGTTCAAGAAAGGTCTGTCTGGAGAGTTGCATTTATTCATAACATCCACCAACATTTTAGAATGCTTTCTCACACATTGCCCTCCCTGCAACAAACAAGAGAAACTGTTCTTACTCACCTCAAATTAATTTTTCCTTCTGTATGGTTCCCCATACCCTTCTCATGTGGACTTTCACAGTTCCCTACTTTTAATCCTTTGCAGAAAATACAATCTGAAACTGAGTTTCATGTTGACATAATCTCATCTGCTGGCAGTGGAGTGAGCAACCCTCCTGATTATTGCCTGTGTTAACAGCTCCTGGGCCTTTGAGTCATTGTGAAGGCATGATCTGTGGAAGAGAAAAATGGAAAGCCTGAATAATAATACTGTCTTAAATGTATGTCAAATCCTTAATCTTTTATTTTGCTAACCATAGATCACCATCTGCTGAAAAAGCAGCATTTCTTTGTAAATGCGTTCTATGAAGACAGGCTTCACATTGAGACAATCCTAGTTCTGTTTTGTTTGTACTGATTACCTGACTGAACAAAAGCTCCCCTAATGCTCAAGTACCTACATCAGGAGGATGATCTGAACTTTGTACTACTAAAAGTGTGCCAAATACGCTCACTGAGATTGGTCAGGTTGGTCCCATCTTAAAATACAGTCTTACGTAAGACAATTGGAGTACATTGACCTTGGCTGGTTGCCAGACACCCACCCAGTTGCTCTGTCACTCCCCCTCTTTGACAGAAGAGAGGGCAAAAGTAAAATGGCAAAGCTCCTGGGTTGAGATAAGGGCAGTTTAACAAGAAAAGCAAAAGCTGCGCATGCAAGCAAAGCAAGAAGAGGAATTTACTCACTACTTCCCATCAGCAGGTAGATGTCCCGCCACTTCCTGGAAAGCAGGGCCTCAGCAGCTATAATAACTGCTTGGGAAGACAAATGCCATAACGAGGAATATCCCTGCATCATCCTCTTTTCCCTCAGCTTTTATTGCTAAGCACCATGTCATACGGTATGGAATGTCCCTTTGGTCGGTTTGGGTCAGCTGTCCCGGCTGGGTCCCCTCACAACCTCTTGCCCACCCCCAACCTACTGGCCTTGTGGGTAGAGAGGTGGTTTGGAGAGAAGCCTTGACACTGTGCAAGCACTGCTAAGCAATAGCCAAAACCCTGGAGTGTTATCACTGGTGGGTTATCATAGAATCATAGAATCATAGAATAGTTTGGGTTGGAAGGGACCTTTAAAGGTCATCTAGTCCAACCCCCCTGCCATGAGCAGGGACAACCTCACTAGATCAGGTTGCTCAGAGCCCCGTCCAGCCTGACCTTGAATGTTTCCAGGGATGGGGCATCTACCACCTCTCTGGGCAACCTGTTCCAGTGCTTCACAACCTGCATTGTGAAAAACTTCTTTCTGATTTCCAACCTATATCTCCCCTCCTTTAGTTTAAAACCATTACCCCTTGTCCTGTCACAACAGGCCCTGCTAAAGAGGTTCTCCCCATTTTTCCTATAGGCCCCCTTCAAGTACTGGAAGGCTGCAATAAGGTCTCCCTGGAGCCTTCTCTTCTCCAGGCTGAACAGGCCCAACTCCCTCAGCCTGTCTTCATAGGAGAGGTGCTCCATTCCTCTGATCATCCTTGTGGCCCTCCTCTGGACCCGCTCCAGCAGGTCCACATCCTTCTTATGTTGAGGGGCCCAGAGCTGGACGCAGTACTCCAGGTGGGGCCTCACCAGGGCAGAGTAGAGGGGCAGAATCACCTCTCTCGACCTGCTGGCCACGCTTCTTTTGATGCAGCCCAGGATACAGTTGGCTTTCTGGGCTGCCAGTGCACATTGTTGGCTCATGTCCAGCCTTTCATCCACCAGCACCCCCATCCATCATCAACCCTGCCTAGCCACAAATGCAAAGCAGAGCACTATATGGGCTGCTAGGAGCTCCATCCTGGCCAGACCCAGTACAAGTTATCAGCTACTGAAATGACAATACACATGGATAATGTTGCTAGATCAATAGAAGTTATTGCCATGAGAACATAGCCTAGATCCTACAGTACAACCAAGAAGTCCCTCACTTGATAACAAGTAGGATCCTGGGAAGCTTCTTTGTGGCTTTTGATGGGAACCTGAACCAGGACCGTAAACACTTTTCCCTCCTCTGAAACACACGGGTTTTTTGGAGATTGTCATCACTTTGCATCTGGCAGAGGAGTCACGCCAGCCCTGGACTCCGAGAGAGCAAGCAGAAAGTTCTTCACTGCACAGCGAGACAACAACAAACTCTGCGGGCAAAGGGACAACCTACATTGCAGCGAACTCTGCAAAATTCTGCCTCTCAGAACTTAGCAAAATTAAAAATCACAGAGAACTGAAATATGGGATACAGGAGATGGAAGCATTTCAGAGTTTAATTAAGCCAAGCCATCAAATAACAGGCTACACACTGCCAAGCAGGTAGCATGTTGCATCTTCAAATGCAAAGAAGAGTTTCCATTCCTTTGTTTCCCTCATTACTTTTCCACATTTTTTTCCTAGTCTACTACATTTCTATGGTAAGAGAAACCAACTGGAACATCTGGTACAACTGGCCTAGAGATAAGCTTTGCTAAAATACCCACAGCTTCTAAGCCACTAAAAATCACTAGGAAATTGACTGCAGCAAAGGAAACACAAGAGCATTGTGAACTTAAAAATCTAAATGAGAAAATATTTTATATTCCCATGTTCACGAGTGCTTACAAGGGCTGGGGAGAGGGTCAGTGTTCTGTTAACCTCTTGGCTCCTCTGTTCAATACAGCCTAATGCTCAGGAGCTGGGTGGGAGATTTCACATATTGATGAAAAGTCTTCCAGTGGCATTAGATATAACTGCAGTAGGCCCCACACATTTGTCAGGAGGTGTTTCTGTTCATATCTAGATATTAAACAACAGCACTCAAGATAGGTTGGTTTACATTTAACTTATTTTTGTCCTACCAATGTGTTTCAGTCAGCATGTCTCTGCTATTCAGAATAGATAAAAGAAAATTGAAAACCTCAAATCGTTCACACAAACAGTAAGATAAGGATAATAAAATCTCATTTATTGGCATAAATTGATCAATCACTCATGGAAGGAATTTGCTTTGTGATGTACTCCTGTCGCACAATTGGTTAGATGCAGACAAGAGCAGCTGTCTTTTAAAACTAAAATATTGATTATAACTGCTAATGATGACTTGAATCAATAATCTGATCTGGAATGCCAAGCCATATGGTCTTCTATTTCCAAGGCAACACTACCTTTTAATGCCGCTCACATCTTTAAGTTTACAACCTTATGTCCCAGGTACTAAATCAGAAATAACGATTTTTCTGTGAGGCCTTTTGGTAATCTAAAATTTTAGGTATATATTACTTTAATTATAAATAGCCCTTTTCTACCAACTACCACAGCAGTCACACCTGTATGTGATCACCAGAACCCTGTAAATTTAAAAAGTTCTATAGAAACTAGAGTATTTTCAGATTTCATAATAGGTTTTCATGACTTCCAATAGTCTTAACCAAAATTGAACATTCTTAGTGGAGAATATGTCATTGTTTCAGCCGTTAATCCATTTTATTTTGTTTGTAGGCTGTACGTACAAGAAATAGAACCTGTGCTTCTGGTTGCAACACAAAATATTTATTGATGACTTATTGATCCAGATGTAATGATAAAAAGTCACCTAAGTGAGAAAACTGGGCTCTGTGCCGAACTGGGCATTGAGTTTTGCTTTATAAAAGATGCCTCTGCCACAGTGTAGCACATGGAAAATACTGGAAGCCTGGCTCACTGTCAGATAGACGTTACATGGATTTGATGTGTGTCAGCCTAACATCTGGCTCCCCGTTTATTCAATATCTTAGTTACTGTGGTCAGCTGCTAATCCTGTTCCTCCTCCACTGATGCAGGTGTAGGCATGAGTCCTCCATCTCTTCATGGCCCTTCTACACTGCACTGGCAACATAAAGGACCTCGACAACGTAAAAGCTGTAAACGTGATTTGACAGGACTTAAATGCCTCTTTTGCCACCTTTACTATGCTGCAGTGATATAAGGCAAACTTCTTGTCAGTGAGGGTTGGTTACTGTGCAGCTTCTATGCTTGTGGGTAAGACATAAATAACAAGAGCTGAAAAAAGTTGCCCGCAGAGACAAGCCAATATCCAGAACACAAGGCTAATCATGCCTTTTTGTTGAAACATATTACAAATATGAACACTATTAGATCAAGAGTCACTGCAGGAACTCAAATCTATGTGGAAAAAGAACAGTACAAAACCTGATGGAGAATCTGGGGCATTGTGCTGGCACTGCCATGCATAAAATTTCATTATTTTTTTGAGTTTTTATGCAGACCTATGACCCACTTCTGTTCCCACTGAAATCCATGGCAGATTTAATAGGTGCTCTATTTTTTCATTTTAATAGGCGCTCTATTTATAGAAGAAAGTGTAACTTAAAACTATGCAAATTCTAGTCTTGCTTCACCTTCTACTCCTCAAGGGATACTTCTTACTGAAGAACTAAATGCTATTCCACAGTAGTACCTGTGAAAGTAACCATATATTGTGCCTAAAATGCCTGTCATAGCATGTTTAGCAGATTATCCTACATTGGAGAACAGACTTTTTTTCCTCGCTACTAAGATACCATAATCACAGTTCATCATTAAGGCTGTGCCTGGTTTTGATAGACCATCCCTCAAAACAAAATCAAATTATTTCATACTTCCTCATCTTTGACTTCCACCAATCAGTATTCGTTTAAGGCTAGCAGAAAAGGCACTGAGGCAGCATGAAAGCTGGAAAATGTGGAGCTGCTTCCCATTAGTCACTGTTCCATCCTCTTCTGCAATGTCGTATGTTAAAAGTCAGTTCTTTGATACACTCCACTTTTTTATTTTTTTAAGGTGACCTGAGAAAAAACCTTTCCTTCTAACACATCTGGGAAATATCAAGGTCATTTCCATTCAAAAGATTTCACTTTCTGATACCACATTACTCAAGGTTCAGTTTCTATGACGGGCCTAATACAGCTTTCAGGACTTCAGCACAGGAAAAGTAACATGAGGCAAAAAAAAATACACATCTGTTTCATAAAATTAAGTATATATGTATTAAAAAAAAGTAACACACAGATATTGTCAAGATAAATTGCGGTGGTACTTAAGCTTAGATTTCAGTTACTCCTATTTGTTGCAAATCAATGCCTGGATCCAGTGTGAGCCAGACTGGGACTCAGAAGCAGCGCCCGCAACACCTGAGCTATGACGCGCCTCAGGAGGGGCTTAGTAATTTGATGCTGAGCCACACAGGCATACTCAAAGGGTGGTAGGCAGCGTGCGGGGAGGGCTGTGGAGGCAGCACAGTAAAAATTGGTGCTGCACTGAAAGGAGTGGTCTCGCCCCCCTCATTCTGCCCACAGCCACTTGCCCTCTTGTGCCAGCGCCGTCACTCATGTGGCCGCACATCGAGCTGGATCCGGGAAGCTGCTCAGCTGAAAGCTAGCAACAGTGAAATGACTGGGTTTTAGCCAGGTTGGTCCACCAGCCCAGTTCTCCATGTGGGTGCTCAAAACTCATACTTGCAATGGAAAGCCATGGGAATAAGCAGCCAAGCGTGGTGGCAGGCATGGTGCCATCCCTTCCAGAGCAGCCTGGACTGCAGCCAATTAAGCAGCTGGAGAGCTGCAAGTAGGTAAAACTGTCCTGCAGGTCAGGTGTGCCTGCAAGTCCTACACTGGACAAGGCTGGCATAGCAGTACCTTTAGTATGTGTTAACCTGCTTTTAAGTAAAAGCCTTTAACCTTCCTTTTCATGGCCTTTAACACTATTTGAATGACCCAGTCCACCAGTAATTTACGAGCTTGCTTAATTAAAGCAATTTTGTTTAAAAGAACTCCAGAGCATGCTATTCCCTTTTCTTAACCTCACTGTTACAATGGATGCTTATCCAGCCCTGGAACCCTGGTAAGCTCTTATGGGATGCACACAAACCAGCCATGACAAGCAGATATGAGCTGCCTTTGCCTGCACACCAATCTAATGGGCCTCCAGCCAGCTCCAAACCGAAAACCCTTGTGACCTTGTTAGGGTGACACTGTGCCCGAGCTAATAAGCCGAGCTCAGAGGCAGAGCGATCTGGGCTGGGCTTCACAAACATGCTTTTGAACTGGCTTGTGTCCAGGCAGCTGAACGCACATACAGAGGGAATTTGTGCATGAGTGCAATCAACCATGCAGACATATTCACAGTATCATCAGACTGAACGCTACAGCTTCTCTCCAGAAGATCTGAATATCTGCAAAGCCTTCTAGATTTCAACATATATGCACTGTATTTCACTTAACTTTCCCTTCTGAGCCAATGAAAACCTTTTGCATTATACAAGCTATCCAGTCCTCTTCTGGCATTGTTTATTCCTAATAAATCCTAGGATCGATTTGGCTGTCCCTTGTTGCAGGAATTTCCACAGGCATGCGTTTCCACACGGTTTGAAGAATATTCCTGTAATTACCTTGGTTTTGCAAGGCATATGAGACACCATTATGAGTCTTCCAGTTTTATAACTGCCATGTCTCACAAAGCTAAAGGTTGGCCACGTTTCTTGTTCAAGAAGCCTATGCACTATGGAAGTCCTGTTCAGTTAAGCTTGCCTTTTTAAGGTATCAATAAACCTACAAATATTGTGACCACATAACATAGTTAACAAGTGTTTTAGTTCACATTACTTCAATCACAGTTCAGCACAAATAAAGGCTAATATATTTTCTAACTTGGCTATTATTGGTTTTACGTAGTTCTTACTGGGTACTTCAGCTGGTCTGTTGCAATTATTTACCACACCACCATTGACACGAAAGCAAGTATTTTTATTACTTGCACTGTTTTATGCATACAATTGGAACTTAACTCTGCTCTTTCACTCTCTCTCCCCCTCTTTTTCTCTCCCCTCTAAGACTATTGACAAAGCTGGATGCCCTAATGCTCCATATCTCTGAAAACATGTAAGGTTATGCAAACAGAAAGCAAAGTAAGTGTAGAAAAACAAATTGAAAAGCAAGACCATGCTCTGTCTATACAGAAGAATAATAGACCATACAAAGTGAAGAGCAGAAAATGACAGCTGTTATTAGATGTTAGAGACTACTTCCAGCAGGAAAGAGAAATCTAAAAATCAGCACAGGAGGAGGAGGGAGAATTAGGCCCACTGTTGTGTAAGTCAGGTAGAAATCAAAATGTGGTATTTCAAGTGGGGTATAGGGACAACATCTACGTTAGGCAGGTATTCTGACAACTTAGGTGTGTCTGGCAAATATCTGCATGCTAGATGAATGTTGAATTTTCCTTTGAGAAGTGAGCATGTACAACTAACACATTTAATATCTCAAAAAGAAATTCCAAGACTTTTCTGACTAAGTTATGAAATAATTCTGTGCCTTTACCGTGTACCATATACCTAATGTTAAGAGAGGCCAGCTTTCATATATGATGCTAGGACCTATTTAATTTCATACATATTTGGTCACAAGCAGTTGCTTCTTTCTTTTTGAAATTGCCTATATTATTTGTCATTACACATCTTGCAGCCTTCTTAGTATTCATAATAGCTTATTTAAAATTGAATTAGGAAGTGTGATTCATAAGCTGGACACTGTGAAAGCAAAACTCTATTAAAAGGTACCAGTATTGATGTGTCTTTTAACAGCTGCAAAAACCCTACTGGCACAGAAAAAATGTATTTAAGCATATCAACTGGCACAATGAAATCAGAAACTTTCAAATTATTTAATTAAGCAACCAAAGTTAATGGCTGAATGCAGTTTGCCTGCAGTAAAGGAAACAGCTCAGTTACCTAAAATCCAATAGCAAAAAAGAAACAATCAATATTTCCTCCCTCTGGGAATGGAAGCAAGTACCAGCTGCCGCACTGTATATATAACTGAGATCTGTCTCAAGGACCAGTATTCAGATTTTCATTAAAATGAGCAAGGATGTTTTTAAACTGCCTACGTGACTCAGAACATAAGTGCTTGTAGCGAGAGTTAAACAGCAACCTAAACTTGATCCTTTAAACTCCCTCTGGCTACCTTTACCCTAACTCACTTAAATACACCCATAGGAGATGTCTTCAATAGAACAGAGTGAAATCTGAGAACAATGAAGAGCCCACTATATAAACGGAGGGATTCCCACCACCTCCAAGGAGGGCAAGAGCTGGGCCTAAATGTACACATAAGCCACCTTTATTGCTCTTGCAAGATTTGCATAGTTTCGCTGCGTTTGATGGTAAGAAGTTCATGCTAATGTAACTTTGGTTATATCAGTGCAGCATACTGCATTAGCCCGTGGCTGTGTTTTTAATATGCAGTACAGCTAATCTGGTCCATATGGGAATGTGCACCAGCTTTTTATAGGGTTCTAGCTGTATCACTTGGAGAGAAAGGATCTTAACTGCTGCTACCCAAATTCTTTGCTCTGTCACAGATGTCTTGCCGTGACATTAGGAAGGTTGTTTAATGTCTTGCGCCTTGAGATCCCTCAGCCTGTGAAGCTGAGGTAACAGAACACCCCACCTCCCATTCCTGCCCTGATGGGAAATACATTAGAGACTGTGAGCTGCTCAGCTTGTGATGTAGGCCATGCCTGATCGCTGCAGTTACACCATTATCCTTAATCTAGGCCATTACGAGTAAATTAAGGCTCTTCTGTGCCTTCAGTGTTTCAAGAAACAAGAGTGGGGAACTATTTCTTAATTAACAAGCTGTTTTCAACATCGTATGCTTTTCAAAATTATTAACATTTAAATAACAACAAAAGAAATCAAAACAAAACAAAGCTTGGTTAAGCAGTACAGGTGAGAAACATTAATTCAACTGAAATGCTGTACCTGTTAGAAACGGCAATCTAATTAATACTGAAACACAAATTCCTTTAAAAACTGTCACAGATCGTTGTTTCGTACTATAAAAACGCATTCAGCTATCCTACTGTGCTGGATGTTAATATGTAGGTCTTTTTTTTAAACTCAAATTAGATTACAATGTTAGTAGGTCATAATGCAGCTATTGTTCTCCTACCATGTACCTTCCTGTGCAATTCTGCTGCTGATAACAATTCAAATCAGGGAACTTAGGTGGAAGGAGAATGCTATACCTTTATGACAAGCCATCTAATGAATGTGAGTGTAAAGAAATGATACACTTTAAAACAGCAAGCGCTCAGGTAAGTATTTCCTTCTTACATTAACACTGAAGGCAACAACCTCGGGCATCTTTCTGGTGAGGCAAACTCTATAATAAAAACCCACCTAGTCTGGCCTTTCAAATCAGAAGTGTGAGGCTCACCACTGGAAAAGAGAACAGGGGAGATTTTTATGCAGAAGTGGATTTGGCCATGATTGCAGTATTACCACGTTGACCCTGCACACACACAGTTTGGGATGCTCACGTTTCAATGACAGAAATCTTGCCTTCCCACATGAACTTGCTGGAGCTACTAGTGGAAAAGGTGGGACTGAGAAGGAAGAGAGATGTTTGTGTACTGTGCCAACTCTCTGCCCTGTGACTTAGTGCAGCGGGGAACTCCAGTACAGGACTGTATCTGCTACCACATGGATCAAGCTCCTGAAAATAATTGTTGAGAGCTTGCGGAGGTCCCTAGTAGCTGTCATTGGACTTTGTTATTGCTTTGTAATCCACAGGTACAAAAGTATCATTTTATGGAAAACTCTGCCTTGGAAACAGACACAGGGCACAGGCAGGAGCCTGGGAGGGGTCCGGCTCGTTCCCCTGCAGCAGAGTCAGAGGCTGGAGTGGGGCAAGCGTGGAGACGGGCCTCACCGCCTGAGCACACGGGAAAGGGAGCGAGCTGCTGGCTGCCATCCCACTCTCTGCCTTCTGCCCTCTGGCTAGCAGAGGGTAGATTTCATCACCCGCCTGCGCCGTGACTTTTACGTGCAAGGAGCCCAGTCGGCAGTGTGTACACTGGGCATTTTATTCACAAGACTCAGATCCGTTGACTTCTGGTGTGACGTTTTTGCGTAGTCACATTCGGATCAATGCATAAGGTGAATTTGTGCATAATCCTAGGACTGCTTCTGCCTCACGGCACACTGAAGTTTTCACCTCTGCTAAGTGTCCTTGAAAATTTCTTCATACATCAGATAAGCATGCTCTAAGCATTCGGCTTGTTTAACCAAGAATAAAACTATATGTAATTTAAATTTGCAAAGATACACCCACAGCTTTTCATTCTTCGCCAAATCATAAGACAATTGTACCATCCTTAGCATACTGTTAACTTCCTCCCAACAAAGCTAAAGAGGCAAGAGCTGGACCAGACAACTCTGGAGGGGCCCTTCTAGCCCAGTTTTTCTATAGGTCTGCCTTAAAGTACTTACCTCCAGTTGCACTAAGCCAGATGCCCATTTACAAAGGCAAATGCTAACGTCAGTCTTTGCTCACTCCCAAGTCTGATAAGAGTCTCACTGGAATCCATAAAAAATTAGGTGAAGATTTTATACTATCTCAGTATTAATGATTAATAATAATTAATAATGATGAAAATAGCTATAAAATAATAACAAATAATAAGAGTTAACTCTGTCATAGCGGTAAGACAATTCTCTGCTCGTATACATCATCATATTCCAAGGAGCAGCTACACTATAGCTTTACAAACATTTCTTTTTTGGAGCTTTCTTTTCACTTGGGATAATCTGTCTCCAGATCATACAACACACACACAGTGTTATATACTTCCCTTACGCAGGCAGATACATAGTTACTTGCCAACATATGTTTGCAACACTGACAGAATGTTTCAATTCATGGATATTATAAATGCTTTTTGTTAAAGTAATGGACTGAAATATTACTAAACTTTTCAAAAATAAGAGTGAAACCAATTAGCAAAGTGACCATATAAGTACTTCCCCAGCTGCTACATAATATACTATAATATCTTTGGCCAAAATTGAAGCCTGGGAAGAAAGTCTGTTGCATCATTTATATCCGTACTGAACGCAGAACCACAGCAGCTAGCTATACCCAGGCAGCTGCCAGGTGTGCCTTTGGCAAGATGCTGCTCTGAGAATTGTTGCTGCTCACAGTTACACAGGGGTGGAAAGCAAAAACCAGACACATTTACTGAACCAGAGGCCTGCAGTTACACACAGAAAACTCCTAAACTTTCAGAGTGAGCAGCAAAATGTTTCTACTTAAGGTACAGAATCTGGACTCTGACATTAAACACAGATGCATAAAAATATTGACTTTATTGAAGAATTTGGATTCAAATTGAACTAATGTGAAAAACCACACCAGAAACCACATAGAAAATACTCGTATCGACTTTTCCTTGAAAAAGTTAAAACTCAGATCCAGGCAAAGCTTAGATAGGAGCTCAGTTAGAAAGTGTCATTGCAGTTGGCACAGGAGAAATTCACCACTCTTCCCTTCACTGCCCAGGGCGGGGGGTTGGTCCCTGAAACACAGAGAAGCTCCAGTTTGACAAGCCTCGGGGTGTCTGGGAAAATTTGGGTGCTTACACCAAAGCCCATTTCTTTTTTAGCCCCAAGGCTTTCTCCCTCCGATGCACAGCTCCTGGGGATCACTCACCCAGAACCACCTTCTGAGACAATAACTGCATTCAGAAGTGGAAACAAATAAAACAGCGCTAGGGACTCCATGGCGCAGTGAGGCAGCAAGAAGTGGGTAAACAACCAGGACAGCTTAACGTGGCAATTGCCTTCCTGCTGAACCAGTCCTGTGGCTGTCCCTCAGGCCCATCTGCACTAGTTCATTCACAGAACTGTCGCAAAGCTTGGATTATTGATACCTGTGGAGCACAGCATGTCAGTAGGTACCAAAGAACTCTCTCCCTGCAAAATAAATGAGAAACAGAGCAGATCCCACAGCCACGAGCAGCCTGCTGTGACAAAGGGCTGAATCTTGCTCTGACCGTAACCCTGCAGATGGGCCTTCCAGCTCCAGCTGTAGAGCAGCATGCAGCACCAAAGCTGGTCACATTCCCATTTTGTAGTTAAACAGTCACAGTCCCAGGCTGCAGTTTTTCACTGCGGCTGCTTATTTGGAGCCTTACATCATCTCTGAGCTAACTTTCAGGTTAAAAGCAAGAAGTCCCACTGCTTGTTACTCGTTCAGAGCAGCACAACAACCACGAAGAGGGAGGGCAAACTATCAAGTACCAGTCTCTTGGTGATGCTCATGGACAGCATGGAGACCAGTGCATGACATGTGAGACCCTGGGAACTCACACACGTTGAAACATGCATTTCTTGGCTTTTTCCCATCACAGGAATGACTACCTAGCAAAAACACCAAAGACAAAATAGAGGTGGTTGTTCTTGGTTATTTGCCCTAATGACGACTTAGAAAAGCTGTTATACCTTTCTAATTCCTAACATGAGAGGACAAAGGATACAGGAATTTTCCTACGGGGGTTTTTTTGATTTTTTTCTCTGGAATGTTATAACACTACAAGGGCTTCTGCCATATCCAAGCCAAACGCAAGTAGGCCATGACCCTCATTTTTTTTTCCAGATAACCCAAGTAAAGCCTAGATAAACCGCATAGCTGTATACACCTGCTGGAATTAGTCAGAAAAAGATGGTGTCACTAACATAGCAACAAATGGAGTGACACACATAGGAAGAGGAAACAAGACAGGGTCATACTGGACCTTTCTTGCATGCTGGCTTCAACGACTGCCTATACCTGAAATATCAGAACAAGACATACCTTTCACTTCATCTCTTTCTTAGCTGAAGGGGGTCCTTTGGCAACTTGCCACCAGCACCAGTGACACACAGGTAAGATAAGGAGTGCACTTGAACACAACAATAAAGATGATAATGAGAACCTGCTCACAAAGGGCTGAGTAAACAGCAGTCGGACAGAGACAGGACATGCTGGGAAAACCAGAGCAGAAAACACACTTAATTTCAATGGAAAATGCAATGAGATTGACCCTCATCTCACTGAAGCCACTGGGACTCACAATCCTGGCTGCAAAGACGAATTTCAGTATGACATGCCATTGGAAGAATGTGACTGGCAGCCATAGAAGGATGCGGGATTTTATGAAGATGATGTAGAGAAACAGACTGACTCTTGTAAGCTCTTGAAATGACTAGCAGCTGGAGAAGCTCAGCTACATCACCTAATCTGTCCAGCTCCACTTTGCAGGAATGCCCATGGCCTCGGCAGCCCATCTGCAGTGGTGCTGCACTGCCCTCTCGTTCACCGCCCGCTTACTCTCATTGTAAGAAACACTTTCCTAATGATTTGAGACTTTCCTGTTTCAGCTTCAGGCCATTGCACCTTGTCTTTCCTTCTTCTGAGAATGTGGATAATTCCCTTCTTTCATTTATACTATTATCTCTGCAATTATTTATAGTCTGTAACTGTAAATCTCCCGAGTCCTCCATTTAATACAGTTCTTTCCATGTGTTTTTTTGCAGTATGTCTTACTTTTCTATCATCATCCATTACTGGCTTTGTATCTTCTCAATTTTTAAAATAATTTTTACATTATGGGGACTCAATTGCACTCACCATTCCAAACGTAGTAAAGTCCCAGCTACATGAACCAGTCTCATTATTTTAATACTATCACCTGGGAAAAGGTGGGTGTGTTTTATATGACGGTGAAAGATAGATTCAAAAGGCACAGGCAACCTCATTTACAAATGGCAAATCACACATCCTAGACTTGGAAGTGTAGGAGCAAAGCTCTGAGTATTCTCAGCATGTCCAAAATGTTGCAGTTTTCTTCAACCATGTGCTAAGAAACACAAGAGCAAGCAATCCTTGTTAAATTAATAAATAACAATGAGAACATCAGTCTGAAAGCAGGATCTCATAATAGAAACTATTAACAAAACCTTTACTCCTGGTTTCAAGTGATTCCCTTCTACATAAATCAATATAAACTTAAAATTTAAACAATGAAGCATATTTCCCTGATAAAAAAGCCAAAAGCTCCAATAATAATAAGTATTAGGAAAGGCGTGGATAGAGTCTATTGTACAAAATTGTTGGCATATTTTAAAATTTTCCTAAATTTTCATTTTAAAAAAAATATGACAATCTATTGACTGCTGTTCTGAAGATTCAACTATCCAGTCACTTGAGGGTGTATTGCAGGCCATAGACTGTCTCTATTTCCACAGTATTTACCACTAAATTACTTAAGCACTTGCCAATCATTAGTAAGTACACCCCTTGGAAATGCCTTCTGACACAGGGAAACATTTTTATCTCCATTTTACCAGGCAAAGAGACATAGAAAAACTGAGCTGCACAAGAACATTTGAAAAAATTTCGACAAAGCCAAGCCATAAATTGAACCTAGATCTCCTGAGCTGCTGTTCAGTATCTTCACAGCAATATTCTCAAGAAAAAACAGACAAGGTAGTTGCAGTTGAAAAGCCTAAGAAATCACTCATTATATGCAAATAAGATTTATCTTCCTGTATCAGAAGATGCTATGCTGAAATGCTATGAGATGCTATGGCGCTGAAATGACTAATGCTAACTACAGAGATCATGATAAAATGGATCTCCAAGGAATAAGAGAGACATGATAGAATAGCAATCATGACAAAACCACAGCTTTGAAAGGGTACTTACCTATATTTTAAAGCATTCAGGTAAAATGAAATAATGGTTATGACAGTGTAGTAGTTTTGCATATTAATGATGTAATAAGACTTCAGAAAAAAAAAAAGAGATCAAAATCAGTCTGGAAAAAGAGGGCTCTAATGGGATAGACTTGGAGTCTGCTATGGGCCACCAGATACAGTGACAGACAGGCACAGCTCTACAGTGTTACGAGGGAGAAAGATGTGTCAGGACAGTGTATTATTAGAGAGGACGTGAACTTCCCATAGACAGAGAACAAATACTACTGGTTGCTGTTGGTTCTGGCTACTTCCAGACATGAGTGATGGGTGTGTCTTCAGCAAGTAGCCAATGAACCCATACTGCTGAGGTTGAGTTTCAAGTTTGTTTTCCATTAAGTTTTCCACATCAGATCCGGTAAGATCTGATCTGAATGATCATGGGCCGACTCACTTCAAATCAAATGAAATGATACACAGAATTAAGTTCTCTCTTGTAAAAGATCAAATTTTAAAAAATTCAGAGAACTAGAGAGTTTAAGAGTTTGAAATTTCTTCAAATGCTCATCAAATGTATTAATAAAGAAAAAAGAAAGTGCATTGCATATACATTGCATATGATACTAAGATTAAAGATCCTCTAAGTTTAAGTCTATAACTAAATTAATACAGCACAATCCAGCACAGGAAAACTATTAGTTAAGCAGCAAATGCTGGCAATTTGTACAAGAGTTGCCAGATGGGTAACAGATAGCTTAAAGGGAACATGAGGAGTAACGTTAAAAAGAAAACATTAGGATAAAGGAAGTTACCAAGAGAGTTCATCTGTGATCAGCCATGGGACCAATCTTATTTAATATCATCACCAACAATCTAGCCACAGAAGTTAGGAAGGGGTTAACAAAATTAAGGACATGAAGTTGGACAGCGCACTTAATAGACAACTGACATATTGAACTAAGTAATAGAAATTGCCTAAATGTCCGTGAATGGCCATAGAAGTCTATCTCTCCCCTTTGATTATACAGGTAATCTTGCATCTCAAGTTAAATACTTAGGGTAGATGGATACTTATAACAAAGACCACGACACTATCTGATGTAGCTGGCAAAAGGGCACACAGGGTGTCAGTCAAGGTATTTCTAGCAAGGGAAGTATTAATGTCAGCTTAATGTCAGCATAGAAGGCTGGGATGAGACCTCCTGTGGAGCTCTTTGCACCCTGGAGCACTACTTACCTTTCTGTTCAGTCAAGCCCAGGAAAGGTGGGTTCAAGCTGGGAGAGGGGCTGATGATCCCAAGCACAATGGTTAGAGGGATGGTCTGTCACCAGTGAAGTGCCCAAAAGAGTTTGGCTAGTTTAGCTTGGAAAAAAGGGGCCTGAGAGGGGACAGGGAAGAATGTCTGGCACAGTCACGGAAAGTGAACGTCAGTCGCAGAAGAAACAGAAACAAAATGAACAGAAATAAATGCTGTGTGGAAATTAGAAGATAACGAGGTATCCCAGGAACAAGACATCAGGGTACTCTTGATAAGGTTTACAGTAGATGTTGTTGCAAAAAGAAAAAAAAAAATATCAAGAAACCCTCCACAAACAAACAGCCCTCTAAAGGGTTGTAACGTGATGCACAATCAATTCATGGTTTACTTACAACTTAGCTTTCCACAGCACAAGACTTGACTAGACTTAGCCTTCCCTTCCAGTCTTGTGTTCATTATTATAAAAAGATACTTTTCCTTTTGAAAACAGTTGTTAATAAGAAAATAATTGACATTGCAAGAATAAAACATATTTATACCTATGCTATACAGGTATGTCCTAAGAGAGCCCAGGCCTAAGAAAGCTGATTTTCAATCAGCAGAATGAAAGTTAGAGTCTGTGTATTCCTATAGACAGACACATTTATATTATATTCTTGAAACAGATACAGAAATTGTATTTCATGGCGACATTTCATTTCACAGAAGCAGTTTCCTTGTAAGCAAAATCTAACAATATTTCAGCATGCAGAACAATATTATCTTGCATATAAATGCAAAGACATCAGTACTGATCAATTTCAATGTAATTTAAAATTTAAAGGAAGTGCTGTTATACTGCATTTCCTTAGTTTGTAAATCTGTCTACCACTTCTTGCAAAACACCACCTGCACCAGAGAAGAGCCTGACCATTTGCCTGTCGAATACTCCACCTCCTCCCAGATGACAGTATCCAAAAAAAGACTGTGAAATTCAAACATATGGGGAAGAGGAAGGGCTAGTTAATGAAAATGGCAAGAGTTTACAACACCCTTAGGGATGAAAAACGAAATTTGCATTTAAAATATGAGTAGGCAATGCAAAGTGTGACAACAGATCATTTTTTCAGCAACTATGGGACACAGAAAACACAACCTACTGTACTCCAAATAACCAATGAGCCCAGGACAGCTCTCTCGCCATGTCCTTAGTTTATTCTTTTTTTGACCACCAAACACCACAGCCTCTCTGCCCAGAACAGGGAGAACTCCCCCAACATGGTTCTCTGCTGCTCACCCTTCTACAGAGGTACACTTTTCTGCCACATTTGTTACCTGTTTTCCAAATCAAGAACATATTCAGAAATTTCTATATTCAGGCTAACACACTGTATTCTGTTTCCATATTATCCTCCAAATCTGAACATTCCCAAAATGTTCCAGATCACCTGTTCATATGTTCACGTGAAGGGAAAGTAATATTTCTTTTCACACATCTGCAGTGACACCCTCATCATTTCAGTATCTGATTAAAAACTTCCCTGCTAGCTTGCAAGAACATTATGGCCCACTCCAAGCTTTCCAGTAACATTTCTTTTTGTTCCCCATCCTATTTCCTATGCTCTACAGCCACAACACCACAATCTGAAGTTTTAACCTGTTTAATTAATCATATTCCTTATTTTTAACACACATTGCCATTTTTCATCCTTTGCAAAGAACACCACAAATATTAATATCCTCCTCTGCTTAATATACAGAGTTTTTGGAACACAAATGTCAGATTTCCCAATATGCATGTGTACTTTCACAAAGGTGAATATATACATTGTTAATCATGAGCATACATTAAAAAAAGCAAACAAACTTCAAATTCATAGAATCATAGAATCGTTCAGGTTGGAAGAGACCTTTAAGATCATCAAGTCCAACTGTTAACCCAGCACTGCCAAGTCCATCACTAAACCATGTCCCTAAGCACCACATCTACACGTCTTTTGAATACCTCCAGGCATGGTGACTCAACCACTTCCCTGGGCAGCCTGTTCCAATGCCCGACAACCCTTTCAGTGAAGAAATTTTTCCTAATACCCAATCTAAACCTCCCCTGGCACAACTTGAGGCCATTTCCTCTTGTCCTATCGCCTGTTACTTGGGAGAAGAGACCAACACCCATCTCTCTACAACCTCCTTTCAGGTAGTTGTACAGAGCGATAAGGTCTCCCCTCAGCCTCCTTTTCTCCAGGCTAAACAACCCCAGTTCCCTCAGCCGCTCCTCATAGGACTTGTGCTCTAGACCCCTCACCAGCTTTGTTGCCCTTCTCTGGACACGCTCCAGCACCTCAATGTCTTTCCTGGAGTGAGGGGCCCAAAACTGAACTCAGTACTCAAGGTGCGGCCTCACCAGGGCCGAGTACAGGGGGACGATCACTTCCCTACTCCTGCTGGCCACACTATTTCTGATACAGGCCAGGATGCCGTTGGCCTTCTTGGCCACCTGGGCACACTGCTGGCTCATATTCAGCCGGCCGTCAACCAACACCCCCAGGTCCTTTTCCGCCGGGCAGCTTTCCAGCCACTCCCCCCCAAGCCTGTAGCGTTGCCTGGGGTTGTTGTGACCCAAGTGCAGGACCCGGCACTTGGCCTTGTTGAACCTCATACAGTTGGCCTCGGCCCATCCATCCAGCCTGTCCAGATCCCTCTGTAGCACCTTCCTACCCTCAGGCAGATCAACACTCCCTCCCAGCTTGGTGTCGTCTGCAAACTTACTGAGGGTGCACTCGATCCCCTTATCCAGATCGTTGATAAAGATGTCAAACAGGATTGGTCCCAATACTGAGCCCTGGGGGACACCACTTGTGACCAGCCACCAACTGGATTTAACTCTATTCACCACAACTCTTTGGGCCCAGCCATCCAGGCAGTTTTTTACCCAGCGAAGAGTACGCTCATCCAAGCTATGAGCAGCCAGTTTCTCCAGGAGGATGCTGTGGGAAACAGTGTCAAATGCTTTGCTAAAGTCCAGTTCCTCTTTTTCCACTGGAGAACTTTACAAACATGTACTTCCGGAGGAATTTTAATAAACGTTTGTACTAACAGATGTAAGTTGCACAGGAAAAACTCATCAGAATATACTCCAGCCTATGTATACTGAAAAGAAATCTTGTGGTATCAGCAAGATCAATTTATATTTGGTTTATTTTTAAGCATATAGAATTGACGTCACATGAGGGTATGATATTCTGAAGAGTATCTCATTTCTAAAGATAAACATAAAAAAGTCAAAGTAGCCATACAGCTGCAAAATGGGCAAGGCTGTATTTTGAAGCCACATTCTGTCCCACATCTGACAGAAATGGAAGCTCTTTTTCCACCACAACTCAAGTTTTATCATGTATTACTGAAAAAAACCCCAAAACATAGTGGAAGTTTTGGTTCCAATTCATGACTTACAACTCTCTCAGTTGCAAGTTTATGCACTGCATGCACAGCACAGTACCACCAGTGAAACATGGATTTGGGTTTCGAAAACAAATTAAATACTACCAGGTTCTGATCCTAGCATGACTTTAACTATTGTGATATCTTCCAATACTGTAACGCTAAATAAAATTTGTTCGTGCTCATATCACACATGCTAGAGCCTCACAAACAGGGGAAACCCATTCGTAAGTGACTATACAAAGAAAATTGACTAATTTGTAGCACAGAGGAGGAAATTCTGTCCTCACAGAAACCAGCGGCAAATTCCAATTGATGTTGGCAGGTCAAGAATTGTATCCAATGTCTTTTCCATTGTGAAGAATACATCCAAAAGAGATAAGTATTTTCTAACCTCCTTCAGAGATGAACTAACCACGTTTCTTGTATCACTACTGAAAAAAAAAAAAGGAAAAATTTGTATTAAAATCACCAGTAAGACATCAGTTCTCTCTGCCTCATTTTACACCTCAGATGATGATGATGGGAACAGTAAGGGGGACTTTTTTGTGAGTCTTAATTTACTGTTTGTTAGGTATACTGAGGACAACACAGGAGACGTGCTTTATTAGTGCAAAGTTGTTTTGTTTTTTCTCCTTGTTTTCCCCTGAAGCTGCAGACAAAACACAGAACATGGACGTGAGTAGCACTTTTAACAACAGTATAAACCTTCACACAGTTTGAGAGAAGCCTTGCAAAAAAAGAAAAGGCCAATTTGTCCCTTAGAAACAGCCATGCAATCACATGGATCAGAAGGATTCGTGCACATACCTATTTTAAATTATTCCCAAAGGATGCATTCTGTCTCTCTCATGCTCTGTACAACTCCTCTGAAGTCAGTAATACAGATCCTGGCTCTGCACTTCCACAATACAGCCATGAATATGCCTCCTTCGATTACTGTCAGTTCAGGCATGCAATGATCTTATGAGTAGTTAATGTCTTTGACGGCAGCACACAATGAAGAAAATATTTTTGCAAGTGATCCTAAGGCAGGATGCTATCCCATGATATGTAGCTGCTGCTTTTTCTACCCATGAGGCTTTCCTTTTCTGTATTAGATTAAGTTGCATACTGTAGATATATCCTCACTTCATGTCCTTCACCAGAGGAACTGGAGGCAAAAGTCCCATTGATTTAATACCTGAGGGTGAATTAGTAATCCCAGTGCTTCAGGAACTCATTTAGAAATGGAGACTATAGGGTCTTTAAGGCAAAAAGAGAAAGGAACACAAAACACACTGAATTCATATTACGTGTACTCCAGAAGGTCCTTTCTGTTCTTTATTTTCTCTTGTAAGCTGACTTTACACTCTATAACCAACAGGGTAAATTAATTATCCCAAAGGATCCAAACCTATTACAAGTCCAAATGCATTATCAGGTGAATTGATGTTGGAAAGTCTCTGAGGCCCCAATATCCACCACAATTCCCAAAAGGAAAGGTAATACGATGCCATTTCTTGTTACTTGGGTCATTTTTTAAGGCAAAGGCAATGCCTAACTGGCTCACTTAGCTTCTTGGCAATCTTTTCCAGCATTTTTCAAGGGAACATCACTAGACGTTCAAGAATATTCACCAGTTATGGGTCAGAAAACAGGATGGAGACTTCTATAAAAACAATTAGCAGTAATAAAACTATTATACATAATATCCACTATCATATACCACTTGACATTTTACAGTTCTTTGTGCACGCACGAGCAGATTGTTCTGTAGAATATCCCCACGAAGATGGCATGTCCTATTAACACAAATGAGAAATCTGCAACAAACCTTCATATCTGGTGAAACTCCACTGAATCCGAGTGCCTGCTCAGTACAATAGAAGACACTGTTAGAAACATGGTTTAGGAATGTTTTTCTCAGTCAGTCTGGTTAGTTAGAAACTACTCCTGCATAATGCCTAAGTAGTTTTGGAAACATTAGCCCTATACTGAGCACATGATATATATTTATAGTGCATATTTCATAACATTATTACAAATATATATTAATGCAAATAGTAACAGAAGATGGACCCAGGCCGGTTCTGAGAGCAGTATAGGAGCAGAGCACCCTTTCAGATTGTTCTTGACTACATGAACTTGCTTAACTGAGGTGGCAATGGCAGCTTTCCCTTCGTACTCCCTCTCTGCCCTCCCTGAGGTTGCCCACTTTCTCATTCACCTTCTGTCTGCAGCTTCCTGACTTCCTGACAGCTGAAGAAGTCCAACTCAAACAGACATGGCAAAAACCAAAGGAGACCGAGGGTCACGCATGGAAACAAAGCAAATGTCAATGCATTTCCCAGACTGATGACGAAAGGACTTACAGTTACAAAAGCCAGCTCACATTCCCTACAAAATTCAGCACCCTTCCTAAACCTTAGACCCTCCTGGGCGCTTTGCTCCTATGTTATCACTAGCATAGTAGGACTGCTATTCTCCTACGTGTGCGTATTTCCAACAGAAATCCACAATTTTACTCCAGTTCTCCTGTATAGATGTATTCTGGCTTGTATCCTTGTGTGTATACTACAATTCATGACACACACTACAGATCCCCCCAGACACGTTCCCATTCCCACGTGAAGCAAGCCTTTGCCAGGCTATGGCTGCTCCAAAGGGCTCCCAACTCCCATAGATCTCACAGATCTCCTCGGAGGGGCTGGCACGCTACCTGCCCTTTTCTTAAACAGAGTTCCTGTAAGGATGGTGCTAAGGAAGGAAAAGACCTTTTCTGTCTGAGATCCTTTTCTGGAGATTCCACCAGAGCCTGCAGATGATGAGACTGATGCACTTAACTTACTCATGCATTTTAACTTAGTTGAAATGCCGAAAATTATTCACAGCAAGCTCCGTTTTGGAGTCCAAACCCTCAGGTATGCAAAGAGCTAGGTACATCCAAGATAGAAAGCTGCTTCCCCGTCACAAAGCCAGGTGCAGGTGCTCACAGAGCAGCAGTAATGCAGGGGACAAAGACTACTTTTCCCCCCTCCAATAAATCTGTATCTTCCATAGACAAACAAGGAAGACCATCAACTACGAGCATACACTAAGTTATGTCCAGCCCTGTATTTCTGCATGACTGGAGTCTTCCTGTGTATTGCTGCACTCAGTGTATGGCTTATAAAATATTTCTGTAATGGTAACAGGACATCTGTGAAAATGCTGTTCAGCCCAAAGCACAGCAGACCATGCAACAGTGAGCACCCGACTGAAGGCAATATGTCATGCTGAAGACCCGCAAGGAGAACGATGTTTTCAGCGTACCACTTACACTAAGCCATCTTCCTGAGGACCCCAGTCAACCCCCTTGTACACAATAGATTTTTCTTGCTTGAAGCAGCATATGTTTGCAAGAACAATGCTGTAGCATCTAATGCCACGTGCCAGGCAGGCTGGGAAAGCAGAGTCTTTCTCCCACTGCCCCTGAGGCCATGAGGTAGAGGGGCTGTAGGGAGGGAAACACTAGGAACTGCTCTCTTCATATCTACACACATATCAGGAACATCATTTCCAGATGTATTTCAGGTACGTGAAATAAAATCTTGACTTCTTTGACAAGTCTCTGATACATCAACTATTTGCCCATTTGGATGACCTGGACACTCGCTTGTTACATTATCTGCAAGAGATAATCCACGCTGAAGTTATTCACGCAGCAGTATGATTTGTCTTTAGCGGAGTCATGATACAACTGGATGCGATTCAAAAAGGGCTTCACCCTGCAAATAACGTACAAAGAAATATGTTATGACATTTAGGAAATAGGGAGTCTCAAAGATACTTGCTTCATTGGAGGAATCGTCTTCATTACTCAACAAAACTTAAAATATTAGGCTAATAATTCGAGACTTCATTTCCAAGGAAAGAAACAGCAACCAGCTTTTTCATCATTTTTGGATGGAGCAGCTTGCTGAGGTTTATGTCTCCACTACAATATTAATAGCACAGCACACAATATTACCATAAAATAGCACGTCTATGAAAATAAATGAAAAAAAGCAGAGGACCACTAAACGTCAATTGCAAATTATAAGAGTGTCGTGAACAAAACCAAATTTGCATTTTACTAACCCTTCTTTTCTTTATTTCACCAAGACATAATTGGATGTTCGAAACGTTACAAATGTGGAATAAAACTACCAATTCTCCTCCTTAAAATAAAAGGTTAAGCTTGTAATTATACGACTTTGGCATATCATTTTGTGCAATTACTAATTAACTACAACCCCTGATCGGAGAATGCAGAAGTAGTGATTTTCTTCCTCAAGAGCTGCGCCTGCTTCGGTTTAAGTCAAGTTCTGCCACGGAGGGAGGAAAAAAACCCGCAAGCACGCAAGCACGTCCGCGCGGGGCGGCGGGCGGAGGGGCACCGAACGCAAGAAACGCTTCTTTGGAGAGCACCATCCCGCGACGCGGATTTCGGCAGGCCTTGCTGCGCCGCCCAGGACGGGGGGCTCCGCAACGCCCCCTCCCCGCGGCGGGGCGCGGACGTTTTGGGGAAGCAGGAGAAACAAAGCCGCCGCCGCACCCCGTGCCGCGCCCCCCTCCGCCGCCAAAGCTTCGTCCCGCCGGGGCTGCCCCACACCGACGCCCCGGGTGGAGGGGCTGGCAGCGGGGTCGCACCGCCCCCCGCCCCGCGGAAGGAAGGCCGGGAAGGGGCGGGAGGGGGGGGGGGGGCTCTGCCCGCGGCACGGCAGCGCAGCGCGTCGCCTCACCCCTCCGCAGCACCACTCACCGTGCCGAGCCGCACCGCGCCGAGCCGGGCCGTGCCGGTGTGCTGGCGCGCCGCGGCGGCCGCAGGTGCCGCGGAGGAGGAAGCGGGGGCGGGCGGCGCTGGCGAGCCAACCGGGGCCCGGCGCGGCGCCGTGAGTCACCAGCGGCCGCGCAGGGCGGCCGGGCGGCTGGTATAAGAGCGCCGCGGGGACACCCTCCCCCCGTGCATGTCTCCGTCTCCGTCTCCCTCCTCTCCTCGTCGCCTCTCCGACCGCGGCGCCTGCCTGCCTGCCCACCCTCCCCGCCTCTCCGCCCTCCCTCCCTCTCTCCGTCCCCGGCGTGGCGATGCGGTCGGACCGGCAGCACGGAGACCCGAGCGCCGCGGCGGCGGCGGCCGGCGGCGGCTCCGGGCGCGGTGCGGGGTGGCGGGCGGTCCCGTGCTGCTGGGCGCTGTGCCTGCTGCTCGCCCTCGGCTGCCTGCGCGCCGCCGCCGACGGTGAGTGCGGGGCCCGGGGGGGCTGGGGGGCGCGCACTGCTGGGGCTGCTCTCGCCGCCGCCCACCGCAATAATTTCTTCTCCCACCATCTTTCCTCTTTCTTTTCTTCCCCCCCCCCCCTTTTTTTTTCGGTCTGTCAGGTTGCTTGCCCACTGCGCCAGGGCGAGCGGGGCTCCGCGGAAGGGCCGCCGGGGCGGGCCCGGGCTCCCGGGGGGGTAGGGGGGCGCTGCCGCCGGGGTCTGCCCCGCCGCCCCTCTTGTCGGAGGAGGCGCCGCCTTCCCCGCGGGTCCCCGGCGGCCGGTGCCCCGCGCAGGGCCGGTGAGGGTGGGCCTGAGCCCCTGCCCGGCCGCCCGCCCCGGGGAGCACCTCTCCCGGGAGCGACCCGGGAGCCGCGGGAGGGTTTGATTTCCTGCGCGATGCCTGGTGCTGAGGGGAGGCTCTGCGTGGCTGGGGCTTACCGAGGGGTCGGGGAGGATTGGGGCTTTGTCGTGGAGGAAGAAAGAGGAGCCCTTGGAAAGCCTGCGGCGTTAAAGGTGCTGTCAAACTACTGTGCAACTTCGGCTTTGTGGCATCCAGCAGCATTGGCATGGCTCTGGTTCAGGGCCAATGGTAACCGCCGTAAGGGATCTCCACCTGGTGGCAAGGTTGAGTCTTGCCAGCGCCGGGTCCCTTGAGGGCTGGGCTCTCATTAGTAGCGCTGCTCGTGGCGAGCTCCAGGGCTGCCTCCCAGCGTAGAAGCTGTTGCCCCTATGGCAGAGGGACCCGCACATTAAGACGATTGGATGGTCAATTGAAAATATTTTCCTTTCGAGTGGAGGTAGTAATCAATGGGCTGACTCCTTTCTTCCTTCAGGAACCAAGATCAAGGCTACTCTTCTAGATGGGAGGTGGGCAATTGATGTCTGCATTGTTACATGGCTCTTAATCTCCTGACTAGTGCCCTAAAGTAGGCCTAAGTGTCAGATCTTGGCTGTGTTGGTGAAGTATGCTTAAAGGTATTTGGACCTTGTAGTCCTGTCTGCAGTCGTTCAGACACAGAGTCTGTCAGGTAGAGCCCAGCGAGGGGATTGTTGCACCCAGTCAAAGAGGAAGAGGGCAAATATCTGCCCAGTCACTCGTCAATTCTCGGTCATGTAGATTGCTCCCGTGTCTGATCTACAACAGACATGATTGAACAGCTGTAGTATGAAGGACCAAGCTGGCTGGCACTGAAGCTGCTAGTGCACTGTAGTCAGAAATCGTAACAAGAGATACGCAGTGGAGGGCAACTCTAGTCCACCAAGTCAGTCTGATTCTTCCCTCAATTTGAGTTAGTGGCCCCACCAGCGCTCTCGTACTAGTAGCTGCAATTGCCAGGGTCTGGGGGGACTCTAAGCTAGTTCCTGTATGAGCTCTCGCAAGGTTTCCCAATCACTTTTGCAAGCTTTTCTGGGACTTGGTGTCAGATGACAGCACACAAGTGTCACATGTTTGAGGCTGCCCAGGCAAGTAATCTGACAACTTGCTTAGAGGACTGAGACAAACAGTGACAGCAGAAGTATGGAGAAAGCTAGTTTAACTTAGGTAGTCGTTGTAACTGTGCTCCTTCACCCTGCATACATTGCTGCTTATGAGCCACTTCTAGTAAGTAGTTACCTGGGGAACAGTAAAATAATGTGTGTTAGCGATCACAGGCTGTGAAGGTACTGGTTCTCTACATCTTTTGCCCAAGCCTTATCCTAAGGAGGAGAAAAGGCATAAAGGTGCTTCTTGTCTATGAGTAGCACATGAAGAGAAGCTTTGAATTAGTGGCTAATTGATGCTGATCTAAAAATCATTGTCTAGTGACTGAAGCTGCAACTGAGGTGTGACTCTGTTGCTTCAAATAGCAATGGATTAGACCGGTATTGTCATGACTAAATGGTTACCTGGCATTGCAGAATGGTGCTTGGTATAAGGCAGGGGACCACAGTTAGTTACTGGCTAGAGCTAACCTTCATCTTAACTGGAGCTCGCTCCAAGTGGCCTTTAGAGTTTGACAGACACCTTCAGGAGTAGCAACAGATGATGACCTTTACCTTTGTGTACCTATGTGGGTGTTAGGTGCTGTCAGTTCTTTACTTGTTTGTGGGCTAACAAAAGTAGTTGCTCTGACATTTCACTTGGTATCAGCTGCAGAAATGATGATACCTTCTTGGAATGGCTTGTTGTAAGGATTGTAATTGTAAAGTTAATAACAGTAACTGAGCGTGGAGTAACAGCTTCGTTTAGCCTTGTGTGTAGCTTCCCTGTAGCATTTGGTCAAAGTGATGTTATGTTTGTAAGTCACAATGTACTAGGCAGTCTTAGCAAACCTTTTCTGGTTATTCTAGCCTGGAATAGAGTAACTAAGGACTGTGGAGTTATTTTGGGATCTCCTGAGTGGCAGGCTTGGTCTAATATCTCTAGTATGCTATTTTGGGAAAGGTTGACTGTTCTCACTCTGAAAGCCTGAGTGAGAATGTCTCAAAACTCGCAGGAGTCAGTTGTTATTCCAGTTATTACTGTACTACCACCTAAAATGTGCAATGTGTGACCAGGACTTGCAAGCAGAAGGCTACCTCTGTTAGAGGTTACTGGACAGCAAGGTGACGTCAGGCTTACAGCAAGCTGATAGCTGTGGCTTCTACACGCTCTCTAAGCTGGCTGGGGTGTGCCTTCTAGCAGAAGGCAAACTACTTGTTTGACAGCTCTTGACCGAATAGTAATAGCTTTACAAAACCATGGCATTAGAAAGTGCATGCTGGAGTAACTCCCATCCTGAAAAGGAAAGGAGGGATGGAAATACAGAGCACAAGAGCTGATGTTCAGTTTTTGGCACTCTTTGAACACAGTTCCCATGAAACAAGTTGTTATGGCTTTACTGTCTGACAAGTGAGTTAGTGTTTTACTCAACCAGTAAGACTGCTAAAACATTATCGGAGCTCAATATGCTACTGTTTGAAATCCTTTAGTTCTAGCATGAATTTACATGAGACACTCAGCAGGTGAAATTACCCATGTTGTCCTTGCTTATACTCTGTCTGGGGTTTGCCATTGCGTAGTGCCTGATGGCTGGCCAATGTAATGCGAAATGGCTGAATAGCTTCCTTCCACTTGGAAACTGTCTTGCATTTTGCATGTCATACACAAAAGATATAAAATAACAAATAATGTTCTACTAAAATTTGATGCCCTTTGAACCCTGGAATGCCAAGACAAAGCACCTCCGCTAAGTGATGCAATAAACCAAGGAGGAGTAGGAGTCTTGCATCATGCCATAGACGTGCAGCCAATACTAATGCATGAACTTACACACTTGCCTGTATGCATTACGTGGAACAGCTCTGGCTTAGCTGCAGAAGCAGCAGGCTGCTGCTTTTAGTGGCAGTTATAACATGGCTTCAAGACAGAGTAGGTTCCCTTGAGGGATGGGGTCATACAGTTTGAGATGAAGATACTCTGGAAAATGCACTGTAAGCACCATGCAGAAAGCAGTACCTTGTGTGTTAACAAATCAAGACTGTTATCAGTTGGGAGACAACAGACTTGATTCCAGAAAGAAGTGATAAATTATCTTGCTCTCTTAGCATCACACTTAACCTAGCTTTAATCAGCAAGATCCAGATAAGTAATCACGCTTTTTGTGTGTATTAAAGAGTGTCTCTGGGTGCCCTTGTTTGAGGAGTAACTTAAATCGTGAAAGCTTGTTGTTCAACTACAGAGCAGGTATCTAAGATATCTTTACAGACATCTTGGGCATTCTGCTGTAGCATATTAGCAGCAGAGTACTGAAATGCTAATCCAGCTTGACATTAGTCAAGTTTAAACCTAGTTTGCTTAAAACTTGAAGAGTTTTAAGAATGCAGTGCTAGGCGCTAGACAGCAGAAGTCATTGTGTGCATGCATCCCTCTGCCTTGCAAACATGACCCTGCCTTGAAAAGAAAACTCATAAGAACAACATTGAGGCTGGTCTACTGTTGTCTGGCAGGTGGGCTGCCATAGTGCTTAAGCTCTGCACTTGTACTGTGAAGGAAAGCTGCTGGCTCTACTTTCATGATTGAATAAGGTGACTACAAAGATTTGGAGCTCAGATCTGGTTTCATGCTGATGTTATGCTGTTTATTAAGCTGTGTAACTTCTTGATCAGCAGTGGGGGACAGCAAGAAGTATTGCTAAACAGTATTGGGGCTTAGGTTCTTTTTTCATTGAAGGTGCGAGAGCAAAATGTGAGGAATCCCAATTCCCATGTAGTAATGGACGCTGTATTCCTTTACTCTGGAAATGTGATGGTGATGAAGACTGTTCAGATGGCAGTGATGAGAGTGCTTGTGGTAAGTAATCAAAATAAATAATACCTCTGTAGTGGTACTTGCTAGTTGGCAATGGGGCTTAACAGTGGATAGCTGGTGAGATGCTTATCCCATCCAGCACTTCTGATAGACAGAATATGGAGCAGAGGACAAATTCCCTAGAACAACTGTGGGACTGTCTTGATGCCTTGTATCCATCTGAGGCAGTTGAATTTTCCTGAGTGCTATGAAAGTCTCTTGGAATTGGTGGCTGAGAAAAAAGCTCGTGACCAAAACTCACCAAATGGTGAACAGAATGCAAGCTTGTTCTCAGTTGTTGCTTCAAGACATAGTAGAAACTGTTTGCTCTTAGCACTTAACTGTAGGCTATTCCATGGTTAAATGTCCTGTTTTATGTGTGAAAGTGATTCTGCTGAGTCTCCTATAAACACTAAGTCTAGCTTTGGCTGCCAACTCTTGCTTTAGGCAGACATAGAGGCCAAGATGGATGACTAGATGTGCTTAGAGACGAGGCAAAACAGACTCAATATCCAACACTGGTGTGGTTGAACTGCCAGTCTGCTTAAGCAGACCTAAACTGTTACCTTAGGGTTACATAGTACCATGCTTCTGTAATGACAAATCAAATGCCTTAATAATAAACTCAGAGTTCAAAATCTGAATATTTATATCAATAGACCTTACATTAACTCAAGTATGTTCAAAGCAGCAGCTATTCTAGCAGTGTAGTCTCCCTTAACAATACTAGTCCTTCAGTGCCTGCTTACAGGAAGATAAATGTTTCTCTGTGCACAGTATAACTCTCTAGGAAGTGTTAAACAGTGCTGTCATTAGACTGGTTGAGGATGACACCAGACATCCAAGAACTAAGGATATTGCATCACTTTCCTAAAGCAAGGCAGCTTATCTCTAGCTGCAGCAAACAAGCTAAGCTCTGGTCTCTAAACAAGTGGCTGTCGTTCTCCCTTGCAGTGAAGAAGACGTGTGCTGAATCTGATTTTGTGTGCATCAGTGGTCAGTGTGTGCCTAACAGATGGCAGTGTGATGGAGATCCGGACTGCGAGGATGGGTCTGATGAGAGTGCTGAACTGTGCCGTAAGTGAGCCTGGCTTGTTGGTGCAGGCAAGCCTGCGGGGAGCAGCATTTTGACTTCTTGCCTGCTTGCAGCCTGACTTTCCTCCTAAAGGAAGGATGAACTTCTTGTCTTGGAGAGCACCTTCCTAAGTGCTGGCTTGGCTTTGGCCACATCGGGGTCTTGACAAGACTTTTTACTACTTAAAAAGGTGCAGAACTGAGTGGGGACTCTGCACTTGTACCTGGTAACAGATAGCAAGTACAAAGTTTTACTGACAGTCAGAAGCAGCAGGCACAACGTGGCAGGCCTGACCATTACTGTGGCTTGTTCACCAAGCAATCGCTGTCCTCCAAGACAACTACTTTGCAAGATAACCAGAGCTAGTGTGGGAACTGAGTGACTGACTACGTGTTGGGGGGTGGGAAGCAGAAGTGCAGAGGCTTGACTGTGAGGTCTTGTGGTTAGCAACCCCAGTCTCAAGTGTGGTAACTAATCTAGGAGTACAGATCCATGAAGCTTCATTTCTCTGTATCAATAGGATCCACACTGAGGCCCCAAATCCTACTGCACTTTGGCATTACTCCTGCCTACTACTACATGTTATAGCTCAAGCTTCTACAGTGTAACTGGTGTGCAATCACAAAACTACCACTACAAAGATACTCTTAACATACTGATCTATTAGGAGCTGGAAGCATCTTTTTTACTGAACACTACAAACTAGTGTAACCTCTTCTATGACGGAGCCATCAACTTGGATGGATGCTGGCATCTAATTAACCGCAACTTTGTCCAGAGCGGAAGCCTTTCAGTCTCAACTTTCAGGACAACTGCTAAAACCCAAGATCAGTAGCTCTTAAATTTCAGAACTCTTAAATTGAACTTAAACTTTTTTCAATAGATATGAGAACATGCCGGGTAAATGAAATCAGCTGTGGTCCTCAGTCAACCCAGTGTATCCCAGTGTCCTGGAAATGTGATGGTGAAAAAGACTGTGACAGTGGAGAAGATGAAGAGAATTGTGGTAAGGGAAGAAACGGTGGCTGCATAACTCTATTTGAAATTGACTTGTCTGGAAAGGAGCTAGCTGGGCAGTATACCTGGGAAGATAAAATTTCTCTTAGTATCAATATCTCCTTAAACCTACATTTATATTGTATTGCAGCCTGCTTAACAAAGTGAACTTGTTCTAAAACTCCTATCTGCTAAGTTAAGAACTACAGCAATATAAGCTCTTCAACATCTATCTTTGGTCTCTGGCTAGTTTTGGCAGTAGCCATAGGCTTAGTCACACATCGGGCAAACCATCAGAACTTGTTCTCTGCAGAGTTTCTCAACAGGTAGCTCTAGTTGCTGCCTACATTGACAGGTGGTCTCCTAAAAATGTAGTAGTGACTTGTAGCCAAGGGCACAGCTGCTCTGCTTTGTAGCCCTATCCTGGAGCATTCTGTGTGCTTGTCTGAAAGTGCAGACTAGGGAAGCTAGGTTTCAGGTGTTGGGAGGCAACTTCAGGCTGGTACACAAGTGAAGCTGCCACTGCCAGGATTAGAGTGTAGCATTCCTGGCTTGTTCTAATGAACTTGCGTACATATGAGTTGTCTGAGGTATCCTGAGACAAATTTGCTGTAACCAAAGCCACAGGGCTGGCGTCCATCAGAGCCACCTTACCTGGATGGGCTAATGAGACACAGATCTCCAGACTTCTGCTATGTGTCTGTGGAGTTGCTGCCTTACTCAGCAAGCAAATGCCTTAATCTGACAAGTAAACGTACAGGCAACACTTCTAATGAAGCTGATAAAACTATCAGCCTAGGCATACTGAGCTGCTAGCTACACTGCCATTAAACCAGCATAATTTGTACTGGTGTAAGTTGTGTGGGTGTGCTTAATACCACAGGATCAACCAGCACAAGATCTTGATCTGTTATCTGCAGTGGTCCAGGCAAATGGGCCGCTGCTGTCCTGGGGACTAGCACAAAACACTTCAATTTCAAACTACAGTGCATGCTGACCATCTGGCTACCTTAATCTTAGTCTGTACTCTAGAGTTAGCAATTCTCTTACCTTCTGTCTCTGGTTCACAGCGTTTGAGCCTGTTTTCCGAAAGGCTCGCACTCTGAAGCAGAACAGCCTAGCTGCTTCAGAAGGAGGTTATTTTCACGCAGTAGCTCAAAACTGATGCCTCTCACTCATAACATCCAAAAGCAAGGAGGACAGTCTGTGTGGGGCCCGAGTGTCCTGTAGGTGGTCAGTTAGGTTCTCTTAGAGCCTTATACAGGATTCTGATCTTCTGTCAGCTAACAGCTGATGAAGAACCTGCAAAGCAAAACACCTTCATACAAAAGTCTGCCTTCTTGTGATAATGTACTAATCTCTCTTACTCCTCTTACTCCAGGCAATGTGACTTGTAGTCCGGCAGAGTTCACATGCAGCAGTGGGCAGTGTATTTCCAAGAGCTTTGTCTGCAATGGTCAAGATGACTGCAGCGATGGCAGTGACGAGCTGGAGTGTGCACCTCCTACCTGTGGAGTTCATGAGTTCCAGTGCAAGAGCTCCACTTGCATCCCCATCAGCTGGGTGTGTGATGATGATGCTGACTGCTCTGACCACTCGGATGAATCTCTAGAGCAATGTGGCCGCCAGCCTGCACCTCCTGTGAAGTGCTCTGCTAGTGAGGTGCAATGCGGCTCAGGTGAATGTGTCCACAAAAAGTGGCGCTGTGATGGAGATCCTGACTGCAAGGATGGAAGTGATGAAATCAACTGCCGTAAGTTAACTTGGTCCTTTTCTAGGAGGTGCTGGTTGGCTCCTGTTTTATTTCCTTTCCTTCAGCAGACCTCAGGAGATTAAGTCTGTAATGGCTGTGTCCTCAGCTTCTCGGACCTGCAGACCAGACCAGTTCAGATGTGAAGATGGGAACTGCGTCCATGGGAGTAGGCAGTGCAATGGTGTGAGAGACTGTCTGGATGGCACTGATGAAGCGAATTGTAACAATGGTAAGTGTGGAACTAAGCAAGAATAAAGTCTTTGCAGACTATCTGTTGAAGCTGGTAGTCGCCCTGACAATCTTTATCTCAGTTATTCAGTGCTCTGGACCTGGCAAATTCAAGTGCAGAAGTGGTGAATGCATAGATGTCAATAAAGTGTGTAACCAGCAGAGAGACTGCAAGGACTGGAGTGATGAGCCCCTCAAGGAGTGTAGTAAGTGAACAAACTCATTACACAATGCTGACCACTAGACATACTTGAATACAGCCTCTGAGCTGTCAGATATCAATCTAGAATGCCCATCTGCACTTCCTTGGTGGCAAACAACCAACCAAGAGCAACTTAGTCAATAGGCTAATTTTATCCTAGCCAAACTGGCTGTTGGGATGACTTCTTCATGGCCAGAAAGCACTTGAAGGCATTAGAAACTCAAACTTCCAGGATCCTCAATCTTTGTCTGCTGCTGCCAACTTGTAACACAAGTAACATGCTGATAGCTGAGGAAATACGATTTTGAGGAGGGTCTCTTGCATGTGACTTCAAGTGCCAGAGTGGTTTATCAGATGTGGCAGGCATCATTAGAAAATGGATGGGTATCTGGTAAAGCACTTCATGACTAAGACTTTCAGACTAAATATGTGTGCTGTCTCAGAAGTGGCCAATTCTTCTCTTCTAGACATAAATGAATGTCTGGTGAACAATGGAGGATGCTCTCATATCTGCAGAGATCTCATTATTGGCTATGAGTGTGACTGTCCGGCTGGGTTTGAGCTTATAGACAGAAGAACCTGTGGAGGCAAGTATCAAGTAGGTTAACGTAGACCCTACTGATGGTACTGGAGATGAGAACAAATTAAATTGTCTTTACAGATATTGATGAATGCCAGAACCCTGGTATCTGTAGTCAAATCTGTATCAACCTGAAAGGGGGCTACAAATGTGAATGTAGCCGTGGCTATCAGATGGATCTTGCTACTGGAGTGTGCAAGGCAGTGGGTGAGTATTGGCATAAGACTTCTCTATCCCCACTTTACAATGAGGTAGCAAGTGATGTACTGTTTATGCTGTTGTGGTTTTGACACTAGTTGTTGTGTTGTTATCAATATAACTTGTACAGACCTGAACCCTCCTAACACTTTGAATGATGCCATGATACAGTACTTAAAGCTGCCTGACATAAACTGCTTGTGTCTGCTCCCTGGGCAGGAGGACCCTCCCCATCAAGTTGTGGAGGGAGAAGAGGATGAGGTATGGTACAGCCAAGACCTCTGTCAGCATCTACTAGCGAGTGTGGAATGGCAAATACTAAATATGATGACTCTTAAAACTTGTCATAAAAGAACAGTATGTGACCGCATGTCTAGAAGTACAGATAACACTTACACTCTTTTCACAGGGAAAGAACCATGTCTAATTTTCACCAACCGCTGGGATATCAGGAAGATTGGCCTTGAAAGGAAAGAATACATTCAGCTAGTAGAGCAGCTCAGGAACACTGTAGCTCTAGATGCTGATATTGCTGAGCAAAAGCTTTACTGGGCTGACTTCAGCCAAAAAGCAATCTTCAGGTAAATGGACTCAGCTTCTGAACCCTAGTGTGCTCCCCTAAACCATCCCACATTTTACCTAAGATACTTCTCTAGGCTCTGGTAATGAGAACTAGATTCCTGGTGTCCTAAAGACAAAGTACAGTAGATGCAGGTTCCCGCAACTAGCAATGTGTATGCCTATTGCACTTCCTAGTAACTGCTGCTACAGTTGTACAAAAGGCACTCTGTGGAAAGTCGCAAGTGCATCTTCTACATTGTCTGCCTGAGATCTATGTGCAGTATTTGCTGAGGCCTGCCAAATGGTAGTATCTCTGGAGGAAGGGGTTGAAAGCATGTAATTCTTGTCTTCCAGTGCCTCTATTGATACCCGTGATAAAGTTGGAACACACGTCAGAATCCTGGACAACATACACAGCCCTGCAGGAATTGCTGTTGACTGGGTTTATAAGAACATCTACTGGTCTGACTCAACTGCAAAGACCATTTCAGTGGCTAGCCTCGATGGCACAAAAAGAAAGGTTTTGTTTCTCTCTGAGCTGAGAGAGCCAGCTTCTATTGCTGTAGATCCTCTCTCTGGGTGAGTATTTGTCCTGGTTCTCTTGAAAGAGCGGACCTACCAGCTCCTCCATGTCCTGATAACTGACTTAGGTAGTCTTTCTTAGTTATTGGTCATAATTAAGAGTGATACTACACAGTACTATAGTGCATCATACAACGTAAATTCTGCTTCACAGCTTTATGTACTGGTCAGACTGGGGTGAGCCAGCAAAAATTGAAAAAGCAGGAATGAATGGATTTGACAGACAGCAGCTTGTGACAACAGAAATCCAATGGCCTAATGGAATTGCTCTAGGTATGTTGAACTTGTCTCTGTGCCAGAGGTATTCTGGAGCTTTAGCAATTTGTTTGCTACAAAAGCCAAGGTCACCCTTCAGAGAACTATTTTCAGCTTCTGAGAATGGGAAGTTCCTGCATGCCTGGAGACACTGCAACAAGCACATACAGCACTTCTCAGATGCTGAAATGGTAACTCTTCTTGCACTGGTCTATATAGTTGAGGCACAGGCCATTTAGGCAGCACTGCAGCAGCCTTCTGCATTCTGGTATGGTAAGAAACTAAGGCAACACTGCAACTATTCTTGAACCTGTGGGTGTTTCAACTTTTGCAGGAGGCTTTGGAGGTTTTCTCTATGTAGACAGGAAATACACTTGTTTGTTTTTTCCTCCTAGATCTTGTAAAAAGCCGTCTGTACTGGCTTGATTCTAAACTACATATGCTGTCAAGTGTGGACTTAAATGGCCAGGACCGTAGAATTGTGCTGAAGTCTCATATGTTCCTTCCTCATCCTCTTGCACTAACAATATTTGAGGTAAGAATAACTTCCTATAGTTATTGTCAAAGATCCTCTTCTTGCTAGTACGTGACTAGCAATTATGGTGCTGATAGGAACACAGAGGTAATGGGACACAATGACTCTGTCTTCTAGGACCGTGTGTACTGGATTGATGGAGAGAATGAGGCAGTCTATGGTGCCAACAAATTTACTGGATCTGAATTGGTTACTCTAGTGAACAACCTCAACGATGCACAGGACATCATTGTGTATCATGAACTTGTTCAGCCTTCAGGTAACTGTAATACAGTTTATAGTTATGTCAGTGTATACTGGTAAGAAGCCTGCCCTGCTTGGGTGGTGGCAAATGGTATCCCTCCCCTGTATAGCTGTCTGCTTCACTTCTACTTAGGGTGCTTGGAGCTTCTAACACAGGCACCCCCACTGGGGTTGAGAGAAGGTCTAGTTGCAATTGCTCTTTCTTAGGCAGAGCTGGTTCAAATCTATAACCTACAGAGACAAGTAACTCTACTAGAGCAATTATTGAGCAAATAATGATGCTATACGCCTGGAGTATGAAGGCTCACTCCTGTCAATTGCTGTACCAACAGGCAGGAACTGGTGTGAAGAAAACATGGCAAATGGAGGCTGTAGCTACCTGTGTCTACCTGCTCCTCAGATAAATGAACACTCTCCAAAGTACACCTGTGCGTGTCCTGTTGGATACTTCTTGCAGGAGGATGGTCTGAAATGTGCAGGTATGGTACCATGACTAAAATCTTTTCCAGGATGGAAGCAGAAGGAGTAGGGGTACTGAACCTGTTGGAGTCAAATATGGCAGTATAGGCTGACAGCTTTGCATGAGTTAATCTGACGTAATTAATCTTGGAGGGGGTGGTCTTCTCGCATGCTTTAAGCTGGCCCTCAAAGTCTGTAGGTGCAGTTAAAAGTCCATGCTTGGCTTCTGCATCATGATCATTTGCAATAAGACCTTGTACCTTCATGGCTTTCTGCAGAGAGCAAGTACATGCACAAAACATACCAAGCCTCTTTATTGTAAAACAAGGGGTATAAACTAACATGACTCTACAGTGTATAAATGCAGTGTTGAAAAGCTGATAGGCTAATCTTGCTGGCCAAGGAAGTTTGTTTGGACCTCCTTTTGTGGTCCAAACAAACATGCTGCTGCTACTACCCTGAACACTGACTATATGGCAGACTTGTTTGTCCAGTGGAGTGGAATGAGAAAACTGCAAGGTGCCACTTACTATATTGCATGTTGATTCTGACTGCCACAGTTAGAGCGCTGAATGTAAGGACACTGTCCTCAGTTGGCTGCTCTGAAGAGTTGCTATGGGTATCAAAGACTACCTAACCAGTAAATTTGTGGAACCAAAATCTTACTCAGAAAACCTGAAGTGAGGGATGGGGTGCCTTACTGTTGTCATGGCTCTAAATACCTGTAATTCATGCCTGATTAACTGTCTAGCCTTCTTGGAATTATTTTTGATCAAAAACCCTCAGCTGAGGGTGTGCTAGTGAAATAACTAATGTCAGTGTTTCCAATAAAGCTAACAAGCTGCATGATCATTCTGCCATCTGCTAAACATTCACTACCATGGCTTTCATAGCTAAGCCATTGCAGAACTTCAGGATTAACTGGGTTCTTGATCTATAATTAGTTTCAGGTACTGGAACAACTGTGGCTTACACTGAGGCTAAAGATACCAGCACAACAGAAAAATCTCCAACTGTTGGACTAGTTCCTGGAGGTACTGGTCCCAATAACTCAGACTGCTAAACATTAGAGAAATTAAATGCCAACTGACCCACTAGCCTACTTGAAGTTTTCTCCTTTGCATGCAAGTAGAGAACACAGGCCAGGTCATGTGTGTAGTACAAGTACAACAGCTGGAGCATGTGATAAACAGAATTTAGTTCACTTACGACAGTGTGGAACCTATAGGTTCCATGAAATCCCAGGAGTGCTCAGAGAAGGCAAGCAATAAAAAAATCTTTCTACTAATATAGGATGAAGCCTGTTAGGCTGTTCTTGCAGTGTATTACTGAGAAGCTAATATATGATAGCAGCTTCTGGGCTTAGGATGTGCTTGCATTTGACAAAGTCTGCCAGCCTGTCAGTAAGCAAGCTCACTACTTCAAATTCTCATGCAGTATTCAACATCAGTGGTACAACATCTGAAGTAGCTAGAGCTGGAGGAACATCAGCAGCTTGGATTGTTCTTCCTGTCTGTGAGTACAGCACTCTAGCCTTTGGGACCCCTTGTGGTGGGACAAGCCACGCTTAGTCAGGAGCTGGACTTGACCCTACTCCATACTTGCAATCTGTTTCTCTCCCTAAAGTATTGCTGGTGATGGCTGCAATGACTGGCTACTTCGTGTGGCGTAACTGGCAGCACAAGAACATGAAGAGCATGAATTTTGATAATCCTGTCTACCTGAAAACTACAGAAGAGGACCTCACAATTGATATTGGAAGACACAGCGGTTCAGTAGGACACACCTACCCTGCAGTAAGTAAACCTATTAACGTGTCTGAGGCTGCAGGTTAATCCTCAGAGTAGACATAGACTGCCAAATGATATCTGACTTGAGTTTAAGAGAGGTCTCTGCTCTTGAAAGCTGCTGGCTGCAGCCAAACCACTGGGCTGAATCAGCTGAGAACTTACCCTTTTAATCAAGGTTAAAGTTGTAGTAGGCAGCTACTCTCCTATACCTGGGATGGAGTAATCAGTGCTGAATGTGGTCACTAGCCTGCATAACTAGCCCATTTCAAACTGCCATGTAGTGATGATATGCATTGTTTTGTGTCTTTTATTAGTACAATTGTCACTAACTTGTACTTATTTTGTACAGATATCTGTTGTAAGCACAGATGATGATATGGCGTGAGCACTGGATCAGCAATTGCTTCCGTTTACTTGTGTTTTACACTCTTTGGGGATAGTAACCAGGTTTGTGGCTGAAAGACTTCCTCCATTCTTGGAAGAAAGAACATACTTTCTGTACGTATGGAACATGTATGTAAATAGCTATTTTATGCAGCTTAACAACAAATTCTGTAAATACCTGTCCACAACAATTCAGCTTTTAGTGGTTACCGTTTTACCAGTAACCCTTGGATTGGTCAGTCAGTAACACCACTGACCAAATATAAAGCACTTTCCATAGAAAGCCATATTCCAGCCACAACTTGTAACACCTGTACATATGTCTATAGGCCACTTGTAAATATTATTCTTGGAAAATCACTATCAAGCACTTTGAAATACTTCAAATGTAAATTATTGTACACTGTCTTTTTCAATGATTGGGGCAATGGCAATAGGAAAAAACGGGTTACTATGATTGCCAAAAATTTGTAAACATAAGTAATTTTGTATGTACGATTGAAACAATCTTGTCTGTTACCTCTTAGAGGCATACAGGTATGAATGCTCTTTAAGAAACCACTGTAACTCTTAAATGCAGAAAAGGGGGAAAAATAAAAAAAATTTAAGCAGTTAAAGTATTGGTCTCCATTATTATGTTAGCACTGAAGTAAAATAGTGTATCTCCTAAGGTGGAAGCTTTAGTGGGCTACACCACTACTGCCAGCCAGAACATGAAGTATTTCTGAAGTTATTTCAGCAGTACCCCAGACTAAGACAGTACTGACCTGCCAGGTGACTGAGGTTTGTAGTTGAGACTAATACTCTGCAGGGTACTGGACTGAATGGATCTCCTTTCATAGGAGTCCAGCTGGACTCCTAACTTAGGACTGACAGTGGCTAAAAATACTCAACTACTATTGCAAGCTCTTAAGAGGTAGCATTGACAGAGATGCTACGTGGAGACAGGTCAAAGCAATTGTCTGCCAGGTAAGTATTAAGTCCTTGCAAAGGATGTTATCCATGAGCTCACAGTGGTGTCAAGCTGTTAGCAGTTATTCCTCATGGCAATGCCAGTGCAAGTTGGATCTTTGTAGCTGCTACGCCTATACAAAGGAATACAGACTTGGTAGCTAGTCATGGCAGCCTGCTCCTGGAGTCTCGGTGCTGAAAAGCCCCTGTTGCTACATGTGTAATGACAGAAGTCCCCTGCAATGAGCACCCATGAGCTACTGTCTCCTTCCCTGTGGGAACTCAGTTCATTGTAATGGCTCTAAGATATTGATCACTTCAAGTGCTGTAGCCTTTCTCTTGGGTGACCATAGGAGTAAAAAATAAATTGTACAACTGTTCCAGATCTGGGAAGGTGCTATTCATCTCCAACTGTTTAGTACCATACTACTTGAGTGCTGATTTTAGTAGCACCAAGTATGTTCCTTATCCATTGTACATACATAGTTTATTTGTGCAATAGAGAAGGATTAAGACTGAATTAACTTGCAGGTTCTGTGGTCTTCAGGCATTTTGCTCTGTAATCAAGTTTGGAGTAAAGAAAGAAGCAGCTTTTGATCTTCATGGCATAACTACTTGGTGGTCTCCAACTGAGTAAAAGGTAACGTCCCTAGCCATTAGTAGTTTCCTTAATGACAAATTATTTTTCTGGGATGAAGTTATGATTTCTCTGCTGACACTGCAGGATCTTGGCCTTGAATTGCCACCCTGTAACTACTGTAGCAGGAGGTGCTACTTCACTGTTGCTAATCCTTCCCCCTTCAAGGTGAAGAAATTACTTCTGATTGGATGCAGGTTCAAGGCTAAGACATAGTTTGGAAGAAGTGAAAATCTCCTGGCTATGCTTTAGTGATGACTTGTTAAATCATTCTCAATCAATCATGTCTCTAAAATAGTAACAATAAAAATCATTGAGTCAGAACTTGGATCAGTTCCTGGTCTTGGTTCTAATGCCTGTTCTCATTGCAGTTACAGCTGGGATCTGCTCTCTTAATGGTCTTCTGTGTATTGTGGACTCCTTTCTTGACAGATGAGGACAGCTGCCAACTTCTGCAGATTTAAAATAAGTTGTTTCTAGCAAGCTCACTACTCTTTGGGGAGCTGAAGCTTCTAGCCAGCAACCCCTGGCAACTCTTGTCTGTCTGTAGACATTTTCAGTATAGGGAATGCATGTGGACTAAAATGTCTTGCAAAGATTAGGATGTAAGGAGACCTCTAAAGTTTCTGGCCAAGAATACTGTATCTATTCTGCTGAGTACTTTCTGGGATAAAGTGCCTTTCATATCAGCCTAGTATGTAAGGATTATTGGTTATTGGATAGAATTCAACTTTTTCAGTTAGATGTCTGACTCAGGATACTACAAAGTATTTGTGCTGAAATGTGACAAAACCTAAAACATAATTCTCAGTCAGCTTGTTGGTTATAAATTTGCATGGCAGCTAAATACGGGCAAAATGCTCTGCCTTTTTAGTCTTCATACAGAAGATTAACAGCTCTACTTTCTTGCTAAAGTTCATTGCTGTCACCAGTATCATACCAAATGGCATATGGAGTAGACTAATAAAAACACTTCTTTCTGAGGTTAACATTCAGTTGAAGTAGCAACTTAAATCTATTTTGGGAACCTGAGTTAGTTCTTACAGAAACTGTGGGCTCTGGGAACTTGTTTTCTGACTTTAGTCCAATGTGCTGAACAAAGCTTTCAGAATAGTACCTTGGCACTCAAAAGTAGTTTCTGTAGTCTATAGGAGACTTAATGCTTTACTAAATAAAACTTCTATGCCTTCAAATAGCAGGAGATGGGAGGAGTGGGGAATATCAGGCAGTAGCAGGAGATGATATAAGATGGCCTGTACTTAGCTGCAGATGTTGTTTGGCTCTTAACCTCACTAGGTTTATTCTGCCCTGCCCCTCTTCATTTTTGTATTATGAAATCGTTATTTACTTCCACAGCAGGCTTGGAGAGTAGTCAGGGATTCCTTCTGTAAAAACAGATCCAACTTGCATAGACAAATGCCTTACTATCTTTGAACAATTTTTTCCCCTGCCATCTGCAAGTGTTTGACTCTGTTTTATTGCTCTGTCATGTGACTCTTGGCATCTAATGAAGGTGGTCTAGCTGTACTGAGCACTCCTGCAGCAGCCTCTGCCTGTGCGGGTGGCCACTAAATGAATTCTCAGATCATCCTTGTCTCAGCTCCTCTGCTGCAGTCTTGTGGGCTACGAGAGCAATGGGACGATGCTAATAACCTGTTTCATCAAGTGTCACTGTTAAGTTGGCTTTGTATTCCTCTTGAACTTGTTGCTAGTAGATGCATAAATATGGCTTTACTTGGGTGTTGAAGTAGTATTCAAGGTAATGGCATATTTTTTGTTTCCCAGCTGAATGCAAAGCCCTCTGGTTCTAAATACTGCCTATTTCTGTTCAGTGTCTGCTAGCCAGTGTGAGTGCAAAGCTAGTCTCAACTGGCTTTTTCTCTCCCTTACAAATATTCAAGTTTCTCTTAATACTGTCCCTCTGCTCCCACATTCTTTTCTGCCTCCTATTTGATCTGCCTGTGAGCAATAATGTAAAATACCTACAATGCCAGCAAAAACGGAAGAAAATTAACAGGAAGGGAGTTGAAGTTGCTTATCTGATTTGCTTCTTCCCCTTCTGCACCTCATTCCTCTACAGGATAGCTGCAGTGTGCCTTTTCCAAATCTAACTTGTATTTGCTTATATTTGTAATGGACATACTTTTTTTTTCCCTATCGGATCTTTGCTGAAACAGTGAAGATCTGTTTATCTTTTTTATGTAAGTGCTGAATCTTGCTAGATTAGGGAAAAGGTACAGAGACAAGGACCTAGGATGGGAGACCTCAGATACAGGTAAAGTTTACAGCTTCAGAAGCACTCTTCACTCTGTAACCCTGGATGCACGTGAAGGCCTGTCAGTACTTTCTGTAGGTATGCCACAGCATGTCTGTGAAGAAACATGCTCCTATTCCTCCTTTGAGCTGATTCACAACAACGGTTGTATTGTCACTTATTGGAAGAAGATGCTTGAAGAGGTCTGCTCTGTTGAAGTGCAGAAGCCAACTTAATACAGTCCTGACTTGCTGGTTTTCACTTTTTTCTTTCTGAAAAAGCTTCACAATTTGCCCATATCAAATGAAAAAGTCTTAAGAGCAGGTGAGGGATGCAGAGGCTGTGATATCACAGTTAGGTAGCTGAATATCTAGGCTGTTGAACATCCAAAATAAAGACTGTCTGTGGAAAAGACGATAGTCTTAATTCTCCCTTGCAAAGCCCTGGTCAGGACACTTAACATGCCTCTGTCAAGCAATGGAAAATGCTTTGTATCATAAAGAGGGGGGGGGGGGGGGGGGGGGGAAGCACCACAACCTGAACAGACTACTGAAGGCTAACTTAACTAAGACACTCTTTGGTCTATAATGAATTGCTTGAACACAGGAAACACTAAATCAAGACAAATAACTGGTAAAACCAAATATTTAGTAGAAATATTTTTTTTTTCTGTGGAGATTGTCCTCTGCAGAAAAACTAAGCAGTTTTCAGATCCTTTTTCCCCACCTTTCCTAGACATGCTTTCTTGCAGTCATGGAAAGGTTTTTCTGTACTGTCAGTGCATAGATTTAAAGCTGAAATAGTTGAATAGCAACTTGAAAGGATTAACTTTAACATTCAGAACAGTTGTTTCCCTCTGGTGGAAAGTATTTATTCTTGAAAGGTCTCTTGGAAAGGCTGATCATTGAATACAGTGAACGCCAGAAAAATCTAGAAGCAGTGCTGCCTGCTATAAGGTCCCTTTTGTGGATGTGTGCAAGTGAGAAGTGGTGGTTTTGTTTGGACAACTTATTGCTTATTCCTTTTTTTGGCCCTTAAATATACAAAAACTTACCTGTCCATTTAAGTTAAACTGTCTAATTCAAGAAAGTTAGCTTGTGATGTGGTAGTTGCATAATATATTGTGGTTGCAGTTTTTAGCTCATGAACTCAGCAATAGAGTATGTGCTTTAAGAGGCGGTTCATTCCTCTGAGGCCTGGATTGAAAAGGTGCTTAAAAGGCTGTGTCTCATGGGCACTTAGAAATATAAGTAACTTATTTGGTGAGGGGCAGTTAAGGAAAAGTTTTGGTATTCTTAAATTTGGGCTATAGCTACTCATCCCCTGATATCACTGCAGTAAAATTTGATGGATGTATTCAATCCTGTCAAGCAACGCCACATGCGCTGATGGACACATCAGGAACAGTCTCCATAGAGTTATCAAGGGTTGATTATGTCCTACCACCCTGCTTGCTTTTAGACTTTCAACACTGTCTTTCATGATGTCATTCTGTTCAAATTGGGACATTACAGCCTGCATGGGAGGAAAACTAAATGGGTAAAAACTGGTTGGATAGTTGGGGTCTGAGGGTTGTGCTCAAGGGGTTGTGCTCTACCTGGGGGTGGGTAAAAAGAGGAGTAGCATAGGGTCTATCCTGGGATGAGTTCTGTTCAACATCTTTATCAGGAACCCTGAGAAGCACATGGAGGACATGGTCATCAAGTTTGTAGAGGACACCAAATAGGGGGTGGGGGCAGAACCACTGAATACATTCAAAGGCAGAGCTGCTGTCTTGGGGGGACTTGCACAGGTGCAAGGAAGGGGCTATCACAGACCCTGGGAAGGCAGAGCCCTGCAGGGATGCAGGCTGGGGCCAGGCAGCAACAAGAGCCAGCAGTGTCCATGGTGGTGTGAGTAGGACATGGCCCTGAAAGCCAAGGGAGGGCAGGGTCTGTCTCCTCTGCTCAATGCTCATCAGACTACGTCTGGGCACTGCATCTGGTTTTGGGCCTCTAACAGAGGAAGGATGTTGATAAACATGGCCAAGTTCAGCAAACAGCCAGCAAGCTGATCCTGGGCTGGAGCCCTTGGCCTGGGAGGAGGGGCTCTGGGACCAGGGCTGGTTCAGCTGGGAGAAGAGACAGCTTTAGGGGCACCCAGCATGATCCCTGGTGCCAACAGGAGGGGATGGAGGAGACTCAGCCAGACTTCTCACAGCAGTGTGTGGTGGGAGGGCAAGATGCAGTGGAACAAGCTGAAACACAAGAGCCTCAGGCTGGAGATAAGCAGAAGCCTTTTCCCCATGAGGACGGCCCAGCAGTGGGGACGAGGCCCAGGGAGGCTGGGCCTTCTGCAGCCCAAGGGGTTTCATGCCCTGACGCGGTGAAGCCCTGAGCAGCCCCATCTGAGCCCACAGCTGAGCCTGCACTGGGCAGGGGCTGTGACTGGAGACCTCTCCAGGTCCCCACCAGTCTGAACAGGATCCTATGATTCTGTGATTTGTCTGAATACTGAGGAAACAAAGGAATTGATCAACCTTGCAAAATGTTGCTCTTTTGACAATAAATACACTTTTCTTCTGAAAATGGAGGTAAACGTTGTGCCTGTAGATGAGAGTTCCTGTGGTGGATAAAATGGAGGGCAGGCAGTAGCAAACATTCATACCACCTTTGTGGAGAATGGTCTAGGCCCAGTCATTTGAGCACTCCAATCGTTGGCAGCAAGTTTAAGTTCATGCCTACCACATGATGCAGTTTGCCACCTCTTGGCTAAAAGACCTGGTGCTCAAGGAACTTGATTTGTCCTCCTGAGGTGGCAATGATGTTGCCTGGTGTAGTGTCATTGGAAAGTATAACCTTAGAATATAACCTGATTAGAAGAATCAGGTGAATAAGAAAACATTTTTCTGCAAGTCCAGCTGAAATAAATAGTTCAAGAACTTCATATGTCAGTATGTATTTCTGCTTCAGGCTCTTGCAGTCTGCAAGTTAAATGAAGCTTGAAACTTGTTTACTCCCCGCTGAAAGCATTCCCACTGTGTAAGTGGCAAATACTACGAGTTTCTGACTTTCAGCTGGTGCCTCTAGTGGTAAAAGAAATTCACCCCCGGAGCCTTTTTCAAATGATGACACTTAATAAAGCCTTAGTACAAAAATTCAAATTACAGGTGCAATTATTGATGCAGGAGCAACTTGGTCATTCTGGTTTTCCAAGAAGAAACATTGGTTATTCTTGAATTAAACAGCATCCAACTCACTCCCCCCTGACTTTTTTTGGTTGAAGAACAGGACAAAGTAATTGGAGGGGTGGGGTCCATAGAGTTTATCTCTAGTTGTTGGCTGTGATCCCTACACATTATAAAGTTCCTGCTACCAGGTAAAATTTGGCAATTTTGAAATTGTAATATACCTATTATCTTGCCTCAGAAACACAGTTCGAACAATTGCTTGGACGGAAGTGGATAGCTGACAGATTGTAAAATGACCTATGCATAGACAAACACCTAGCTCTTCCTAGCCCTTTTTCTTCTTTGGCAGCCTCCACTGCGGGTGTAATTTATGTAAGTGAATGCAGAAAAAGAAAAGCTGTAAAGCTGCTTATTTACAGAGAGTATAATTCAAATGGTGTCATAAGAACTGCATTTCAATATTTGATACAGTACATCCACTTGAGAGAAAAACCATTCAAAAAAGCCATTTTTCACCATCTTAGGTGCCAGATACAAATAGCCACCACTACTGAAGACTAACATTTTGTAGGCTGTCTTTATAATTCAAAGGTCACATGCGAGCAACAGGCATTCCCAGTTATATGACACCACCTGAAGGTCCCTTGTTGACCACCGAGAATCTCTAGCAGGAGACTATTTAGTGATCCATGTATAAACACAGTTTACTCTGACATGACTTTCACTAGGAGCTACCCCAACACTTTCATCTAGTGTTCAGCACTTAAAAGGAGCCGCTTCAGAGTATGGCCTCTGCAAGCGGCTGTGAAATAAATCAGCATTAATAATTAGACCTGACATTTATTTTGTTTTTCTCCTCGTTGTTGGACACTTCAGTAGCAGTTAGTTAATTTAACAAACGCTATGTGGGACTTTTTTACATGGTACTGTAGGGACAACTGAGAAAATGAGTCTGCCTTTAAATTATTTCAGAATGAGAGGAAGTCAAGCAGCCAACCTGGTCAATCAGAGCTTAACAATCACATTAATGGATCAGTGAAGAATTGAAATAACCACAACTTGTGTAAGTCAATTCATTCTTTTCAGTGAGCTCGCTCTGTTCTCCCCGTAGGGAAGAAGTAAAGCTTCACACTCAGCCTCTGGAGACAGGGCTGAGCCATGGGTCTGGCGTGGGGAAACTAATCATCAGTAGGGAATATTCCAGTGCCTCTGGTGCACCTAGACATGTGGCATCTTCCCCTTTGCCTGCACTCCCCCTTTTAGTTTTTTTGGAAGACTCTTGATGCTCTAAAATAAGGTCTGTAGGACAGAGGAGTACAAGGTGGGTAACCAAAGAGGGATGAGGAACCCTGAGTTCCCTGGTGTTGAAGAGCCTGTTGTGGGCAGTAACCACAGAGTGGTGAATGTACTGTGAGGTGGTGGTCTGGGCTATCTCCTGGTTTTGTTTTTGTCATCCTATACCCTTAGATAAACTTTCAATCTCTTTTGTGTTGACCATAGATCACAGGAAGGAAGCCAACCCAAATTCATAGCAATCAGAAACAATTGCATGGGTAAATCCAAGAACACAAACAAGACATGCAAAAACCCCACTGCTCATGTTGCAAAAGGTAGGGCAACCAAAAAACCCACAAACAGTCTGAGAGGCCTCCATAAGGCCTGCAGCAACATCCTTAGGTGCTCTTTGAAGGATGTGTCCCTGCCAGAGAGTCTGGGACTTATGGAAAGGCTCCAGCCCTCTTCTGAGGGCAACGTACGATGCCTCATCCATCTGTTGGAAAAAAAGGAACAAAGAGTATTAAGCAGGCAGAAAGACATCCTGTATTATTTAAGATTTTCAGAAAGGAATATTAAAAATGGAGCGGTACATTACAGACTAGAGCATAAAATGTTTAAGTCAAAGGTGAAGCTGCCACATTAACTTGCCTTGCAGGGGATCCTTTCAGCATAGGCTGTTACTTCATGAGCTGCATTAAGGGCATAGAGGAGAGGAAAGAAAGATTGCCATTCTCTAGTTTGACTATGAATGAAAGTTCAGAAGACCAGCTAGGCACAGCTCAGCTACTAAAAAGGTAAGGATTAAGAAGGCCAAAACCAGTCAGTAGCAGGGAATATACATTACCAATGCTTTAACTCATTTTGGTGCTTTTTATTTGGTACAAATAGGAAGGAAACCAAATCAATGTCTGTTTTCAGCTTGGCAGATTTATAGCTTGACTTGCTTGGAACTTACAGTTTGCTTTTAAAAGAAGTACACAGACAAGCATACCAACAAACAGCCTAATTTACTCTGTACAATGTTCTTGAGAGAGGAAGCAAATGTGCAAAAGTCACAGAAATTCTCAGCCTGACAGAGAAGAAAATGCCTTACTCAGCAATTTATCTTCTTAAGCACACAAGCTGACACAGTTAGCTACAAAGAGGTATTGTCACAGGATCCCCTGGCACTCCAGAGTTTCTGTGCTCCAGTCCATCATGTTCAATTGCTTAAGCTTTATGGACCTTAGAGGTATGACTAGACAACACAGTCCTGTGCTTTGTAAGGAGTCACAGCTGCCTTCAGATTAGGTACATATGAAAGGCTATTAAATAGCTCTTGTGGTAAGTGAGAGGAAAGTGTATTCCACTCATTCTGCTGTTTGTTTCCTGTTTCATTTAGGGCAAATCTCTGTTCTCTGCCTCAGTTTTTCCACTTGTAACAAGGCACAGGGCCATTGTGAATATTAACCAGAGCTTGTAAAGCTCCAGGGGGAGTATGGGTGCATGCACATGTATACACTCATACACATAAGCACACATGTGTAAGCAGATTTCACTTAAAGATGCCCAATGCCATCATTTAACCAAATTTTAGCAAAGACTTGAGGTGAGTTCTTCTACTGTTCTGCTGTGGCTTTTCCAATAGGCAGTGTAGGTGGTGCGCACCATAAGGACATTTACTTCACTGTTAGTTGTAAGATTTTGCATTAAGCATGTTATGCTTAAGGAGAGAGAAAACAGAAATTACATATGTATGAAGTTCAATCCAACGACATAAATTAAGTGTGTATGTGTTCATTCCACAAGAATGTAGTACGCTAGTCTGAGATGCAAGCAGCAAGTTTGAAAGTAACAGGAAGAATAAACAGAAAATATTGTATCATTCATTAACTGGATTTCAAATAGAGAACCACAGAAAAATCCTTGGAGGTCATCTAGTACAGCCTCCTGCTCAGAGCAGGGCTCATTTCAAAGCTAAATCAGGTCACTCAGGGCCTTGTCTGGGCAAGTTTTGAACATCCAGGGGATGGAGTTGCCATGACCTTGGGGCAGTCTGCTGCAGGGCTGCATCACTCACACCCTCAAGGATTTTGAAGATTTTTTTTGTATGTATCTCACAGTTTGCAACTTAGATTTAGACTTTATTACTCAGTTCTTGATCAACATATCACTAAGATGTTGGTTTATTTTAGCAATGCGTCAGGCTTTCTGGTACACGGCCACAAAACAAGGCATTGTTCTTTGAAAACAGTAATGGACCCAAATGCAGATGTCACCCATCAAAGTGAGTAAGAAAGTGTTATTCTTTGTCACAACTAACGTAATGCTTGTAATGAAAGTAAATGTACTTCAGGACCTGGCTCACTGAGGCTTTTGAGTATATGTTTACATGCTTAAGTTTTCTGTCAACTCACAGCCTCAGTCAGTAGCTCAGAGACTGATCTGTTCATCTGTTCAGGTTACATGGGAAGTTCAAGAATGATCTGGATTTACTTTGTGTTGTTTGGAAGTCTCATATACATGCCTACTGCATTTGTCATGCATTAACATACTCAGTATAAGTTCATTTTCAAAAGTATGAGCAAAGGCCTTAAGGATATAGTGTTAACAGAATCACAGAATCACAGAATGGTAGGGGTGGGAAGGGACCTCTGGGGATCATCTAGTCCAACCCCCCTGCCAGAGCAGGGTCACCTACAGCAGCCTGCACAGGACTGCGTCCAGGTGGGGTTTGAATAGCTCCAGAGAAGGAGACTCCACAACCTCCCTGGGCAGCCTGTGCCAGGGCTCTGTCACCCTCACAGTAAAGAAGTTTTTCCTCATGTTCAGACGGAACTTCCTGTGTTCCAGTTAGTGCCCGTTGCCCCTTGTCCTGTCGCTGGGCACCACTGAAAAGAGTCTGGTCCCATCCTCTTGACACCTGCCCTTGAGATATTTATAAGTGTTGATGAGGTCCCCTCTCAGTCTTCTCTTCCTCAGGCTGAACAGCCCCAGCTCCCTCAGCCTTTCCCCATGGGAGAGATGCTCCAGTCCCTTAATCAGTGTTGCTGACCTTGCGATGGTTCTATTCAGTTTTATAAGACTATGACACTAAGAACATTTTTAAAAATCAAGATTCTGCATAAATTTAGCAAAATCACGATACATTGCTGTGATTGTGACCTTTACATTATTATAATGCTAAACCATCTTAGTCCCAAAGGAGTGGAGGTTTTATCAAAAGTGTAAGTTGAAGGAGAAAAAACAGAAAGCGTCTTGGGCGATTAGCTTATTCACCCAAAAGACAAAAAGTAAAACTCAAATTAATGCAACTTGTGTCACTATACCATTTTGTCTTAAGGACAAAGGACACCAGTGTAGAAGCTGGATGTACTGTACCAGCCTGCCCATCTGTTGCTGCATTAAAAGTGGACAATTGAATAAAATCTGCTATTAGAAAACTGTCTGATGGCATTAAAAAAAAAAAAATCATCAAATTGTTAGCTCTTTGCTAAAGCTACACTATTGAATGTGTGAATGGCTCCCTGACTTGGAAGATAATTATTTTCATTCTGCCTGTCTTAATTCAAATCCTGCACTGCCTGCTCCCTAAGAGTAGGCACATTTCCACCACATTGGTCATTTTTAAAACAGTCGCAATGAAGTGTTTTGCTTCTGTGTTAATATTGCCCTCATGATGCTTTCATTTTTAATTTCTCCAGTGCTACTCTGCCTTCTCAACAGGCTTCTTAGGTCATTAGCAAACACGAGCAGTCTGGGATAATCAGTAATGTAGGAAGCAAGAGGCAGCCTTCTGCCTCTAGGTCACCCCTGTATTGTTGGCGATAGCAAAGCAGGCAAAAGCTTTTTTTTCCACTTTGGAAAACAGTGCTGAGCATTCAAGCTATTGTGGTGAAGAAATAAAACTCACCAGAAAGCCGGGGGTCCACTCCTCACCTAACCTCTACCCCTTTGCCCTGATGGAGTAACGCAAAAGGACCACAGATCTGCCTACAGGAGAACTGAACAAGTGGGAGGGTGGTGTGGCAGGAGACGGCACTTAACCAGAGTGCTGCTGCAGCCTGGCAAACCCTGTGCTGAGTGGTACTTCTGTGGGACTGATCCGGTTCGTGCTGGGGGATTAGGCCAGCCCTGAGGAAGCAGAGGAGCACAAAGGCTGTACAGTTGCTCAGTTCCTTCCCTCACAGCTGGGACCTGTGCCAAGCACAGGCGAGCCCTGAGGATGCGTGCCGTCTCCCTCCCTCCTCCCTGCAGCAGCTGTGCACTCCAGCACCCAAATAAATCTTAATCACTCCATGGTGGCTCTTTTGTTCAACTGTTTTTAAACTTGGAGACCCATTAATGCAGTCAAGTTAACACAGGACTCAGGGCTTGAATCTGCATTGTTGTCTGCTTTGTGCAGTAATTTAATGGGCATGCCAAATGGTAGTCAAACAGCACTAAACCCTGACCAACTTTTTCTCTCTTTTGTGTACAGACAAGTGATTGTACAAAAGGCAAAGCAGAATAGCTTGCTTGCGGTAAAACAAGCTGTAGATTTTGCCATACTGTCATTTCCATCCTAGCTACAATTAATTAAAATTCACTTTGTACAACTAAAAAAGGAGAGGCACATATTAAGATATATGCGTGATTGTACCCAGGCATAACAACCAACATGGTGTGTAGCATTGTGCCCACTTTAGGTAGAATAAATTTTTTTTTTCTGAATGTTCATGAAAGTTTGCCTTATTTTCAACAAAATCAAAACAAAGTTATTTGCTCTGGATAAAGAGGAAAATAGAATGTCACAGATTACAAAGAAATATCATGTATTAGTAATATTTTTTTTTTGTATGGATCCTACTTCAGAGTTAGATGTCATTTCCATTATATTGATGAAACAGCATAAGAATATCATTTTCTGTGTCTGAGATCCTACATGTGTGGTATGTTTTCCTGGAGTCTGGAGCACAGCCATTCCTCAAACATCTGCAGAAAACCTGGAATCCTGGGGCTGAAACCTGGTTTCCTCAAAGTAGCAGCTTTACACCCCCAGTAACAGCCTGAAAGTAACAGTCAAGCAAGTTCAGCAGGGCACATTTTGCAGAAGAGAAGTCTCCAGGATCAGAATAGCCTAAACGGTAATGGTAATGAAGAGATTATTAAAATGAGTCAGTTAAATTTTACAGCAAAAGTTTTCCATCTTATTTAATTGCCAGATAGCTTGTTGCCTACTCCGTGCAGGATACAACACAGTCTTTGCACAAGTGGGAAATGTCTATGATGCTGTAAAGGTCAGGAGTGTATATTTATTGCATAACAATTTAATCTTCTTGATTTGATGGGCTTTGCCACAATTATATCAGCTTAAGAAACCAGTGAAGCTTTAAGGTCACACCCTGAGTTTAGAATATCCCTCAGCTTCAAGGGAAATTTCCATCTGCCTTTAAGAAACGAAAAGAAGTTTTCCTCTGTTTTTCGGGCTGAAGCAATCTATTGTTAGCACATGGTGTTGAATGCCGGAAGGGATTCTCTTACTTGAAATTATGCAAAGAAAGCACATATAACATATTTCAATAGTGACATTCTAAAATTCAGCCTGCCTTGAGTGAAAGAGGACATCTTCGTAGTTTTAAATATTTGGGTAGAATTGTTCATGTTACTTTAAAAAAAAAAAAAAAAATCAAGAAAGTCATTGGAAGCAACATTTTATCTTCTGATTTATTCAGATGCACTGTTGTCCATCCAGTATTATTGTGATACATGAGCTGATTTGGAGGATATGTTGGCTAAATAAGCAGGAAGAGCCATGTTAGTTCAGGGCTTCCAAAAAAACCCTATACCTGAGTATCAAGACCCGTGAAACCAAAGAGCGTGTGATTGGTTTAAGGAAAGGATATGATTTAATTTTTGTTATGTAGCAGAGTATAAACATTTAATGGAAGAAAAATAATAAATACAGGAACGTAAGTCACCAGCAGGAGCAAGGAAATTTGCACAGACCAATAGCTGTTTTGCAGCTTTTGTTTTCTGTGCCGTACATACACCAAAGGCTAAAACTATGACATCATGGATGCTTTGCTTGTGACATGTCATTGTGCCCACCACAGAGGGCAACATGATAAAGCTCAATCAGGCAGTCTGTCACCCAACTGGCAGACAGTGAAATATAATATTGTCAGAGGGCAAGCCAATAGAGAAATACAGACAGAGAGACAATGTTTTTCTGGCCTGTGACCACCATTTTAGTTATGTTAATCCAACAAATTAAATGCAAGAAAATCTGCTTAAAAGGCAATGTTATGTTCCAACTGCCAAAAAAAAAAAAAAAAGAAATTGCAGTTTGGTGCTGCTTCCAAAATGCTAACTATGTGCCCTCTCCATGTGCACACACAAACACACACACACAGAGTAGTTATGTCACACTCAGAAGTGATGCTGAGTTTTCCCTTTAAGTGAAGCCAAATATACAAGTGAGTGAATTAGTGGTGTTAGACCAGCTGGAACTAGGTTTTTCTCAGTCTGGCCCATTTTAATTTGTTCTTTTAGATTGCATTAATGTCTTCTTTTTCTCCTTAAGAAAGAGGGGAAAGAAAATCAGGAAATAGTAAGTTCTCAGTTTAGCATTTCCATTGTCTTTCGTGTTAATGACTTTTCCCATGCTCATGGCTACATCTTATGTTACGGGGCAGCCTATAATAATTCCTCTGAACACTAGCTGTTACGCTTGAGTATTAAGCTGTGAGCTTAAGTCTGCATCAGACAACACATCCTTATTAGACTATTTTCAACTCCTTTTGCACGATAGACCATGTGTTCAAAAATGTTTTATCTATATAGAAATTAATATATAGGGTTTCTTTCCTGCGATTGAAATAAACATATTTTTTCTGTGTTTCTACGGCATAGGAATCCCCAACAGCTAATTGCAATAAGGAGGCAATCTTATTTCACTTTGTACTATTTTAATCATAAAATATGTTTTAGAGGCATTAAATGATTGTTTTATCTAATTAGAATAGGACCATTGTTCCTGTACTTGTAGATTCTTATTCAAGTACTTGTTCTGTACCAGCACAATTCTCTTGTGATTGTATGTCTGTCTTAGACAAGCTGAAAGGGGGTCATGTCACTGAACTGAGATTTTACTTGTTTAACAGAAAGTTTTGGGGTCCTGTAGCTGGTAATGACTGAGGCCAACCACCATGCCACAAAGTTGAATAAGAAACAGGCTCTCCAGGCAATTTCCTGCTCAAATGATTCAAAGATGGCAAATAGGATATTGAAGCAGAAAGTCTATGACCTGATTTACTACCGCAAAGCTGAATCCCTCAGCTAGGCTGTGGTTGTGCTCTCCTCCTCACGGAGTAGAGTGGGTGTCCCCTGACAGGTGGGGAAGTGTGTGTGATGGGTTTCCACATACAAAAACATGCCAGTGCAGCTAAACTGGTGCGAAATTATTTGTGGTCCCTGGGGTTGCTATTCATTTTGTGTTTAAACCTGCCCTGAACTGGCCAAACTAATAACTATGTTCAACTAAAATACGCCTGATTTAAACCTGAAATACATGTGTCCAGACTGATATATCCACCTAATTACACTACAGACAGAAAAAAACCAAATAAACACATCACAAGGGAAAGGTTAGAGAGAACATGTAGGTCTTCGGCTCATCACAGTATGGCTACACACAACCTCAGCTTTGGTGCTTCAGTGGCCCTCAGCCCTTCAGCAGCAGTCTGGGAAATGTATGAACAAGTGATTGCAACTATTATCGACCTCATGAGCCATAGATCTTCCAGCATTATTATTTTTTAATTACTAAGAAACCTGGTGAAAAAGACCAGTACCTGAACAACCAGCCAAGCATGCCATTAAAGACACAAACATGATGGCAGCATTGGTTGTGTTAGCATCACACTCAGTGATGTGGCATCCAACAGGGTATGAAACATAGATTCCCATGTCTGACTCCACACAGCAAGTGTAATTTCAGGTGACTTCATGAGGTTCCTTTAAAATGACCCTGTAAAGTAGCAGAGATGCAGTGAAGGGCTTGGAGCTTGGCACACCACTAGGCAGAGGCAGGAGATGCCACCATCTGGGTGACTCCCCTGCAGGCACACCTGCGGAGCTTAGGGCTCTCCATGCTGTTTCCACCTGCAGGCAGGGGACCTGGGAGAGGCAATTCTGTTTCTCACGGCTCCTCAGGGATAACCAGCAGTCCCCAGGGGTTACCTGAGAAAGCACAGTGCAAGTGACGAGATTTAAAACCTCTGCCATGGCTCTTTCAATTAGACCCTAGGAACATTACACTTACTGGGGAGGGAAGTAATAAACCTGCCCTCGGTGGCTGTTTGGTCTTCTGTCTTTCTGTCTGGCAGGTAGTTGACTAGGGAAGATTACACCAAGTCTGACATGCTTGTACACCTAGGACAGCTTTTAAGATGTTTGTGTCTTAATGAATTAAACTTCATCAGGTTGCTAAGAATGATGAGCCTCTGACTTTTTTGGCCTATTGCTCAACCATGGTTTGTCCATATAAGTCCAGACCTTTCAGAAACCTTTACTACTGTTAATTACTTCTACTCTCCCCTAGCCTCTCAGCCGTACTTTCCATATTCTCTCGTTTCCAGTCTGACTGACACAACAGTTGCTTTCAGGGAATGTAGTCTTTAATTAATCAACTTACTAGCAGATGTTTTCTGCAGGCTATAATTTCTGGTCTAAAAAGACATTTTCCTTAGAATAGAATTTAAGGCTGGTAAAAAAAATCAAGTGGTAGCTGTAAAAACTAGTCATTTCCTCTGTCGCAAACTCCAGCTCATTGTTCCAATGATGTGATTTGGCAGCCAGATCTTTGGGGTCTCTGCTGTGAGTGCCCTTTAGTGTGCCTTCTGATGAATGCTAGAGTGTTGAAGCACATTTGCAAATAAAAGAAATGAGATCACTAACTTATTTTTCACAGTGATGGCCAAACCACAATAGTAGCAATAATATTTTTTCCTCCACTATTGACCATAGTGAAAACTGGAGCAGTAAAAAGGAACAGAGATTTCCAAAGCTTCTAACGAGTCCTCTAAACTGTTCATCCTCCTCTGCAGATCATAGTTTTACATCTATTTACATATAGAATTGAAATGTGTTGGTATAGCCCTAGTTAAAGGTTTATCGATGTTAAGAAACCACAGTGAGCCCCTGTTCCTCAGCTGAGTTTCTTCTAAGTGCTACCATGGTATAAAAGCTGATGAATAACAACTCTTCTGATCTTGAAACAGTTTTATGGATGCATCACCTGCAAGACCACCTAGGGTCCCAATGAATGTTATGGCTGACCCTTAGTACAAGGTTACAGCCTGTGGCTGCCAAAGAAAGCAAAGACATATTATACAGCATTTATATAGCTCTATTTTAAAAGTTATTGAGCCGTTTTGCTTACCACGTATTTATGTAGCTACTGAAGTCAATATCTGTCTTTCTTGCCAAAATCAATCAATCAATCCAATTTATCTATATATCTATTGGACTTTTTGTGTAGCATGGCACTTTCAGCCTTTTGCTGCTTTGTACAAATAATAATAAAAAATGACTGGAAATCTGTGCCACATCTCCAGCATGTGTAGCCTTGGAGAGGCAAGGCCCAGTGTCTTCACACGCTGGTGGCTGTCTGCAAGGGCAGTAGAGCTGGGGACCAGAAGTGGTGGTTGAACTGCTGTGGTTCAAGCTGGTGGAAACAGCAGTGAGAATCTGAGTACCAGTGGCTGCATGAAATCTTAGGTGCTAATGGCATGAGTCCGGGCGAGATCTGCTTTAGTGATACAACCTAAAACAGAACTTGTGGGCTGTAAAATCTGTCTGTTTGGAGTACTGGCTAATCACTGAGCAGCTGGTGGCCATTTCTATTCCCACTAGAAGCTAACAGAAAACTGGAAAACACAGGATGTACTTTTTCCTCTCTTTCATTTCCCTTTTATGCTTTTATGCATATCCCCAGTCCTTTTATGCTTTAATTAGGTCCAACAATGTGTCCAAACAGCCCCTGAATGGGAGTCATGTGAATCTCACATGAGAAATTCACATTTGAGAAAGGCACACAGAAGACAAGCCAGCAGGGAACTCCTGTCCCAGGGACCAGGGTCAGAATTCAAGCTTTACACCCACACCAAGTAGAGGAAATTTCAGTCTGAGTTGAGAAATCACACTGGAATTCCTTTTAACAGTAAATGAAGTTATATCCCTGGGCACTTCATAGCAGGGCACAGATGCTTTTCCTATCCAGTTCAGCACTAATCATTACAATCGTCCTCAATAAAAATGATTGGTATTTAATTGGCTATAGTCACATCCTATCACTTTAATGTTGCTGTGTAGCCTGTGTGGCCACTGTTATGATTTTATTTGGGGCATGTCTGAAGTCTGTAAATTTGAAGGCAGAAAACAACAATTAGGTAGTTAGGACAGGTTGACAACACAGTACGTATTGTACATTAGCAGGGAAAATGAATACAAGAATGTCATATTTATTTTGATGTTATTGATATTTTAGCATAGCCCAAAGCTGCCATAAGAGTAAGAGCTGCATTGTACTAAATAATGGATAGGAACAGGAAAAATGATTCTACCCTAAAGAATTTCCAGTCCATTGGGAACGGAGTGTAATGTAATAAATAACATTCAGGCAAAACATACAATCATAACACTCTTGAAGAAAATGCTTGTTTTATTATCATAACAGCCATGCTCTCCATACTCAGGACTAGATCTATGAACTGGACTGTATATCACAATCCTTAGAGCCACAAAGCTAAACCTTCAGACATCATTCCAAATATCAGAGCCCTGAGCAGTATTAAAAGACTTCCTCCCAAAACAGGGGGAGAGGGGGAGAGCTGGGTATATGTGTTAAGATTTCCCCAGCTTGCCTTCCTCCAGCTGATGACTATGGTGCTCCTGAAGTTTTGCAGACTTCTGGTCATTTTTAAAAAGTCCATAGGCATAAGTTAGCATATGTTTGGTCAAAATCTAACAAACAGGGAAAATGGGAACCAAAGCAGCCATGGTATAGAAGGAAGCATCAGAAACAAAAGTTGGAAAAGCATTTTTCAGCTCCAGGCCAAATAAGTCCAGAGCACAATCATATAACGGATTTGCCATATTTGGATTGATGCAGCTATATTTTAATGAGCAGAACTGGTAATAAGCTAACAGCAGGGTACTGGTTTGAGAATGTGTCTCACAATCATCTGCTCTTCAAGCTGAGACTCGTACCTGCTGGTGCAGCAAGATCGGCTCTTCCCTTTTGTGATGGAGTCTCTGGAGCTTAGAACAGATTTGCCCCTTGAGGATCGGCCACCTACTGGTGTTACTTAGACTTAAGAACATAAGATTTGTTGTTAAGCTTTCTGGGGATATACTAAGGTCACAGACGCTGTATGCCACATAGTGTTTTCTTAATGGATTATTTTTATTGCATTATTCCTCTACGTTCTCTGTCTGTCCTGCTATTATTGTCTGTGAAGTTCTTTTAGATGCTCCTTTGACAAGCTTGATTTCATCAGTACCAACTGCTCCACCTCTTCATTCTTCGACCCAAGAACTGCCTAGTAGGAAACTCCACAGATGGACATGTCTTATGCCCACCCCACCCCTTTCTCAGGATTCACCTTTTTCTTCTGCTCGAAAACCTCAGCCTTCAAAACTCTTCCAATATGAGACACCTTTTTAAAAAAAAAAAAACGACTGAGGGAAAGAAAGAAAAGTCCTTTCCTCCCCACAGCCTGAACCTCTCCTCATTCTCTTAACTAGCTTCCCAGTGGCTAGCTCATATGTATTCTATGAAACCAATACCTAGGACATGGCTGAGGAGGCTCAGTTTGCTCATTTTTGCCTACTTAGGGTGCCTACAATCCAGGTAGTATCTTCCTGTTACCACAGATGTGCAAAGCAGCGCGTACCAGCTCTCCTGGAAAGGTGGGATTGGATACAGAATTATCAACAGCTGTATTAGGATCTGGTTTCTGGAGCTTATGCAGAGTGGAAGAAAAAGACAAATTTTTGATTGGCCAATGTTTATATATGTATTTTTTCACAGATGTTTAGATGGTCTATGCAAAGGCCTCTGAATTCCATTAAAACTTTCTCCTTCAGGGTAGCGCTGCTGATCTTTAAAGCAGGAGTCCCACTATAGGGCTAGAAGTAGAAACATTTGCTATCTATGGTAGAAATACTCTAATTTGGTAGAAATACCCTAATTCAGTAGAAATAATTGCTATTTATATCAATTTTGTATTACTCCTTGTTTGTTATCTGAATATTACTAAATTACAGTCACCAGTAAGAAAACTGTGAAAAAGCTACAAGAGAACAAAAAGCCCAATAAGAAAAGCCTGCCTCATTCGGCTGGAGTTTTAATATAATCCTTCATTTCAGGTTTATAACCAGCAGAAAAGTTGCAATAATGCATTTAAAAATCTCTCACATTCTATGCTAAATTTCTGACAGATTTCAAAGACTGCACAAATGGACTAACCCAGTGCCTATGTTGTCCTGTAATTATGTTAGATATACTATTGCATTATATATAACTTAAGATTCTACAGAGATTTTAAACTGTTTTCCCCCGTCCCCAAGAGCAGCGGCTGAATCACGAGCACCCTGGCCAGACTCCATACGATGTTCAGAAAACGTACATGCACCGTACAGTCCCACAAGGGCCTCATGTTCTTAGTCATTTCCTGCTTTACTCTGCTTTATTGTGCAGTGCTAAGGAGCTGAATAGGTGCTCTCTGCCAGCTGGAGGCAGCTGTGATTCTGTGATGAATGAAGCAATCCATACACTGTGGGAGCCCAAGTTTACTGGATGATATCCTCAGTTGGTGTAAATCAGCTTGAGCCCATTAAACTTAACGGAGTAGCGCTGATTTACTCCCTGGAAAAATGGAGATGTTGGTTACTGTGGAGTGTGGCTCTTAGCAGTTCATTAATGAGGTCTAATGGCATCATATTTTTATACCTCACAGAAACCAGATTTGAACGACTCACAGTCATTTAGCTGCCCTGAAATAAAAAGAGCTATAAAATGTGCCGTAATTCCTGTACTAATCTCTCGTCTATGGAACTGTTGATTCAAACTTGGATGCTTCAAGTGAAGAAAGCCTGGTAATGTCAAATTCTGCATATCCATCCAGTTCTCAAGGGAGCTAAAAAAATGTACACACATTCAAAGACTTTCCACCACACTATTCACAGCCAAAGAATTCCTTTCTCAGAGGACAGGAGAGTTGAGGAAAAGATGTCAGCTGAGCTCCTCTGGCTGATACATCAACATTTACTGGAATCCTTATTCTCTTCAACCAGTTTATTATTCATTTTTAATGATTTATCTGAAGATTACTCAGCACTATGCCAGCCATAAAGGTTCTTCAGGTTATCTTATGCCTTACATGCTCTGTCAGTATTCACTCTCTCAATTCCAAATTACATTGAGAGATTTCACATTTTGGCCCAAGCAGACATGAGTTACAATAGGGAAACATTTCACCTCAAGAGTTACTACATTTGCAATTCTGTGCCAGGCAAACAATTGGAATAGGATATTGTGAGTAGACTACTAGGGTGAGTATTGTATTGTTATCTTCTCCAAATCCTTCGTGAATGCAAACCCAAAATCAGACATACTTCCACCATCACAGTTTGAGTCCCTGAACAGATTGTTACTCTCAGAAGTTAAATCAAATACAGTAAATCGAAAGCACTTCTGATTCCCTCTTACCCTGAGGCACACAAATGACAAGTGTGCACCTGCGACAGGAGGCACCGATCACTTTACTTTTTTCAGTTTTGCTTTTCTGAAATATCTTCTGCTTTTTCTCTCATACCTCATCAGTCAAAAAATCTGAAGCTTATTTTGCTCTTTAAGCCATAATTTGAATGGAGTTAGGTAGATAAAGATGACTTTATGGCAGTAGTGCAGGCTGATAAATTGGCTCTTTGCTCAGGAGCAAATTTCCTTCCTGGACAATGTCCTCTGTTATTTTTCAGGTGTAGAGCGATGAAGGCACATCCTCCTGCGAATTACTTATTTCATACCATGAGGCATGCTGAAACAAAACATTTTTTTTTAAAAGCCTGAAATTCAGAGGGGAATATTATGCAAAAGTCCCCAAACTGTCTTTTGTTTCTCCAGCAGTTCATTTCATTGTGTCATTCTAGTAACAGATTCTCAGTGTGATGGTGAATGAGTTGTTACATATTTAGGTTATGTGCTGCAAGAAGGAGGAAGGGCCATCTGGAGTCTCATGGTAGCCAGCTCCTATGAGACTACTTCATCTTGGCTGTTGAATCAGCAGTACACATAGTAACTGACAAGATGGCACACCAGGATAATGCAAGACATTGTGCTTCATTTTTCTGGACTGCTGCATGGCTTAGGTTTTACACACCTGCAGATGTTTTACCTAATCATGTAAGTGTTTTAAAACCATTTGGGAGAACTCTGTTCTCAGTGCAACAAGTGAAAAATGCCGTAACAAGGACAAGTTGCATTCTCACAATTACGTTCTGTAGTTCTTATTCCAGACGTGCCTGAAAAACATCCCCTCTGACCCAGGGAGCAATCCTCAGGTGTAAGTCAGCTTTACAAGGCAAAGGCAAGGGCAAAGGGGTTCCCTCACCTTCCCATTTCTCAACCAGTAGCAGCTGTAGGCTGGCAGCCTTAGGACAATTTTAAGTTGTGCAGGCTATAAAATGTTTCCTTAGCAGAGGAATATGCTCTGCTTTCTGCTTAAAACTAACTCTTTATAACCTTTCACATGACACTGTTACTGAGTACAGGATCGCAGCATACTATACATTCGAAAGTCATGAGGATAGAAATGGAGCTGGCACCATTGCATGGGTGCACTGCAACACTTCGCTACGTATTTCTCTCAACATTGTTATTTGTATTGTCTCATACTTAGGAATCCCAAACATTTACCCAAATCCCCAGGATTTTACAAATACAGAACAGCAAGACTGTTTCTGCCCTCATAACTTCCTGCCTATGTGCAGATTACGGACAACAATATACGATATAGCAGATGGACAAGGTCACCACACAAGAAGAAAATATCAGTTGTGCCAGGACACATCAGAGGTCCATCTAACCCACTGTCTGGTCCCTGGCAGGGGCCATGTGTGGGTGCCTAGGGAGAATTTAAGGATATTATATTGTGATACTTTGCCAGAATACTCAACCAATCTTTACTGATTGGTCAAGAACTTTCTCACTTAAATGCAGTGTCTTCCTTTATAATGGTCCTTCATGTTTTCTTTTAAGAATTCATCTAGTCCCATTTGTAAGCCATGAAAATTTTAGCATCCACAGCATCTTTGGGTGAGGGGCATCACAGCTTTACAACTGTTGTGCAAAGAAGAACCTCTGCAGTTTCATCTGTTGCCCGTAACTCTGGAAAAATCTCTGAGCACCTCATACTGAACCGTCATTGAACCGTGCACAATCTTGTCATCACCCCACCACCTCAGCCATCTCCTCCCCAGGCTGAGAGCCGTTGCCAATTTAGCCACTCCTAAGGAACAAGAAATGCGGAATTCCTTCATGCAGACAATATGGTCCACATGAGAGTTCAACAGCTGCCTCACCCCAAATTTAGACTGCCTGGGGAATGTTAGGCGCATTTACTTCAGGCCTGCACAGACCATCGATCAGGGCGTGTGTGAACCCTCAGCTCTGTCCGGCCCCATCCATTACACACACACACACACACACATGCACACACGTGTATGCAGTTGCACACATGGCAGGAAGGAGCTGCTCCATGAAGAGAGCAGCAGGCTGGACCTTACACTTGGGGCAGATTATCCCCTGGGGATAACACACAGGGTGGGTGACAGCAGCTGTGGGCAGGCGCAAGATTGTCCCCATCAAGCCCATCCATGGTGACTGGCAGCACAACCCAGAGCTGCATCGGCCCTTGATGGACAACAGGGGCTTGGGGGGCAGATGTGAGCAGGACTTTTAATGGAGTCCGGCACTGAAATGAATTTCTCCACAGAAGCCGAGAGAAGGGGATTAGCAACAGAGCAATTTGAATGTCTCAGCTCCGTGTGCCAGGATACCCTTAGCCTTGCACCCGGCGACCTGACTCAGGCTTTGCTCAGCCGCATCGCCAAGACGCAGACCTGCCCCACAACTCAGCCATGCCAAGTCATGTCCAAAGCTGGCTGTTTCCTACCTATCCACATTTACACTCATGTTTTCTCATACTGCTCGCAGCTGGAGAAATGACAAGATCTTGCTTTTTAACCATCTCGCTGAATTCACTAAGGCAGGGAGCGAGACTGTGTCTGGTCTCATCAACATACTAAATATTATGCTTATCACACAGAGAGCAGCAATAACTCCAGGGTGATTAATTACCTAAGGTACTCCAGCTCTCAGAAACATAGTAAACAATTAATATAATTTAACTTTACAGCTAACACAACAAATTAAAATACAGAAACAAATCCATTTTTTCAGTTCATTAGACAGGACATAAACTCTCCTGTGAACCGGCCTGATAAATGGAATTTCCCTTTAGGGCATTACTGATGAAAAATGACAAGTGTAATATTTCTATCTAGCACTTTGCTGAGATTCTGTCAGCAAATTCCCAAACCTTGCAGTTCCAAACTTCTCTGAGGGAGATTTTCTCTTTCAAGGCTCTTATTAGGAGCTCCTTCCCTCCTAAAATATATTGGGGTTCTGACATTATGGGGTTGTCCCTGGAAATGCTCTAAAAACCACAAGGTATTGCTCCTCCTCAGGAGACCAAGTCTGGTTCATTAAAAATAAAATTTTGATCTCATGGGTAGATAAATGTGCTGTGCAAACATTATACTGAAGTGCAGAGAATTCTTTAGCTGAACTGACATTTTATGCCATAAAGACCCAATGTTCCTATGCATCTAAACCATCTGCCTATTTATACCGCCAATCACCATGGTGTCCAGTCACAACAACAGGAAAAAAAAACAAAAAACCACCTCTTGGTTTGTCAGTCATCATTATCAGTATGTATGAGCCATCGGATCCTGTTTGCATTGCTCATGCAAGTAAGCTCTACAGCTCCCAGGGTGCTGCATCTGCAGTCTGAATGCCTAGTACTCACTTCAAACTAGAGACAACATGCAACGCTGAATCCTTAAATGCTTCCTCCACTGGATTTTTTTTGTTAACGTTGGTTTTTAAGGTGGAACTCCATTGGGAGCTTGCATAGGCAAAAGGCTAAAAGGGGATTTGTCTGTCAGTGACCTATTAACATCTATTACTATGTCTTACACTGTCTGAGTATCAAGGCATCAATTCATCTTAAATGAACTAAAAATCCATCATCCCAGATTCTCCATCAGAATAACTTGTTAGAGCCACAGCTAAAGCTGCTTTCCCTTCTAGTATGCACAATTGATTTACATTGGTTTATTTGGACAGAGGATCAAGCTTGCAGAAGACTTGCTTCTGCTACCACAGCTGACTAGAGGGGTGGCAGCTTTAACTTGCGTAAATCCAATCAAGGATGGACTCTATGTGCTTCAAATTCAGCTGAGGCTCAGGGAGCAGTCTAACCCACCTGCTTTCCATTACTACCTAACACAGCACCTAAATTAGTTAGCTCGTTCCCCCCATGCTAACCTGGCTTGTGCTGGTGGTCCTTCCCTTGCACCCTGAGTTAGGGACTGAGCTACCCCTGCCCATTCTGAGGGCTACTCAGGGATACAGGGGCAGCCACCCAAATTTGGTGCTGGCCTCCCAAAGAGACCTGAAAGCGGCCATCTGGGCAGTGTGGGGGTTGGGGCCACAATGGTGCTGCTGCCTGGGAGGCAGAAGACTGTGGGTCCCACACTGTTGCTGCTGGAGGGAGATGGTGGCAGTGGTGCAGCTGAGGAGGCAGGTCCCCCTCTGCTTGCCCTGCAGGCCCTGGCACTCTAAACTCCCTCCCTAGTGCCTTGTAATTTGGACACTTAAATTAAGTGGACTGATTTATGCCATCTGCCGTTAAATGTATTATGCGTGTGTGTGTGTTTCTTTAATTTATAAATTAAGCTGCAGTCAAGTAAATGGTATTCCTTGTATGCTGCTTCACTTACCAAATTGGCTATAATGTCTTTTCTGCAATCATAACAGTCTAGTCCCTCTGGACTTAGGCCAGCCTAGGATGGGTATTCAGATGCTCATATCTGAGGACAAAAAAAAGCAGAAAAAAGAATAAAAAAAGAAAATGGAGGGAATCCCTGAGCTAAAGAGTTATTGCTAGGTTAAGATCAAGATTTGTCTTAAAGCATAGTTTATAGGAAAACAAAACAAACTGCAGTTCATAACTCTGAGCACAAAAAAAAGCCAGGACACTGTAATGTATGTCCAGGTCCCCTCCTATTCTCCAGGGTAGCCAAGGGGTAACACATGTCCCCCCAAAGGTACGCAAGTCACTGTTTGTAATGGAGCATCACAGGCTTTGGGAGAGGCTGTGGTCACCAGTGACAGACAGGAGTAAGAAGATGCGTGTGTGACAAAATAGTGGGAACATCTGAACTGCCAGAGCCTCAACCAACAGTGCCAAACGGTGATCTAATTCTAAGAAAAAGACTTTTTTTGAAGTCAAGCATGTCACTCCAGTGCGTGTGTGGCAAGTTTAGAGCTGCCCTGTGATGCTTTATGACTACCATGTGTTGTCCTGCCTCCAGCAGACTCTGTGTGAACATGTTGATTCATCTCAATGGGGAGACATGGAGGAAGAGCCAGGACAGAGAATAATAGCTCTGGAAGGCGCCTCTGCAAAGGTTCAGGAAAAAAAGACTAGGAAAACAAAGAGAGAAACTTTGTCTTTAAACATCTCCCATCCTTTTCAAATTAAGCTTTCTTCCCAAGGCCTGCAAAACCCACCACAGTCCCAGCAAATGTGAGGTAGCTGATGAGCTGTGGCTACTGCTTATCATAGGGATCACAACGATTTCACTCCCACTGTAAGCCTTCTCCCACATGTGTATTACTTACCTCACCTCTTGCTGTAAACTCCAAACTTAATTATTTTTGGATGAATGGTGTTGCTTTTTGTATTTCCTGGGGTTCTTCAGTGAGGATGAGTTTTGGTGCTTTTTCATCATCTTCCCTGTTCTTTGGTGTTCAGTCCATCGGTATCCCTTGGCTGCAAACTATCACCCCTGTGCTGCCTGCTGTCTTCCCCTACCGTGCCACCGGTGCACGGAGTCTGAGCAGCTGTGTCACCAGGTCTAGGTTTCCTTACTGCTTTCAACCAGGAAAGAGAGCAATCCAAGAAGGTTTCTTGCCTGGCTTTGTTCTCTACTTCAAACATATTAAAGCTGCCATTTGTGGTGATGTGTTTGTGTTAGTGGTGACATGCTTGCTTACATTGTCCCCAGGAGTAGCTAAAATCCTGTGTGCAACTTGTTGTCTTTATACCATAGAGTAGTAAAGAATCACAAAATGGATCATTTCCTCTTTCAGCAAACAAGGGAAAGTGTAAGGAAAAGAGTGCTGTGCTTAAACACCCTCTTTATCACTCTCCTGAGTCTTAGAGTGATTTGATATGTCTTCCCGTGTTGCCCTGCCTGCCTGGCTCCTCACTAAATGATCGAAGACAAATATATCTGTGTAACAGTGTTTGTTGGCTTACCTGAAGTCTCCTTTTCCTGCTTTCTCTGGTCCTTCTGATCTGTAGCCACTGCTCCCTATCATTTCTCCTTCACACTTAGCTCCCTCTACAATTACCTAAAGCTTGGCATCCCACACTTTTCATAGCTAAATTATGCCTGGCAGATTACTGAACACCTTGACCCCACAGAGCCAAGTTTTGTGGTGACAAGCCATACACGCACGTAGGAACTACACTGACAAGCCAGTGGAGAATTAAGCTGGTAACAAAGTAAAACATTGGATGGAGGACAGTTAATGAAGTAAGACATAACATAATATAGTTAGTGAAGCAGAATGGTGACAGAGAACTGTCCTTCAGGGCTCACATGTCCTAGCAGAGGATTTTAGCAAGTAACTGAGAAAACAAGCTGTTTCGTACATATTGTGGAAATCACTGAGCAACGGGACATGAAAAAGTCTATTGGACCATATGGTCTCTGAGGCAGGAAAATATCACACATGCATGTTCTGGAAAGTGCCTGACCCACCACAAATGACTGAATAATCAAAAGCCAAGTATCGTGCTGGAAGAGACTTCCTGGCCATTAACTTCAGCCCCTTGGTCCTGTAAGCATCACCAAAAGCCACATCAAAAAATGTAATGTGCAGCATAATTACACTTTTTCTTTGCTTTCCAGCTCCTCAAGTAGATTTCAAACAAGGATGCTGACAACTTAGGCAAATCACCGTTTGCCATACTGCCAAGATCCTACATTAGCTATTATCAGTTAGTTATGTCTGGCTTGTTTCTCCCAAATCTCCCTCATTTGTGAATGAACTGTATACTTCCCCAGCTGCATTTCTCATTATCCTTTTTGCTGCTTCAGGCCACTCTGTGCCAGCTTGTTCTGGAAAGCTTGCTTGCTTGCTTCCTTGCTTGCTTCCTTCCTTCCTTCTGTTTTGGTACACTGAGGCACCACATGGACTTTTGCATGTAGCTGTAAAAGCAGTCCTTTGGGGATGCTGCCCATAGAGGAGGCAGAGGGGAGCCACTGCAGCATGGTTCTTGTCGAGGTTTCTGTCTCTAAACAGGGACAAAGAACAACAGGGAGAAACATCAGTCTTTTTGATGAAAAAAAGATGGAGAAATTCTCCTCAAGTAACTACACCAAATTTTGGGTTTCCCCTACCTGTGGATTCAGTGATCTAACCCACAGTTATCCACAATAGCAATGATGTCATGTTGCTGCAGAATATTTGCTAAATACTGTCTTCCAAGCATATCTGAAAATAATCGTCTTGTATACGGAGCTCTTAGATCACACAGCAACTCCAGTTTGACATAAAGCATCATGCAATTAACCTGTCATTATAGCAAAATTAGCATTCATAGTTGCTAAATAGGGATTCGTGACCTGTTTTGAAAACAGCAGAGCACTGTGTATTTTCTAAAAGAACTAGTTTTCAGGACGATTTTCTAAATAATATTTGACAAAGGTGGTGATTAGGTTAAACAGGCATTTGGTGCTCTCTTACATTCAAAAACCTTCCATGGTCATGCAGCTCTACCTGTTTATTTCTCTTGCCAGCCTTTGAGGTTAGGGCAGCAGAAGGGAAGAACCTCTTTTTTGCCAGAAGTCAAAATCAAAGGAAGATTTTCAAAGGTATATTCATTATTTCTTCAGAGGCAATATCAGCAAAAGATCTTTTCTCTGTCTTGCTTACTCTCCAAACAATGACAATTTCTGAGAACACCAAAGAAAAAGAAGTTTTGGGTATTGCATTGCATCGAGCAGAGGAGTGCACAGTTCAAAACTGAATTCTTCTCCTCTAGAAAAGTTTGCCTGTAAATCAAGCCAGTACTGAGCAGTCTGTGGTGAGAATGGGAGAATAAAAGATAACCTGTTAAAAACACTCATATATTCATGAAATGCCCGACAAACTCACTGTATTAAAGTGATTTACAAATGGCACATGGTTGGAATAAGGATAGCAATCTTGGTGACAGATTTTCACACATATGGATAAATATGTGTGTGTACAAACACACACACACACGCACACACACACACACACACAAAATCTGGCTAAAATCCGGGTTACAAAAGCTTCCTCTGCCCCTAAACTGATGTGTTCTTTGGTATGCAACTTTGTAGATTGAAAGCTTTATTATACATCCATGTTTGTGTTTGGAAAATATCTCCTGGAATTTAAAATCACAATTAGGTCTGAATGAAGCATTTCAGTAAGGAGCGAAATCTTTCCTTCCACTGCAAAAAGTTATCTAATTTCCTCTGAAAAGTCCCAGGAGCAGCTTGTTTATCTTTAACCAATTTTTCTTGTGTGTAAGGAAACTAATAATTTTTCAGCTAAATATTTCAATTAGTATGCTAAAAGCAGAACACCGTGAACTTCACAGTGACAGAGCCTATTAGAGTCTCATAATGAAACTAAGAGTTGAGCCCTCCAGCATCCTGTGGGTAGGAAAGTCTTCATGAGGTGTATATGCGGCTGACTCAAAACTGAAGAGTGCTGGTGTCACTGATTTTATAGAAAGACCTGCTGCTGTGGAACAGCTGAACAGACAGGACCAAGGGAGTACAATGCAGATACAATGTGGGCAGAGAAGGGAGCAAAAACCAGCTCTAGAAATGTCAGAAAAGCAGAGGCCAAGCGGCTGCAGTCCCAAACTGATACGGAGAGGTATGACATGCATATGCATGAAGCAAACAAAATTTCACAACAGCTCAGCCTTAGAAAATCCACTATGGATTATGGACTTACAAGTATAGGGTCAGAAAATTCACTTCAAGGAGTGTGGCACCCCTTCTCCCCTCCTCAAAGGTAAAGCTCAGGCTCTTCTGTGAAGCTGGATGTGCCCGTGAGTACACTGAGGTGGAGGAGGTACATTTTCAACCCCTATGGACTTGGCAGGTGCCAGGCTGTTCTTTCAGATTCGGGATGTAGCATACCATGAGACCTGCATGTGAGGGTAATTCAGCTGCAAAGCAGCAAGCAAAGGTTCAGAAGACAGATGAGCTGTGCTAATTTACTATCGCTTAGAGTGCTGGGATAGGAAAGGTTCAGGAGGGGCAGTTACACTCAAGGAAACAAGAAGGAACTACGGAAAAAATTACTACAATGGACATGTTTGTCAAGGGACAGAACTTGTAGAAGACTGTCAGTGGTCTTCAAAAATATTCCTGGATACATGCCTTGCATTAAGCCCTTTCCAAATCTGCATGTTCCTGTTGCATGTAATGTGCATTGAATGAGTTGTCTTTTTTCCTATTGGTAGCTGGTTTCAATAAAGTCTACATAAAGAATCAGTAGTTCTCAGCACAGTGTGTGACAGAATGCATAAATCAGGAGGAATGCCTATCCAGAGGCCATGGCACATGTATCTATCGGATCGCTCTGTAACTGAGTCCAACACAACTCACCGTTATACCACCAAAAAGGAATCCAAGGTTCAAGGTACCTCTTTATTTTGTCATTATTTTTCTTTTGCAAGATCCTGACATATGGATCATCATAAACTATGTCAGGTTGAGATTTGTCACCTGGGTGGCTGGTTCTTGCTAGGGATGGGAGGCAAACAAGGAAAAGGGAGGAAGTGTTGACTGGAACAGTACCAGGATGATACAGCTTACAGACTCAGGAGGAGCTTTGCATTTCACGGGACATGTGAGAGCCCAACCCAACACAGGATCCTAAAGTCTGAAAAGGGAATGCATGCCATGCTGCTCAGCAGGCCAGGATTGGCTGCGTGGACTGAGAGACTGCTGTTCTTCAGGATGGAATTTCATCTATGGCTTCCACTTTGCAACTTTATTACTGTTGAGGTTTACATGGCTTTCACTAGGTGTAGTGGCACTATTGTTTGTGCAGGGTCCTTCCACGTTAAAAAAAAAAAGAGCACTGCACACTGCCAGACAAAAGTGCCTTTCTCATATATAAGAAAATAGCCAAACATGAAAAAAACCCACAAGAGTAAATTCCTGAGAGAGAGAGGAAGTGCAAACACTTTGTATAAGCATGTCCATACTTTCTCCCTTTTGGCAGTACTAAACAAATTCTCAAAGCAAAACTGGCAGCTGAACTCTGTCAGCAAGAAAAGTGCTTACTCCGATAAAGGTGTAATGCTCAGAAAACATAAAGCCTGTCAATTGCACAGGCCACCCCCTCACACGATTAGAGGTGTGTTACTGTCATGGTATTGTCTCTGCTTCCAGCGTATTTCCAGCTTCTCTACATACAGCTGATATTCATTCCCACTCATTAAGTAAAATTTGTTCTTGCTGCTGCTGTTGTGTGCTTTTTAATGTTTGTTTGTGCTCTCTGCAGGACTGGGACCAGCTGCCTGTGTCTGAAGAGCTGCTAATGTTTATGAATGAGCCACTGCACACAGTAAGCAAAGCACGGTGGAAAGCCCAGCAATGTTCAATACAGAAAATACTGGTTGATTCTTCTGCTGCTTGTTTCCAGGTTAAATCACTTTGTTCTTCAGCATTCCACCTGTAAAAAGGGGTTATGAACTCATTAAGCTAGAGGAATATGGTACTGTTCTTTTTTTGTGTGTCTCTTTTTCATATGCATGTTTGCTGCTGTAACACATGCTAGATATATCTATTTCCCCACAGTTTTTCTACTCACATCAGCCACCGAACACATAGCTATTTCTGGATATGTAGCCTGCTGAACATCACAGGTATCACTGTTGAGTATGTTGTTAAGACTCAGGCTCGTGGGTCGATCCCCCCAGTTTAGCAAGTCATTCCACGTAAGCAGAACTGTGGTCTCTGTCCATACCCATAACATGTAGCAAACATAAGGCATTGAATTTATTTAAGCTTGCAATGCAAGGGGGCTAAGTGAAAGTTGCATTAGTTTGCATTTGCTGTGGGTTCAGAGCTTGTGTATGGACAGCCTCCATGGCTCAGCTGGTGCCTACTGATCTCATATAGAATCACAGAATAGTTTGGGTTGGAAGAGACCTTTAAAGGTCCTCTAGTCCAACCCCCCTGCAATGAGCAGGGACATCCTCAACTAGATCAGGTTGCCCAGAGCCCCATCCAGCCTGACCTTGCATGTTTCCAGGGATGGGGCATCTACCACCTCTCTGGGCAACCTGTTCCTGTGCTTCACCACCCTCATTGTAAAAAACTTCATCCTTATGTCTACCTTGGTAACTTTGCCCGTGTCTCCACCCTCAAGCTTATGTGCATTCAGATCATAGAAAGTACACCCAAGACTGTTTGGGGAGCCTCTCTGCAATATGGTTTCATCCTATCTAATGTTTATGTTACCCTGTTTTCCATATTAGCTCTGTTCTGTCCACTGTGGGACTAGCTAGCTCTTGTATGGGTTGGGAGATACCGGGTATGCAGAGAGGCAATTGCTGTTTTCTTTTCCTAAGTGTAAGAGTGCTTTATGCCCATATGTCCTGTCATTGGCAGCCTTTGATTCACTATGGTATCCCTCTCCTCATTGTGTCGGTGTCTGTATATGTGTGTGAGGCAACCCATTGCCTTCACAGATCTCTCTTACTGCTGTCCATCCCTATGCAAAGGCTTGCTTGCCTCTTCTGGGATTCCAGAGAAAAGCTAGCTTGCATGTGCATATCTTCTTCTGAAGACCCTTCTCTTTATTCTTTCATGTAATGGCTGCTGTATAGCAATTGTCTGAAGCAGATCCAGATTAAGACAAAACAACCCAGGATCTTGGCTCTTGGTCTCTTTTTACCTCTCAGGGACTGCACGGGCTAAAGTCCTTGGATTGCACGTGGAGTCAAAACACAGGGAAAATTAGGACTTTCTTTCTCTGTCTGATCCTCCCCATGTCTCCTATGTCTCACTTCATCTCTCGTTACAGCATGGTTTCTTCAAAATAGTGAATCAATATTTTCTGGCTTTCCCTCTCACAGTTCATTGCAAGATCTTAGCCAAACCATACCCCTCAAACAACACACATCTGCGCTCAAGATTTAATAGAACAGGCATGAATCCATTACAATATCATCTATTGTTGCTGCCCAGAGATTTGGGCTCTTCCTACCCTCTGCTAGTTATAATTTATCAAAAGAACTATTTTATTCTCTTATTCTTTAACACCATCTGGATAACAATACTCCTTGTAGTCTTCTGATAGTTTCAGATGTGCAGTTTAGGGCAGAATTCAGACAGTTTTCAGCTTTGTAGCCAGAATCATACCTTGAATGTGCCTAGCGCCTAGTAAGAGCTGGTACGTACACAGACGCCAATGCACCTCACATGATGCATTGTTTAAGAGCTGGGGTAAGTTGCTCTGGACTTTGGCTGACTAGCTCCCGCTGTGTTCCTTGTGGGTAATTCAGCCTGAGTATGCTTTTAGGTGACATCATGACAGAGATATTTCCCTGCAAAAGCATCTAGGGACCAGCTACAGTGTCCTGGTTTCAGCCGGGATGGAGCTAGTTTTCTTTCCAGTAGCTACTGTTTTGGATTTAGGATATGAAGAATGTTGATAATACACTGATGTTATTAGCTGCTGCTAAGTGATCAAGGACATCTTCCATCTTCCCAAGTTTTGCTAATGTGCAGGTGCAAAAACCTGGGAGGGGTATAGCCAGTATAGTTGACCCAAACTGGCCACAGAGAGTATCCCATACCATAGACGTCATGCACAGTATGAGTGGGGGTTGGCTGGTGGGCCAGATCTCTCTTTTTTCCCTTTTTTCCCTTTTTTTGTTTGTTCTGGCCTTTTCAGTCGTTCATTTGGCTGTTTGTTCCCTCACTCACTCTCTGGAACTTTGCTGTTCTGAGATAGGTGCTGGGGAATATTCCTGTTCCATGTTTGCTGCTCAGGATGGGCTGTATCGGTCATCGGGTGATGAGAAAAATTGTGCATCGTTTGTTTTATATATTCTATTATCATTTTATTATTATTATCATTATTAATATAGATATTTTTTTCTTTGCTATCCTGGTGAACTGTTTTTATCTCAACCCATGAGTTTTCCTTTGTCTCTGATTCTCATCCCCACCTTTCCAGGGAGGGAGGGAGGGAGCGAGCGGCTGCGTGGTATTGGGTTACCAGCTGGGATTAAAAACGTGACATACAGTAAGCATTGCGCGTTTATCTGTTTAAAAAACTGCAATTTACAACAATCAGCAGAAGTTCACTGTGAGAGGGAAGAGATAGCATGGAGTGGCAGAGGTGGAAAGAGATACCAACAGGGACCCATTGATACACAGTCAGCGATGGTAGATCATGTAGCTTGTTCTAGGTTCCTGGGCTCAGGTATGGTGCTGCAGCCATCAGGTACACCCCTGGGACATACATTACTGCTGTTACCCTGGTTGACACAGTCTAACTGCTCAGGTACCAAGCTGCCAACTTAATCCCAGTCAGGTTTTGCAGTCTGTCCCTCTGTCTCTTGCCTGTGTTTGGAACTGTCTCTCTCTCTGCATTCTCTTTCCTTGTAGGTGCAAGCAACACTGATGCATGGAGGCATGGAATTGCACAGGCACATGAGCTCCACTGTAACATGTGAGCAGGAAGAGATGTGAGTGGCTGGGTGATGCTGATCACCTTTCAATCATCCTCTCTTCCCACTCAGTCTGTCCTTTCTAAGCACCCTCTGAGTTGCTGCAACAGCAGGGTTGGTGTGTGGAGAAAAACAAAAAAAACCACCCCAAAACCCAAACAGAAATAGAGAAAGCAAAAAGCGGGGAAGCATTTGCTCAGCAGCAGCATGGCACTCTGAGGGCTGAGAAAGCCTGCCAGGGTGGTAGGGTGCAAAGATGCCTGAAATCATAGAGCAGGAAGGATCCTCTTGCTCACTGCTACTTGCATTTGAGTGTAACTGAGCTGGGTGATGACGAAGGGTAGAGTGAAGGTTGCTTCAAGTCTGAGCAGATCTGGTATTTTGGCAAAGCTCTAGCTCAGGGTTTGTTTTTTTCTTTTTCTTTTTTTTTTTTTGACAAACACGCTTTATAAAGAACTGGTGTGCGGAGAGGCAGACAGAACAGAATCCTAATTCTCCTATTACCTGAGTCACCCCTCACAGTTTTAGCAGACACTGCAGCCAGTCAGTCTGCCCTCAGCCCTATTATGCTTTTTGAGCACCCTAATATGATAAACAGGACATGAATAATTATTACATTTTTAATAATCACCATTAGCAGTATTTTCCACATTGTCAATATAGCTTGACAGGTCACTGGAGGTTAGTGAAAGAGCCTGGCTGGACCCTTTGAAACAAACCCCCATGTAGTTTTTCAGTGCAATTCCCTACGGATAGCTGAGCATGTTATTTCAAGTCTCCAAGATGTTAAAGTAGTTTGAGTCACACTTTTTAGCACAGTGGCAGAATTACTGAGTGAAGTTCTAGGGTCATTGTTCAAGTAGGTCACAATATATGATCTTACAAGCCTTTCCTGACCTTAAAAAACTACTAATCTATGAACAGTTCCTCTAGCGAGGTAGGAACTAATCCACTGAGGCCTTACAGAGCCATATAAATTCTTTAAGGTAATTTTAATTAAAAAGTTCTTATGTTTTGTAACTGAGATAAAGCAAGTATACTCAACTCTGAAGCTGATTTGCTCAGTGAAAAAGCATTGCTGTTATACAGCCCCCTGTCCTGGGAGAAGTCAGTACTCCTTAAGATGAGGACTTATGAAGAGTCATCTTCTTATGACCCTCTTCCATTCTAATTATAGTTTTCTCTTGTGAAAATATTGTTCTCAGGAAGCCAGTATCCAGAGCACTGTCTGGCTGATTGGACAGCATTCTCCATTGTTACTGGCTGCCAGGATTTCATGTTTCTTCTTCTACCCATAGAATCACAGAATCATAGAATATCTCAAGTTGGAAGAGACCCATAAGGGTCATCGAGTCCAACTCCCTGCTCCTCACAGACTACCTAGAACTAAATAATATGACTAAGAGCATCACCGAGATGGTCCTTGAACTCTGACAGGCTTGGTGCCGTGACCACTTCCCTGGGGAGCCTGCTCCAGTGACTGACCACCCTCCCAGTGAAGAACCTTTTCCTAACGCCCAATCTGAACTTCCCCTGATGCAGCTTCATTCCATCTCCTCCAGCAACAGCTGGTCACCAGAGAGAGGAGGTCAGCACCTCCCCCTCCACTGCCCCCCTTGAGGAAGTAGGCTGCACTGAGGTCACCCCTCAGCCTTCTCCAAGCTGAGCAAACCAAGTGACCTCGGCCACTCCATGTAAGTCTTGCCCTCGAGGCTTTTCACCATCTTGGTCACCGTCCTCTGGACACACTCTAATAGTTTGATGTCCGTGTTATATTGAGGTGCCCAAAACTGCACACAGTACTTGAAGTGAGGCCACACCAGTGCAGTGTCGAGAGGGACGATCACCTCCCTCGACTGGCCGGCTATGCTGTGCTTGATGGACCCCAAGACATGATCGGCCCTTTTGGCTGCCAGGGCACTCTGTTGACTCATATTCAAACTTCCTGTCAACCCAAACCCCCACATCTTTTTCCACAGGGCTGCTCTCCAGCCCTTCATCCTCCAGTTTGTACATATAACCAGGATTACCCTGTCCCAGGTGGAGAATCTTGCACTTGTTCTTGTTAAATTTCATGCAGTTGGTGATTGCCCAGCTCTCTAGTCTATCCAGATTTCTCTGTAAGGTCTCTCTACCCTCGAGAGAGTCCACAGCTCCTCCTAGTTTAGTATCATTGGCAAACGTACTTAATGTGCATTTGATTCCTGCATCCAGATCATTTATGAAAACATTAAAGAGCACTAGCGCTAAAATTGAGCCCTGGGGAATCCCACTGTTGGCTGGCTGCCAGCCTGATGTAACCCCATTTACTAAAACTCTTTGAGCCTGACCCATCAGCCAGTTGCTCACCCAAAGTATTATGGACTTGTCTAGCTGTGTGCTGGACATTTTCTCCAGAAGGAGACTGTGAGAGGCAGTATCAAAAGCTTTGCTAAAATCAAAAAACCCCACATCTACTGGCTTCCCTTGGTCAACTAGATGGGCGACCTTGTCATAAAAGGAAATTAAGTTAGATAAACAGGACTTTCCCCTTGTGAACCCATGCTGGCTATGACCAATGACTGCATTGTTTCTCAAGTGTTTTTCAGTAACTCCCAGAATAACCTTCTCCATAATTTTACCAGGCACTGAAGTGAGACTGACAGGCCTGTAATTGCCAGGGTCTTCCTTCTTACCCTTCTTGAAAACTGGGACATTTGCCAGCTTCCAGTTGACTCGGACCTCTCCAGACTCCCAAGACCATTGAAAAATAATGGAGAGAGGTCCCGCAATAACATCGGCCAGCTCTCTCAGTACCCTGGGATGAATCCCATTGGGCCGCATAGACTTATGTGCATCCAGCTGGAGCAGCAATTCTTGGACAACTTCAGAGTCAGCTGGGAGTTTATCATTCCCCCAGCCACAGTCTTCCAAAACAGGGCTCCAGGGGTCCCAGGGCCCATCATTGGTGTTGAAGACAGAGAAGGCGGCATTAAACTTCTCTGCTTTGTCTATGTCCCTATTTGTGAGGTGACTGGCCTCATCAAGTAACGGACCAATGTTATCTCTGATCCTCCTTGTGCTGTTAACATATTTAAAAAAGCCCTTTTTGTTGTTGTTCACAGTGCTGGTCAGCTTGAACTCTAATCAAGCTTTGGCCACAAGAATTTTCTCCCTACAGTGGTGAACAGCATCTCTGTCATCCTCCCATGTTGCCTGTCCTTGCTTCCAATGTCCGTACACTTTTCTTTTCTGCCTAAGTTCTAGAAGAAGATCCCTGCTCAGCCAAGCTGGCCTTCTACCCCTCTTACTTGACTTCCAACACTTTGGAATTGCCTGCTCCTGCGCTCTTACGAGGTGGCTCTTAAAAAGTGACCAGCATTCATGGACGCCAATACCTTCAAAAACAAATTCCCAGAGGACCTTACTAACTAGCTCCTTCAGCAGCCCGAAGTCTGCTCTTCCCCATACAAGAAGGTGTTATGCAGTTCTTATTGATGACGCTTATGAAGATAAGCAGCACACTGAATAAGGCAGCTAAGAAAAGAAAAGGGGGAGGAAAAAGTCTCTTCTGGTCACTTCATTTTCTTATCTATCTAGGCTGAGAGTCTAGCAGCTCAGAACCAAGTCTCACCCCAAAATAAAGAACGTAAATAAAGCAATTTTATTTCACCTATTTTGTCAGTTAGAGGCAAGTTTGAGCAGAGTGTACCAGGTGCCCGAGAGCTACATTCCGAAGAATATCTAGGTCAAAGCGATTAGTCTGAGCAAAAGCACAGCTAGTGATCTTTCTTGCTTTCTTTAGTAGTGATGTCCAAGATCTTAGTTTGGGTGCACAAGGTGTTGGCATCTGACAGTCATGAAGTCCACCCTGTAGAAGCTCCTGCTACTGCAGTATGGTATGAGAAACGATCTGACTAGTCAGCAAGAAGCCTTGCTGGATACTTCTCAGAAGTGAGACCAGGGAGCCTGACAAAAAGCAAAATGAAATGCTACAGTGGAGGCTGGCAAGAGGAATATGGTTATAGTCTAGCCTGAATCTTGATTAAGTAATATTCAAGAATTTTCGGTAGTAAAATGATGGCATTGCAAACTATTGTTTTTTCTTATGTCTGAATTAGTTTGCTTAGGAGAAGGAAAAAGCCCTTGAAATTGGACATAAATTTGCATTAAGGTTGCTAACAAAGGACTCACCATGGCATGGTTTAACATTCAAAGGAAACTGCAAAGCAGATGGGTATCTGTAATAAGGCACTGACAATCCCTGTTAATAGGGGCCTTGCCTTTTTTGCATCAAGAAAGAGAACAGGCAGTGGAGACAAATTCGTGAAGCAAAATACCTTCAAGTGTAGCTAGATATGAATTCCCAATAATCCAGGCCTTAAATAGTGTGACCTGAAGAAACCTTGAAGTATTCAGTGTGATACACTCATTAGGATGCAGCCTGAGAACAAAAGTATTGCAAAATGCTCAGCTATGATGCCTTCCTGTTTGTCAAGAGCTAGTAAATGCAAAACCTACAACTGGGGGTAGGGAAAAGGGGAAAAAGAAGGGGTGATTCTCATGGCAATAGCAATTGCTTCACATGGGACACCATCAAAACAACAGTGTGGGGGTTTGCAGGTGCAAGACCATGAGATTAATGACGCAAGAACAGGAGCTTGAGGACCACAAAGGAAAAACGCTGCTGCGGGGGCTCTGGGATACACTGTCCCAGCAGCTTGTGTGAAAGGGTAGAGAGCTGCGAGTGGAAGTCAGGCTACAGGATTGCAGATGGAAGGCTTTCCAGACCAGCAAGGGTGTTGCCACAGCTGGCAGGTTTCTAGTGCCTTGTCCCTTCCTGCACCAGCCTGGATACAGGTGGAATAACGAGCCAGTGTTAAGAAGCTGTAACTCAGGGTCTAAGAGCATGCTGAAGGAGCCATCCCTTTATTGTGTGTATCGTCTGCTTTACAGGAGCTCTAGCTCAGCTGAAGTGCTCCCACTGACAAGGGAAAGTAACCTGGCTTTCAGGATGCTCATTGTTACTGGAGATGGTTGCGCCAGCTGAACCAGAGCTGAGGATGAAACCTCCATCAAAACAAAGAGAAAGCATCCGTCCTGTCCTGCTAGGTACCTAGTGTGACTTTATGTTATTAAACATGCCCTGCAAGAGAAACAAGGGTGGCTTTATCCTGTTTCTCAGCAGCTCATGAAGAGTTTGAAGTAGCACGCTGGAAACCCCTTCACGCCCCTGCCCTTCACTGCCACTGTGTCCAGAGGAGCATGAGACCTGTGCTCCCAGGCACAGCCAAAGCTTCAGGCACAAACTGAAACTTTCCTCGGCCCTTAACCACATGAAGATATTCTGACTGGGAATAAAAAGGGATGACTTTTATTTGCTCACCTTTGGAAAACATTTTTAAGAGCTACTGTAGTGAATTCCTACCCATTATCTGCATATCAATTATTCATTATTTTCATTAAGGAAAACCAAGACATGCTATACTCAGGTAGATGAAAGACATCTGTAATGTTGTTTCTCTCTCCCCTCTCTGCTCCTCATACATTTTCATTTTGAGATTATTTTTAATCCATATATACTTGAGTTAGGAAAATGTATGGTTTTTATTAGCAATAAAACTTTAGAGTTTTTTTTCCCCTACTGATTTTTCATAGATTTATGGATCCATAATCATTCACGTCACAGCCTGAGGGAGATGAGGCTGGAACAGGATAATAGCCCTTAAATCCCCATCTCTAAGCACTCAGATCTTCCCTGTCAGCAAGATTAAAACGGCCAACAGCAGTCTTCATGTGTCTATATCCCACACGGAGCTTTCACAACAACTGGAGTGGTGGCTGGCAGGGAGAAAAATGCAGAACTGCTGCTGTGCGTGATACTACCGAGATAAAGAGAGAAGAAAACAGGATTGTCAGCCTTTGTAGTATTGGAAAAGACTGGTGTTAATTCCTTGATCAGGTGAATGCAAAGAAAGGAGAAGAGTAAGGAAAAATAGTATGTTGCAGTTTAACATGCAGCGACAGTTTCCTTTCCTAAAACATAAAGGCAGAGAGAGGGAAGCACCAAATGTCCTCCTGCAGCCCGACAAGGGGAAGGATAATGAAGGCATGCATGTAGACAAGCAGAGTGGCTTTTCTGCTACTGCTCCAGTGAACTCCCAGCCCCTACTGCTCCTGGGACCTGAGGGGAATTACAACTATTATGTGGATGATGAAGATGAGGAAGAGGAAGAGAAAGAACAAGGAAAATGGCCAAGTGGAGACATATTTGAGGGAGAAAACAAGCCCTCATCATCCATTCCTTGCTCACCTGCCCTTCCCTCTGGAGCCCCGGCCACGGCTTCCACTTCGTCTGTGCTGAACATCAATGTCGGCGGCCAAAGCTACCGCCTCACCTACCAGGCAGTGGCCATCTACCCCAAGACCCGTCTGGGCCGTCTGGCTACCTCCACTGACCGCCGCTGCCAGCTGGGCCTGTGTGATGACTACGCTGCCCAGGTAGATGAGTATTTCTTTGACCGGGACCCAGCCGTCTTCCAGCTGGTGTATAACTTCTATGCCTCGGGGGTGCTGCGCGTGCGGGATGAGCTGTGCCCCCGTAGCTTCCTGGAGGAGCTGAGCTACTGGGGTGTGCGGCTCAAATACACACCTCGCTGTTGCCGCATCTGCTTCGAGGAGCGCCGTGACGAGCTGAGTGAGCAGCTGAAGGTCCAGTGTGAGCTGCGCTCCCAGGCAGAGGCTCAGGAGAACGAGCAGCTCTTCCACCACATGCGCTACTATGGTCCCCAGCGCTGGCGCCTCTGGAACCTCATGGAGAAGCCCTTCTCCTCTGTCACTGCCAAGGTGATGGCAGTGGCCTCCAGCTTCTTTGTGCTCATCTCCGTGGTGGCCCTGGCACTCAACACAGTGGAGGAGATGCAGCAGGTAGACCGGAAGAGTGGGGAGAGCCGTCCTGTCTTGGAGCACATTGAGACCCTGTGCATCGCGTTCTTCACGCTGGAGTACCTGCTGCGCTTGGTGTCTACCCCAGACCTGCGCCGCTTTGCCAGCAGCGCCCTCAATGCAGTAGACCTCATTGCCATCCTGCCCCTCTACCTGCAGCTGCTGCTCGAATGCTTTGCGGATGATGACCAGCCCCGAGGTCGAGGCTCTCAGCATGAGCACGATATTGAGAAGGTGGGACGGGTGGGCAAGGTGGGACAAGTGCTTCGCATCATGCGCCTCATGCGCATCTTCCGCATCCTTAAGCTGGCCCGCCACTCCACAGGGCTGCGTGCCTTTGGCTTTACCTTGCGCCAGTGCTACCAGCAGGTGGGCTGCCTTTTGCTCTTCATTGCCATGGGCATCTTCGCCTTCTCTGCCATGGTCTACACAGTGGAGCACGATGTCTCCAGTACCAACTTCACCAGCATTCCCCATGCTTGGTGGTGGGCTGCCGTAAGTAAACACATTTCACCTTGCTGGGTAGCCAGAGACCCTCCCTCCCCTCCCCTCCCTTCCCCTTCCTTGCTAGAGTTGCTGACAGTCTTGAAAACAGCAGGCTGAGATCAGTGAACATCTGCTCTGCATTCTGAGCTTACAGGACATATGCACACGCACACATGCACTCATTCACCTCTGTTGTAAGCTTAAATCAAGGCTTAATCAGGCAGACAGTGCTGAAATTCCCATCCAACCAAATGTAGACAGTACTTGCACTTTTAAAGAAGTAGTGGTCAAAGAGACAGGGAAGAAAAGCATTTCCCCATTTAATCTTTTTGTCGGTGTTGCCAAAAAAACCCCTTGCATAGGGCTAGCTGGTGGCAGGTGAACACAGGATTTTCATTCTTGTTCCTTTTGTAGATCTACTGTGACCCGTCATACAACTGCAAGATGATAAGACATAGTTTATTAACTATAGCCTGGGCACTCAAACTTGCAAAGCCAAAGCTGTCCCAGAGCTCTGGCCATAAAAAATGCATTAGGCCCAACAGTTGTTTTACACAAGAGATTGTGTTCTGTTCCTCACGTGGCACATCTAAGGTGCATGTCTGCACACATACAAAACACTGGCGGTTATTTATACCGTGCCAGACTTGCAGAAGAATAAATACAAAAAGAAGCAGAATGGCTCAGGGGGTTGATAATGGGATAAACTGCCTTCTACATCTAGGTCACTGGTTTGAATCCCACATCAGTCAGTACTGAGAGCTGGTTAATGTCACCTTGAATCTTTTTTTGCAACCTCTGCCAGAAAGAGTGTGATTTTAGTCCCATCCCAAGCACTTGGAGCAGGAGTAACTAGCTGAGTTTCAGCCGACAAGCCTCAGGAATGAAGACAGAATGACCTCGTTTCTAGAGACTGCCGCTGGTCTAGTGCTCTAAGGCATTTGGACACGTCTCCTTGAGAGGTCTGAACTATCACTGACCTGTACTATACTGTGTTATGTGGAGCGGTGTTTTTGAGGCAACATTTTCCAGGCTGTTGGGTTCACTTCTTTCAGGGGCATGAAGATTTAGCTGGGAACACAGAGCAGTGAGCGTTTAAAGTCCTCCACCTTGCATAAATGCCTCCTGGCTCTGGCAATGTCCTGCCAGAACTGTTCCAGCATCCCAAACTCAGAATTAACCTCTAAAGGGTTCGGGAAGCAGTTCAACTCCAGACATGGATTACATTAACACCCAAGGACGGACATACATTCACTTATAGAAGGCCAACCAATACTTCTCAAAATATTGTGAGATCAAAATGATAGTTATATCCTTCAAGGTGAGCTACAAAGACAAAAGGAACATTTCTGGGTTTATCAAGACTAGCAGACAATGGAGAGGGAGCTGCAGGCTGTAAGTAAATGCGTAACAAATAATCTTCACACACAAGTATGGCAGTTTCACAATTATCATTTTTACAGCGATGTTTTGGCAGGGAGAGGGGTAGTTTTATCAAGGGCATTGGGGAGAGCGGGAAGTTGATCCTTGCCTGTGCTGCTGCCTGCAGCATTTCGGAGCTGGAAAACAACAGCTCTGTTACGCTGCAGAAGATGTGCCTATCGATAGCAGCCTGGATCAAATCAGAGGGTAGCTAGATGTTGCAGGTGCTGAGAGAAGGCAAAGGGCCTATATCTTGGCTGTTCATAACTCTAAGGCTTGTTCTAGTCTATCCTCACATACATTTCATTTTGCAGCAGCTGATGCTGGCCTCCATAATCCATGTTTATGGCAGGGCCCCAGGAGCAGTTCTGACTCCTGGGCCTAGCTATGGGGCTGGCTATGTTCCAGTCGCTTCCCTGGGGAAAGAAGCCCATGCAAATGGACTGGAAAGAAGGCAGAAGATCTTCTCATGCTGGTTGATCAGCACAGGCACTGGATGCACCCAGCTGTGTATGGGGCCCACAGGACAGCAACCCCAACCTGTCCAAAGTCATTTCTCCTGGCCAGCACCCCTGCAGCCCATGGCCTGCACTTCTGGTTCAGCGACGGCTGATGAGATGTGGTGGTTTCCCATACATACGTTTGTAGTGATTCAGCGCATGGCAGAAAAACTGGCCCTACAGGCGCACGTAGACATTTATATATGTACATGCATATGTACATGTGCTGAATATCCTTTAAGCTAGGGCATGGGAAGGAGGGAAAAATCAGTGAATAAAGGCAAGGGTCCTGTAATGTGACCTTCACAGGTCATCTTCAAGTGATATACACAGGTTATAAAAAATTTATGCTTCAGGCATAACTAGAATAAGGACATTAGCCTTACACTTTGTTTTCTGAACATGCAGGATATATGCAAAATCTTTAGGGCTCATTTCTGCAAGCTGATGACACCATAATCATTTAGATAATCCTAAGAAACCTATATGACTATGATTACGTGAAAAAGGCCTATTTAGCTGAGCGAGTGTCTCCAAAAGAGGAGCTGTAGCATGCACATTGCAATTCAAAGGCATAAAACTCTTTTTAAAGCCTATTTGTTCTTTAAGAGTGAAAATTAAGATATCCAGATGACTCAAATTTCATTAAAATCCAACAGCGTTCACTGTCTCACACACAGAGGAGGAGAAGTATCTCTCCCAAACTGTCACAGGCGATGTAGAAGACTATGCCAGTGGACCGGAACCTTATCACAGGATAATGGTTTTGTCCTGACTGGTAGAGATAAACATCTTGCCTTCATCTCAGTATTTATTTTTGGAGATATTTATCCTGTATTATCATTCAAATCCAGTGACTTAATTTCCATTAAACCAAGTGACTAATCCTTTTTATTCCACAGGAAGCACCAGGTGCATCCCACAAATGTGCTTACCCAGTGCTGTCTCATGTACCCTAATGCTTTCTTCATTTGAAATAACATTTTATTTAGCATGTTAGGGGACGGCAGGCTGCACACCATGACCTTTCAAAGACTTATTTCAGTGCTAAAGCCAGAAGGGCATTACAGTGACAGTCCTGCTACCTATGGTTTATTTCTGCCAAAGTTTTAGATTACTGTTTCACAGATAGGCACAGCGTGTTGAGATACTGTGAAAAAAATTAAATCAAATTCATTGGTTGAAAAAGATCCCTTGCACAGACTAGGAAGTGCCAGATGGCAGAAGCCTGCAAGTTTTACCTGCCAGAGAAAAATAAGTTACATTTACTAAATGTAAAAATTATAAACAATCAAGATGTGTGCAGTGGAAGTGTATAAATTAGCAGTTGTTTTATGCTGGCTGTTTGGGAGTACATCATTCATATGTAGCATCCCCATAAGCAAACATCCATGATTTTTTTAAACTACATTTTCAAAGGAAGTATTGCAGTACTTGTTATAGTACCAGACCCATATAAAACACCGTTCCTTCATAGATCCATAGGCTAAAAAGAGAAAATGCCGATGGCTGAGAATAAAAAAAGTCAGTGAATCTATGTAGACAATGTGATAGCAAAATGTACAGATTCATATAAAGTGGATATACTAAATACCATCACCACAGGAAAAATATTTTAAACAATGCCCAAACCCTTCTTCAAAGGGGAATTCAGCAAAGATTTCCCACCTGTGCACCTGCCAGCTAAAACAAACAGGAATATTCCCTACTGAAGGCACACCTACACCTTAATTTTGTAACCTCTGACATACAGCTGAGCAGGAAGGTCAAACAATTCAGCACTATAAATATTTATGTTGTGAGCACACACTGCGTGCAAAAACTTCCGGGCAACAGAGAAAGATCTTTACTTTTTCCACAGCTCCTTGTAGGTATGTAACCATTACAGCAGATTTTATCTAGAAACTTCAAAGTACTGGGTCACTTCTTCCTATATTGCAAACATTGTAAAAATATATTTCACAATTAGCTGAAGCTTTTCATTAGTTCCTAAAATATATATGACAAGCAAAGGTAATGCTCAAAATACAACCCACAGAATAAGTCCCAAAATACCAGGTTTTATAAGCACACTGGATTTAGACACAGGGCATCTGTTCCAAGTGACACGATGAGGGAGCAGGGCTGCAGTTATCACTGGATTTGTGCCGTCAGGGAGCCATCTCTATCCGCTCGCCACAGCTGAGCAAACCCACCTTCTGGACAGGCTGGTGTGGAAATTGATTGGAAATTCCCTCTGCAGGACAAAGCTTTTAAAAATCTCCTGAATGGTGTCAGACTGCACTGTTGTCTTTCTTTACTGCATGAGAGGGATTTTGTTTTAATTAGGGATTTTTGCATAGGATGGACGGTACAGAAAAAAAAGCAGCGGAGAGTATTTCAGATTTATGATGCACAGTGCAAAAACATTAACTTTAAAATTGCCCCTGTTCCCTGAACATGTCTGTTTGTATGTTTCTTCTCAGCCAGTAAGCTGAATGTTGGTTTGCCTGTAGGTCAGCATCTCTACAGTGGGATACGGAGACATGTGTCCAGAAACTCACCTTGGCCGCCTGTTTGCTTTCCTCTGCATTGCATTTGGAATAATCCTGAACGGCATGCCCATCTCCATTCTCTACAACAAATTCTCGGACTATTACAGCAAGCTGAAGGCCTACGAGTACACGGCTCTCAAGAAAGAAAGGGGGAAGGTGGACTTCACACGGAGAGCCATGAAGAAAATATCTGAATGCTGTGGAGAAGGTGCAACCCACCCTTTGTCACAACACTGATACAGTTTGTGCTTTGGATATCAGGAGGGAACAGAGAAGTCGAAGGAGAAAGAAGAAAAACAGATCAGCCACGCTAACTGAAGATAAACTGAAAAGGCCAAAAGTAAAAAAAGTAGATGGTGAAATCTGTTTTGAAGGGGGTTGTTTTCAAAAGAAAAAAGGCTCAGATTACAACAACTTTTTTTTTACTTTTTTTTTTTTTTTGGCTTTGCTAGGCCGTGAACAGCACTTAGGTGCTCATCAACTACCTGGAATGACATCCTTCAGATTAACCACCCAGAAACTCTGAATTAGACCCACATGAAGATGTAACTCCTGCTACTGATTAGACCCACAAAAAACCCCCACCATAATCAAACCAAAGGAAAACACATTGCTGCCATTAAGGGTCAGCCACATCACTGCTGTCAAGGCAATCTCAAAAATTAAACAAACAGAATACCCAATATACTGACTGCATTGATGAAATTGGTTTTGCACCAGCTTTCAAAATCAGGAAAACAGCCTAGAGCGCTTACCTGAATATTAGCAGCATCTATACTCCTTAAGCTTTCAGCTTCTGTTTCCGCTGTCAGACAGCTATGCTTCACTCTTCCAATTTTATTTTTCAAACGCAGCCCTGCAAATGATTCCCATTTTCATACCTAGGCAAGCAACACACTGCTTTTAGTATTTCCACCACCACCACCTCCATAATCATCTATTATTATGCCAAGAACTAGTGAAGAAGTCTGGAGTCTGAGTTGATAAATGTCATTGATCAATTTTAAAAACATTACCAAACCAAAACCTTCTTTAGATATAGGATTAAGTGATAAACTCAATTTATTTTACAGTACTTAATGTATCTACTTATTGAATTGTTAGAATAATAATAGGCCTGTCACGAGACATAAGTGTTAAAGCAGCATTTAAAAAAAATAATCAAATGAACCATGTAATGCATAATATCTCAGAAAGACTTTTCATACAAAGGATCTTATCAGCACTTACCTGTAACCAATTTTAAATATAATTTAAAGTCAAGATACTTTGTCTGGTACATACAGCCATTAAGGACACAACCCTGACACCTTACTTCCTAAGATTACCGAGCCTTCTTGCACAGCTGGCTGCAATTTCTCATCTGTCAGAAACTCACCCCAAAGCCTATGCAACAAATAACAGCAACAACAACAACAATTAAATGGATTCAGAGTTTCATGTATTAGTTTGCAGCATATCAGGAGTATTCTTTTTACATAAGAGCAGTCATACCAGTTTAAACATAGTAACCTGAATAACAGATCTGAAAGAATTGTTATTTTATTGATACTCAAATACAAATAGCATGTAAAAAAAGAGTAACAAGAAGAAGCATGGTAACAGTCGCTGATATGACCCATGGCTGTTACTCAGGAGCACTCTTGCTGCAAAACAGCCTGATGGCAGAGATGCATTTTAAAACTGTTGAACTCTCACGTCGTGTCTGCACTGCCCTGCTGAATGCAAATGGCCGCATTCTAATCTCAGAGTCACACTGGAGACAATGGTGTGAAGCTCACTCTTGGGACAGCTGAGGGTGAAAAAGTTCATTAATTTTGCCGCGTCCATGCAAATTGTGTCAAGCATAGGGACATTTCTCCTTTCAATGGTGAGAAGGTAATTAGTAACCAAGTTGCTCTTCTCATTCTCTACCTCCAGACAAACGTATCATAAGCCCATCTGTCATTTTGTTCTTTAGGAATGACAGTCAGCACATTGTGTGCTGATCAGCTCTGTTAAAAGCTAAACCATGTCTTTAAGGCACAGCTGAGCCCTGGGAGTTGAATGTGATAGATGTTTGCTGTTCTGGACTGCACACAATGCAGCAGGCACAATCCTGGCACTCACTGAGAAGAATAGCTGCTTTACTCTTGGCTCTAGGGATAGTATGAATTTGCATGGCCCTTCTGCACAGCAACAACAGGACGAGGAGCTTCCTGAAACCACAGGAAGCCTCTCTCTTAGACCCCCACTGCAGTTCACTGGGGTGGCAGGTTACAAGCATGCAAAAACACAACGGTGCTTTATTTTCCACATGCAGCTTGGGTTAGAACCATTAAAAGGACTTAAGTGATTACCCAACTTTCCAAGATATGGGACACCCGAAATTAATTTTCTTGTCTGAAGGTATCAGTACTTGCATGTACCATGCAGATGGGATGCAGATGCTCAGCCTTGCACAGCAAGCTCAGCAGCTTCTTGCCACCTAGAGAGATCCAGAGCCTGAGCACTTACTCTGCTGAGGCTGGACTTCCTCATAGCCTCAGACTTGACACAAATCACCAGCCTTGTTTTCCACCCCACTTGCCTCATAGGCAGGACCCATTCAAGTAGATGTTCTTCAAGATGTGTAGGGGAATAGGCTTTCCACACAAAACATGAGCAGGAGAAAAAGGACTGTGCTCTCTTTTAACCGGGAGTCAGAACTGAATGTCCTCAGCAAGCGCTTTCTTACCTGTCCAACAAGATTTTAATGCACAAGTCCCATAGTACTGCTCTAACCATTCAAATACAGCCTGGAGTGCGTCTTTCCCACCCCTCTGGCTGAAGCTGTTCCACTTTGCACTGAGTAAATAATGACCCACCAGGTGACAGTAAAAGAAAGACTGTACAGCTTGGTGTTTCCAGCACTTAGCTGGGTGGCAAGGTGTGGGTCACAGGCCCCACTTCAATAAAGAGCTATGAAAGTAGCCCTGACCAAGAAGAAAAATCTTCCCAAACACTCACTCTCCTCTGGCCCAAGCAATCTTTGGCTGAAGGATTTAGTCCAGAAGGACTCCAGAGTCAGTCCCCACACACTGCAGCCACACGGAGGCAAAACTCTTACTTAGAGTACCCTACAGGCCATGGGCCAAAGCACTTCCCAACACAGAGGAGACCAATTTCTGTCCCCTCAGGAGAAGAAGACATTGTGATCAGTACCACCAGGTCCCATCTGGGTGCTCTGTATAGCAAGGCCATCACACCTCGGGCAGCTCAGCTTACCTAGTGGCTGCCTCACTCTCTTCTTTCTCAATGCGCTTTGCCCCCTCATCCCTCCACCATCCAGTCTCACCATCTCACTGATGGTACGTTTGGTACCTTTTTGATTCCTCTGTGCACTGACTCAACACACAAATGTGACAGCTTGGGGGAGCAGGGTTAGCATCTTGACTGTTTTGTGACCTAGCTCAATTTAGAGAGCTCTGACTAATGCCAGAGCTGACACAAGATACATGGTAGAAGTGTGCAGTCTGGAGCACAGACCTCTGGCAAATGCCACATGACATATTAAGCAGAAGACTGTACAAAGTTGCTGGTTTTTTCTGTTTTCTAATATCTGGCTCACTTGCCTCGCTGCATTCAGCGGGTGAATGGGTCCCTAGTGGAGTAAGGTATTTTCCAGCAAACTAGAAGTTAGTGTTTGGGGTTTTTTATTTAACCAAAGACTCATTTTTTTCTTCTCTGGATTACCTTATGCAGTCTTCTGCCTTGTGGCTTAACTAATCTTATTTTAGGGGTGACAAGCATAAGTCTGTGCATTTCAATAGGAAAGAGTATGCCTAAAGTTGAGGTACCACTATACCGGCCAGACCTTGCCCCAAATGCCCAAAGCTCTGTCAGTACCACCATTTTCTGTGGATGGCTACTAGCAATGTCCTCCCACAAGGTCCCCCCACCCCGTGAGACCCTGTCTGAGGCTCATGCTATGCAAAGAGGACCTTCAGCCAGCTCAAAGGAAGGAGTTCATATTCCCACAGACCAAACTTCTGACAACCTGCAGAAGGCTGTGCAAACCTGTATCAGCTGGTTTTGAAATAGGATGCAGCGTTTTTGCCATTTGTTTGTTGACACAATGGTTCCTTCTGAGAAGGACTCTCTGTTAATCCATTCTGTCACATCCACTAAGACTTTCAGTGGCATCGTCGCTGTCCCTAGATTATCCAAATGAAACAGTCAAGCGGTACACATAATGACATCCAAAAATAATGCAGGAGAGCCGTGATTGTTTTGGTTACTTGAATGCCACAGGGCTTTGACAATCAAAAGATTTCAAAATAACCACATTAAGGGAAAATATGCTTAAACACAACAAAGATGGGCAATACTATTAAAGCTAAAGTAGGCAGGGCTTGTTTTATGACATGTTAATTTGGCATAGCTAAGGTTTTGGGGAAACAGAGTGGAGGATTCTCAAACCACCAAGAAATTAGAAACCTCTCTGAATGTGCGCATGCTAAAGTCTTTATTTTAACTAATTGCAAATATTAATGAGCCCTAGAGGGGGAAGGAAAATATGTTCTGTCATTATGTTTCACTACAGACTTAGCAAACATGTTGTCTCTGGTAGACAAAGAAACAGTCAGTTTATCTGCGTGACCTGGCTTCATTCTAGGACAACTAAGTGTTGTTTCTTTTAGTCATTTTAGGCCTGGGAATTATTGGGAGGAAAAAAAAAAAAAGAGAGAGAAAATAAAAGAAAAAAGGAAAAGGTAAAAAGAAAAAAGAAAATAAAAGATAAAAGAGACAAAAGAGAAAAGAGGAAAAAAAGAAAAAAGAAAAAAGGAATAAAGAAAAAAATAGGGGTGGGGGTGGTAGAAATCTAAAGAGTCTGTCCCTACATGAGACAGTGGAAAGAATTCCAATTAGAATACGCTTTTGCACAAATCCTTGTCTTAGAAGAACATCACTTTTTCAAAGGAATTCAGCAGCTGTTTGCTTTTCTCATTCAGAAAGATAGCACTTAAAGCGGCAGCTACAGTAAGCCACAGATTAATAGGCATCTGGTGCTATTCCCAGGCTTCTAAGGCAAATAGTAATATTCAGTCTTTAAAGATGTATAATTTTTAAGATTATAAACTAGGTATACTTCAAGGTTTTTGGAGAAAAATAGTGACTATCAATAAGCCTAGGAAGGACAAATTGTCTTCTTGCTTAAAAAATAACTTCAACTGTTTAGAACAGTCTGTTTTTGTGTTATGTAAAAATATTTGATTCATGCTTATCTGCTATTTACAAAACCTTTATTAACTTCTTTATTCAGTAGTAGAGAAATTACACGGCATTTGACTGCAATCCAGCTCTTTATCTTGGATTGAAAAAGGCAAAGGCCAGAGGCACTAGCTTTTTATGTACTTAGGTAATTTAATGGAAATATGCTGAGAAAAATTAAAGCATTCTACAGGTAGCTCCTGAGATAATCAAGGTTTTAAAATAAAACTTGTCAGAGTCTAATTCTACTCTATAAAATGACTCCGTACTGTCATTCTAACTTCTGAAGCAGATTTGCTCCATTTATAAGCAAAAGCATTTCCCCCCTATTAATAACCAGATAAACACGTCCCACACTTAAAAGTCAGTCTTTCACTATGCCCAATAACTGTTCTTCAGGCCACCACGTACCCATGCAACACTATTTCCTTCACTGATTCTGGTAGAGGAAACTGCCTGAAAAGCACTTCTACCGCCAGCTGGCAAAGAGAAGGCAGAACCTGCTTTGGCCGCAGAGCTCGCGTAGCTCTACGTGGCTAAAACCAGCTACCACTGCCACTGAAAAGGTCTGTCTGCAGAGGAACTTTTCAATGCCCATATAAGAACCGCCTTGCTCAGCAGGACACTTATACTTCTTTCTTTTTTATCGAAAACTACGTATGCAGGTGAAGGCATGGACTGCAGATGAATGCAACAGCCCACCCATAACAGAAAGGCTGGGCTCCGAGGTGGAGTCCTTGAGATCAAGCCCTGGCATAAGCTGGATCCACACTGACATCAAAGGGACTCCACGCTCCTCAAGCCTGCTCCGGCCAATGCTTGAGACTCAGGCTGGTCTGGCTTCCAAATATCTCAACATCCAGATACTTCATTTGGGTAGACAAACGGGGGTGGGGCGGTAGGGGTGGGGGAAGAAACAACAAGTTGCAGAAATTCAGGAAAATTCTGGAGATTACAGACGGGTTGCGACAGCGCGTCCCGCTGCGATGGGAGGCCGCACCGCCCTGCAAGGAAGGGCAAGGTAGCTGGGTCTCCTTGGGAAAGGTACAGGCCCTTGCATGGAAAATTGTTCACTGCTGCCGCCCAGAGGTCACCGGCTGCCGGATTCCCCTTTTCCTCCAAAATACCCAGTGCGGGCTGTCTGCTACGTTAGCTGGCTCTGCTGCGTCTTCTTCGGGTACAGAGCCTACCAAAAGCCTGGAGTCCTGTCAGCAAGAGTGTTTACAATAAAGTAAAATTTAATCTGTACTGCAAAATCTGTATTATCATCACTATTGACTAAATGAATCTTCAATCTAATGCTGCATTAATTACACAGGAGATGAACTTCCCCGTTCCTTTCTAAAAGACAGCTCCAATGCCTAAAATGTTCCCCAAAAGTCACTACAAAAAAAGAGAAGTGATTCTAGGCACATCTGGATGATGTCAGGATATGTTTAATACTCGGTCTGCATATTTCTTATCATCACTTAACACCAGAAAATTAGTCAGGGAACATGAAAGTTCAAGATAGTTACCTTAACTGGAGGTTGAATGGATTATTTTAGATCAATAGGGAGTATTGTCCAAGCTTTTATTGACAAGATTTAACATATGCAATCAAAACACAGGTCTCAACTAACTGTCACCCCACTTAGAGGCATGGCAGGCTTAAAATAATGCTGATTTTCTGGGTGCATTTTTCCATGCAGTATGATGCATGTTCCTCTAAATCTCCATGCACTAAAGAGAGAATGGTGCCATTTTATATACAAATTTGACACACAAGTTTGATCATGCAGCTCAGCCAACCTAAAAGACCAGTTTGATCCCCTGCAAAGGGAAGGTCTGTTCCTGGCTAACGTCAGATTTGTCACTGCCTTACTGTGCAACACTGCTGCTTAGCTTGTGCTTTGGTGTTCAGGTGGGTTCCCCTTTGTTTAGTGAATCTTGTCAGCTCACTAATAGAAATTAATTCACCACCATCACACACAAATCTCTAACTGGTCTGTGAACTGAATCAGCTTGGCGAATAGCCTGACAAATGCCACAGCCGCTGCAAGGAGAGGGATCTTCTGTTCAGAGGCAGCAGGAAAAACACTACTGACCCATGTTGCAGCAGGCAAGCTGCTGGATTCAAAATCACATTTATTAGATCAGCTGACACGAGGGGCTGGAGAAGAAGAAAGACAGACACACAAGGTTTTAAGCACACTGTTCCTGCTTTACCTCTTTCCACAGGCCTCCACTACTCTTACACAGCTGTAATACCGCTATTACACTTGCATCGTCCCACTGCAATTCGCTTTGGCATTGCTTTTCAAAGGCATCTTTCCTTGCGCAACAAGTTCTTTTCCACCCAATCTCCCCCTTTCAGAAATCTGCAAATACCTGCTTGCTTACAGCTTTAGTTTATTGGTATGGCACGGGAGATCCCTTCCTTACATGCCTGCCTTCTCCTTGTGTTTCTTTCTGCAGAGACTGTCACCTCCACTCTTTATTCCAATTTTACCACAAAATGCACCTTCGGAACAAGTGATCCACTCCCTGTGATAAAGCTCACCGTTACAGATGCAGATTCACTACATTAGTGCCTTATCCTAAGGCACTTTGCATATCTACCTGAAAACAAATTTTCACATGTAAGTATGTTTTCTGTTCATGGTCAATCATGCAGAATCCTGAGTAAAACAGTGGTCAGTCTGGCGCTAACACAACACTTTCCCTTTGCAAAGATAAAATGCTTTGGGCTTCATTCATACCCTTTAGTCTCTATTATTATATTTCTATTATTATTAAGAAAATAACCTAAAAGTAAGCTTGGTTTAATGAAACTGTTAACATTGGTTATCTTATTTCATTTTCACTAAAAGAAAAAATTTTATATGGGAAACCAGTTAAAAACAACAGCAACAAAAAAAAGCTTCCTAGGTATTGTGACCCGGTGCAAGTTACTTGTTAGAAAGCAAGGGCCTACACGTGGCAGCAACTGCAGCCTGAGCAGCATCACACTGCTTAAGAGCAGACAACGCACGCACAAATTTTTCCACCTTAGTGCACCATACCAAGATTAAAGGACAAAGCAGGACCGACGGCAGAGACTCGAAGCGCACCTGCAGCAGAAGAAAACAGGCGATTTGAGATGCGCTGTTACGGTGCTTATTCCACTTACCGCGTCAGTAACTGTTCCTCTCAAGGGCTGGTTCCCACGTGCGTTCCCAACACCCGAGCAGCAAACTAAAGAGGCAAATGCTCAGACAACACGAAGCTGAATCATTACCTGTGAAAGCAAAGGTCCTCCAACTTGGGCATGATGCTGTGTAAAACAGGAAATACGACGTTATGTTTGGCATCTGTCATTGATGAGGACATTTAAAGGGAAATCACTGGAGCTGCGCAGGGGCTGGTGAGCAGCATCGATTCTGGAAGGCAGACCTCAGTGGCTCCCTCGTGCCTGGGCCTTGGCTAATAAAATACTATGAAATTTGACATGTAAAATTTCAAGTTCAACCATTTTTAATTCCTTTGAAGAGAAATCATTCAGACATTTCTCAAACGTGGTTTTAAATTGGTACTGACTGTTCTTTTCACTGCCCGCTATCAAAAGACTTGGAATTTGAAACAGGCTCTAAATATTTTACCTCTTTTCTCAGATAAACAGAGAAAAAGCAGAAAAAAATTCTTAACTAGAAAAACTGGTGGCACCAATTTGTAAAATAGCCTCTGAAAACATTTCAACCGTAAGAATTATTTTGACTGCCATGAAAACTGGTGCTATCACCACACCGTGAAGATGACTTAATAGCAGGTGTTGTGGCACCCAGTCTTCTTCATCTAACCACTCACTGGAAGCAGTAACTTTAACCAATGTGACATATTGAATCTATCCTCACATTCCCTTATTACCTTTTTCCACAAAAAAATGTTTTATCAGGAATACTTATAAATCAGTACATCTTCAAAATGAAAAGCCCTTACGTTTTTTTTTGCCAAGTATCTTGTTTGCATCTGTTTTACAAACAGAGAAAAACCTTCTGATGACTTCTTAGTTCAATCCTTCTAGCACCTGCTCATATACGCCTGTATACCCAGAGCTCCTGTCAGCTCCCTCGTGTGTGCTTTTTATGACTGTCCCACTGTTCTAATAAAAGATGTAATCCATGCAGACACACTCTAGTTAGCACAGACTGACAAGCTACAGCAGTGACAGGCAGAAGGAGCTGGTAGGGAAGACAGGGCAAATCAGAGAATCTGTAAGATTTTTATGTTTTGTAAAGCATAAGTGTACTTGTACGACACATTCTGATTGAAAGAGAATAAAAATCCAACAATTAAAACCATCTTCCATGACAGCAGATGACAAGATGACTAAACCCACTTCAACTAGTGTGGCCCTCGACAAAATACTAATTACATGACTATTGTAAAAGAAAATCACAAAGATATATAATGTTAAATTGGGCATATGTAAGGAATTACTGCTGATAACTAAGATTGAGTTTACCTGGCATATTTTCCAGCCATCAGTGGCTTTCCCTTCCCTCAGTCCCTCCCCCTAGTACAGCTTGTAAATGATACTCTACTTGCTACTTTGGATGCTACAGCAAAGTGGGTTAGGGCCTTTGCATACACTTAAAAGAAAAAAACATGTCAAGGAAAGTGTGCACTGCTGAAATTTGCAGTTACAGGGACTGGAGAAAAGATGGAGAACACAGTACGATAGATTGGTATTTCTTAAATAGCAATCCTTCCCAGTAATGCCTGTTTCTCTTCTTAGATGGTTAGTACCATGGTATCTACCATCAACAGACCTTGAAAAAGGCGACATACCCTAGAAGTCCAGGGTCTCAAAGCAAGAAACAGAAAATAAAACAAGGGGCTTTAAACAAAAAAGAAAAAAAAATGTTAACAGTGAAAGAAAGTGTCACTTACAGAATGGAGCATGTAAGGGAGCAACTCGATACAAGAACTTTAAACCCCAAGCAGAAAACAAGGGAAAAGTGCTGGAAGAATAATACAGTGAGAGTAAATGGACTTTTGTGTTTTCACAAAGCAGCTGAGGAATGCTGTGCACACTAGTGGGTTTGACAATGATCTTGAACTTGATAATGCAAACTGTCTAATGGACACTGCAGATCTCTTTCCAAGAAGTCAGAAGGAAATGTGTCTTGATTAATGAAATGAACACTTACATGAATCTGTTTTAAAGTTTTAAGAAACAAAAACCCCCTACTTTTAATATTTGATGAGTACAGTTTTTAATTTTTTTAGACATACCACAGGAACAGTGAGAACACTTATGTAGAAACCCTTAAGTGCCAAGTGGTGTGCATATGTGGATATGGCCTTGTGTCCATTCTGACAAGTCTACAACCCAACTAGACAAGAGATGGACAGGAGTAAGAAAGAAAATCTCACAGCTTATGGCTCACAGTCTGCCTGCAATGTGTATATTGTCCCAAAACATGCGCCTTTTTCTCAGCTACTTCAATCATTCTGCATTTTCTGCTGACCCCTCTTTGTCCTCAGTTCTGCACTCAGAAAGAAACTCAGAGTAACTGTGTACATTTTCTGCTTTTGAAGAAAAGCTAACTTGGTGAAGAGTCAGTGGAAAAGCAAAATACTGCTTGTTCTTGGTAGCTCCTGCTGCCAACTGCAAAGGGAAGAGCTGGTCCTTTTGTACCCTAAACCAGGAAGTACTAAGCTGCAATAGTACCTACCTGTATACTCGTATTTCCAAGGTAATGGGAAATACACTATTACACACTAACATACACTGTTACCAAGATAATGGGTCCTCTGTCTTCTAAGAACCAAAAATAAAATAATCACTACCTTTTCTGTCCTAGACTGTCCTAGCATTCACAATAATTAAACATTGGCTGTTTACCCTCCAACTTCTGCTACAAAAACTGAGAGAGAGAGGTGTTGGCTCTGGATGGCCAAGGGGACAGTCACTTGGACAGCTGCTCTGGACGACGGCTTGAAAACAAGAGCCCTCTAATTCCTGGAACAGCCACTCTTCTGAGCAAGCAGCACAGACAGAGACACTTCCTTGCTGCACGTGCACTTCCATTGTCTTCTTGGCAATAAAAAAAAATACTGCTAGCTATATTAAGATGCTGGCAATAATTTGAGCAGTTTGGATAATCTAAAGTAGGCAGAAGTCCTTGCCAAGTACATTTCAAACAGAAGAAAAAGGATACACTGAAATAAACACTTTTCCTTCAGAGTCTTTCAAACAATTTCTCTCTCAGCCTTCACACAGTCACAGAGACCCGCAGTAGAGTGGGACAGAAATGGCACTGCATCCAACCAGCTTCTTCAGTGGGAAAAATGAGTCCACTCTGTGAAGTACCTTAAGCCACTGAAACAGCCTTTAGTACCCCTCATAATGTCCTTTTCCTCTCCTTCCATTAGGCTATTTCAGAATTCGGTTTCAACTGACATTAAGGACATACTTTGACAGTAAAATTTATGTTCTATCCTTGGTACGAAAATAGTGGCATCTTTAGCATAACCTTAACTGATGTCTACTTAATCAAGAGTGCCATTTCTCAAATTGTGTTAAGGAAAATTAGTAGTCAGTCACTCCAAACTACTACACATAATTTAAAATAAATCATATACACAGTCTCAAAAATGCAAATAAACTGCCTGGTAGACATTCAGTGAAAGCAACCGGAATTAAAACACACAATCAAAGCATCAAATCAGATTCACGTAAGCAGATATTCTTACACAGGTTTTTGCTATTCAGTTTATTAATAGCTGTCTTTAGCTATGACTTACTTTCACTGCCCCCTTTAATTCTCTTGATTGGAAATATGTCTGTGCTAGATTCTAAGCATTAGTTTATTCCCCTCAATAACCTGAAAATTGAGAAGAGCTGCATTAGATTTTTTTTTCCCTGACTGTTTACCACTAATGATTCAGTCACAAATCTGTTGCATATTTTGTTCAGGTTGGGTTTTTTGGCAGTAACCGAGACTTCTTTAGGAACAGTTCACTACTGTTTAAATTCATTATCTGTTGCTAATTAAAATGATCTGTATTGTCACAAAAGAAAATCCTGTTACAGAAACTAATGAGCTGCAACCCTTAGTAACTGAGAGGATGTGTTTATAAGCATGAACACTTAATGCCAGTGCCAATCAGGTCTAATTGGGATTAACCTTTAAGTATTTACTGCTACTCATAAGATTAGGTGGAATTAGAGGGAAGCACAGTCAGCAAAGTATCACTAAATCAACAGATACAAATAGAAGCAAACTGTTAAAAACACTTTTCCTAACTATAATATTCATGTACTGATAAATTAACCTAAGTAAACTATGAATTACAATTGGGTTTATGATTTTTTTTTTAAATTTGCCTACTCAGGTATCTTGTCAAATTTTTGTGCTAAGAAATGTTCCCTCTAGACATGACCAGTGAAAAGCAAGAGATTACTTATTAAGATGAAACAATGTATTTCATTGCTTTGGATAAACTATTTATACTTAAACATATCATCTAGAAAATGTACTTAACAATTCCAGCACCTGTATACATGCAGGTGCTCCCTAGAGAACCAGAGTATTTTACCTCATGCTAAGCATGCAAGTCGGAGTCTCAAACTGGGTAATCTTATTTTCATGGGTGCTGAGCACCGCAGTTCCTGACGGACTGTAGTAGTTGAGGATCATCATGGTGTCTGACAATAAAAGTCAGTAATTTAGGAGACTGATTTGAAGTATGTAAAATACAGAAACTTAAGCCAGTTTACTTAACCACTGGCAACTTCCAATTAGTTGCATGGTACTTTATGTTGAGGAAGCTGTATCTTAGGAGAAATAATGGCTAACTGCTCTTAAAAATGGAGCCACATCCTATCAGGCTAAGCAACAGTAAAGAGTAACTCCTACAGCTGGAGATTTAATTAATTGGGTCCTCTGTTTGGATCAGTCTATCAGTATGGCATTAAACACCACCAGGGTGTTGTATGAATGCCTTACCAAGAAAGTTTTGGTTTAGTTTGCTTTTTTTTCTTCGCTTAAAATAAGAAAATAAAATATTGGCTTGATTTTTCTAGATCAAACCCCCAAATCCCTCTAGTTTATTAGGGCTTAAAAGTCTATGCTTTTCAGAAGACTTAAGAAAAACAGAACAAAACTGTGGTCCATTGAAACAGTGAGCCTCTCCTTCACGACCTTCTTTGAAAAAAGTCAGAGACACTATCTTCATTCTGTTCTTGTTAGTTCCTGAAGGATGAGAGCCTCCATCACTCCTTCACAGGGTAAGAACGGGAGGTTTTTTTTCCTGCTTTGTTTTTTGAGAAAACCAGGAAGGGAGGGGATTAAGAACCTATTTGCCCAGTACATAAGAGTATCTCCATAACAGGTGGTTCTATGATAACTATGACAACATACATGCAAATTTTAATCAGACTCAAAACATTTTTGTGCAAGTTATCAGGAAAGATTTACCTTCTTGATTACATGTTCAGAAGTTTCCACTAGCTCTTAAATCTTCTTGAGATTTCACTGTCTGAGAACAACCATGTACCGCACACAACAGAATAAGTACAACAGACAAGTTGCTTTAGAAATTATTTAATTTACAAATGCATACACTGCTTCTTAAAACAACCATGGTGCAAAATCTTACCAACTCTCAGTTGGTTGCATTGATGTAAATTGTCTTTTTAGCTTCATTTACACTAGGAAGTCAACTTCTCCAGTAACGCTTCTATTCCTTTTACATTTTTATTCAGCTTCAACTTTGGAACAAGCTTTTTCAGTCCTTTTTTGACTGTATTTGCCACTTTTTGATCTGTGCTCCGGAGAAGGCTACAGGAAAAAAACCAAAGGATGTCAAAGGTCAGCATGTAGGTCATAGGAAAAGAAGCTGTCCATGTAAGGAAACAGTAACTATTTAGAAAGAACATAGTTCAGGGCAGATTCTATCACCACCTATTAGAAAAAGATGTAAAACCTTCCAGAAAGCACGAAACACCAAGTGAGAACACAACCAACACAGGATAATTCAGACTGGAAGAAACTGCAGATCCCTACTGAAAGCAAGTTCAAACACTGGGTCAGACCAGGCTGCTCAGGGTTTCACCCAGTCCGGGCTTGAAACGCCCCAATGCAGGAGACAGCCCAACCTCTCTGGGCCCCAGCCCCAGCCCCAGCGCTGGGTTCTCCTTGTGGGGAAAAGGCTTCTTATCGCCAGCTGGAGCCTCTTCTGTTTCAGCTTGTGCCACTGCCTCTTGCCCTCCAGTCACACACGCACTGCTGCGAAGAGCCCAGCTCTCCTCCATCCCCTCCAGTGCCGGGGATACTGTTGAGAGCCCCCAAAGCTGACCCTTCTCCCAGCTGAACCAGCCCCGGTCCCACAGCCTCTCCTTCCAGTCCAAGGCATCCAGCTCACAACTATATTGGTCACCCTCCATTAAACTCGCTCCAGTTGTCGATACCTTTCTTGTAATGAGGGTCCTGAAACTGGGTACAGTGAAGTACATCTAATACACACCAAGTACTTTCACTATTGTACTTCTGTGCTTCATTTAGCGGAGGACTACAAAGCCTGACTAGTTCTGTTCTTTTTTAGATGTTACTTTTGGAAAACAAACCAGCTTTCCCAGATAATTTTTCTTCCCTAGAAACAAGGAAATTCATCAGAAGCTGTAAAATACTATCAGGAAAGAAAAAGCTTCTGCACTATGCAGATCAACCTAGGCAGTGATTGTCCTTCTCCCCTTCCTTCGGGTAACAGTGAAATGTTCTTGGATTATAATACACAATCAGGAGAGTTAATGGCACACCTGATTTGCTACTTCAAAATGATGAGTGAACACTGCCTAAAAAACTGAGTGTCTTCTACAGCCAACGTGTGCAATACAGAACAGAAGTACAAGTTGCACTGGCATACAAATAAACTAGGATTGGAAACAAACTGTAACACCCATGTACTGGCACCAAGCAGGCTGCATGATACAAGACGACTTCACAATCCCTACGATTCTTCCAAACGGCTCCCAGATTTGCAGCTACCTAAAAGCTTGTTTCTTGCCTACTTTTTAAACAAGGATTAGACATGGCAAGCTTAACTGTGTAAGACAGAAAAGGAATTAATGTAGTTTAAGGTGAGATTTAAATTTTGTTTCCTTAGGACCCCAAATCCTGTGCAGGATGGCACCACTACAAGCAGTAAAGCATGGGATGCCCATTTGACAACACCACTATTTCCACTTACTTTATTCCTAGATTTCATTCTATGACTGACAACTTCTAGCAGCCACTTCTGTTACACTTTTAGCTATGACAGTACTATTTAATCAAGAGGTTTTCTTTAAAACTGAATTCAACACAGGTGAGGGTAGTACTTTTTCAGCTTTTCTATGGGTCATGTACCCCTGAAAACAGCAAGAAAGTCAAGAGTACTGACAGAGGATGTGCTGAACACATTGGTACTTAACATGCAGAGATTCACGTGGTTCACCGCCAAGGACAAAGAGAGCATACAAAGTAGCAAGCCACTCTGGACTGCATTTTACGTATTTCTAAAAATGAACTTGATCTGCAAACAGCTATACATGTAAAGCTGCTTTAAAACTCTTGGTATCCACAGATATTTCAAGACACCATATTTTTAATATAGAACATCTACATGTCTGATAATACAGCCAGAATACCAACACAGGGGATTTTTTTGGTTTTCTGGTTGGTTGGTTTGTTTTGTTGTTGTTGTTTTTGGTTTTTGTGGTTTTTTTTTTTTAATTATTATCCTGAAAGTTCTTCTAAGATCTGGTAAGCAGGCACCTAAGTATTTTGTGGATATAAAATACAACTTTTACAGGTTACAGAAATGACATATGGAAATCAGTAAGTTATTTGGTGAAGTATGTTTTTATCCATTTTCTACCCTGATGACCACTGACAAATTGAAAAATACTGAGGAGAGGTTAGATGTAGAAACATAAATAGACCAGCATCCATGACATTCAAGTACCTACAACACTATTTACACCAAGCTGGATTGTAATGTCTGCAAAGAGCCCTCTCATTACCTTAGGACTCTTCAGGCTTGTACTAGGTCAGAACCAGGCCCCAGATTTTTTAATAAAAATCATATTCAAAGCAAGTAGGGCAATGAAAGGAGAGGGGCCAGAGGATACCAGGTAACTAAGCAATCAAGCACAGGCAATGAACTGCTCATAACTGGTGAATAAGCTTAAATGACTAGAAAGCCAAAAATCTTCAAATGGATTGACTGGGTAATTCTGAGTTTCAGATCTGCATGCAAATGACAGATGGCTTCCAAAAGCCAACAACAACAACAGAAATCAATCATAGCCTCAGGGAGAACCGGTAGCATCTGAGAATTACCTCTGTCTGAGGGATCTGAGGATCTGAGCTCCTTTATGACAAAAGAAGTATCTGAACGTATTTTTTTAAACGAGAAGGTTTTTTAAAACTCAACAATTATTTTATGTAAAAAAATATTGCAGTTATTATCTATACCAGACTAAATTAAATTTATCATTGCTGTATGGTTTAAGTAACCTCTCATCTTCAATGCATGGAGTTAAACAAAGATGAGATTAATTACTATGGGTAAGCAAGGTAAGCAGGTGTCACATGAAATGGAAGAAAAGCAGCTGGTTATGTTCGTGTGTTCTCAGCTGCCTAAACAAAAGGGCGTCATGCCTAAAGAGTCATCAAGAGAAGTTCAAACTACAAAGGACTTCAGATTTAATTAAAATTTAAAAAGAACCGTAAAACCAAAATTCCAGCGAACAACCACTCCTCCCCCATACTTTTATCTCTCTTTTCTGCTAGGTGAGTTTCAGTATTGGTGAAAAATGTTCGACTGACAAGCTCCCCTGCTTGGTAACAAAGCACACTTGTCGAAGCCCCACCCTGTAGTGCCATGAGTAATAGCACAGAGAGGGAAAGACTGACATTCCTCACAGACTTTTCCATAAAATACACTGCTCCTGTGCTCATTTTTGCTAATAAGCAATTACTAGTTTCCTGTTTTTTCTGTAAGTCTTCAAAATCTATCAAGAGACTGTTGTCACGGTGACAGCCAAACAATTGTTAAATTGTTATACCTAGAAAGAATTCCACTAATTTACTTTGCAACTTCATTTGGACAATGAAAATAGCTTAGTACATAAACCAGCAACACTACATGTTAAATGAATCTCCTCAGTCTTGAGTTAGGAGAAAAAGGTCCAAGCATTAATACACTGTCAGTGTACAGGCCTTTATAACAAATCTCTACCGAACATCTGTGCGCAGGATCAGATAACTTAAAGGCATTAGATGCATTTATTGAATTCTAAAGACCTGTTACGAGAGGCAAAGTGTTCTCATTTTAGCAGCTGAACAATCTTAACAGCCAGATCCATATGACTATTATGATGTTGTGTAAACTGGTTTTGTATCTGGATTGCAACTACTCTTTTACTACCGATTCTTCTCACCAGTGCTCTGAGTGATAATGACTAAACAAAGTTAGAATTAACTCAGATTAACTAACAGAAGCCCTATTAGTGAAAACAGCTTTTGATTCACCTTGCAAAAGCGCATGAACATCAAAGTATCCTCACTCTAAAGTCCTAAAGAGCAGAGATGGAAAGCAAACAGCAAGAAGTCTAAAGTAACTTTAGGAGAGGGAGAAGTGGTGTGGAAAAAAGGAAGAAGAGGTTTTTATTTTTCAATCATGTTGTCTGTTTGAATTGTTTGCTGATTTTGGCTCAGTGCAAGTTTTTATGAGAAGGCAGCAGTACAATGCTGACCCAGCAGTTTCAGAACACAGACCACACACTTCGGACTAAAGACAAAACCTTGGGTTTCTATGACCTGACACTGACAGGTAGTTACAAAGTTAAAATAGCGATGATTAACACAGCTGTCTGCATTTGATAAAACAAAATGTTAATGTTAATCTGAGTCCTGTGGGGTCTTTTTGATCTCACTAGTCGCACGGTTCACTGCTTTGAAGTTGTGAGCCAGTTAGCTCATCATAAGCCTTTGCATGCTCTATTCTTTTGTAAGGTCTATTCCAAACACTTTTCTACCTCAGTATGACACATACTTAGGCTCCATAATTAAGGTATCAACACAAAGCAGTAAGTTACTACAAACAAACAAACAATCTGGATTCTTGTATGCTACTGCCAATCACAGGTATTTCAGAATTAATTATTTTAATGTAGCTATTTGTGGAGTGCTTTTTTGAGAATTTTGTGCTTGTAAAACAAGACATGGCAGGCACAATTTTAAAAATAAATTCGATTTTTAATCTTAAGATTTTCCAACATTGAGCTACTTCCTAGTACTGCAAAAGCCTGAGCTCAAGGAACAACCTACGGAAACTCTGGTTTCAATTTTTCCAATACCCTGTTCCATCGCAGACTTGCTGGTGGCATGAAAGACAGTACACCTTGAGCAAAAAATGGCATTTTGCTGGTAGAAATTTCAACAGATGTTCTCTTAGCTGTTCAAGAAATTAACATGGGAACCTAATCAGAAATAGCCATGTGCCTTACATACCAACAAAGAATAATGGCACCTCGATTTACTTCCGCCCAGGTCTTCATATTCTCAATACCAACACGTTCCACCAATGTTCTTCCAAAGCAAACTGTAAAATGTGGGAAAGGGGTAGGGAGAAGAAAAAAATCAGACAGTATCTTTATACAAAGGTGTTCAAAAAGTTCTCTGCAGTTGTGATTTAATCAAATAGTTTTTAGCCACCAAGTATTCACAAAGTTTTACTCTCTCAAAATGATTGACTATTCAATGCAATGAATACCTTTATAGATGTTTGACTAATTCCAAGTGTTGCTTAGATTAGTTAGACAATAGCAGCACTACGTGACAGTTTACTAGTATAAAGCAGGCAAACTTGCTGTTTCTTTTTTTAAAAGGGTGTCAAAAGGCATCCACTCCAAAGAAAGAACTTGGTAAGAACACCACCAACACAAGAGACAATTATATGCAACATACTAATACATACACACCTCTGCTGAAATATGGTACGTTTTTAAGCACCTTACTCTACAACTGAAGAAACAGAATTTGCACACATGAAGTTACTTAAAACTTCAGAGTTAGTCCTTTACTGATGCATGAAAACCACTATGAACCTTGTTTCTTTCAGCTGTGCTGATGCTACAGAAGCTACTTCTTCAGTACCTTTGAAAGCTTCAGTTGACTTGTTGATTCATTACACTAATGGCAGATGCGAAAGAACGAACCTAGGCTGACCTCAAGTCCCCAGCTGAATTTAAAGAGCTAAACTTCAGGAAAACTGCTCTTACAGCTTGTATGCTGAGCAAGCTTGCCAATAAGCAACCCCAAAAAACCCACCCAACCCCAACAAACTCCAACCTCTAAACAAACACTGAAGCTATTTTTCACTGTCACTTTAGATCAGAATTCCATCCGACAACAGGTCAGTTTTTATTCAACTTGTTCTCTACATGGTAACAATTTGGTCGGTTTTTAATGCCCGTTCCATAAACTCAGAGCAACGATTACGAATGGCGCACTCTTTGGAGGAAAACAAAGAAACCTAAAGGAACGGCTTATGTTTAAAATCGCACAATGTTAGCAGAAATAAATCCAGACAACTATCATCATCTCAGTTAGGCTAGTCTCTGAAAGACACTCATATAAAACTTCTCTGCCCATTTTTAATCATCCACTTGAGAAGCAGCAAAACAGTCTCCTTTCAGAAACATTTAATAAAGCCCAACTAACTCTTATTTTTAAAGGAAACAGTGGAGACCTGAATGTCATAAGAAGAAAAAAAAAAAGTTAACAAGGTCTGATAATTCTATAAAGAAAAAAGTCCCCTACACACAGAGAAGTTCCCTCTAGAATATACTACGCCACCCCCACCTCCTTTCATTTTTTGAGGTTTTTGTATGAGAAAAAGTAATCTTTAGTAGGATGTGGTGATTCACACAACAAGATTTTACAGTTATGTAATAAAATAAGTTTAAAACCTAAATTAAGAGGTGAACATCTGTGCGCAATCTCTGCCTTCTGGGATATAAAATAGCAAAGATGTTCTATTTTTGTGCATGAATTATTGTAATAACAGTTATAAAGCACTAATCCAGCAGCACTAATGAACACAGTAAAGATTACAGTTTGGCTCTCAAGAACTAATGAAATAAGTCTTCCTGTTAGAAAGACTTTACTTTTTCTATTATTATCCTTTAAATTGCAATTGTAATTGTAAAATTTAGCAAAGCTATCAAGACACTTTAGGCACAGAAATGAACCCTGTCCCAAATACACAGTAACCCCCTGAGAAAAGAACCAGACCAGTATTTGCTTTGCAGAAAAAGCAAACGTATCCTTGGCATTCTGTTCATGTAACAGCTCACAACAGCAAAAAGATAGAAGCAATAATCTCAGAGGATATGTTATATTTTCCATATATTAGTATATTCCAAGGAATAATTGCAGCAATCTTATTTTAGGTCAGACAACTGATTACTCTGAAGTCATAATTTGATCAAATAAAGCTGAATTTCCAACATACCTTCTTTTCCACTCTCTCTCATTTTTTCATCTTGCTCTATTAACCATTTCAAAACTAGATGGCCTGCTGGATGCTCTGCAATGTGAAGCTTTAAGGGGAAAAAACAAACCAAACCAAAACCAAATTATTTACTGATGATGTTTCAAAATGCAGTTACATGTCTGTCCACAAATATTCCTGCTTGTTTTATCCACTCTGCCCTCGGACACCACATCACACTGATCCACTTAGTCATCACCTACACAAATATCAACAAGTTTGATGCAAGTGTCTGAATACTTACTTAAACTGACCAGTTTATTTTTTACCACCTTCCCTGTAACATCTGACTTTCAGTAATATAAACCATATCAACCAATGTTTCAGCCACCCTTCCAAGGAGTTCATGCTTACTGAGCCAAATTTCTTGCTCTAGCTGCTCTACAAGAACTTCCAGACTTCCACATTTTCACAGACTTGAAAATTCACTACAGTATGAAATCACAGAAAACATGAGTAGCTCATGTGAAATTCCGTAAAATGCATATCTTAAAGAAGGGGAAAGACAGAGTAAATTCAGCACAACTATGAAAATCTGGAGGGCATTCATCTTAAATATAGTATATACAGCATTTTTCATTTTCTAGTCTATGGACACATATCTGACTGAGCTTAGCAAAATAGGAGAGGGGCACACTTTGAAAAGAAGGTCATACTGTAAAGACAAACAGCTACTACTGTAAAGACAAACAGCTATTATCTAAGATCTTTACTTGCATAGAGATACGCATACCTGAAAACTAAGAGACCCTATCATTCTCAGCGTAAACAGTCAAATGAACTCCAAAAATTTACTAACTGCTTGATTGCATAGTGATAACACTAAAAGAGAGACCATGTAACATGATTGTCAGCTACCTTCCCACAGAGTGTTTAAAGCAGTTCTGAAGATTCAAGATCATGAAGTACCTTCCTCTACAACTCACTGAAATGCTGGCTCAAGCCTTCATCACTCCAGATGCAATAACAATAAACTATGAAAGGAAAATGTCAGAAAACAGAGACCATGTCTAATGTATGGGTGCTATCAGGGCAGTACATTGACATCTTACGTAAAGGAAAAAGTGAGCAGACTTCATTTTAGTAACACAAAATAAGCAAATGCTCTGCAAGATCTCAGCACGTTGTCCTCTGTTACATTACCTGCCCATCACGGCCACCTGGAACCAGCTCTTCTGCTGCTAAATTAGCAATTGCATCTAGTGCAGGCTGGATGTCACCAAGAGCTGTTCTTAAGATGTCAGCAACCAAGACAAAGGTAGCTTTGTCTGTCACTACTTCTTGGGTATGTTCTTGCAAATATTCTAGCAAAGGTGAGGAAATGGCTTCCAGGAGTTCACGGCGGCGGACTTCAGTATTCTTCTTACTGATGAAAGAGACAGCACATTACTGTAGAAGACTTGCTCCGTATGCACATCAAGCAACAAGAAATTCAGAACATACACACTATTTGAGACAGCTATAAATTATTAGAAGATCAAAACAAAGCATTATTCTTCCCTCTGTTTCACATACAATTAAACACACATTGCACACACATTTTAAGAACACACAGAGTGAGAAAGTGTCTAGTGTTTAAAGCTGACTGAACCTCATCGCATTTTTTGTTAACAATGACAATTTAACCTCTATTTTCTATTCATTCTGTTATCTCAACTACAGAGATGTATTTCTTAAACAGCTCACTAATCATCTAAAATGGCTTCTTCTTCAAAAGCTGATAAGCATCCATGTCAATACCAGAGACTGAATTCAAATCAACAATTTCCATTTTTATTGCTAGATTTTGAGATAAACTTTTATGCAACTCAAAACACAAATAATGCATATTGAAAATTTTCTGCTATGCCAAATTTGATGAGTTTAAATGAAGGACACATCACAATTTTTGCCCTTTACAAACGGGGTAAACTGCTCATCATCAATACATTGCTGCTCACGAATCATCATATATGAACTTTAAAACAAAAATGCAAAAATAAGAACTACAGATTAACATATCTAATAATACTTATGTATTATTTTTATATATTTACATTACTTATAGTATGAAGAAAAGCTGAAATTAAATGACAGAAAGTTGCATGAACTCTTCTGGACTCTAGGCAAAACAACTTAACCTTCATATCTGAGTTACCTATAGGCATTTCCATCTCCCTGTTGCAGAAGTGTGATGATTTCTGGAACAAAATGTGCAGGGTCTCTAGGACTTAGCAAGTACAACAAGACCTTCTTTCCATATTTGTTGTTTATCATATTGGGCAAAGAAGCATTTATTTCCTGTAAAAGTAAACAAACAGCAACAAAAAATTAATGAAATAATAGTTTTAAGCCATCAGTAATTACTGATTACCTTTCAAATGCAAAGCTTAGGAAAGGAAAACTACATACTATGTGTAAGATTCATATCTACTTGTGAAAAAACTCTAATCAGAATGAAAGTTTGGAGAAGTGAGAGAAATTAAAAAAAAAATATTAATGTTTAAAATGTGTTCATCAGATGCATCCATGTCACTGATTAGAAAATATTACAAAAGGACAGGATTTGTTTTCACTGAGAGATGCACGTACAAAGAACACCACACATTCTGGTATGTCATATGCTGTACAAATGTAACCTCAGTAAAAGCCATAACCTCAGCAGACCGGACATACCAAGGATCACCTACACCTAAGAGTAATCACTGACACCATGCTGACTTTCAAGGGAGTGTACCTAAGTACCTAGACAGCAATGACAGTCCATGGGAAGGAAAAGTCCATCTTAAACTGATCACAGAACATTCACCAAGAAAAATTAAGTTTCAATAATAGAATAAAGCTGACTTCTGCTGGGAGTACTATTTGCAGTTTATTTGAGCATTAAGAGAAAACACTGGGCATTCCCCAGAGGTTAGTCACTGGCTAGGGGGAACCACTTTGTAAACTACAGAGTGGGCACCTCATACACTTGTGCACTAACTCAGCTGAGGAAGAAACGCATTAATATGCAGGGGAGTCTTCTTGCTTATAGAAGCATGCTGCTATATTCAGATGCAAGCACCTGTATTAACCCATCTGTTTGTACTCATATTTTTTGTCAGCTTCTCAACAAATGCCCTTTCATACAGCAACATGCATTTTATGCAAGTTCCAAGTACCACTGGAGAATCTTGAATATCACCCAGATACTCTTGACCATTATGATAATCCATTCCTGGCAACTTTTAATATACATATAAAATTTAAACCCTTTTCTCCACCATGAAAATCCTTCCAGCAACAGCTAGAAAAAGATAAATAGAACAATTTAAACCATGTCACCCTTTATTAATATGAGGCCTGGCTGGTTGTCTTTGAGCAGAAGAGAAACAGAGAAAGGTTGTTGGAAGCTGGCAGGAAATGGGACAATGTTCTTATTTCAAAAACATTGCTTAAACCTAGGGGAAAATAACTGAGATGAGTATCAGTTTGATGCAGCACTGTAACTATGAATAAAAACCTATTACTGTAACCTCCACACTGCAGGCATGGGGGAAAAGAAAAAAAAAAAAAATCTTTTCTGAGGAAACAAAACCCCAAATCAAAAGCATTCAGGTTCAGATGTATGTGAAATTCATTTATCAATTAAATGGATGACAAAGATGCTGAAATATTTCAAAACTTAAAAAAGAAAATATTTAGTTTAGTGCAAATAAACACAAAAATCATCTACACTTCGAAATCAACCTATAACACAGCCATTTTGCATAAAAGACACATTTTCCTTTAAACACTCCAAAAGCGTATTTCCCTCACTGATTCTGTGATTCCGATGAATCACAGAATTTGGTCACTTTCAGTGCCAGAACTGTAAGAAAGTACCACAAGAAACTCTGAACAACACAGGCATGTTGTTAACATCTCTCTTGTCAGTAACATCTCCCTAGCCCTGCTGCCTGGAGTCCTCATGAAAGAGAGGGATTTCCTGCTAAAATCTGCCTGAATCTTCACACATGCCAAGCTCACAATGTACAGTTCCAATCACAAACGAAGGTTTAAAGCACCATACATATTCTTTGGTCCTGGATTAAGACTCTGTGGAGCTAAGAGATGATGAGAAGCACAGACTTTCCTCGAAGGATTTAAAGAGCTTAAAACCTTCCCTTACCTACAAATTCCAAGCCATTCTGCCAATCCACATAAGTGATCAGTTTTATAATACTACAAATTAAAAAAAACCCAACAAAACAACAACAAAAAACTTGCCCAAACACCGCTTCTTCTCTGCCCCCAAATCTTTACTATTTTCCTTATATTCCTTAAGCTAAATTTTAGTATGGACAGAATGATAATCGGTATAAGGTGTTTTAGCAGTTTAACTGCTCTTTAAGATCATTTTAAGGGTTGGATTCTTTTACAGAGTATGCTTCAATGCTTGATTTCTAGATGCTTCCACCTCATCCTCTGCTATTAGTTTTCATTCACCATCTGAAAAACTGGTTTTGATCTTACCTGTTATTTTTTTCCTTTTCCCTGACAACCTTTCCCTGTTCCTGACCTCGTTTAAACCCAGATGAGCCAATTCTGAATGTGTGAAGGCTACTCCTCCTTATTCTCCTTTACTCTTCTGTGCAGATTGATGTGGCAGGATGACCAAACAGTAAACACTCCATTATCTTTGATCTCAGACGGTGGGAAATCACAGATGATTCAGGAATTAAATGACACCATGGAAGCTCAGCTAAAGCCAAACACAGTATCTGAACTAATAAACCCTCCAGAAAGCTGAGTGCTTGTAACATGGTACAGGAATGCCTCAATGATCTCATACCAAGACATCTCTGATCTGTCAGGGCTTATTTGCTTGGAACTTGCCCAGAAGTTGTTACATTGCAGACCGGACTGTGGAAACAAAACCCAGCTGTGATTACAGCTAATATACTCAGGAAACAAAAGCCATCTCCACATTGGGATGCTTTCATCTCTCCACATCCATCAGAGAGACACAGACTTAGGGCCAAATCTCCATGCTAGGGTACAAAAAACCCAATTCGCCCCTATACAAAGTTGCTCAATGGAAGAATTGCACATATTTTTTAAAGCAAGCCTCGTCATAACCACTTTCTCCTCATATTCCTCCTCCACATGAAGAGTATTTGCCTCACCTTTACCTCCCTGCCACTGCCTCTCAACCCATCAGTCCTAAAAGCTATAGCATGAATACTACTATAAGCACATTACAACCTATACATCACTGTTAATTATTCTGCTTGCATGAAAATGAATTGTGAACTATGGAGTTTCTTTTATCAGTGTGAAAACATAACTTCATGGTAATTTACAGATTAAAACATCTTAGAAGTGATAAAATTTGCATGTAAACATAATCTTAAGTATAAACCCTCTATGAAACCCTATTAAATAATTTTTTGGAAGGAAGGTGGGGAAATGGGGCATTCCAAAAGGAAGCAGATGCAGACTAGATCATATTATCCTTACTGTTCATTCTGCAATTCCATGTAAGTGAAGAAAAACAGCTAGAGTGCTGTCATGTTTCAGACATTTATCTGTATCCATTTTGGAAGCAAGATAAAAATATTACATGGATTTCATCCAGAATGTTAGTTGTCGTTTAACTATCAACATACTAAGTAAAAATGTCACATTTTGAGAATTAAAGCGAGTTAATGGTTTCAGCATCCAACCAAAAGTCTCCAAGTACTTTTTCTTGTTTGAAGTCACGATATACTATATTCAGGTCACTTTCCTGAAAGTTTACTATACTTTATCTTAAGTATCACTTTCTGAGATGCTACTTCTGCAAAAGAAAAGAGCTAAATGTGCTAAACAACCTTTTTTACAATAAGTTTGCACAATAAGGGTGTTCTAGGCATGGATATTCTTGACATTTTGGGTTTGCCTGTAAAATGGATAGGTGACATCCTCATTCTGAAGTTTTCCACCAATTTAATTGCTTGAAACACCAGCAGAGCTGAAACTTCTATGACAAAGACATTGACTTTAAAGAGATTCCAGTCATCCATTAGCCAGAATGAACATGTATAAAAAGGGTAATTTTCAGCAAGCACCTAGCTTAAAAACTAGTTGAAATAAATAACTAAAGAGAACATATGAAAGTGCTGAGGTCTTCTATGAAAAGAAAAAAATAATCACGATACACAAATATAATGAAACAGAAAAGGTGGAAAGGAATTAAATGGTTTGAAAAAAGCAGATAGATTCTTACTCTCATCCTCCTATACACTGACAAACACACTATTTAGTATACTATTTTAGGAAAAATTCAATTACTTACAGATATAATTAACTGTTTCACAAGTTTAGTGTCATCAATGCAATCAAATGCTGCCAGCAAGACCAGATGAGAAAATTCACCCTGCAAAGATGAGACATCAGAAACAGATGCAGTCAAGTTCTATGAATATACTGACTTAGAATCAACATTTCTGAGAGTTTGTCTCAAACGTGATACAACATGAACCACACGCAAATTCTGTCTACTGTCACAGAATGAGACAAGCCCAACATTTAGGCCCTCTCTGAAAGCAAGGCTTGTTAAGAAAAGCATGTTGTCAAAACAAAGGTAGATTAAGTTGATGTGCCATTGTAAGTCAGTATGCTGCTTTATCACATCCAAGCTATTAACCTAATCCTATTGTTTAATCATCATTTAAAATCATAGAATTTGCCTTGCAGGAACATTACATACAGATTTTATTTCTATGGTGGATTTGCTTAAAACTGATATAAATCACATACCGTATTTTTGGAGATCATGTCTCCGCAATGAGCCATACAGCCCCTACTGCACTGTTGGAGAGCAAGTCTCCAGCATACTCAAAAGGGCACATCGCAACTCACTTGTATGGCAGCGAGACTCTACGTCAAAGTGAAGCCAGACCTTCAGTGCTCCAGCGTTGTTTTAGCTATTATTTACCCACTGTCTCATACTTCTATATAATATGTATTTTATAAAATATAACAACTCATTTATTCTGGTACTAGAAAATTATGGAGAGAAAGATTACTTAGACCAGTGGCCTCCAAAGTGGGATGCACAAGACAATCCACTGTGGTGCAGGAAGAAAATTTTTTTTTGTACCATTAATAAATATATAAAAATAACCACTGGTTATCTTTATCGCATCCTTTTAAAGTTTCGTTTTCTGGGTATGTTTTATAATGTATACTAGTACAGTAGTACATGTACATGATTTACACATAAATATACATATATTGGCGATGCACGCTCAGGGTTGTGTGATCAAGGAAGTTTGGAGACTCCTGATTGAGATCACATCAACTGTTAGTAAACAGAACAATACAGCAACCAGGAAGGGAAGAAGTTTAAAAAGCTTTTCTTCACAGTTGCTGTTTTGCCCAGCACTATGAAATCCGGTTGCAACTGTTACTCTACTGGTGCTGCAGTGTCCAAACATACATGTTACTCAGAAAAAAATTAAATACAGACTTCTTCCATTGTATGTCACTTCAGCATTAATTCATTTTGAAGCTTCCTGACCTAAAAAGTTATTGAGCATCGTAGAAGAAATATGCACATTCAAATGGCTTTTCCAATGACATGCTCAACACATCTTAATTTTTGTTCCTCTTCTATATACATTTCACTCCCAGCCAAGGAGAATTAACCAACGAGCTATATGAAGATGCAATATAAAGTTGGGCTCAAAAAAAAAATTGTAGAATAAAATTTAGGACTTGTAATTAACTCAGCTACTTTAAAGAAGAATAGTACCACATGTAGTGCCCACAATGAAGCTTCTCAGTATGTCTCAAAATGTTCCATAAAGTTCAATATATTTCATATTATCTAGTACATCACCACTATTTTAAACCTAGTTTTATTAAGATCTCACAGTTGTTTTCCAGTACCAAAGCATATTCAAATTAGCCTCTATCAAATCACTCGTGTTTCAGAGACTATGCAATAAATGGTTAAGGAACACTCACCGTTGCTATTTTTTCAATATATGTCTTCATAGTTTTCACAATGACTTTTCTGTCCTATCCAAAAGGAAACAAGAAACTCCAATAAGCCTATAATGCCAGTGATTCTGAATCACTAAATTGTTATTTATACCTTCAAAAATATAACCTTCCATTTGCTTACTAAAGCAAAGGCTATTTACTAAAGTCTCACATTTGTACTATTAGTCAACACCTAGAAACAGTGTGAAGAGTTAAACTTCAACTGTGAAAGACTCAGTCCCAGGGAGGTTCTGTGATACGTTTACAAGTTCAGCCCACCAATGGGAGATGTCAAAAAGGGTAACTTGGGGGAAAAAAAAAAAATAACAAACCACCACATATGTTCACCTCATTACTTACAGAAGAATGCACTTCAGCTCTTCATTTGGAAAGAAACTTATTCAACAGGACCTGAAACTTTAAAGTAGCGAGGACTCTAGCCTGCTGCAAAACCCCTTTACTGGCAAGAGTTTTTTTGGCAGAAAGTTTCCTCAGTGCTTGTCCTTTTGGCTCTTGCAATCACTGCTCAGTCTTCTTTAGACCCATTACTACCCCTAGACCCTAGCAACCTCATTTTTTTTTCTGCACTCTTTAACAAGCAGATTATTTTCATAAGTCGCTTTTTTTTTTTAATACAGAAAAAGATAGAAGGCATTACAATATTTCCAAGAGATGATGGTATATATTACACCTGAAGTACTTCACAACGCTGTATCAGCAGAAGAAACTAAACATAGTTCCTACAACATTTTCTAAGTCTTGGCATTCCAAAGCCAAACATCGTTCCACATTATGACTTCTTTACTGTCCTCTCCCCACTGCCAATTTCACCTGCATTAAGAAACCTACGGGATGAATGAGTGGCCAATAATCTTAAAACAGAAAAGCTTTATATGTCATCTCTAAGAACTCTGCTAAAAATAAAAGGAGATGCTTCCACTATAAAAGTTCTAATGAAAGCATTTGATTCACAAAAAACTACTGCTTATATTTGCCAATAGGTAAAGTGGGGCCACTTTTTAACCTTGCTCTCAAATACTTAACTGCATCAAAATGTGCGCTGGCAGAAGAACCCATCTGAGCAATCATACTCGCAGTCTCAGACTGGACTATTATTAAAGAGGACCGGGTAGCCAGAAACCAACAATACCTTGGGAGTACCATGCCATAAGCAGTGCATCGCTACTCGAGCTCCATCATGAGTGTGTGCCAGGTAGATGACAGCCTCTCTGATAGCTTCTATCATTTCCTGGGGAAGAAAAAGTGTTAAAGCAAAAAGAAGAAAGAAAAGGCCTGAGAAATCTCAAGGTGGGTGGGCAAGGGCATAAAAGGATTTTTTGTCTGCCCACAACACTAGAGAGAGCATCACTGGCTCTACAGAACCACTCTCACTGCCTTGACCTATGAAAAACGGCCTCAAAAGGAGTACGAAAGACTGTAAATGACATAAGCTTTCTCCCTACAAAACTACACTGTTCATTATATTTATCCTATGAAATCAGAACTGTATTGAAGCTTGTCAGTTGTCCTATTACAGATAATTCAAGGAAGGGTGCTCAGAACTGAGGCAGCAATTAGAGGAGACAAAGACAACCATTCATTCAGGAGCTGGGGTAAGCTTAAAACTGGAATTTAATATACATAATATATATAATATATACATAGTGATACAAGCCATATGCTTGTTTCAGGAGGAGGCAGAAGACAAAGTTTTGACTGCTGACAGAAGAGCCCAATCTGATTGTATTTTGGTCAAGAGTTTTTTGGACAAAGGCTAGAATAGGCCAAGAAACTACGCACTAGAAAGCTAAACTACTGGAAGCAACGTCCCTGGCTTTAATTACTTGCCAGCTATTGAGAAGGACCATTTAGCATGGAGAGAGAAAAGATCAAAGTCATTTCATTAGATTTTTTTTTTAAATTCAAGTATCACAAACACTATTGCTTTAGTGTGAAAGTTCACTGTGACTGTAAATCTCCATACAACACTACTCTCCAATCGTCCGTCTGGAATCGCAAGACGTGTAAAAGTCTATAAACGCAAGTTGTGTATTTTTGTCTAGTTACCTTACAACACGTTCACAACAAGATTAAAAACATTCCACTGAAAGGCAGAAGATGACAAAAACCAAACAAAACATACTTACGGATCTTTGTTTCGGAAGAGCGTAAGTGAAAAAGTCCAAAAATACTTTATGTACCAGTGAGTGCTTTATCACAGCCTCTCTGTATTTGGGAAGAGGAAAATAAGCAAAAAGTCCCCCACAAGTAATTCTTTTAACATAAGCCAGCAATACTTCATTTGTATTTAAAAAAGAAAAAGTTAAGCAGTGTGGTGTGCAGAAAACACATACCCATTCTGGATTAGACATTTAGCATTTACAGTATGTGGAAAATTCTACCAAAACTTACAAATTCTAAAACCTAGCAAAATATTTTCTTCTAAAGACCACTGGAGAAGCTTATCCAAAATGCGTTATAGAAGCACACCACACTGTGGGATTTCTATTGATTGTTTGACTGGGGCAGGGGACACTTTAGTTTACAGAAGTGGAGTTCAAAATTAAGGTAAGATATTCATTACAACACTTCAGACAAAAGCACAGCTACTTACTATACAACACAGCAATGTTACAGCTTAAGAGTATCAATGTCACTGTCATATGAGCTTAAATGAGTATCAATATCATTGTGCGTCAGAAACAAACTGGTTCATGCTAGATTGTCACACCTTAAATCAATTTTTGTCCTTACTTTTGTGCCATTGGTGTAAGAATCTGTTTCATTTCATCCAAGATGGCCTCTCTCTTTTCAGGCTGAGCTTCTAACACTTTATCCAGTGTTGGGACAACTGGTGTCTGAAATGAATGCACAATCAGAGGTTTAAGTTCCCAGTAAGTATCAGAGTTCATAGACAATTATAATCTTTAGTCCCTATCACAATTCATGAACAGTATCACAAACAAAATGAATTTTCTGCAAAACTAACAGTTATGACAATTTTAAATGTTAAAAGCTTATCTACTTTGAGTATGTCAGAAGCTGTATACTTAGATTTCTACAAACTCAATATTCACCATTAGCAAACAAAACCTACTTCTATGGTCTGAACTGGTTTTTGCTAATTATGGTCAGTTCTTCATGAGACTATCAGATACAAGGTAAAATACACAAAATTGGCATTGCGTTAACGGACTCCTGAGCTAAGCAGAAATCCTGCATGACAGTATGGGTATGTCAGGGAGCAACACAGCAACAAGTCAATGAACTGAGGAGTTAACCAAGGCCCAGGAAATTCCAGTTCAAGAACAGCAGAGAGGAGGAATATATACCGTATACCTTAAACACAGAAGTACTTCCTGGTATCTCATCTAAACAATTACACTGGTAACTCTTGTAAAAGAATCCGTTGTTAGAAGAACAGTCTGACTAGACAGAAAATTAGGAGAAATGTGTTTCTAACTGTCCCTGCTCAGGGGGGAAAAAGGGGGTGGAGCGTTGGAGGCAGGAAGTGGAAAAGTGAACCACACATTTCAAAACTCCAAGAAATTCCAGGTCTCATTAAGGATTCCATCATAATTTCTTATAAACCCACACACTGTTGAGTCTCAGGTTTGCACTGCAATGTAAGACTACTTGAAGCACTCATGCCAAGAATGCTAGAATGATGGAAGCTAACACTGCACATGATTTCAGAGGCTGTTTTACTCCCAGTACAAATTACAGCCCACCAACACAACAAACATGCCTTTCTACTACAGTGCTCCAAAATGCTTTACTAAAACATAATAACCTGTAAAGAAAAAATAGCAATATGGTTCAGAAATGAGCTGTTAATTTCTTATACGATTTTAACAGGAGTCTTGGGTAAAAGCAGGCTGTATTGTACAGCAGGATGCAAAAGTCACTCTAGTGTAGTTAATAATTGCGTAAAGCAGTTTTGTACCTTGTAGCAATTAAAACTATTTGTGCCTCTAATGGGAACCAAACTTTCCAAGTCAGCAAGAAAGAAGGAAAAATGGAAGTCAAAAGAAAGGAGGTTGTACTTTTTAAAAAGGTTCCCACTGCCTGGTGAGGATCTATATCTAAATGGTTTTAAAAGAGTTTGGACTGAAGTCCTATAGTCTCCATGGGAAGAGAAAACAAAGCCAAAAATTAAGCCTAAATGGCATACTATATATACATACATGCACATTTGGTTCTCACGAGATATAAGGCAGTTTTACACAAAAGCCATCTACAGCATTAATGGGGAACTAAGCCTAAATCTTATCTCAGCAAGGATGACCACTTCAGGCTAGACACTATGATAACCGCAACTACATGATATTAGACTGTCTTTGATAAGCAGAGCAAGCTCATACATGAACATAATATATTTTACATAATTCACACTGAAAAAATACAACAATTTAATCTAGACTAGAAATGCGCAATTAATCGTAACATTTAAACACACTAAACTAGACTACATTTAGACAGCTGACAGAAAGAAATTTGATCAAAAGAAATAGTAGGTAAGATAGGTAAGGTATTACTAACGCAATACTTCAGATGCTAAAACACCTTAGACTAGAAAGTATTGAAACGTCACCTTGTAAACCTGGAAAGTGTTCCCATATAGTTCTTCTGTCAGCATATTCCTCTGCTCCAGAATGGCTTTGTCATTATATGCATATTCCACTACAGCAGACGCTTCAGCATGACGGAGCATTTTTTTCACATGGCCTTTAAAACTTTTTATTATTTCTGCAACTTGTGGTTTTGTCCTGTTTCACAGGGAAAGATAGATAGCAAGAGTTAAAACTTTAGGGATAAGCTGACCTATCAATAGTTTTATTTTTGGAAGCACATTTGGGTGATACGTTTTAGCACAGAAACCAGGAAATACATGCGTCTGGATCAGACTTGTGGCATTTATAAAAATATGGCAAGAAAGCCAGGAATCTGGAGAAATCGTAAGGCATATTAAGGGAAAGAAAAGAAACCAGTGGATAAATTCTACAGAATAAAGGATGCCTTCCTGAAACACTAAGCAGAGAAAATTTTAAAAAGCCACTTTTTTGTATAAGGCAAAGATCAACTTTGAGCATATATTTGAGCTTTTTTTGGCATGTTTTCCTCAATGCGTACAGCTTTACCTTTACTTTTTGCAAAAGGAAAACGGCTGTTAGCAATACCAGACACTCTCCTGTCTCGTCACTATTATAAAGATGTTTCCAGAGACATATTTTTTTATTCATGATCAAGGCACTAGAGATTAAGAGCAGCATTCACACTGGAAATGAAACAATGCAACACAGCTAAGCAAATTCAGTTCATACTTACCCATACATAAGAAATTTCTTCACAATATTTCTGGAATATTTTGACTTGCTCAACTCTACTAGGCTATCTAGAAGAAGGGAAAAAAACATTCAGCTGGTTTGATTTTTCACTACTTAACTCTACAAAACAAGATGCGATTATTTAAATAAATTTTAAGAGCTCACTAGGAATGATGCATCGTTTCAGTGGAAAGTTGAAAGTATTCAAGAGAAAATAATATGGCTTGTTTTAATGCATCCTAACAACAATACAGAAGCATATAGGTAAAATGGGAATGGGAAGAAAGTACCTTTCAGTTCTTCAAATGTTTCTTGCCTTTGCTTCTCATTACCATACTGAATAAAGCACTGGATCACTCGAGTTGAATCATGTGCAAACGCCAGCTACAGGACAGAGGTATTTCATTATTCTAGGCCATTCAAATGGCATTATGCACCGAATTAATTTTAATGCACTTGCTCTCTGATACAGTTCTATGCCACATGTAGCATGTAATACCAATTATAAAAGTAGTTACCTGTTTATAACAAATTAAGTTTTAAGGTTTTTGACTGCTTTATAAGTACTCTATCAAACAAAACGTAGACAATACTTGCAGTTGCTGACAATTAAGGACATGCATCAAGGTTTTAATACTGAAAGAGAACCATGAAATGGTATCTCATTTTCTCTCATGTTCTTTGTAATTTCAGAGCAAGTGTGACAATACAGTTCCACTTTGGCATGGAATACCAAGAATCACTTCAAAATCCAACATGTACTTCACTGCAAATTTATGCATTTCAAGAATTAAGCGGAAAGACTGTTTAGTATAGTTAAGTATCAGGACTTAACTTCTCTAAAAGAAAGTTGCAAAGCAACAACTGTAATTAATCAAAACTCTGAGTGGCTGTTTTTGAACTTCAGTTAACGCAGAATTTCACTGGACTAAAGCTGCTTGGCAAAACAGACAGCCTTCTAATAGCTAGCTGACAGACAAAGCATCCCAGGACTACTGTCCTGAAATCCAGGTGCCAAATGCAGCCTTTCAACCTTGTTTTTGTTCTTTTTTACTCACAGTTCAAAAAAAATCCCTGTAGCTTTTGGAAGAACAGGTTAGCACTATATTTTTAAAAGATCATTTATATTTCACCATTCTTTTAAGAATCTTTAATGAATTGGTGCACTATGGCATTAGTTTTTCTTACACTTTTAATTTTTCCATGAAGAAGCTTCTGTAGTTCATTCATTAGCTTTTCTCGCTTCTCCTTATCGCATTTCTTCCTACAAGCAAAAAAAAGTAAAACAGTCTTAATTGAGGAAGCAGCTTTTTTGTAATATGATTCACTTATATCTATAAATTAAGAACCAAGACATTACAAAATAAAATTAAGTTAGCTCCTGCTAATCCAAATTTACATTGTCATTCATTAAACCTGTAGACAGATGTAATTAAGTAGTTTCAGTTCCTAGAAACCAAACCAGATTTCCACACTTAAAAATTATTCTTTTCTGAGTAACAATATTATTAAAAAGAACATAAACTCCAATCTGCAGCCAGAGTTGCTTACAGATCCAAAGATCTGTAAGCATCTTACAGCCAAAACTGCAAAGAACAGAGACTTCGAGCAAGTAATATTAACTCGTCCTTCTGATGTGGTGCCCCAATTCTAGAATTACACCTGCCCAGAGAGAGTATATAAACCTCCACAAAAAACTCATGCAGTGATCCCACTGCAAGATCAGGCTGAATCAGTACATGCTCTGTGCCTCAAGATTCAAAAAATAAGACAACTCGTTAAGCATTTACTCACAAATTTTAACCTAAAATACAAGTGAGCTCAATCCAGACATTTCTAGCACCATGGGTCACCACACTCTGCTTGAATCATCTACAGAATTGCATGTAATGTTATCATTCACCTATGGAGTTTCACTGTGGAAATACAGTTTCATATAATTATAAGAGGAGAAAGAGAGTCTTCCTGCAACTTATGACTAAAAGCCAACTGAATGAAAGAAAAAAAAATCATTATTACCTTCTCACACTTTCCCATATTTGCTTTGATTTTACAATTATGTCATAATTACTTTTATCATTAAGTTGTCTGGTTTGCTTTAACTCCTTCCTTTTCTTTTTGAAGTCATTCCACTTTGGCTTCTTAGAATCTGACCCTGAAGATAAAAATAAATACTTTTTCTATAGTCAATAAAAGAGGAGCAATGGAATCTTTTATCAGTATAAACTGTGGCAGCTCTGTGACTTAACTTGCTAACAACTCAGGAGCTTTGCCTGCAGTTACCCAGCTAGCTAATATGAAAGCATAAATATTAAGTAAGTATGCTCAGCTAGTAATTTCCACTTCTAGAATACTGGAAGAATAAGGCAAACAATGATTTTTCCTCAAAGCTCTGTAAAAGGATGCATCGCAAACCTCTTAATAGCTTGAAAATTGACTCAAGATGCACCTAGCAGCCTATGATTGTCCCAGGTAATTCTCCTTTTTTAGTTCATCTTGTACTCATACATACCTTTTCCCTCTCTCAAAAGAAGAGCCCTAACTCAAAGATACATATCTGAAATCTCAGAGAAAGGAAAAAAAATCAAAGCTTTTTTACAAGCTTAATCTTTTTTTTCAGTCAAATTCTGTACACATGAGATTTTACTATACAACAGCTACACACTGCCACACAACAAACTCCGTTAAGGTAACTTTATAGAAAGTGCCACAAATGAGTTACGGAAAAACTTCAAGTACTTGGTTTTAGTTTTATTCACACCTTGACAAAAACCATCATCTTGTATTACATGGTTTCACAGAAGCAAGTCATGCTAACTATTACTTCTATGTGGAACATTAAAGACACAGCTTTAAATTTTTAGACCTTAAAGCACTGCTGGCTGGTATTTAGCGGCACGCACTTAACTGTCTTACCCATCCAAAAACCATGCTCTCTTTTTACAAAGCGTATTATCGATTTTTTTATCGCTCTCCTAAAGTAATAGCGACAAGCAAAACCAGTAACACTTTGCTTTGAGAGCAGCACCACTGTGCAACACACAGCAGTTCTCAGTTATTCTTATAAACAACATTTAAAGGTTTGTTTGAGGTTGTTTTGGTTTTTTTTTTTTTAAAGCAGCTTAACATGAACATTCTGTTGCTATTAAATTTCCAGACATTTAGTGCATATTCCACGTGAAGCCATTCAGCAAACATGGAACAACAGCAACAATAAAATACTCAACACCTTCTGCTGTCCTTCAAACAACTAACATTTTTCTGCAGAACTTCAGAATCTCTCACATAAGATTCCCCTTCTCATTTTACAGTGCTGTTCAATTGTCCCAGTAGAGCTTTGCTTCACAGCAGAGGAAGGAACAACGTGAAGTTCTCATGTACCAGAAACAAAGTTAAAAAGAAATCCATTTAAACAGTGATAAAACCAGACATTTATTTAGCGACTCTGTATAAACACAAAAATAAGCTGTAAAATGTAAAAAGCAGTGATAACACCAATGATGTCTTTTTTTTTTTCTTAAAAAAAAAAAAAAAAAGAGGTGACTAGATAGTTTGGACCACAGAAAAAAAAAAATCTAAAGGATAATCAACTTTGTTTCATGAATTTTTGTGTTCCAAATTTTACAGTCAGTACTTTTAGAATAGAGGATTAAACTAAAACGGTCTATGAAAAACTCTGTACTTTCCAAATTTGTGTGAAAACAGCCAGTTTCAAGCTAGCCACTTAATACTGTCATTAAAATAATTTATGATGGCATACCGATTATTTAAATTTGCTACTGCATCTTTACTTCTGACTTCCAAGAAAATCCTAACTGTTGGTTCTCATGACTTTGGCCTCAAGCTTAGTAGGTAAAGTAAATTTTTCCACAGCAAAGATTAGACATGAGGCAAACTTGGAGTCATTCAGCCCATTTGGAAAGATGATAACAACGCAGGGGGAAAGAGGAAGACCTAGATGAACAATATGTTTCCCGAAACCTAGTTTCCATTGTTACCCAGGCTTAACAATCTGCTCACCTCCCTCTTCACCATCCTGGAGCTTCCTCTTCTTTGCAAGCTTTTCTGATTGCTGTTTATTCTTGAATTGTTTGACACTAGCTCTTCCAGGTCTTAACTGTCCTTTCACAGACTTCTTGGAAATGGATTTAGGCACTCCCTCCTCATTTCCTTTGTTAAAAAATTTCTTTGGTGGACCCGAATCTATTAACCAACAAAACAGAAATTAAAATGTTATCCTAGAGCTAATGTTGCTTCAAAATAACAAATTATTACTGTAACAAAAAATAAACTACTTTGTAATAACAATTATATATATGACAACAATTTGTACATGCTTCTCAAAGCTGGTGTTTTCATTGCAGTCCCTAAGTGTCCCAGTCTTCCCTGGGGAAGTTTTGCCCAGGCATTATTTTCCAGGCCACAGTGTAATGGCCCAGGCATAAAAATTATTAGGATTATTCTATATTAAGAATTTCACCACCCTTGACATCAAAGTCATCAACCCCCAAATCATCTCTTCACAGTTTATGGTCAGAGCTGTTTTGACATCATCTGTTTTAAGCAGAAGAGAGCAAACACTGAAAGGTATCTTCTCAGTCCTAACCAACAGCACTTTACCCACCCTAGCTTCAACTCTCAAATGATGCGGGAAAGCGAAGTCTAGAATCAAAAAGTTATCAACTTCAATTTTTTAATTAAAAGAGTGTTTTAGGTCAAATAGAGCTGAAGGGTTTGCAATGCAATCTACTTAAAGCATTTCAGCTTTACTTTTTCCAGGTTATTTGATCATACAGTCAGTACAGTTTTGAATGCGAGACAGAATCATAGAATGACTGAGGTCGGAAGGGACCTCTGGAGGTCATCTGGTCCGACACTCCTGCTCACGCAGGGCCACCCAAAACTGGTTGCCCAGGACCATGTTCGGGCGGCTTTTGACTGTCTCCAAGGTGGGAGACTCCACCATCTCCCTGGGAAACTTGTGCCAGTGCTTGATCACCCTTACAGTAAAGAAGTCTCTCCTAACGTTCAGAGGGAACCTCCTGTGTTTCAGTTTGTGCCCATTGCCTCTGGTACTGTCACCCGGCACCACTGAAAAGAGCCTGGCTCTGTCTTTGCACACCCCCCCTTCAGGTGTTTGTATATATTGACAAGATCCCCCTCAGCCTTCTCTTCTCCAGGCTGAACTGTCCCAGCTCTCTCAGCCTTTCCTCATAGGAGAGATGCTCCAGACCCTTCACCATGTTCATGGCTGTGTGCTGGGCTCTCTCCAGTATGTCCATGTCTCTCTTGTACTGGGCAGCCCAGAACTGGACACAGCACTCTAGGTGGGGCCTCACCAGTGCTGAGGAGAGGGCAAGGATCACCTCCCTCGACCTGTTGGCAGCACTCCTCCTATTGCAGTGCAGGATCCAATTAGCCACCTTTGCCACAAGGGCACACTGCTGGCTCATGTTCAACTTTGTGATCACCAGGAGCCCCAGGGCCTTTTCTGTAAAGCTGCTTTCCCCCAGTATGTACTAGTGCATGGGCTTGTTCCCCCAGGTGCAGGACTTTGCACTTCACTCCTTGTTGAACTTCATGAGACCCGTTTCTCCAGTCTGTTGAGGTCCCTCTGGAGGGCAGCACAACCTCTGGTGCATCAGCCACTCCGTCCAGTTCTGTGTCATCGGTAAACTTGCTAATGGTGCACTGCCTCATCATCCAAATCATCAATGAAGCCGTTGAACAGGACTGGACCCAGTATTGACTCCCGGGGTACGCTGCTAGTTACCAGTCTACAACTAGATTTTGTGCCACTGATCATCACTCTCTAGGCCCGGCCATTCAGCCAGTTTTCAATCTACCTCACCATCCGCTCATCCAGCCCATAGTTTATCAGCACTTCTGCAAGGATCTTAAGAAAGACACTGTCAAAAGCCTTACTAAAGTCCAAGTAGACAACACCCACTTCTCTTCAGTCATCTACCAAGCTAATCATTTCATAGCGTAAGTTTACCAAGATAAAAAATCAAGTTCAAGCATGCCTGTGCACAACAGTAACCACTCATCCAGGACTCCTATTAGGGAGCCTTTGCCTTCTTACCATTATCTTTTTTAAATTTCCTTTTCCCGTGTGGCACTTTTCCACGAGGTGCTTTTCCACTCTTCCCCACGAACTTCTTTCTACCTCTGTTTTCCATTGTGGCAACACTGCAAACGGAGCAAGAGACAGCATTACCGGACCACCGCGGCTCCCATGCTAACGCTGTGAGGAAGAGGCAGCCTGTGCTTCCCCGAACACAGGTTAACACACTCGACGGAGTCAAACCCTTCCCAGTGGCGGTCGCCCGTCCCTAGGTGGGTGGTGCTGGACCAGAAGAGGTCGCCCACAGGCCGCTCCGCACCGATGACCAGCTGGGCAAGACCGCGGCTCACCGGGCATAGGCGGCCGCGGCCCTGGCGCCGCTCCCGGCCCCGCTCCCCAGGGATCCCCAGACCAGGCCCCGTGACAGCGCCCGGGAGGACGCAGCACGCCGCCGGCCCGCAGCCGGGCGCGGGGGGCCGCGAGGTAGCGGTGCTCCGCGGGAACCCGCCCCCCCCGCCGCCCCGCGACCCCCGCCGCGTACCACCGGCCCCGCCGCTCGCCTCGCACGTGCCGCCCCGTCCGCGCTTTGCGGCCCTCTCCAGCGGGCGCGGCTCCCCATTGGCCTGTCTGGCCGCTGCCGCGCGACAGTACCGAAGCAGCGTGCCGTAAAGCGCCGGGCGGAAAGCGAGGGACGCTACGCTTTTTTGCTCACTGTCCGCTGTCCGGGTCTTGGCGGCGGATACGGTGCTGTGGCGAGGTCGCCTCCATCCACCTCGGCATCTTCCGTAGTAGTTGCCCTTTGTGTAGACTCACCCCCGAGCCCTGGAAAGCGGGGGCCGCTGCGAGGAAAGGCCCCTTCCCCATGCTCTTGTGTTTGCGTTCTGCCTGGCCTTCCGCCGGCCCTGCAGCTAGGCCGCCAGGCCTGCCGCCATCTTCTCGAGCGCGGCTTGCCCAGTGACCAGCATAAACAAAATCCTGGCTTAAAAATAAAGTAACGTACCACGGTACAGATTAAGTAGCGATGATGCTGGAGAACACCAGGTGGAGCTGTTACTTCACAAGGATGCAGATGTGACTAGTGGCGTGAAACGTCAGTGTCAAGTGTTTTTTCGTATTCGGGTATTCAATAAAGTCGTCGCTTCCGAATAGAAAGGGAATCGATATTCATAAATGTCATAATTATTAACTTGTGTGATTACAGTAGCTATGACTTCTTGTCAGAGCACAGTAAATACTTCTGTAATACCACCCATAGTATATTTGACAAAAGAAGTGATGTAGAGAGAAATTATTTGGTGGAGTAAAGCTTTTTCATCAGTACAGCTGGTGATAGTACTATTTTTCTTTTATTTATCTCCTGGGAAGCACTTGGCAGTGACTTGCAAAATAGAACAGGTACTTTCTTAGTTTCTGAAGACAGCTACATGCATCTTGTCTAAGACTATTATTTTATAGCTTACATTATTTGTGAAGAAACAGACATTTCTATTGTCATTGTAAATGGATTCATAACCATGCTTTTCAGCTGGTGATCCTCTCTGGAGAGAGCACCACTCTTCCACAGCCTTTCAATTTGTTATCTTCCTCTACACTTCCTACAGAATAGAAAACTTAATTTTTTAATCTTTCTTCTCATCACAATGCAGACCTCTGACCTACAGACACAGCCAAAGCCATGTGTGTCTCTGCTGCTCCAGTTGCAGTGTGCCACAGACCTCTTCTCTGTATCGCTTTTTAGGCACTGTAGGAAAGATGGTCATTAAGTTAGTCAGCAACACTGTGTATACTTTGTTCTGACTAAGTATATCCAACCCTTTCATAACGCAAAAAAAAAAAATTTTTTTTTTTTTTTTAACCATCAGCTGATGTGTAGGCATAACTGAATTTTGCTGCCCAAGAGGATCCCCAAGGATCCAGATCCAAAGACAGCCTGGAACTGGTTACTCCTGAGTGATGAGCACCGGAGAGGCCAGTTCCTTGTGCTGCCATGCTGGAGTTGCAAAGCGTGGTGACAGCACATAATGTTTTGTATGAGTGACTGTCCGTTTTCTGGACTATACCATAGCCATGGAGGCAGTGGATCCACAGGTATTTCACTGCCCTCCACTGTCTACTCCCTATTTTCCTTTTGCCGGTAGCTGCCTGCAAGCTTCTTGCATCGTGATTTTTAACTTTATGAGTGACTTAGAATTCAGTGCAATGTTTGTTAAAAGTCAACTGAGTTGGAAAAGATGATGAGATGCAATTGTAAAGGAGTGGTGAATTCTCAGTAGCAGTTACAGCATGTAACTCTGGGATCTGGTTACAGTGAGAACCAAAAACTAATTTGCAATTATGTTGCTTCATTTCCTCACTTCGAATGTGTGAGAGAGGACTCAACTTCCAGTCATTTTACAAAGTATAAAGACCTGGTAGAAGTGACAGAGTGAAAGTAATTTAGCCACCTATTCAGAAAAGTAGAGGGCAGGCTTCCTGAGCATCTTGATACTGCTCACTTGCTGTTGTTTCTTGTTAAATAAACCTGCTAAGATTTTCATCCACATGACAACTTAAGTGAATTATATTTCCCTTTTTTGAGAGTTGGCACAAAACACTCAACTGCAGAGTCATTTGTTCTTGAGGTCAGATGGAGTGTGGCAAAGAACAAGATTCTTAGTGTGCATGTCCTGGCATCAGTGCTCTTGGGAGAATTTCTGAGATCCTCTGAAATCCAGCATTATAGTTGTATGTTGTGAGTGAAGGCTGGCCTTTTTCTCTTGTATTGTTTTCCATATAAAGTCTATGAGTGCTCTTTGATCTACAGGTTTGCCAGACCAAGCCCTGCGTTCCTAGCAGATGTTGAGAAGGCACTATTCACTATAAATTCTTTGGAAATTCCACCTGAATTCTAGCAAAACTGGATCCATGTTCCTCCTCTCAGTATGCACTTACCAATTATCTCATATATTAGCAAACTTGTTCTGTTGGGATTTCGGGTGGTGGTGATTTATTTTAAAGAAAGTACCAGGTTCAGTTCTGTGCTATTTCCTGAATTGTGCTATTTCCTGAACTTAAGCGTGTTTCATATTCTGTGCTGCCATCCTCTTTTATTACTGCTTATATGACTGTTACTGGATTAATGTGCTTTTGAGAATCTCTGTCATGTTAGCTGTGGCACTTAAGCGTAGAAAAACACCCATAAAACTAAAACCAAGTTTCTGCTTCCCCTTCCACCACTGAAGAAGTGTTAGTTAGTGAAGAAATGTTAGACTAGAGATTGCTTGGGGTTTCTTCACAGATACTCAAAAATATTCATTGTAGACCAAATTCAAATAAAAAAGGCAGTGATTTGAAGTGAAAACTGAACACTGGCTGTTGTTCAGAGGCCATTAAACATAAGATTTATTAACAGAAGTTCCAGTGCTATTGAGCAATGCTTTGTTCACAGTAATTTTGAATCATGATCCACCAGATCTCTGAACTACTGACTGACCAGTTAGCTAAGGGACATCTAAAGCCTCCTGTAAATTAGGCTGAAGTCCCAACAAAATCAAGCTGAAGTCTCAGGTCGGTGTTGCAAGATGATGTGCCTGACAACTGGCCAACCTAGTGAGGGGCAGCCACTTCGAGAAAGACATTTTTATACTTCCCAGTGCTTTGTCTTTGGTTTTCTTCACTTCACATGAGTTTCTTTTTCTTCTGTAAATATGTGCATCTGAATGTCACTAAAATCAGCATGGGTCAAACCTGGTAAGCTGAACCTAAACAGTTAATGTCAGGTATTTGATACCCTCTTGGGTGCTTCCAGCAATAAATTAACTTTTCTGCCTGCAGTCTCCTGTTGAACTGCTGTTTTCCGTTCCACTGATTCTTCAGCTGCATCTTGGCCATGTATCTTTCCCCAGTTTTAGCTTTCAACTTGGATCAGTGCAGAGTTGTAAATATGTGTGTTATCTATTCAAGAAGAGTGAAAACCTGTATACCACATGCCAAAGCTTAAGGAAGAATAAAATGTATACTGTCTGGAGACTTGTTTTCTAACCTCTAAATGCCTTTTTTTCCCTCTTTTTTTTGCATCTTGAGAAAAAGATGGGGTGAAGGTAAAAGAAAATAACCATATGCAATTGTTGAAAATTAAGCTGTTAAAAGCATTTCTTACTCCTGTAATTTCTTGAAGATGAACCTTCTAAATGACCATGGATCCAACAAAGCGTGAAGATTTATAGCTCCTTAATATGATATTCAATGTCTTTCCTATTGTGCTCTTTAACTATAAATGAGAAAACGCTGTATTTCATAATGTGATCAAATCTGTTGAAGTCTTACATTGTAAAACTACATTATTACTGTTTTCTCCAGTGTCCTCACAGTTCTGCTTTAGTTTTCCCACATCCTCTAGCATTCATTAATGTTGCCTTTATGAAAAAATCAAACCAAACCACCAGCATTTGTATCAATAAAATGTTTTCATTTACATGTTGTTTCAAAAATACTTTAGAAATATATTCTCATGTTTATACCCAGAAAGTCCTGTAAGGTGAAAATAGTACACTGTAGTCCTTGAAGGTAGGCTTCTGTATACTTCAAAATCACCAATGCTTCAAAGCAGGAAAGAAGAAAATGTTAAATGATAAGGAAATTAAGACAGTCACAGGACCGTATCTAAAACTGCAAATGGTACAGTATCTGATGTCAATCTTATCTTCAGTTTTAGCATACAATCTGAAATAAAATTAATTCCTGAAGTAGAGAGAAATACAAATATCAGTCCTGGATCATCCAAATCACTTCAAAGTAGCAATCACTGTGAAATAGTCTTTGTACTTGTTAGTGTGTCAGGAAACATTCTTTTCTATACGTATTGAAGGTGCAGTTATTAGATACATACACCGTTTGCTCTGGAATTAAATATACACAGCCTGGCACTGCTGTCTGCTGCTGTTGTTTTTCCTCCTCCTTCCTTACTTTCTTCCTTAAAAAAAATTCAAGTTGCCACATGAAATTCACAATGTAAGGTTTTTGCCTATAGACAATAGAAGTCCTTGATACACAGATACTTTTTAGAAGAGGTTTGAGACTGAAATGTGAGATCCAGACAGACATGCAGGTCAATAGGAGACATTACCAATCTGTAAGATGAATTCAGATTCAAATTTCATATACTCCCTTCATAATTCCTGAGGAAAACCTGCCAAACTTTAGAAAAGTCTGAACTACAGCTGCCTGGTATTTGGATTTGGACATTCCTGGATTTGTTTCCTTCTCTCATACAAGCATAAAACCACCACTGTACAGACTAAATTTAGCAAGGATAGATACCCAACCATCAGACATTGCATCAGAAATCTCATTACTCTGCTTGTACAGGTTAGAATGATATTTTCTGCTATCGTTCTGAGGCAGCAACCCACATTAAGTACTATTTAATATATATTTGTGTAACAAAACAGTCTTCTATTGTGCAAACTACATTTTTATACTAGAAGCCTCTCACCTGTATTAAATGCAACTGGAAATAGCAAGGCAATAATTTTCTGACACAAAACCATTTCTGACAATGGTTTCATGGCCTCAGCCACGAAGTTCATGTTACTTTTACAAGTTTCCCAATTTTAGGGACTACTTTCCATAATCTCATAAACTATCTTTAGGTAGCTGCAAATGGCTGTTGACTTGGGGAAAAACCTCTGAAACTACAGCAGTTTCTTAATTACTCCCAGCAAGGGTCCTTAGCCGGTCTTCTGATCAAATGCGGCATGTAACTTCCTGAGAGAAGGGTCAGTTTTCGTGGGGCTTTTCATTCAAACCAGCCTTCCAACAGTGTGTGGACGGCTAAAAGCTAATTCTATCTTGCTAGAGGTATCACTGCAGTTATATTTTTGGTAGTAAAATGACATACACGTTTCTGATTTTACTCCCGCTCATTAATTCAGCCTAAGGCATATACTTTGAATGGCAGAAACATTCTATAAAAGTCACCATGTGCTCTTTATGGATGACATTACTGGAGAGAGATGTCATTAAAATCTGTACTATAACACTATAGTCTTCCTCACTTGCTACGTGCACAAGCCAAAAATACATCTTTATATAGCTTGAACTACCAATGCTTCTCATAGAGCTACAGAAAAAGTGAAAGTCACACGTATCCTATCCTACAGTTTTATATCACACTATGCTGGGAGTAATTTACAAATGTGTCCTGTTGCACTTCTATAGGCATAAAGAAATCTCAGAACATTTACACAGTATATGCAAGATGACTCGAACCAAATTAATGAGTCCACTGAGAGAAAATTGAAGTATTTAACCACACTGCCCTGGTGAGCTAGAAGATTAACACCGAACATTGAAATATCTGGAAATAAGTGCTGAATGTTTAAAGCATGGACACTACATACTGCTCAAAGATCTTTTGATGTGTTACATATATAAACGTGAGGTAGGTTTTGTTCAATAACCTAGAACATTGGTAAGAATATTTTAAAAAAAAAAAAAAAAGACCAGTGAATCAATGTGAGCTTACTGTACCAAAATAAAAACAAATACAAAGAAATAGTTCTTGTTCTATACCAAATGAACTTTCTGGAATAAAATTGAGTCTGCTGCAATTCAAGGCTGTAAATGTGAGCAGGGGGTAAATTTCAATTAAAAAGAAAAGGGATGGAACCACAATATTCCTTTCTCATGTGACTCGCATACAATCTTCTATTACAGATATGTACAGTTACAAATTGATTTTACACAAGGACCAGTCGGCCTACTAAGAACTGAACTGATCTCAGTCTCACTGGTTACTCAGCTTGGTGAGAATCTCACTTCTGTTTTCAGATGCCATATTACAATATATTCTAGGCATACCTAAAAATGGATGAAAGAATAAAATAGTTATAATAAAATATACAGTTCTTTGATAGCTTACAGCATTAGCTGAATTAAGCAAACAATAAATTCTAGTATAGCTTTTATTTTACTCTCGAGTAAAAACTATTGACAGTTTTTTGATACTTAATAAGGACTTTTATGAAATTGAAAGCGTTGTAAGCACAACACTTAGCTGATGTACGTCAGATAAGTCTCATTGGAATAAAGCTAAGAAATCAGTCCCCTGTGCTGTTACTGGATTTATTAAATGCAGCGTGATTTCAAATTTAAATTGTAAGTCTTTTCATCTAGATTTGCAGCTGTGCAAGCAAGTGTAAAATGCTGCCAGATCCACTGTAGCTGATTTTACAAAGGCAGAGGCTTTCTTTTCCTCTTATGTATAGCAGCTCAAACCATTGTCTTCACAGAAATGAAAGGCTTCCCAGTCCAGTCTTTTATTTTTACCTTGTGCTATAGAATTAGTATGGAGTTGTTTTAAATGAGCTAAAAATGTCCAGAATTGCCCCTTCCCTAGTATCCAACCCTGTGGTACAGAGATAAATATTTTTATCAGGGACACTAGGAAGCAGTGATGTAGAAGAGAGCTAGGCTCTATGTGTTGGCATCATGTCCCACCATGCACAGTAATTTGCATGTCCTAGTTTAAAACCTGGATTATATTTTAATTTTTAAAAACCTTACGAATGCTTTGAAAGTTACCTCATGTTTATAAATTAGCATTTTTCTTTTGGGAAGTCTTCTTTGCCTTTGTTTTTTCAACTCTTTCAGAGTTCTGGTAATTGCTATGAGAGGGCAGGGGCAGAATGGAGAAGGATCAATAAAGAAAAAAACCTAATGGACCCTGACAGAGGAAGCCTGTTAAATAAGGTTAGTGTGTTGTGGCAGGATTTCACAACCAAGCACTCTTAAGAATTAATGTATAAAAGAACAGCAGTCTAAATTATTGAACTCAATATGGTTAACTGAGTAGCAACCATGAAATCACACAGCGACATTTTTACGTTCAATTTTCAAACTTGAATACCACTTCATGTAACTTAAATTACTTCCATATGTAATACACAACTTGACCATTTCCCCCCTGCTTTCTTGCAAATGAGTGATAGCATTCTGAAAGTGATTTCTACATTTTATCTACGTTAAAAACCCTTAACAAAATCTTCTTTTGCTTCTAAATGAGAAGACTTGTATCACCTTTGAAAAGTCACTCACACTTAGCAATGGGTCCTGAGAGTTAGTACGGAGATTTTAGAAGACCAGTAAACTTACTTGTAATCATTGTCACAAAAAGCTTTCAGATTTGAAACCTGTATTAGCCAAACCAAAAACATAAGCAAGCTAGACACTGTCCATGTCACAGGTCAAATTTGAGGAAATTAATCTTTTCCATTGCATGATTTTATTTATATTTATATTGCAAATCTTCCATGAACAGTCTTTATTACAAAGGCATTTTTATGTATTTAATCAAAAGGGCCCCCACTCTAAAGCCAAAACAACCGATGTGCCACACATTTGATGTACAGATGAAAATTAATTCATTTTCATCAGACACCATGGATATTTTGTTTTATAGGGTTACTGTGGAATTGTCATATAGGTCTGAGTCAAAAAAATAGGAAACGGGAAACACATAATGAACGAGGGAAGCATTTTCCATGTGTACCTCTGGAAAAAAGTCAATTCCACTATCTGTATTTGTCTATTTTTATGCCAAATACAGCATAAGAATGAGAACAGAACACAGCCAGCCTGTTTTTCTCAAAAACCTTTTTTTCTTCTCAAAGAATTGATGGCTCCTTCCTCCAGCTTGTTTTGATCTGTAATTGACAGCTTTTCCCAAAATACAGTGCTGTAGCAATGCCTAATGAAGGTCCCTGCTTGGTTGGAAAGGATTGCAGCAGGTAGATTTTTTTCCTCCCTTCATGTTTAATACAGAAAGGACGGGTCCTTCATGTCAAATAGTAGTATCAATTTATGTACTTAGCAGAGGGCATCTTGGCGTATTGCTGATTCCTCAAGAGTCACAATGATGCACATCACAGAACAGGAAACAGCAAAAGATTTCAAGCACTCATTAGTTTAAGTAAGTGTCTACAATTTGTCACAGCACTAAATCATTACAGATCTTAAATAAAGCTTTTTTCTTTTGCTCTTTGTCACACAGCCTAAATAGAATATTGGCTTATATAAGTAACTACTGCTAATACAAACAATGATACCCTCATACCTGTAGAAATAAAATAAACGGTAAGAGGTCAGAACCTTTTCTTCCACAGTAGGTGTGCTTTGCTTCCTGTCACACAAGATGTTACCACTCTACAATGGTATATTTTAGTCAAAGCATTTCTTACCTAAAAAATGGATTCTTTAAATCAAGAATGTTACCAGATTTAAATCCTGTCTGGTCCACCATAGCCACAATCTGAATATCATAACTTTGTCTGCATCAGAAAGAGAAGTATAAAAAAGAGGTAATGGAACTAAAACAACTATAACGTCTTGTGTGAAAAAATACCAGTGCAGTTGCTGTCTGAATAATAACCGTTTAGTACAACAAGCAAAATTTATTTTCAGTGGTATCAGTGGTAGCAGTGCAAGGGCATGATTATTGAATTACCTCTAAAGAAGTAAAATTTACAAAATGCTTAAGTGATTTTAAGAGTTTGCATCTGAAAAACATCATCATTTTGCACTGATACTAATCAATAGCGAAAGGTCTTTTTCCTCCTCTCTGACAGAAATGCCATAAATTTCAACATTAGCAAGTACAATCAGAGTATTATTTCATGATCAAAAATATCTAACTGGCCAAACAGCGTTAGGTTCACTCTTCTCATAATCCTGGATTTCACCGGGAAGGGTGTTTTTCACAGGACATTTTGCAAGAAACTGAGTTTGCGCAGAAAAGTAAAGAGGACCAACTGAGCAACTGAGAGCATACCAAAACGCTGAAGCTGACCGAAGCTGGTCCTCCGGCACAGAACAGCAACTGCAGAGTTACACGGAGGTGCTATGTTGATCCTGAAAGCAGGTTAGCTTTGTGGCAGGACTTGTTAGCTCAGTGCTAACACGTGGTTAAAGTGCTTCTCATTCTTGGTCTGGCAAGGTCGCTAGCTCAGGCGTCTCTGAGCCGTGATCCATTGTAGATATGCCTTATGTATTGACATATTTACAGCAGTGGCTGTGTAATCACTTTGTGGCATGCAGTGTTTCTTTTATATATTAAAATACGAATACATTTTATGTTTGAAAGAGACATATCAAGATCTGTATTATTTATTTTCTCCATGAGGAGTTTCTAAGCAGAAGATCTGGAAATTTGACAAGTCCCAAATCAAGTATTTGTTGCTGATGTGATTAAAGAGCCCTGGAAATACTGATGACAGCTTTGATGTCACTGGAATCACCTGACTGGCCAGCATGTTTCCCACTCTTCCCCCCAAAAAAGTGATTCACCTTCCTACACCAAGGAGGCTTTGTTTTGTGTTAAAACTACACATACACATACGCAAACTAGGCTGCAACTTGTGCGACCCAGTCACTTGAGGATTGTTTTCAAAGCAAAGCGTAGGAGTGGAGTTTCCAAACATTTGACTGACAGCAGGAACAGCAGAGAAGTCTGATGAGGAAATACGCCCTTACAGAAGCAGCCGTCTTCATTAGCCTCAGTGGAAGGACAAACAACACAGGAAAAGCACTATTCTTACACTGGGGAGCATGTCCATAAGGAATTTTTTTCAGAATTAAAAATGTAATGGATTTGGGATCAGCCCTGCTTCTCCTTGTCTCTGCACAGGACTTGCTGAGAGACAAAGGACGTTGGGGCTTCAGGCAAACAACCACGCTGCTGACGAAGACGTGGCCAGAGGTTACACTACCAGAACAAGGTGTGGAAAATGACTGGACGTGACCTGAGAAAATTGCTGTGTGTGAAAGATAGCAGAGCGCAAAGCTGACAAAAGCTGCAAGCAGCACTGTGAGGGATGGCAGGATGTGGCAGGTGGCTAAGGAGAAGGTATGTGAGAAGGAACATCACAGGTAACTCAGAGTGGAACATGGATCTCATAAGGTGAACAGTGCTTACGTAACTGTATCAGTGATACCATATAAATTGGTAATGGTACCAGAAATAACAAATGTGGGTACAAGTGTACCCCAAATTAACTGCTGTCTTTTGAGCACCGCTACCAAGAACAGCCACACTACAAAATCTGCTTGGGAAGCTTTTACACTTACCGCTTATTGGCAACAAACAAGACTTTCCCTGAGAGAGTTTCCCCCTCTTTAGCAAAGAGGGGAGTCTGAAGAAGGCAGCGTACTTGATACCAGTGAGTGAGAGGTTCTGTCGGGGCAGTGGACAACCAAACAGTTACCCTAAAACAAATGAGAAAAACTATCTAGACTTTCTCTCCTGTCTTCTCCTTTCAGAAACAATTTAAAGGTGTTAGACCTTTATGTATGTGAAGCCTCAACAGCTTACAATGAACTTTAAACTGCCTTCAAGTAAACTGGGAGAGTGATTCTACCCTATGTTGGGAAATCAACACATTATGCCTCATTTTCTTTCTTCATTTAGACTGTGCATGTCACCACCAGATCTGTGTGCCCAAGCCAATTACGGAGATTGAAAAAAGAGACTCTTCTGACTCCTGTCCTCTCTTCTTTCCACACTGCCAGGACAGAGAACACCAAATTTCTCTCTCCTCTTACCATTCAGACAATTTGAACAAAGTACAAGAAATGAAGGTTTGTCCTGAATGTGGCAATGTGATTCCACAATGGTAGTTTCACCCTTAAACAACACTCCCCAAGAAGCTCCTATACCTAGTTTTCACTTGCAAGAGATATTTCAATAATATATTGAAAGGGGCTGTAGGTGCAAGAAAGGGATAACACAGGTAATACCTTGAGCCCAATCCGCTGAGATTTCAAGTGCTAAGACAAAGAACTTCTAGAGTTGTAGAAACATGAAAGAGATGCTGATTAAGCAATTGCCTACTCCAAAATGGAGGCCTTCTCAGCGGAGGATTTCAGTCAGTTCCTACAAGTCTGCAATTTTCTCTACTGTTTTACCTGATAGGGAGTTTCTGGTTACTTTTTTAAGATTAAAAATTCTACTATCAGCTGTTAAAGTAAATACAAATGCACATATATCCACTCTCTTTTAATGGATATACTATTCTGAATTCTTGACAATCCTCATTTCAAAGGCTAATAAAAGGCATTTATCAACACAAATAAATAGAAGTGCATTTTACAATTTATTGAAAAACATCACCTCATCTAAAACGAGATCAATTTAACTGGGAAATCAACAAATACTATCTAAGAGCTAAATACAGATAGCTAAAATCTATGTATTGACTACCTGAGCAAGTCTAATTTTCACCAACTTACTCTACCAGATGAATGTCACCATTTTGAAATAAATGCCTGGTGCTGCAGTGAAAAAGTTTCCCAAACCTGCTGAAATTTTCTCTATTTCCATTTTATTAGCTGGAACTTGCAACCTACTCTCATTTTTGCCCACAAACAAGACCATCCCAAATGGGAAAATCCGGCTGAGGTTCAAATGCTGCTGTCTTACTTTTACAATGTAAAACAGAAAGGTATATAATAATACAAAGCATCAGTATTGTGTGGAATAGTGCATTTTGACCCTCAACAATTCCTGGATGTGGTCTACCATAGATAATGTGCACCCCAATCAATGGGAAGCAAGATCACCACCATCTAGTCATGCTGCTAGCACTAGGTTATCACACTTCTTGTTACCTCTAGAAGGCATCATGTCTTTAATGTGAAGGAATTATGTTACAAACAAGGTCAGCACCAGATAAAGGTCTAATTCTGGCACACTTTGTATCCAAGATGCGATTTTTTCCCCTGTAGTTAGTATTGCATAGGAAGAAGGAAAAAGTACTTACAGTGATCCTACAAATGCCACATCAAACCAGAAGGCCAGGCCATGGATTAGTCCAGACTGCATCATTTGGAAAGCAAAAGGGATTTCCACTCTGCAGGAGAAAAAACAATATGCTGCCAAAGTAATTTCCAAAAAGTACTGGAAATTCCACCAGAAGCCTATCCTGTACTAATTTATGTATTTCCATCCTTATTCATCAGTTATGTCTCCATTTTCCATATATTTAAAAGGATACGCTCTTTTTCTCTGTGTCAATAGAATTAACCAATGGCACTGGTTTAGGTGTTAGGTTTTTGTGTGCCTTATTCGATAGTAGAATCAAACATGCCACTATACAAGCGTTACTGCACCGTTTATGGCAGTTGCCACACTGCAGACTGTTACAAATACAGGGGTTCAGTCTTTCCAGTGGAAAATTTCTCATTCCCAGTGAAGGACTTGGATTTAGTTTAAATACTATTTTGAACAGGAAAATGTTCCACTACAAATTTGACAAACAGAACTACTACTGGAACCAGAAGGGAAAATTGAGCTACTTAAGCAAAAGCTGGAATATTTTCCCTTCCCAAAGAACTATTACTGGCTATGTAGTTGAACCCAAATCTCACCCTCTCTTGCAGAAACATATAATAAAATTAGCATTCAGGTATGAACATGTTAGTTCTGAGAACCACTGAAGGAAGCCAACGCTAGCCAGCTGAAACTGGAAAGCGATTCTCCAGCTGTTTCCCCTCTTAGAGCAATTCTTCTCTCCCACTAGACCATGTCATTTATACAATTAGTTGTGAGTCATGTTGAAACAACAAGGGTTCAGAGTTTCAAAGACAGCCCGTGATACTTTTCCCTTACGACAGTGTCTTGCAAGGACTTGAAGTAGTCCCTCAAGTTCTCCCATATGGTACATTTTATTTCATTGAGGTACTGAGAAGGAGGCTTCCCTGCTGTCATTCTGGGACACAAGGGATGCAGGTTGGTTTATATCTAAGACTTTCCAACTAAAGACTTGAAGGAGCTCCAGAGGGAAGTAAAGAGGTACAGCTGACTCCTGTTAGACTGGAAAATGTTTAAAAAAGAGATACACAAGAGTTCAGCAAGGCAGCTTGTGATGACACCATTTGACAAGGTCTTTTAGGATGTCTACAAAAATTGCCTTGTAACTAGATTTAAATGTGGACCAACATATAATGCTAGGAACTAAATGCTGTCCTCCAGAGCGCATTTTATCCCTTTCAATAGGAAAATGTTGTGAATCGACCTCTGGTGTTTCACAGGCTTACGAACAGGCTTCTCTGCTAATACTTGACAAACCATCACACAGATGAACACTCCAGTACATTACTAGCAGTGTACAAATCATTCTGGCATGCCACCTTCCCTCCTCCACATCCACCACCAAAGCTTCCTCTGTCTCTGAGCACCAACGACCAACAGCCAGTTACAAAAATGGAACAAAGGGTAGGTTGCTGGCATCTGCTGACCTATGCAAATCTTCCTCAGCAGCTTCCATGAAGTTAATGGTGTACTTCACTGTCCGGGCCATCAGAATTCTCACGTCAAAAGTATCCTATGGGGGTAAAAAAACCCCACAAAACAAAAAAAAGAGTTGCAAGTGTTATCATTCTGTTTTGTCAGCATATAAACTTGTTTTCTGATTAAAAAAATGGGGAAAAAGACAAAAATCAACCTTCACCCCAATAAAGTTATTTTAAATGTTTCATTTTTTTCAACATCCCTTAGAACACTGTTAGATTTTACAATATGATCAGGATTTAATATATTTGATATCTTACATACCTGTCTGTGTTGGGTTTGGCTGGGATAGAGTTAATTTTCTTCACAGTAGCTAGTATGGGGCTATGTTTTAGACTTGCGCTGAAAACATTGTTGATAACACAAGGATGTTTTAGTTACTGCTGAGCAGCGCTTACCCAGCGTCAAGGCCTTTTCTACTTCTTGCACCATCCCACCAGCCAGTAGGCTGGGGGTGCACAAGCAGTTGGGACGGGACACAGCTGGGACAGCTGACCCCAACTGACCAAAGGGATATTCCATACCATATGACATCATGCTCAGTATATAAAGCTGGGGGAAAAAGAAGGAAGGGTGGGACATTTGGGGTAAAAAGAAGGAAGGGGGGGACATTTGGAGTGATGGTGTTTGTCTTCCCAAGTAACTGTTACACATGATGGAGCTCTGCTTTCCTGGAGATGGCTGAACTCCTGCAGTATATTGATGATATCATTGTGTGGGGCAACACAGCAGAAGTAATTTTTGAGTAAGGGGAGAAAATAATCCAAATCCTTCTGATTGCCAGTTTTGCCATAAAACAAAGGTCAAAGGACCTGCACAGGAGATTCAGTTCCTAGGAATAAAATGGCAAGATGGACATCATCAGATCCCAATGGATGCGATCAACAAAATAACAGCTACGTCTCCACCAACTACCAAAAGGAAACACAAGCTTTCTTAGGCGTTGTGGGTTTCTGGAGAATGCATATTCCAAATTACAGTTTGATTTTAAGCCTTCTCTATCGAGGGACCCAGAAGAAGAATGATTTTAAACATGGCCCTGAGCAATGATAAACCTTTGAACAAATTAAACGGCAGATAGTTCATGCAGTAGCCCTTGGGCCAGTCCGGGCAGGAGAAGATGTAAAAAATGTGCTCTATGCTGCAGTCAGAGAGAATGGCCCTACCCGGAGCCTCTGGCAGAGAGCACCAGGGTAGACTCGAGGTCGACCCCTGGGGTTTTGGAGACGGGGATACAGAGGATCTGAGGCCCACTATACTCCAACTGAAAAAGAGATATTGGCAACGTATGAAGGGGTTCGAGCTGCTTCGGAAGAGGTTGGTACTGAAGCACAGCTCCTCCTGCACCCCGACTGCTGGTGCTGGGACCATGGGTCCGGTAGCCTGGAACTAGAGGGCAGGGAAGCCAGGCAGCTGGGATCCCTATCTAGGGAAGCAGCCATTGACAGGGCGATTGGAAGAGAGACAGAAGCCCGCAGTCTCCGGAGGCAACTCCTGTCAGGCATGAAGGACAGGTATTTCTTTAAGGAAGATATTGTATGCCACCCAAGCAAGTGGACCACCATGGAGAGACGTATCCAGTACCTGAGGGAATTAGCTGTGCAGAGGCTGATTTATCGTGACCTGGATAACCCGCAGACACTCGTAGATCCAGATGAAATCGAATGTACCCAACCCATGTGGTGGAAGGTTGTACAGAGTACGCCATTGTCGTATGCCAGCTCATCGGCCACAATGGGTTGGAAAGACAAAGAGGCACCACCAGTGCATGCAGTGGCTAACCAACTCCGACAGTACGAAGACAATCTCTCTTCCTCCCTACAGGCCTGGCTCTTGGCTATGGAAAGACTGGCCGAAAGATCTGAAAACCCGTTTGAAAAACTGTTCCAGGAGTTTCAGCAACCCCAACAGGATAGGTCCTGCTCCCCACCTGTAGGGACCAGTATCTGAGCTATTAGGAGAAAATCTTCCCCTGCTCAAGAGAGACAGTACATATGGTGAGGTACCCTGTGGTTTTACCTACACGACCACGGAGAGGACATAAGGAAGCGGCATGGAAAACCCACCTCGACCCTAGAAGCAAGGGTACACGAGTTGCAAGGAAAAACAATCATGAATGGGGGTTCTTCCAGGAAAATTGCTGCTCCAGTCTCCAGTGGGGAGTTCCCCAGACAGGGTAGAAGGGCTTCTGATTTGTATTTACAAGAAGTGAGTAACAAGGATGTGATTCGACCCCATGCATCCCACATGAACCGACAATTGTTGACAGTGGGTACTATAACCACAATTAAGAGGGGCCCTGCCTCCAGCCAGGTGGAGGAGAGGGACAACCGAGTTTACCGGACTGTGTGGATTCGATGGCCTGGCGCATCAGCCCCACAGAAGTATAAGGCTCTAGTAGACACTGGTGCACAGTATACCCTAATGCCATCCAGGTTTAAAGGGGTAGAACCCATTTGCATTTCTGGAGTGACAGGGGGGTCCCAGCAGTTAACCGTATTGGAAGCTGAAGTGAGCCTAACTAGGAATGAGTGGCAAAGGCACCCCAGCGTGACTGGCCCAGATGCTCCGTGCATCCTTGGCACAGAGTACCTCAGGAGAGGGTATTTCAAGGACCCCACAGGGTACCGAAGGGCCTTTGGTATCGCCGCTGTGGAGACAGAGGAAATGAAACAGCTGTCCACCTTGCCCGGTCCCTCAGAGGACCCTCCCGTTGTGGGGCTGCTGAGAGCTGAAGAACAACAGGTGCCGATGGCTACCGCAACGGTGCCCCGGCAGCTGTATCGCACCAACTGAGACTCCCCGAGGCCCACCCATAAGCTGCTTTGTCAACTGGCGAGCCAAGGAGTGTTCAGCAAGACTCGCTCGCCCTTTAGTAGTCCTATACGGCCCGTGCAAAAGTCTGACGGAGAATGGAGGTTAACAGTGGACTACTGTGGCCTGAATGAAGTCACGCCACCACCGAGTGCTGCCGGACATGCTAGCACTTCAGTACGAAATGGAATCAAAGGCAGCCAAGTGGTATGCTACCGTTTATATAGCTAATGCGTTTTTCTCCATCCCTTTGGCAGCAGAGTGCAGGCTGCAGTTTGCTTTCACTTGGAGGGGCATCCAGGACACCTGGAATTGACTGCCCCAGGGGTGGAAACACAGCCCCATCCTTTGCCATGGGCTGATCCAGACCGCACTGGAAAAGGGTGAAGCTCCAGAACACCTGCCTGCTGATGGGAAGGTGTTAATGAATTCCTTGTTTTGCTTTGCTTGTGCATGTGGCTTACGCTTTACCTATTAAACTGTCTTTATCTCAACCCATGAGTTTTCTCACTTTTACTCTTCCAACTCTCTCTCCCACTGCGGGGGAGTGAACAAGAGGCTGTGTGGTGCTTAGTTGCCAGCTGGGGTTAAACCATGACGCTATCAAAGACTGTTTTATTCAACCTAGAAACAATAGAATTTGTCCAGAAATCGATCACTTGTAAAAAAAAAAATGGTGGGCTTATTTGGCTGGCTTATTTGGAGTTGGTTTTTTTTTAAACTACGCACATTTTAATGTGCTCTTCTGCACTGCACAGTTGGGTAAACTGAACTAACACAGTATGGAAATACTTGAAAATTAAATTACGAAGTATAGGAAGCAAAATTACATAATACAGATTGCCCTCTCAAAAAAAGTTAGGAGTAGTCAGTCAGCAAATGAAAACTTTTCAGATCATTTTTCTTTCTTTATTCACGCGCACTAATCCTAATCTATCACTGTTCACAAGCTCTTTTGTAAGTGAAGCAAACTCTTAACATAAAGGCTTGTATCACATCCCCCCCAGTGAACCCAACAAAGAACTAAAATCTATCTACAGAGTAAGGGGAAGCCAAGGAGATATGTGATTTTCTAAAAGAAGTAACGATTTAATGTGGCTTTTATTGGGCAATGCATTTCTGATCTTCAAGGGAGGAAGAATATCAGCTGAGAAATCAAAGCCAAACATGTACTTCATACAGGATGCAAGTATGTGCCACATTCCTACAGATTACTCCATTCTCTAACTGAAAGCCAAAGAATCAGCCCTGAAAATGACCATACTATAGTCAAAAATATGGCTGAAATTTATGAAGACAAATGAGTTTTATCTTATCCATTTCAAGTACTAAAAGCAGTCGAGTGCAGAAGGTGACATCAGTAGCCTGATGGTCTTTCCACATTTCTGGACAGGTTGTAGGGTCTCCATGCAAGAGCAGCAACACTGCTATCACTACCTAAACTAGTTAGCCTAAAGCTAGCCAAGATTTGTTGCAGCCAAACTTCTGGAAGCAAACCTTTTCATTGCACCTACACTGAAGCATTATACTGGGGTAGGTTTTTTCCCCAGAGAGGTGAAAAGGATTTCTCCTGCATTCTTTCTAACTAGGTGCCACCTAGATTTCTAATAAAAAGAAAGGAGAACAGCAGGTGCTAGATCCAAGTTACCAATAAAATATTTACATATTAAAAAAAGGTTGTTTCATAATACAGAAACCTGTTTGCTTGACTGCTTTCTCTTTTGCTTTAATTTGTGGGTCAGAGATGGGAAAGGAAAAATCAAGGTCAAGTCACTTGTTTAAGAGACGGGAAACACTGAGGGAAGCTAGCTGCATGTTAGGAAGACAGATGTTCACATGCTGTGGCTTCCTAATGTGTGCGTATCTGTAGACATCTGTTATTCATAGCAAAACCAGGAATATTACATATAGTAGTTAACCTTTGACAGCAGCTCTGTTCACACTCACAGAGTTAGTTCCTGGCTCTCTACTCAACAGCCACAGAGCTCTGTTAAACAAGGCAGGCTACTGTACCTGCAGGATTTTGTGGAGGGGACGAGATAGGGAGAGGGAAAACCACATAAAATAACCCCCAGACATAAAAACCTACCACAATAGGTTGTCGGAAATACTCATCCACAGCTGCGCTGCGCAGACTGGACAGGTTGACCCCATAAAAGCATTCTTGGTACCTAGAACACATAAAATGTTTAGGGAAAAATGTTTTTTCTGGGCTCCAACCAGACCCAGGCACAATAACTGTAAATGGCAGGTGAAGTGTGGCTAAGCACCTCTCTCCCTTTCTCCTGTCTGCCAAGAGGCCAAATTGCAGCCCTCCTTGGCTTACTTTACCTTCCCCACATACATCCTATATAGCACTGAGGTGACAAGATCCCCTCAAATGGACACATGGAGACATTTCACACCATGCTTCTGAAAGAATCCACACAGCAAGCAGAGAATAGGGAGAAGGGCTGAGGCACTCTTAAGCTACTTTTGTAATCCTGGGCTATTCCAGATTTGGGAATGGACCTTGTATAAATCAAAATAGTGATAAGGACACCTGTATTACAAGTCTGTTCCTTTTTATTGACATTAAAGAGGAAAATAAAGGTCATCTTATACCAACTGAATGGGGAAAAATAGTATTTTTATCTTACCAGTTTATGCAAATGTACATTTAATATATATTCAGACTATTTCCAGTATGAAATTTGAAATTAAAATCTACATGCTTGCAGTAATCTTCCTCCTGCGTATAACCCTCTTATCAACTCACTGAAAAGTTTAATAGGTATCTACTTCCAGATAACATAAACAAAAGGGGGTGGAAAGGGGAAATGGCAAGGAAGCTCAACTCCTTGTGGTGGAAGTGTTATCTAGATACAAAACCATGGTCAAGCCTTCCAAGTCTTCAGAAGCACTTAAAAAGGGAAACTTCAAATGTTTGTCCTCATTGTTACAACATCATACAACTCCTAAATTATCACAACTTTTTTCAAAGTGGATGAGTTTGTCTAAACCAATCTGGCAAATATCCCTTTAATACTGACAAATTCTGCATTACTAGTTCTGTGCTAATTGCATAAAGGGAAGATGCCCAGATGACTGTATGCCTTAAACATACCTGAGAAGAACTCAAATAAGCACAACAGAGGAAATCAGCTGACACCAGTAACTGCAAGTGATCTTTTACCCTTTTCCATGTTTGCTGTACTGTATAATTGAGCTGCTTATTAATCACTGATGAGAAACACAGACAAAATGCACACCATTTTTAACCACTTGGTGTATATTTACGCTTTGTACCTCTTTATCTTTGCAAGGTTTTCACCAACAAAGAGAGCAGTCTGCTCTTCTATGGTAGACTATACATTACCACACTTTTAGGAATGATTACAGGTAAATACAAATTAATATGCAACTCTGAAGCACAACAGTAAGCCAGTCTATAGGCCTGAAGACAAACAAAACATACTTACACAGTCTCATAATTATTATTACTGTACAGAACCAAGACAATAATTCCAAGTGTACGAGAAACATGTAGCCTTTCCTTTGTACAGTAAACAGGCTATGCTAACTGCTGCATCTAACGTTAGAACACACAGCATGACTTTTGCATAGGATTTTGAAAGTTTTTCAAAGTCATGGTGCCTTTACCAGATGAAAGTTTGAACTGCAAATCTAGATATCTCTTTCAGTCTTTTGCTCAAGTACTACTATCCAACTGGATCCAAACCCATATCCAATCTCTAAGGTACAGGGCATAGATTTAGCTAAATAGGAAAGGATTTATTACACACCAAACACATCTTCTGTTGTGAGTAACAAAGCTGTACAATGAATGAAATCTGATTCTTGAGGCCTGGAATTTGAAGCTTAGCAAATCACAGGCTGTCACCAGCTAGTGTCTGATGGTTTACTTTAAACATCCAAGAAAGCCCTGAGAAAGTGCTTTGTCTGAAATAGGACTTTTATAGCTCTGGATCTATCAGGATATCCAGACCTTTTAATATTAAGAACGTGAATGTCCTAGAATGGTGCATGAGCAGAACTACTGCACTCTCACTCAGAACATTTTGATCCCACATTTGGTTGAAGACATTAGAAGCACTAATTTGCTGGTCTTTAGAGCACTCAGTAACCTCAAGGGTATTTAATCCTCTTGCACAATCAATGTCCTGGGCATACATCCATAAAAAACTACAACTATGTGGACTAATAGGAGGACTGATACTATAGCCCTCTGCTCAGGGGACATCTCAAGACAGCAATAAATTACATTGTAAGTGCACAAAACTATTTTGTCTAGGAATATGTCAAACAGAACCTGATATACAAGGAGTGTCATCAAGGGTAATTGTGACATTTCTGTGGTTAGTTTGGTTGAAACATTCTCATAAAAAAATTAAAAGTAGCTAATACAAAGATCTGTAAAAAATGGGAGGCATCCTTTTGCAAAGATGAGTGGAGGAAAGACTGCAGTATGTTGTGATTTAGATACCAACCTGATCGCTATCATACTTACAAAGTATTTCTACAGTCTGTAGTAATAATGTCAACAACAAAAACATTCTTGGTGCAAAGAAAAATTAGTTACTAAAGCAGACTTGAAAAATCTGGTTTTCCCCTTTATGCAATTCTCTTAAAGCCTTGCAGTGGTTGACAGATAATTTAACTTATTAAATGTATCCAAGTAGAATATCTGGAATCCCATCATGCCAGCTAAATACAGATGAAGTTCTCTTTTCCTCTTTTTTAGAATGCAGATGGTGTATTCGTGTTAACAAACTGTAAGAAAGTGATCTAGCTGGACTATTCAATCCGAACTGTACAATTCTTAAACAACAAAAGGTAGCACATTTTTTCGCACAATCAATAACATTACCATATACATCAGTGTTCATGGAGATACACACACATACACTGTATCTATGCCACAGGTATCCACAGAGGTCTTACATTTATTACAAATGAAGATGAAGCATCCCAAGCAGTCTGAAATGAAATGCTTTCATATTGGCAGTAACATCCAGTCCTGTATAGACCTGGAAAAAAAAGCTATATTTCTGCTTCAAACTACTAAGTGTGTATCTATTCTCTTTATTAAGTGATGAAGAATCTGCATCGTGGTACAACACTGTGCTTCAGTCTTGTCATTTATAGTCTAATATATATCATTGACATGTCATGTATATAAACAAAAATAACAGGATCTTTGGGAAGAAGGACCAGAATGAGTTGAGATGTGAAAACTTATCAAAAGTTACTGTTACCTTCTTTTTTCAGTCTCTTAACATAGAAAGAGACTGTTGCAGTTTTTGTGATTGTAAACATACAATGCAAACGTTTCATAACTGGCTCAACCTACACAGTGAGACAAAAGAGCACAAACTGGCTGTATAAAGTAACATTGCCAGCAAAGGATTCAGCATGTAAATCACTCAAATTTCTCTCACTCCTTTAATCACTATAGAAATAGTAAGATTTTGTCATAGCTCCGCTTCAGAGACAGCCAGAAGAAACCTTCTAAGTATGAGCAGTTATACCGTAACCTGGGCAGGGAAGAAAACTTTGTCTTTAATCTAAGAAACCAACAAATAGGTTTGATGAAGACCATTTAATGTTCACATTCCACATTGCAAGCTGAAAGAACAGTTGAAAGACTGCATTTATAATCTTCCAGAAGATTTAAAAATAGCTAACCCCAGAGTTCCACAGTACCTTTTATCCAAAACCTTTCAATAATAGTCTATAAACGGCTAATTTATAAATTAACTGATTGGTATCACATGAAGGACTGGGAGTGTTTAAAAATAAACCTGCCCTTTGCTGAAATGGAATCATCTCAATTTCTCCTCATTAGAATATCGCTGTAAATGCTTCCTCCTATACAGAGCACAGCAACAGCTCAACAGTGAATAGTAGCAGCAGGACACTCCAAGGCAAAAGGAGCACAACTTCTAGTTAAAGCTGCATGAAAAATTTAGGTGGACAGAAATTAACCACCAAGTTGGAAATTGTTCAGGACATGGGAATTAATAGTAATTCTCTGTGAAGACTGCCAAGGAATCTCTCCTGTGCCTACACACCTGGAACTTCAGGCAATACAATGACCACCATCTGCAGCATACTATGCTTTGGTGTAGCAAAGGAAACAATAGCACCTAACACAGTCAACTCTTATTCTCGCAATGGATGCTCCATGGAGTCAATCTCCCTTTCAAAAAGAGATCCGGTCAGCTCTGGCACTTCCCGAGAGATCCTTCAGACTTGCACAATGAACAGTATGACTGTAGGCCCGAGCAGAAGTGAACACAGAAAACAAAAAAGCATTCTCTTCCAACACTGACAGATAGTTTATGCTGAATCAAAGAACTGATTTAATTTTTAACCTCTGTTGAATTGTTGATAAAAATAAAATAACATAAATAATCATTACCAAAAATTGGCTCTGGAGTAGTGTTCCATGTACAGCTGCTCATCAGAAAAAGGAGCCAAATGAACGTCACTGTATGTTGGGAACATCATTCCTAGTAAACAAAAGACAATATAAAGTAGAAAGGCAAGTGTTGAGGAAGCATTTGGACAATGCTCTTAAATACATGGTTTAACGTTAAGGTTGCCCTGTGTGGAATTAGGAGTTGGACTCAATGGTCCTCGTGAGTCCCTTCCAACTCAGGATATTCTGTGATTCTGTAGTCCCACAGACATCTCTACAGGAATGTCTTCGCTAGTGAGAAACCACCAGTTCAGAAGCGGCAATTGTCATACAATTCAGGTATCTTAACATTCAGTTTCATTGATATATGGGTTACTGAAATGTGAATATGCTAAAGCAGTTAGTAAAAACCCCAACCCAGAACAATTTATAGAACAGACCAGAATACTCATGAAGTCCTAATAATTTTATGGTCTTATATCAAATATTTGAATTATTTAGCTTCTTTCAAATGAAGTGAAATGCTAGCTATTAAATACCTTCTCAACGCTCTCCAGTGGAATTATAGCACCTTTTTTGCTTATAGCTAACCTAATAAATATAGCATCTGTGTGAAAGATTTGCATTAAAGCTCAGACTTGATCATAAATTAAACTGTTGGGTATGGTTTTGGTCACATTTGGAAGAATTGCTGTTAATGAATGAAGTAGTTATATGCACTTCACTCTTAAGACTTTTATCCAGGAAAGTCATAGCACTTTAGAGTAAATACTGAAAATTTTACAAATACAAAAATGTATATTACACTTTTTTTTTTTTTTTTTTACAGGTGCTGAAGTTGAGAAACAGAATGTTATTTGAATGAAGTGGCAAATCAGTAACAGAGCAGGGAATAAAATCCCGATCTACTAGTTTGCAAGAGTGCATTTTCATTAGGATCTCGCACTCTAATGGCTCGGGAAAACAGAGGAATTACCTTCCATTATTTTCTGTGGACAGTGCATCAGACTGCCTAGCAGCTTAAATGAAAGCCCTTGTATTCTATTGTGCATGTGTCAATGGCAGCAGGAAACAAAGCCTGGTCATTTTGAACTACACTTGAGCTTACTTCTTCATCCATTTTTTAATCTGGTATGAAACACAATGCATAGTTGACGGGGAGGACGGGCAAAGGAGGGGAGGGAAAAGGAAACAGCTTTGCTTTTGTAAGTACATCATGTAGGAAGAGACCACAGGAATTTAAATAAAGAACAACACCCACTCACAAATTAGACATGCTTTTAAAAACTAGCTGTGGGGAGAATATTAACAAGTTTGCAGAGAATTTGGGGCAGAAAGTTTCCAAACCTAACTGGTACTAAATATTAGCAACTTACTCAAAATGTCACAATTTCAGCTCACTTTGTAGACAATCATTAAGTTTAATAATCACCACATAAGGTGATTCATCCCGACTGTACCAGTGAGCAATCAGAAAGTTAGGCATGTATCTTTAAAAGCATTCACTCATTTACAACTGAAAATGATCTGCCTACTGACCAGTTTTCAGATGCCCTCCTCTGAAACTGGGCCCTAAGAATCTAACTGGGACACTTGAGATCAGTGGCTGACTTGAAAAATACTACCGAAATGTGGTTTGCAAGTTTGAAATAACTCAACAGCAAAGTCATTAGCTCCCTGCATTGAGGCACAGATTCAGCCCATGCTTCAAAAACTTACATGCTGCAGTAATTTTACTTGAGAAAGGTCTCTTTTAAAGAAGTCTTTTAAAGAGAGACTTCATAGCTCATTTTCAGCCGTTCATCTAGAAAGATTTATCATTCAGCAATTAGATGCCCAGATTTGCCTCTCAAAGAAGATTCCCATGAGGCCCTGGAACTTACAGATTCCTTTCAAAACTCCTCCAAACACAGGAGGGATGAAATACAGAGCACTGAACGCTGTGAATCTCTCACATGTCACTCAAAAGGCAACATAGAAGTATTAGAATAAGGTATTTGGGAGAAGCCCAATGAAAGGATGTCAAAGCAATTTGAACTTCACAGTTTTCCCAAAGACAATATATTAGAGTTTTTCCACAAAAAACCCTCATCCTATTTGACCATTCTGCTCTCATCTACATTCCACTGTCTGACACTTGAGGCTAGTGTGCCATCATCTATTGTGATATGTTGTAACAGAGATGCAATCATACTGTATATAGCAGCAGGTTAAGGTTAAAACACAAGCAGAACTCAGCAGTGCAATAGCAGGGTACACAAAAGCTATTTCCACTGTAAAACAGCAAGAAGTCACAGCATAGGACAATAGCAATGGTGACCGCATCATTATATTAATTCCCCTTGGCCTCCTAGATGTTGGTGGTAGAGCTAGAATGAGAGTATAAACTCAGACAATCCTGGACTACCAATTCAAGTCTTTTTTTTCTTCTTTCAGAAGCTTTTTATCTTCCTTTCTCTATGCAGGGGGTAACTGTGGTGACACACTCACCATTTGACTTCAACCATTTTTTGGAATGGAGGTAACTTTCCAACATCCTTTCATTGAACAGCATATAACCCATCGGTTCAGAAATTACCACATCAACACTCTCAGGCAGGGAGATCTCCTCAATTTTTCCAGACAGAACTGTGATCTTGTCAGAAAGGTTGTTGCTTCTCACCAACAGCTGGAGGAAAAACAAAAGCACACGGAAAGTGTTGACTCCTTTGATTAGCAGAATTTATATCAGAGATCTTTAATTAACATTAAACCCCCTATAGTGTAAACCAACTACTTCAGTCTATTAACCCGAACAAAATAGGAAGGTAACATATTTTTCCTTGCTACACCAAAATTTCTGAAGACTGGGGCTCACTGGAGCAAACTCAAAGAAGTGCATTGTGTGGAATCAGCAAGTGACACTACAAATACTGTTGTGCTGTTAAGAGATAACTGTAATCAATATCTACAAGAAAAAATATCTACCAGGAAAAGATGGATATTTGAATCCAATACAGAAGATTACAAAGAAAGGGTCTTCATAATTCTCCAAATTTTTAAAAATACTGTTCTTGAGTGAGTTATATAGTCATGAAAGGATAAAGAAACTCAAGAGCTGAGAAGTTTGTGGTGAGTAATTTCTAAGCATAAATGGAGCATAGCACTTTATTCACATAAATGCATTCAAATGGGCCAGTACTTAGAGCCAGGATACTGGAGATTTATCCACTTCTATGTGCATAGTTATCCTCGGAGCAAAACATTTAATGAACAGAAGAAATGGACCTAAAATTTTATGTTCGATACAGCAAGTTATTAAGGACAAGAACAACCTTTTCAAAGCCTCTATATACCTACACATAGATGCATATCCTGTTAGCTGTACTGTACTCAGACCTACAGGGAAGTATCTAAACGTCTTACGTTTAAGTAATGAGTAGAATCTCGGTTCTTCTGGCACAAACTTATAAAGAAGCAATTATTTCACACTCATCTGAGGGGTCTGCTGGAAGATTCTATAAAATCAAGCATCCTTTGCAACAGCACAGTAGGAGATTTGTATTGATGTCCAGAGATACCAGGAAAAACAAGTATATACAATCCGGTAGGTAATAGAAAACACTCCCTCACAGATGTACTTGCACTGGTGTAATTGTAACATCAATAGAAGTGCATAATTACTTCAGCAAACAGACTGGGCCTTGGGTAACAGCAATGAAACTTAGGACTCATTCTAACCAGAGAAAGAGAGACTACTGTTGTTATTAGCTAATTCGCTGCAATGTGAACATGCTAAAGCAGTTAGTGAAAACCCCAACACAGAACAACTTACAGAACAGACCAGAATACTTCATAAAGTCCTAATAATTTTATGGTCTTATATCAAATATTTGAATTATTTAGCTTCCTTCAAATGAAGTGAAATGCTAGCTATTAAATACCTTCTCAACACTCTCCAGTGGAATTATAGCACCTTCTTTGCTTATAGCTAACCCAATAAATTTAACATCTGTGTGAAGGATTTGCATTAAAGCTTGAATGAGTGATGCAATTAATGATTTTCAGCCATAACCTGCCAAAATAAACTACATGCTAATATGATAATAAAGCTACTAAAGAAAACAAAAGCCATTGTACACTGACATGCTATCAATTAGGTAAATATCATTGCTGCTTCTTTTACTGACAAGTGTTTGTATCCATTTCTAAGAACAGGTTGACAGATTCTGTTTTAAAAGTTCTTTAGACCAGAGACTACGTGAGCAGACACATGATGTGATTTCATTTTTGGAAATGAAATTACCATTTTGCTCACAGGTGAGTTCTGAATCTAAAAATAACTAACTGTCAAATAACAGCTCAGCAGCAGCATGGATGTACAAAGGCAAGAAGCCTAAATCATTTCAGACCCTCACAGACTGCGACAGATAACTCACATAGCTGGCTAGAGGGCAGCAGAATATTACAGTATCTCTATCACATGCAGCGGAGATGCTTGTATTATGAAAATTTTTACTTTTACTGCAAACAGTACCACGGAGACAAGTAGAAAAGGTTTTTCATTGCTATTCTGTATTATTACTATTACACAACTTAAAAAAAATCATCAATGTTAATTGCTTTCCTACTCTTAGATACAGCAAAAACAAACAAAGAAAATTCAAAGAAACACTGTCAGTACTATTCCTCTGCTTTAGAGTGTAACTATGACTTGTGGAAGCTGAAGTTTCCCGTGCTTTTGGCCTTCTGAAGCTTAACACAGACAGAAACTGCATTTTTAAATGGAATTTAGCTGATGTCAGGTTTTGGCCAGAGTCTCATGGAACAGAAACCTCTGCTTATTCACACAAGATTCTTCTCAGTGTCCCACCAATATGATCTGACAGTGGTCTGAAGAATCAAGGCAATTCTGCATCTGCCAAAATCTCAGTCTGTGTACTGAGACTGTCAGGAAGCCAATGAATTCCAGCTTAAGCAAGTATTTTTACATGCATATCTGAGACAGACTAGATTAAGATGTTGATTTACTTCAGGGAGAAGCTCACTTGTCTTATAGCAGCTATTTTTTTGTGATTTTTACAGCTGTTTAATTAGAGTTAATTAGCAGCTCATATCTAGCTGGATTGGTGGCAATTAAAAGCTAGTTTTGAAAGTTTTAAACATTTAACTTTTTAAAAATTATTTTTTATATACAAAGAAGATTTTTCTGAAATGGAAATGCGCCATGCATTGATGAACTCTGATTAGTGGCTCATTATCACATGAATAGAAGCAAAAATCAATTAATTGACATTAAATATTGGAGACCTACTGTCTCCCACAAATTCCATGCATCTCTTTTGTGGAAGAGGAAGATTGTACAGAAGTAACAGAAATAATTTACAGCAGATACAGAACACAAGTGTACTACATCAAATGCACATAAAATACTGTTAACTTCTACTCCCAGGCAATATTAGTCCAAAACTGAGATTTAAAAATAAATAAATAAATCACTTTGAGGATGCTGTAAGTGAACAGCTATAAACTCTTTGTCCCAGCTACCTACACGTTGTTTGAACTGACCTTATTTTTGACAGGATTATTGAGTTAATTCACCTTCTGCAGCATCTTCATGAATTGAGGGTTTTAAACATAGAAAGTTATTTCTGCCATCACCAATACGACTTTGCTGCTCAGGCAGGAATATTGGCCATGCCATTTAAAAGATATGCCTTAAACAAACTATTTCTTCATCTCTTACACTGAAACTCCCAACCTATGTCTTCATCTTGACAGCTTGCTGTTTTTACTAATCTGAATTGAAGCTTCTTTTTTAAATATTAGCAATTTTTGTGCCTTTTAAAGAAAATCTTATGGCAAATGAAGAACAAGCAGCTAAGGGTGATGGCAGTAGAGCTTTTTGACTCAGATCAATAGCAAATCTGTGGCAAAAGGAGAGGTGGTACATCTGAGTGGGAGTGTTGACAATGTTTTCACCTCCCACACAGTATTTCATGAATTCCCACAAGCACCAAGTTATGGTCAGCACAATGTGTTTGAACAAAAGGGGTGAAGTAGTTTCAATATTTCATAGCTTTAGTGAAGGAAAAAAAAATTCCAGGAAAAAAGAAAAATCCACCCAGTATCTTATTTTGTCAATGACTGAAAGAAGTATGTTGTTTTCAACAGCCGTGCTCTCTCGTGATTCTCCTGGATTTCAGAAGACTTAGAAAGCAGGGCAAAATTACAGTGATGGAGGATAAAATTGATACCTTAAAACAAAATACAAACAGTTAAATTTGTATCTGGTGTATGCACTCACTTCAAATGAGTTGCATCAGTCTGCCACTAAATGTGGCCATGTTGGTGTTCTGGCTGGTTTTTGCTTTACCTTTTTTCATGCAGCATTCATGAAAATTAAATGCTCAAAAGTCTTTGGTAAAATAGTAAGGGTTTGTTTGACAAAAAAACATATCAAAACTGATCTCTGTAATACATACAGGTAAGCAGAAACTTCTCACATACATCTCTCCTCATGAAAGGTCCAGTTTTATATCCAGACACAGCAGATCTCTCACCCAATGAAACAGAGACACAAAAAGACACCCAACTGTTCCATAAGCCTGATAATCGATGTCATGGATCATACAAAGCTATGAATAATTCAAGCCTTTTTCATATGACTTCCCCCAGAAATATCATGAAACACTACAAAATATCATAAAGTGTTTTGCCTTTTGACAGCAGGATCCATCCCTAATGAAAATTAAGAGTCTCTTTTCCCTGGAGACCAAACAAAACTCTGCAAAATTCCTCATGGAACAAAACCAAAACTCTGAAAACAAAAAATTTGACTCCCAAAGGACTCCCAAAGTTCACAAACAGATCAAAGTATTTCACATAGATTTAAAAGATAATATGTGCAAGCATTACTATATGAACCCTGCCAAAACAGTAGACAGCATGACAGCATCCTTAATACTGAACTACAAATAGTCCAATGGCTTTCTATTTAATTGTGCAACTATGTACTTTTTAGAGATGCTTAAGAACTATGTGTTTGAAAGTTCTGCTGTAATTATACTTATTAACATACTGAATGCTGGGGGATGCAGAGAAAACAGGGTAACTTCTTCCCACTACATAGAAGACTCAGAGGAGTCATGTAGGTGAAAATATATATATATCTGTGTTAACAACATGCTTTTGAGCAACACTTCAAAAAACCCAAACAGAAATACAAAATTAATTTGACATATACATTCTCTGTGCATTTTTCAAAACTAAACAGCAAGACTGACAGATGGCCCACCCAAGCCCCTGAGCAAAAATGCGACAGAGCCTTTAATTGGCTGTAATCATCCATTGTCAGAGATAAGAGTACAGTTATGCAGCTGCAAAAGAAAGTCAAATTAGTAGAGTTAGTGTATCAGGAGGCTTTATAAAACTCCACTTGCTCAGATTTTGCACCTCAGCAGCAGCTGCATTTACCCAAGATTGTAAGTAACTTTTCTGACCTCACCTAACAGGAGCTCTCAGGTGTAATTACACTTACATCAGAACTTAAAATATAAGGCTTGGTCCACACTTTAGAGTTCATCTGAACTGCCAAGCCTTTTAAATATAGAGGTAAACTAAGAGTGTATGAATGAGATGTTTATTCCACACTTGTTCCAAAGAATACAAGGAATCATAGAATGGTTTGGGTTGGAAGGGACCTTTAAAGGTCATCTAGTCCAAACCTCTGCTGTGGGCAGGGATGTCTTCCACTAGATCAGGTTGCTCAAAGTCATGTCCAAGTGGACCATGAACACTTCCAGGCATAGGGCAGCCACAACTCCTCTGGGCAGCCTGTTCCAGTATCTCACCATCCTAATCATAAAAAAGTTCTTCCTTATGTCCAATCTAAACCTACCCTCTTTCAGTTTAAAACCATTGCTCTTTGTCCTGCAACTACAGGCCCTGATAAAAAGTCTCTCTCCATCTTTCTTCTAAGCCCTCTTTAAGTATTGAAAGGCCGCAATAAGGTCTCCTCAGAGCCTCTTCTCCAGGATCAACAACCCCAACTCTGTCAGCCTTTCCTCACAGGAGAGGTGCTCCAGCCCTCTGATCATTTTTGTGGCCCTTCTCTGGGCCTGCTCCAACAGGTCGATGTCTTTCTTATGTTGGGGACTCCAGAGCTGGATGCAGTACTCCAGGTGGGGTCTCACCAGAGCAGAGTAGAGGGGCAGAATGTCTTCCCTTGACCTGATGGCCATGCTTCATTTTATGCAGCCCAGGATACGGTTGGCTTTCTGCGCTGCCAGCACACATGGTCCAATTTTTCATCCACCAGTATCCTCAAGTCCTTATCCACAGGGCTGCTCTCAATCCCTTCATCCCCCAGTCTGTGCTGATATTGAGGATTGCCCCAACCCGGGCGCAGGACCTTGCGCTTGGCCTTCTTGAACTTCATAAGGTTCTCATGGGCCCACTCCTCAAGCCTGTTAAGGTGTCTCTAGATGGCATCCCTTCCCTCAAGCGTAACAACTGCACCACTCAGCTTGGTGTTGTCCACAAATTTGCTGAGGCTGCACTCAATGCCACTATCTGGGTCACTGATGAAGATATTAAATAGTATTGGTCCCAGTACAGACCCTTGACGGACACCACTCATTACTGGTTTCCACTTGAACACTGAGCTATTGACTGTAACTCTTTAGATGTGCCCATCCAGCCAATCTCTTATCCATCTAACAGTCCATCCATCAAACCCATATCTCGCCAATTTAGAGGTACGAATGTTGCAGGAAAGCTTGGTTTCTGGGCTGGAGAAATCTACTTGTAAAGCTCTGTACATCCGAAGACTGTTTCAGCAGATTCTCAGCAGCAAGCGCTGTGGTTTTTTGAAGTGACTACCTAGCATTTATACATCTGTATTCAGCTTAACAGCTGAAATCCACAACCCATCTTCCCTGAGAGAGAAACTGATATGCTCTCAAGTTTTTACACAGTTACCTTTTGCAATGGCAACATACTGCAAATGTTTTGCTTTCCTTTTTTTCATAGAATCATAGTATGGTTTGGGTTGGAAGGGACCTCTAAAGGTCATCTAGTCCAACCCCCCTGCAACGGGCAGGGACATCTTCAACTAGATCAGGTTACTCAGAGCCTCATCCAGCCTGACCTTGAATGTTTCCAGGGATGAGCCATCTACAACCTCTCTGGGCAACCTGTGCCAGTGTTTTACCACCCTCATCATAAAAAACGTTTTCCTTGTATCTAGCCTGAATCTACCCTCCTTTAGGTTTTAGTATGCACTATCACCACACCATATAAACCTCACCACACAGCATCTGACATACCAGATGAGACAGTAGACAACTTAGCACATAATCTAATACAGTTAAAGTCTTTTAATCTAAATAACAGAAAACAGGTGCAGTTTATTTATCGCACAGAAGATAGTAAGGTGCACAGAAGTGTCACCTAAACACTACATAGCAAATAACTGCAAACATTATGGTGCTTGAGATAGAATCTTTGCAAGACTGTACCCAGCGCACCTCAAATGCTTTTCTAAATTCCTGTATGTGTCTTGCAGGCAAACTGAATTCACCCATACATGAGCACTTTCACAGGAGTTGTAACACAGCGCACTCCAGGTTAATTGTCTTTCATTAAATTAATTCCCTCATGTTTGGCTATTGCCACAGATTAAATAGTCTTACAGGTAACAACTCACTATTCATGTCCCATATCATGACAGACAGACAAGCATTTCACCAGAAGTAATTATTTTTACTTTTAATGATCCCATCACTAGCTGACCTCCACAATACAATCACATTTTCCTCATGCATAGTAGCTCACTCTTTCTGTTTATCCAAGCGCTCTACATGCATGGTTTTTTCCAGTCTGTTAACGTTAATGTATCCCCTCCGTCCTAGATAAGCTGCTTAGAATCACATTTCCTGTTTAGACAAAACAACTACCAGCACCAGTCACTTTCAGCCTTATTTCGCCTGCTCCCCACCATTTTTTTTGGCAAAGGATTTACTGCAATAGTGAAATTAGCAGATTGAGATTGCTTTCATCTCACATCTCGTGCACACACCACTGAAGAGCACTGGCTATCATTCACTCTACACAATTTCCTCCCTGTTACAAACTGGTTTGTTAGGCAAGATCTGTTTCAAATTTCCTTCTCTACCATGGGCTGCATGTGGCAGGAGCCAGCTGCCAGCAGTTGTACATCCAAAACATGGAGTTAGAGAACAGAAGAAAAACTGGTGCAGAGTCATGATAAAGGTTCACAGGGTTTCCCTCTCCTCTGTTGGAAGTTTTTGAAACAGGAAAAAAATATAGCAGGTAAGCCTTGGATACACAAATACCAGGCAGAAACTATTGTCTGTGACAGTAAAAAACCAATATCCAATAGGTAGACCAGACTGACATGAAAGTAAACAAAAGGTGACAATAATATTCAGAATTCCTTTGAATGCTATTCTTTTCAGTGTAAGGAAACAGCAAAGTCTGGAGAGGGGAATAAATATTACAGTCCTTGGACTGTAATAATGAGTTGCATTTTAAAATTATATATATTACGAATTAATCTTCTGTTGTCATTTTTAGTTTAAATGCTAATAAAACTTGTCTAATGTAAACCTATATGAGCTCCACTGGAATTATGTCAAACGTACAGACAACCATAACAAAGAGGCTCAGGTCTGTCTAGCTTTTCTGAATGGCTTAATGAGGCCATGGAACAAAATAGAAATGCAAGCATATTGTAAACCAATGAAAAAGCCACCCAACTACTACACAGAACACAGTGACACAGACCTGAGATATTCTCCAGCAAATATCTAAAATAAATGAGCGACTAAGCAACAGGCAGTATGTTTCCTTATACAGCAGCTGCTATGAATTTTCCCTCCAACACACTTTCCAGGTATTCCACCATTGCACATCTGTACGCAGTACATAGTTTTCAACACTCTCAAATAGACATCTGAGTTCTGGTAACTATATCGCGTTGCTAAATTTTTAATATCATTCTTTCAAAATAAACCTCCAACCATAAAGAGAAATTTACTGTAAACCCAACAAACCTCTCAGTAAAAAGTTTTACAGCATTAATTTACATTTTTCAAACATAATTTCCCTTCAGCCAGTAGTTCATTGTATTGGTTTTAAGTGGTTTGTATTAAAATAGAAAAAATAAAGAAGGAACAAGACTTGTTAATCTCACATTCAACATTATTACACATATCTGAAATAGATGAAAAATGTAATAAAACCACACAGAAATGAGAGAAGAAATGGATGGAAAGTAATGCTCTTCTCATAATCCAGATACTTAATAAACCATACTAATGAAATCCCACTGTGGAATATTAAGAGATGACAAATAGTATTCCTAAGGCTAAGCATCTTTATACTGAATAAACTTCAATTCTTAAAACATATTATGTGTTAATAGATCAGCTGATCTTCAATACAGCTCATGAGTGAACAAGTTTTCACAAGAAATTATGACTATAGAAGTCTCTTACATTTCTTATGAAAACTGAGTCCCATTTGGGGAAGTAGAAGGAGAAAGAAATGACCAAAAATCTATGAATTATCAAACTAAGACTCTGACATTTTAGCCAGTATTCCCCAGTATCTATAGCTGCTTAAGGTTCTTTACTTGTCTTTATCAATCAAAGGCTCTTTACTCCTCTTTATCAATCATAGTTTTAAGCAGTTTAGCATTTCATCCACCCTGAGACAAAAGCAATTCCACTTCTAAAACCAACGGATTAATGCTATTTCTCTACCAATAAGTTGCCAGATATATTACTCACACTTACATTGCATCAAAAAATACACAATATTTGACACACTGCAGGTGCAGCATGTGCCGTTTCACAACTAGTGATTTTGCTTACTTCTGATTGGAGTCAAGTTCAAACCTGTGACCAAAAGGCTGAAAAAAACATATACATTATACCCACTAGTACACATTATACTACTGCTAGGAAAAGCAAGTTCTCTTTTTATTATGCTTTCATAAATAAAACTTCTGTCTATCATGAAACAAAGATATTGTACAAAACCATATCTGTTTACAAAATCCTGTGTGAAATAAGAACCACCCTCCACCCTTCCCTCTGAGAGATACCTTTCATATATTAACTTTTTTAATGCTTTTGATAGGTCTGACAAAATGACAGACATTAGAAAAAAAATTCCCTTTAATTACAAATAATCTGATTATTCAAATTATAATAAGAAAATAGAAATGTTCTTTCAGTACATATATGCTAAGTTAGGCTAGTATATCCTCGCCAATTCCAAAAGTAACATACACATAATAAGAAAACATTTGTCGGCAGCAAAACAAATAAGGCAGAAGTAGAAAATGATTGCATGAAACAACGCAGGATGGTGGAGTTCAGGATCCTGCGAGGAGGAAGCAGGACGCTAAGCAGGATTGCAACCCTGGACTTTAGAAGAGCTAACTTTGCCCTCTTCAAGGACCTGCTTGGAGGAATCCCGTGGGTTAGGGCTCTAGAAGGTAGGGGGGCCCAAGAGAGCTGGGCATTATTCAAGCATCACTTCACCCAAGCTCAAGAGCGGTGCATCCCCAGGAGTAAGAAATTGGGTAAGGGAGGCAGGAGAGCTGCGTGGATGAGCGAGGAACTATTGGCAAAACTCAAATGGAAGAAGGAAGTCCATGGAATGTGGAAAAAGGGGCAGGCCACGTGGGAGGAGTACAGGGATGCTGTCAGGGTATGCAGGGATGCTACAAGGAAGGCTAAGGTCCGCCTCGAATTTAGTCTGGCAAGGGACATCAAGGGCAGTAAGAAGGGCTTTTTCCAAGTACATCGGTAACAAACGGAAGACTAGGGAATACGTGGGCCCTCTGCTGAATGAGGTGGGTGCCCTGGTCACGAAGGATGCAGAGAAGGCAGAGTCACTGAATGCCTTCTTTGCTTCAGTCTTCACTGCCAAGGCTGGCCCTCAGGAATCCCAGACCCTGGAGGCAAGAGAGGAATCCTGGAGAAAGGATGGCCTTCCTTTGGTCGAGGAGGATCGGGTTAGAGATCAGTTGGGCAAACTGGACACCCACAAATCCATGGGCCCTGATGAGATGCACCCATGTGTGCTGAGGGAGCTGGCAGGTGTCATTGCCAAGCCACTCTCCATCATCTTTGAAAAATCATGGAGAACAGGAGAGGTGCCTGAGGACTGGGGAAAGCCAATGTCACTCCAGTCTTCAAGAGGGGCAAGAAGCAGGACCTGGGAAATTACAGGCCAGTCAGCCTCACCTCCATCCCTGGAAAGGTGATGGAGCAACTCATTCTGGAGGCCATCTCCAAGCATGTAGATGAAAAGAAGGTGATCAGGAGTAGTCAGCATGGATTCACCAAGGGGAAATCATGCTTGACCAATCTGAGAACCTTCTACGATGGCATGACTGGCTGGGTGGATGAGGGGAGAGTGGTGGATGTTGTCTACCTGGACTTCAGCAAGGCTTTTGACACTGTCTCCCACAATATCCTCATAGGTAAGCTCAGGAAGTGTGGGCTAGACGAGTGGACGGCAAGGTGGATTGAGAACTGCCTGAATGGCAGAGCTCAGAGGGTGGTGATCAGTGGCACGGAGTCTAGCTGGAGGCCTGTGGCTAGTGGTGTCCCCCAGGGGTCGGTACTGGGGCCAGTCCTGTTCAATTTATTCATCAATGACCTGGATGAAGGGACAGAGTGCACCCTCAGCAAGTTTGCTGATGACACGAAACTGGGAGGACTGGCTGACACACCAGAAGGCTGCGCTGCCATTCAGCGAGACCTGGACAGGCTGGAGCGTTGGGCGGAGAGGAACCTCATGAGGTTCAAGGCAGGCAAGTGCAGGGTCCTGCACCTGGGGAGGAACAACCCCACGCACCGGTACTGGTTGGGGGTTGACCTCCTGGAAAGCAGCTCTGAGGAGAAGGACCTGGGAGTCCTGGTAGACAACAAATTTGCCATGAGCCAGCAATATGCCCTTGTGGCCAGGAAGGCCAACAGCAGCCTGGGGTGCATTAAGAAGAGTGTGGCCAGCAGGTCGAGGGAGGTTCTCCTCCCCCTCTACTCTGCCCTAGTGAGGCCCCATCTGCAGTACTGCGTCCAGCTCTGGGCTCCCCAGTTCAAGAAAGACAAGGAACTACTGGAGAGAGTCCAGTGGAGGGCTACGAAGATGATGAAGGGGCTGGAGCATCTCTCCCACGGGGAAAGACTGAGGGAGCTGGGGCTGTTCAGCCTGAGGAAGAGAAGACTGAGAGGGGACCTCATCAACGCTTATAAATATCTCAAGGGCAGGTGTCAAGAGGATGGGGCCAGACTCTTCTCAGTGGTGCCCAGCGACAGGACAAGGGCCAACGGGCACAAACTGGAACACAGGAAGTTCCATCTAAACATGAGGAAAAACTTCTTCACTGTGAGGGTGACAGAGCCCTGGCACAGGCTGCCCAGGGAGGTTGTGGAGTCTCCTTCTCTGGAGACATTCAAAACCCGCCTGGACACAGTCCTGTGCAGCCTGCTCTAGGTGACCCTGCTCTGGCAGGGGGGTTGGACTAGATGATCTCCAGAGGTCCCTTCCCACCCCTACCATTCTGTGATTCTGTGATTCTGTAACACTTTTCCTCAATACAAAATGTATATGGGGAGATTATGGAATCCTGTATTTAAGCTGGAATGAAAAATACGAAGAATTTATACATTAATAACTACTTCTATCTGGAGAGAAATAACAATGTCTAATACCCACATTTTTTTCTTTAAGACCTAAACAGATTATCTCAGTTTCCAAAAGCAATGCATTTCCTTCACAATGTTACAGTTGACAATTGGTGTTCGCCAGCCTTCACCAAGAACAAGGCTGGATTCTGCATCAGGACATATGGGAGGAATTTTCACTGAACCACTGCAAGCTCATTGCGTGGACTTAGAGGAACTATGGACTCCTAATGTTGCTCATGAACATTTATACTCTAGATCAGTAAAGCAAAAAGAAAAATTAACATCTATATACTGCAAACTTTTTCTAGGCATGGGATGAAAAATCCTCCACGTTACCATTTTTCACCCTCTTCCACATTAAAACTATTTTTAAATCTCAGCTAGAGGTGATCAGTGTTGACAAAATTTATAACGATAATGCTCACACTTCTCCCCGCACATTCTGATGTTCACCTAAATAAGCAGAGATTGTGAGGAAAAAAAACCATATTTTTGCAGTTGCTGCTATTTAAGATTAGCACTTTTTAGGAACTGAACTTCTCCTAAGGCATTTAGTTACCAACACCACTTTGAGTGCTTAGATTTTTTTTTTTTTTTTAAATCATATCAGAATGTTTAGTAAAAACAATGTCTGAAGAGTATTTTTTAAAACTAACTGCATTCTTTGGACATGTCCTTTTTAAACCCTAAACACATAGTTTTGTAAGACGATTGAAAGACCTAACAGATCACACTTAGCAGGAAACTAACTCAACTATCTAATCACACAGATGTCCAAGAGTCATAGGAAAAAACCACCCAAATGTTTTTGCACAGAACACATGAAAACAACATCTAGTTTAATTTTTTTTTCCCTTCTGAAAGTAAAAAGTTTAATTACAGTTATGACTGTTCACCGTTTTTCACAGAAACAACAATCATATGGTTTATTTATCTGACACATTAGAATATTTAGAACACCTTTAAAAATTACCTTCCAAAAAAGTGTTGCCTGTTAGAGACCTGATTTCTTAGAATAATCACACTCAAGCCTTCAGCATGAGCCTTGTGGAGGCACAGTTCTAGATCTCTTAACGTTTTCACTCTACACCATTCTAACGCTTGGCTCAGGTGAAAAACACTTACCTCCGCATATTTTGCCATTGAACTGGCTTCAACTGCATAGACTTTTCTAGCTCCAGCCTGCACTGCAAAAAATGAAAGGATTCCTGATCCACAGCCAACGTCTAGGACCACCTTGAAAACAAAAGGCAGACCAAAAGAAACAAAACAATCAAAAAGGCACTTCCTGACACCTCTTCTAAGTAACTGAATTTTCCTAGCTGTACCCTGCATTTAGTAAGCCTGGCATTATGCAAAAAAATTACTAATTTAACTTGAAAAAGTGAAAGGCTTGTTAATGAAGAGTTTTAATGCCCCTAATCTTTATTTCAGCAGCAACAACATATTTTTAAAAGACTGTGGATTATTTTCATGTTTAAATACATGGTTATGGTTTAGAGGAAATAGATTTTTGTAATGAAGGTTCTTTAGGAGAAAAATCTGAAAAACAAGCATAGTCTGGATACACTTGGGAGGGAGGGAAGACATGACAATAATATTTATTTGAAGCACTACAGAATTGTGTCTTTCAGAATGAAAAATCACTCAGTGATGTGGAATTATCTTGATAAAACCAAACTATGTATATTTGTTCAAATATTGGTTCTGCTTGCTGATCTTAGTATTCAACCTTTAATTGCACTGCTTGATGCGGTGCCTCTCAAAGGCCCTCAGTTGAACATAAATCCCAAAGCCTCATTTTCTCCATCAGTCAGGTGTCTCACTTGTTGCAAGCCAAAATGTTGACTGAAATGTTTCAAATGGTCAAAATTTTTGTTTCCACGTATATTGTTATGCAAAGCCAGCGACTGCTGCAACGGTCCGGACAAGCCTCTAGTTCCTAGCTTCGTTCTGTTGTACAGGTCACTCAACACTGCTGCAGAGGCATAAGTACATGGAAAGAGAGGCTAACTGCCAGAGAAATGGTTAAGATGATGTGACTGATGTGATCTTTGATGCAAAGCCCACTTTTATACTGCCCAAGGCAATTAGGCTAATACTGCTGCCTTGCTTCCCCAAATTTTTAATACCAGCTTTGAGAAAAATCTCACAGAACAGCTCATCATTCAGGTTCCTTCTATGGGTTTGTGCTTGACTGAAAACAAGGAGTGACAGTTTTCCTGTCCCTGTGGCTGAAATTCTTATTAAATTTTGATCCAAGATATGAAATTTACAGGCCTGTTAGGTGATTTAAGCCACCTGGAACTGGAACCTCCTAAGATTTCAAAGCACTTCAACCATGAAACCGAGCTAGAGCCCTCATCCAATCTCAAGAGTCAAGAGAAGAGAAGCTTAAATATAATACAGATTCAGAGTAATACTGCAGCTTAGTATACCACCAGCTACCCCTATTCTTTATTGCTTCTCTGTCCCAACTTCCTACGTGATGCACATTGCTTACAAGCCTTTAAAAACACAAAGAGAAAATTCTGTTTATTCAAACAGAATAGTTTTGACAGAAAAATAATCTCTTAGAATGAAGGGCACATTCCACTCCCCAAAAGTTACTCTCCATGACATTTAGGTTACGTACTAAGGAATGCAGTCTAACACATGGCCTGAATCTGTTGCAGATAACATGAATCTGTGTTACAGAAGTACTCCCCTGCAAAATAAATTAACGTTGCTTCTGATACTGCACACAGTCTCAAGTTTGGTGTAAAAGTCAGAATTTTGCCTGGTGAAAGATTTTATTAAGCTTATTTCTTATATCACAGATGACAGGCTGTTACAGATCCAGTTTTGTTCCCATGCTTTGGCAGGTGTTAGAATATGCCTCTATGCCCAGAAGAACCAGCTCTTCAGAACAGTAAGTGACAGTAAGTATCGGTTATGTAAGTAGGGAGGGAGACAATGACAAGTCAAGGCCAATTTCATTGAACCATAGGTCTGAGAGAAGGTTTGGTAGGCTATTTCTCAATACCCAATGGAAATCACAAATACAATAATGCCTTCTCTCTGTGTATGTGAAAAGTATAAGGAAGAGCCAACTGCTCAAGTGCAACATAAAAAATCCAATCAAGAAGTATGTCTTTTTGCACCAGACCTAATTCTGATGCCATTTCTTACACTATACCTATGTCTGCATCAGCAGATGGTACAGCTGTATTGCAACATTTTTTTTCTGGATGGTTTACTAAGACTAACTCTAGTCTGATTTTCTTCTAGCTTAGTCCAGTTCAGTTTCATCCAAAATTAATCCAGCTTGCTTCCTCTGAGACCATTCCATAATGTGAACTGAAGCACCCTGAGTGGCCATGATAGAAATTCACTTCAGAACCTCACTCCTGACTCTACAGACTTCATTAAGACTCTAATGAAGACACAAATGAGCACAGCAAACTGAAGCAGCTGACACAGAGGTAGCATTTGTCCAGTAATTACTGAAGCAAGGGGAAAAGGGGCTCAGAAATCATATGTGACACAGTGTGGGAATTGCTAGAGGCTGCACAACGACGCATTGGCATGCCCTGTAAGACTTGCTGGATCAACAGCCCTTGACCCACCAGAGACCTTGATCCAGGACACAACTTGTAAGGGAGGATGCTGCTGTGTGGGTGCTGTGCTGCATGGAATGGCTGATGGCTCTCCCTGAGGCTGGGATCGATGGTGACCTGTGGGGGAGGTGGGCTCTAGCTGGGGAGAGCCACCAGGTATGAAGCAACGGGTGGAGAGGAGCAGACTGTGAGCCATTGGGGAGGCTGAATAGCAGACAGTTGGGATCTTCACAGATACTTTTTAGAGGCAAAAGCCCTGAACATCAACACCTGGCTGTTGATGAAATTCAGCTTTTATGAGTGCAGTACCTTCTTGAGGAATGAAGACTGCTGGAGAGAGACAGGACCATGAAAAAAGCAAGGCAAGAGTATCTTTGCCATCAGTTTTACAATCTCACAAGGAGGACTAAAAAACTAGGTACATGTGTTGGAGGTCATCATAGCCTGAAGAGAAGTGAAAGCATGAAGGGAAGGGTTCAGCACACAGTACAATGGAGTGTCCCCATGCACCCCTTGTAAAAGCCGCACGACAAGGGAGCCATCTGAGATGCATGTACACAAGCACACATAGCATGGGAAACAAACATGAGGAATTTGGAGTCCATGCACAGATGCACAGCTTTCATCTCACAGGGATTACAGAGGCATGGTGGGATAGCTTGCACAGCTAATGCTGTGATGGATGGCTACAGGCTGTCATAAAGGTTAGGCTGGGCAGGTCAGGAGGAGGGGTTGTACTCTATCCAAAGAATGGCTCAAGTGCATGGAACTTTGGGAATAGGCAATGAGCTAGCTGAGAAGCTTATGGGTAGGGAAGAGAAGACACAGGGTAGGGATGCAGATATTATTGAGGTAGGCATCTGCTATAGACCACTTGAGAAGAGGAGGGAAACAATGCCTTCCAGAGGAAGCCTCATGATCATAGGCCCTATTACTTATAGGAAAATTGAACCACCCCAGTTCCTACTGGAAGGGTGGTATGGTGGCGCACAACCAATCCAGGGGATTTCTGGAGTGTCTTGATGATAATTTCCTGGTAGTAGTGATCAATATGCTGAGCGGTGGAGCTGTTCTACTGAATCTGCAGCCCACAAACATTCCCAGCCTCCAGTAAGGGGATGACAGCTAGAAAGCAGCTTTGTAAAAAAAGAGACCTCAGGGTCCTCCTGCTGGACAACAAGCTGAATATGAGTCAGCCCTTGCAGCCAAGAAGGCCAACTGCATACTGGGCTGTATTAGCAAGAGTGCAACCAGCAGAGGTCAGGGAAAGGCCATTTTTAAGATGACATTTGGGAAACTGTCCAGTTTTGATCTCCCCAGCGCAAGACAGACACTGACATATTGCAGCAAGTCCCATGGAGGTCCACCAAGATAATAAGGGGTCTGGAGGACATGACATATGAAGAGAGGCTTGAGAGAGATTGGCTTGTCTAGTTTTAGCAAGAGGAGGCAGGCTAACGGGAGAGCTCACTGCTGTCTTCATCTGCCTAATGGGAGTTCAGAGAAAACTGAGACTGACTCTTCTTGAAAGAGACACACAGTGATAGGACAAGAGGCAAAGGACACAAGTCGTTACACAAGAAATTCCAACAGATGTAGTAAAACCTTTTCACTGTGAGGGTTATCAAACACTGGTACAGGTTGCCTGCAGAGTCTGTGGCATCTCCATCCTTGGATCCATTCGAAATGTAACCAGACAGACCTTTAGCAACCTGGACCAGTTGGCTCTGCTTCCAGTAGAGGTTTGGACTAGAGGTGTCTAGAGGTTCTTTCTGACCTAAATTACTTTAATCCAATGAACTTGCAATAGCACACCTTGCTCCCCAAGTGGCATTGCTGTTACCGCTGGCATCTCCTACAGAAAGCTTTGCTCCCTCTGGATATGAAGAGCATCCTAACAGAGCTGTAAGAGCAGTCATGAAGACAAAGTGCTGTGAAATGACAATACATGGTACTAGTATGCTTCTTTCTGAAAAGCAGAATTTTAAAATAAATAATAGACAGATAGTTAGGTGATAATGAAGTAATGCATATTGAGAGGAAAGGTGGTAGCTTGTATGTGTTTCACTATTTATTTTGAAATATGAGTGCAGCTACTTCAGCAATTATCAGAAATCACAGTCAGGAATAACCTATACCCTACCCTCCTGACCACAGTTCAGTACTGCTCCCGCTTTCACCTACACAGATGAATAGGTTTCCTAATCTGAATTTAATGGGAATTACTCACATGTGCAAACATGCTTGTATGCTTGAGTACTTGCACAATGAGAGTCCTGAAAAGCACTTTTGAATAAAAGGGGTGGGGGGCAGAGGTCAAACAAGGAAGAGCAACAACAGGGTGAATACATAAAACTAAAAGCAAAAATGTCATATATCTATAATGAAATTTATCATTAAAAATTACTATATATCAGCAAGAGTATATAGAGAAATTTTTTTTTTTTTTAGCATGTGCCTTTGACTGCAAAATGTGAATGGTTAATTTGTGTAATCTTTCATCCAGGATCACTGGAGATATTCTATTTCTAGTTGCTTTGCTTTTAAGTAAACTATTCATAAGTAGACTAAAAATGAAAAAAATCAAAAGGCTCAGAACCTAAGATTTATTTTCAAAAGAAGTAGAAATGTGTCAGCCTTTACTCAGTTTGAAATAGCATTATACCCTCCTACTGTAAAATTTAGTTATGAGTCTTCTTTTAGTATAACCAATTAAAACACTTTGAACTCTCCCTTTGGGCTCTGTAACAATTCAAAATCTAAGACAAAGTTTTACTAAAAAAATTAGTGAAAGCTCTAAGGTGACTCCTTCTCAGAGTAAGTATAAAGGAGTATATGCCGGTAAGAATTACCATTGTCAACGTGAAGAATCCAGCCTCAGATTCATTAGATTCTGAATGAGTTCTCCTTATTCTTTTAACCTTCAATAGACATAAGTGGTCAATCCAAGCACTACTCCCACTTTGTCCTAAAGTAGCTTACCTCTGACAGACAGTGTTTGAATTTATCACCAAGAACCCTCTCAAAGGGTCCAGGATTAATTTTGTCCAGCACAACTCAGATAACCTGTTGCACTTTGTCATACAGATACTTTTTCAAAAACAAACAAAGCCTAGAATAAGAAAAAAATATACTTTATCACCAGATATCCCTTCGCTATAGGCAAAAACGTTTGTATAATAAGTCACTATAGAATTTAGGCAAAGAAGGCAGCAAAGGTAAAGAAATAAATCGGGGGGATGCAGAGTAGGTAGGAAACAATAAGACAAATAACAATTGAATAAACTTTTTCCAGTAATGGAGGTATTACAGTAATTACATCCTTTTTGCCTTTTTTAGCTCCTCACTGCCATCATTAAATGTTTCTGCCTGCCTTACAGTTTCTGGATGTAGGATAAATATAGTTGCTGTATTTCCAACAGATCAAGTCTCAGCACAATGGGTTTCTCAGGTTCTCATGGGAAAGCATTTTTCCACAATGTAAGTAGCTCAATTTTTCCAGCTACATTTATTCTGGAAATCACCATTTCTCAACAGAATCAGGAAAAAGAGACATCATTTTCTAGGTGGGTGGCCAACAACACCCAGCCTGTAATAGTCTTACTATTAGGTATGCTGAAGAGAAGCCAAGGCACCTCCAACAGTTGGGAAAATAAATAAACGAAGAGCAAAAGCAAGCAAGCTGTACTGCTGCACAGCAGCAAGATTTCTTACAGAGGCAAAGAGTATGCAAGACCTGAATTCCTTACTGCAGGCAGAAAAATGGAATGGATACGTTACCTACAGAGATAAATCTGCCTTTTGCATTATAACATGGGAGCATCCTACTTGGCAAGAAGCCACTGGCAAATAAAACCCTCTCTCTGCTGTTTTTTTCACCATATATTCAGGTTACGTATTCCAGTACAAAATTTAATCCATTAATGATACAGTAGCTCCACTTACCCAGCTGGTATCATGCAATACCACATGCTTTGGGGTTTGATTCTGATGCCCATAGCAAACTGCAGCAGCCCTGTGCACACCACTAGTTTACTAAGCTTACTGAGTTAAATAGGAGAGGAGGATTGTCTCAGGCCTGAAAGACATTACAGAGACTGAAACCTATTTGTTTCATTTCTATGAAAGTAAATAGTTAAGTGTAGTTTTTAAAGAAGCACAGTTTACCTAAGTTGCATGGCAAAGAAAAACTATCAGCTGCACTTGAATTTATTACTAAACTTAATTAATAGTTAAAACATAATGATCTTAAAGCAATTCAGATAAATTTTACGCTTTCAGTTCTCCTCATTTCAGCCATAGATATGCTACACATTTAAAGGGAAATGTTTTGTTTGGTATTTGCTTATATGTTATTAAAGACCCTTTTCTGTGACATAGTAAAGCCATTTGTGCTGGTGTGAGTTGAACTCAGAGGCTCCTTTTAAAAGAAAGTGCACACAGAAAGATGAGAGAAAGGAAGGGAAAGGAGAAGACAAAAAAATGACAAGGTAAAAAAAATAATAATTGCAGCTTCATTTTCTCCATCGTTTTTGTTTGCAGTCTGCTGCCCAAACATCATAAACAGAGCTCACATGGTCTCAGCTGACATTCTGAGACCTAGAAAACATTCCTGCTAGGCTGCTAGGCTGCTGCTCACAGACTGCCTATTTGCTTACAGAAGGTCACATGTAGTCTAATATTTTTTGCTGTTTTTTATTACTTTATTAAGAGAGGTGAGCAATGTCGTAGCAAGATATGCAGATGGCACAATGTCCAGTGATTGAAGAGCAGAGAGAGCTAGCAAAGGTAGGCCAATGGACAATGCGCAGATAAATTAAACTCAGTGCTGATTAATATAACTTTGTGGAAAATCTGAACTGTTCATGTACCATCCAAGTTCTAAATGAATCATCATCAACAACAACAACAACAAAGAGCCTAGGCACCATTATGAATTGTTTGGTGAAGATCAATGCTCATGGACAGATGCAGTCCCAGGCAAAAAAGGCAAGATTTATGAGAAGTACAGTAAAGAATAACTAGGAAGTTAGAATTCTGCAATATAAATCAGTTGTATGGCATTGTCTACACTACCATGCATAAGTCCTGCCAATCCTTCTCAGGTGCTGCAGAATTAATGGTGACACTGGGGAAGAGGGCAAGAATGATAACAGGACGTGCAATTTCTTCATACAGAAAAAGACAGAGAGGACTGAAAACACTGACCCCGGAAGCAACACTACGTAAGAAGAGACAACAAAAATTGACACAATGGAGGAACGATATAAAGAAAAACTCCTTTGCCTCACAACATAAGAGCAAAGTGACAGAATTAGAAAGCTGATAAATTAAAAATCTTACTAAAGGAGATTATTTTCTGCATAACGTGATTATATTATGGAATTTGTTGCTATATTAAGGGTGGAATCAGAGAAAAGTGTGCATGGGGACTGGGCCTGGAGAGGGTCAGAAAGCCTCTAGTTAGTGTGACTAATTGCAATAGAAAAAAAAGTAAAAAACCATTGTTGAATATACTAGTCCCATGCTTTGCATTTCAAGGAGCCTAAAAATGAAATCAGAAAATGACTAATCTGTGGCTGGGAGGCAGATTATCTATCTCCCCAGTGTGAGTTTTCTTTTGTCTTTTGCTGAAGTATCTGGTTTGGACAATGTGAGAGGCAGAGGACTAGATAAAGAAGTAATAATCATCATTATATACATTACAGTAGTCTTCAAGATCTATATAAATATTTTAGAGAGGAGTTTGGCATCTGAAGCTGTAAATTCCTGCATTGTTTCCAAATCTTTGCCTTGTACAAATGGAGTCACAGCAGCCACTTATGTGCTTGCTCAGTTTGTAATGACTGTGGGGTGCAAAAACATTCAGTGTAGACCTCCATGAAAGAGATATAAACTACAATATCTTTGCAGGTAATTGCAAGAGACTATAGCAAATACACAGTCAACAGTTAAGATAAGGAAACTAATATTGTATATGAGCTCCAAGATGCCAAATGGGAATGATAATAGCCCAAAATGTCAAGAAACATATACATGTAGGTTCCCACAGAAGACAGCAGACGAATTTGTAGCTCATGTTTGGATCCATCTTTGGTGCCATTCATCCTGCGGATGTACCATCACCGTCATGCATTGTCATCCATGTGCTTGACAATAACATCAGTAATATAAAACACACATGAATTAGTATATTTATGCACAAAGTCCCAGATGAGAAAAGGCTCCAGTCTGATCGGTGTTGCTCTACAGGGCAAGTTGAAGTTTAGAGCCTAAGCAGCATACTGCAACATTTAAGACTCTTAACAGAGCTTACCTTGTCTGTAAAATCTATGTGGTTCTGTAGGATAGCTCTGTGATAAGTGGCCGTCCTCACAAAATCCTGCATCATATTCTGTTGTTGAGACAGACAGCCATAAAACTAAAAGAAAAGGAGGAGAGGAAAAATAGAAAAAAGATAAGGCCCATCTTCTATCAATCTTACCTTAAATTACTTGGTACTTAAATTACCTTCTGAATAAACCTAAGCTATCTTTCTAACTGACCTGGTGACTAAGGTCAAGCAAACAACAGTAACTTAGATTTCACAAACTGGCATTGAAGTTTCATTACCTGAAAATACTGAGCAGCGGATGCTTCATCTGTTCGCTGACTGAACACAGAGTTCTCCTTCTTTGGGCTACAGCACCTCTTCAATGCATTTGAAAATGTGTTGTATTCTGGAAAAGAAAAATAGAAAAGACACAATTGTGGCAAAAACCACAAGGATAGTAAATTAAGATAAACATCCAATGACAAGATAAGAATACATTCAGTCACACTTGAGAGGAATGCTTCATTTGGCTTATGGCGTTCATAAATACACAGTAAACAGTTTCAAATTTCATTAAACAGACAAGAGCTGTGGCAAAGAACTGGCCAGCATTGAAAGATTTTAAGAAGCACCTGGATGCATGCAACAGTGTTGTCAAGGATTCTCCATTCAGGTTAGCTAACTCCTGCAAATATCTGTGATGGTGAATTCTAACAACGGAGTGGCTGAATGGAAGCCTCAACCTACTATTTCAGGTTAATCTACACTAACCCAAGCTCCACACAGAGAACCACCTAGGGTTACTGTGAAACGCATGGATCTGAGTGAGGAGGTTTACAACTAGAATAAAACACTCACATTTAATTGGCCTAAAAAGCCAGGCTGAGGACCATGCATCTTCCCTTAGAAGTAGTCTAGCTAAAAAGCTCAGAGTTATAGCCCTTTGGCTTCTGTGGACAAGATCACTTCTGACATTAGGTAAGTAACAGGAAAAATCATGTGGACCTAAACCAAATAACCAGTTCACACAAGGGCTTTTGTCTCCATCTTTTAAGATCAAACCAACCCCCCAAGCACAAAGTAATTCCTTGACGTCCAAAAGAAAGGCACATGCCAGTAAGTGGAGAAAGTATCCAGAAAAACCACTATAAGGAAAGACTGTCAGGGGGGAAGCACAGATAACAATAAAATCAGGGATGGAAGTCTTGCATCTTCTGTTCATATAAAGAGAAGATAGAGAAATCAGACCACACCACATTCATAATTTGCTAAACCAGAGAGACAGGAAACTCCTACAGCAGTTGACAGATTTTCAAATAAAAATAGCAATTGCCTGAAGCATATAACTGTGCACTGGGAAGTACATGCTAAGTGCTCTAATAATTTGGAGATAATTCCATAATTCAATACTTTGAATGGCCTTTGAAACAAAGGGTCTGAAGGTAACAGAAACAAATAATTAATAAACTTCTCAATACAGTAACCAAGGAGAATTTCCCTCATCATTTCAGGAAATTTTGAAATCCTTAAAACAGAGATTTGGTTGCGCTGATCCTTTTCCACTGCAGAAAGCTGGCATATCCAAAAGGGAAAAGACATAAAAGATAGCAAGTGACTTTCCCTTTAGCTTTGGAAATCAGGATAAGCTCAATGTTAGGCTGTTTGGGAATGAAAACACTGACTCGTGTTTACACAACCCAACATAAGCATGGTTGCTGCAAAGTTATCTTTAATGGTCCAAAAAAAATTTTTTGAGTAGGGTCTTGAGAGAGAGATCCTCAGCAGAAAATTTTAAATTCTTGGGAAAAGTATATAATAAAGACAGCATAGAATTCAGCAAAAGCATTCAGCAAAAGCATCACAAATTGCTCTTATTGTTACCCAAGCTTTCCAGTCTTTATATGAGCTAGAAATCACTAAAACTGGAAAACTGGATGGAAAAAGCTCCATCTTTGGGGCAGTCACATATTGATTCACTGTAAGAATTTCACACCGAAAATGTGACAGACAGCCATACTTCCTCAGAGAAGTCCAAACCAATTGAGGGCACAGCCCCTTGAACCTCTGGGCTATCCCACATAACAAAGTCTACTTGTAAGCATCCAGAGTTCAAGCCATCTCACCTAGTTGAAATTATGAGCAGTCTAATGCGTGCAATGAAATAATTTTGTTGAAAGTCTCGAACAATAGCTCTAAGAAGCGTCACAGCATTAGTTTACCATGAACAAACCGGTCAGTTTAACCTTGCTCTAGTAGAAGACTGTAAGGATGGCAGAAATTGTAAACAACAACTCACCAGCTTATTCCACTGCACTTCACCTGCTGAGGAAGTCTGCTAGAGAGCTGATCTGTTGCCACTCTGTGGAACATTCCCATATAATTTCCTGGTGGGAGAAAGTCCCACTTTGTTACTTATGGCCTGTCAGCTCCAGTGGGAAGAAGATGCCACATTCAACATCTGAATTTGGGGCGATATGGGGGTCTCAAAATAATTAAATTGTTCCAGAAGTAATTGCAAATTACCATGAGAATGTACAAATGCCATCAACATGCCCTTTTCACTCCCACACAGGGATGATGATCAGAATGAAACAGTAAGTGACTGGATCATGATGATGAAGAGCAGCCCAAATTACAGACAATGCCAATTTTCTGCTGGAAGATGAAGAAAACAGCTTAAAACAGAGCAGTCCCTCTGTTCTTTCTCTACGTGAAGAGACAACATCAGAAAAAAGTCTGACACTGGACAGTGGAGGTTTTTTCCCAGGCAATCACCCACTGTCTTAAGCTTTTTCTTCTTTCCTATCTGAAGGTAAGAGATGATGCTACAGATTCAGTGACATGCTTGACTCCTTTCTTCACACATTATCTTCCTACCTCTGCAGAGACTTTTTAGTAGCTCAGATGAACATCTTTGGTGTCTTTGACATCCAGGAATGAGAATGGATTTCAAACTGTAAGAAAAACTGGGAAAGCTTGCCTAGAGAGGTTATGTCGTAGAAGTTTTTATCCTTGGAAGTTTTCAAAACATAACTGTAAAAAGCTCTGAGCAACCTGGGGCTGAACCTGCTTTGCAAAGGAGGCTTGACCAGATGACCATATAAGTTCTCTTCCAATTGAATTATAATTATATATTTATTATTATATAATAATAAATTATTATACTGAATTATATGTATTTGATTCTATGAAAAAAAGTATGATTTCCTTGTGATACAGTACTTCTCTATATACAAACAAGATGTTTGTTGCCAGAGCTCTCCAGAGTACTAGCAAATTACAAAACTTGTACTCACTGAGTTGAAGGGTACATCAAAGTAGAAAGAAAGAACAAGAGGTTGACACAGTTCCTCCACAGTCTTTCATAACAGACCTCAGATGCCCTTAAAGTTTTCCTAACAGAGTACCTGCAAGATCACAAGAGGCTCTGGCAGACTATAGAGGAGAAAATTGTCTCATTTCATTCATCAACCTCAAGAAAAAATACAGAATTAAAATCTTCTCTATTAGATAGCAGTAAAGATTCAGCAATAAAAATAGGAACAGCATTAGATGTAATACATCTCAATGTTTTCACAAACTTTAAATCCCAACTCCACATTCTACACATTCATCAGTGGCTAACGCTGTGAGAAAAAACATCTGCACATAAAAATAAAAACATACATTTAGTTGCTGTTGTTGGATGGGAAGTGAAAAATACACTCCAGTGAAAAAAGCCACAGCAACCAAGAGCACTGGTTTACAACTTATCCGTGAAAACTTTATGATTCCATCTTTGAGAAATCCTCATAGCCTTGTCTGATCCTGCACTGACTGCATAAATATACTGTGAAAAGTCCCCTTACAGCACAAATTTGCTCCTCTCTTCTTTTTCTCATCTGTTCAGTGGATGTTAGGTTATCCTCAACATTTAACAATAAAACATTCACCAAAAATCTTTTAGTTGCTTCTACTTACTCTTTGAGGGAAATTATAGCTAAATAGCTACAAACTAAAGATCAAGTTGTAAGGAAGGAATTACTGCTGCAGATGTGAATTGAGGATTTTGTTTTTCTTTTGAACGCAAACAGTCAAAGAGACATCTCTTAGGGTATGCAAATTGCCTAGGAATTATTCATAACAATTGCTACCAGTTTCAAATATTGTCTGAGAGTTCAGATATACATTCATTTATGTGACAGGGCAAAGTGCCAAATAATAAATCTTTAGGATATAATACAGAAAAACAGAATTATTGTGAACACTCTGCACATGACACAGACACAAGAAATAAATTCAGAAGTAAGATATGTTGAAGCTTTAAGAAATTCTCCTAAATAAGGACCCCCTACTATAGAGAAGAGAAACAGGTTTGTCTTTCTTCAGCATGGACAAGGACCACCATGTTTCTTCCTTTTGTAGACTATCCCAGAAGAAAGAAAAGAATTTATCTCAAGTCCGTTTTCTATATCCAGCAAGTCTATTTTCTATATCCAACAACACTTTACAATAGCCTGTCTTCCCTCCATTTGCTTCTGCATGCAAATACACTAAGCTGTTTCCTTCCTACATTTTGTGTAAAGGAAATTCTCTTCTTATTAGCCAGTACCTCATCCTGCTTGTGATATGAAATATGGCTTTATCTGCATATTGATCAAAGTCCTTAAAATTAAATTTAATTTTGATCTTCCTAAGAATCTGTGAACTTAATCTGTCATATGTATAAATGTATCCACAACTGATCTTGCCTTTTATGAAAACTGGATTTTCTTGTTTATTTAAAGTAAGGGGACCAGAAAAGGATCTACACCAAAACCAGTCTGGCTCACTGACAGACAGAATACTGGCGGGTCACATACTTTGGAACTCTTTGTTTTGCAACCAGGAGTCAACCATACAGAACCGAAAGTCAGTAAAATATTTTTCAGGAACAGCCAAAGAATATTTTTTATTAATCCTCAGCCCTATCTTCTTCATTAAGGTTCTAGCACTCTATATCTTTTCCTTTGATGCTCTAAGGAATTGATTTTCTCATCTCGGGGAACAATCAGGTAGGCTCTTCAGATCTTCTATCATCTTTTCAAAGTCAAACTCAAGTATAAAGCTTTTTTACTGAAGAGTGTTGCCTAGTAATCTGAGTGTAGTGCTTCAAATGTCACCCTTTCAAGAGTCTTCTATCCAGTCCTGAGAGGATCCTTCTATTACCTTGAACAAATCACGCAGACTTTTTGCCTGTTTGTTCATCTATAAAGAAAAAGGTCCTGCTTGCTTACAAAATCTTTTGGGTTATCAGGGGTTATACTTAAACAAAAATCAATCTATCCTGTAAAATCCCGAATTAAAGTGTTTGGGGGGAGGGCACGCACAAGTGCTTCTTCATGAAATGCTTCTTTATGTTATGCACAGCCATCTTCTTTCACCTTTAAAACTCTTTCTTTTGCTTTATTCTCTGAAAAAAAATTGCAAATTGGGAGGATGGCAGTGACTCTTCTTGAACGGTTTTGGCTGTATTCAGAGAAATAACTTCCAATTTTCACTGACTGAAAAACAAATCCTTGTGCCCCTACCACCCCAATCACTTAAATCATCTACAGTTTTCCACTAGCAGGTTGAAAAAACCCTCAAAACTTTACAAGTGTTATAGCCATGTTCCAAGAGTGGCAAATTAATGAACCAAGGCTTTACAATGCAACTCTTACAGTGCATTCACACTTTCCCATGCTTTGTAAGACATCCAGTAACTACTCCAACAAGAATGACCTGACGTTCTTGAGGATAGGGGTAAGCAGATGTATTTATTGCCTTTTTGTCTATACCTTTTCAGCATCTGAAACCCCTGCCCAACTCAAAACTCCCGCAAAACCCACACACGTTTCTCTTTCAAGGAGCCTCATCTGGATGTTGTTCTGAAAATAATGGAAAATATTGGAATGAAGACCACTATGAATATGCAGCCTAATCTAGTTCGTATTAGCTAATCCAGACACTAGTTTATTTCCAGCACAGTGGAATAGGCTGCAAAACTTGCCCAAGTGCTGGGTGCATCTGAAAGACCTGCAGTCACTGCAGTACATACAACACAGCACCTAAATCTGTGCATTTTACCTGCTGAAATAAAGTGGTTTTAAAACACCTGTATTTCTAACTGGATCAAAAGTCCGCCTTAAACTCTTTGATGTGAATTGAAGCTTGTGTTCTATGGTCCATAACACAGAAAAAAAATAAATCCAGCAAGTCAAGCTGTCTCTGTTTTAAAAGTCAAAAAGAAGCTTGGAAAATGATTTAAATTCATTAGGCACTCTTCAGTAACTGCCCATGTGCAAGCTCTTACTTCACAACAACTAAATCTCCTTCCAGTAAGGGGTACACTTCCTCACATTTGTTGTACATCATGTGATAAAAACATTCATGCAGGCAGCTACCGGGAAACAGCAAAAAAATTCTAGTTCATATTCTAGTGTACCCCATAATAAACACCTCTTTGGAGCAAAACTCATTTTACAGAATGAATGATTAGCCTTCAGAAGAAAAGCGTCAGTTTCTCCTTTGTTCTTAGCCATTAGCCATTGAGAAGGTAAGGAAGATTCCCACTCTTGGGGGCTGAAGTGCTTTCACACGGATCTTGTTGAGGAAATTTAAAAAAAAAAAAAAAAACCACAACTCTGCAAAGACGATTAAGGGACTGGAGCATCTCTCCTGTGGGGAAAGGCTGAGGGAGCTGGGGCTGTTCAGCCTGAGGAAGCGAAGACTGAGAGGGGACCTCATCAACGCTTATAAATATCTCAAGGGCAGGTGTCAAGAGGATGGGGCCAGACTCTTTTCAGTGGTGCCCAGGGACAGGACAAGGGGCAACGGGCACAAACTGGAACACGGGAAGTTCTGCCTGAACATGAGGAAAAACTTCTTCACTGTGAGGGTGACAGAGCCCTGGCACAGGCTGCCCAGGGAGGGTGTGGAGTCTCCTTCTCTGGAGAGATTCAAAACCCACCTGGACGCAGCCCTGTGCAGGCTGCTCTGGGTGACCCTGCTCTGGCAGGGGGGTTGGACTAGATGATCTCCAGAGGTCCCTTCCAACCCCTACCATTCTGTGATTCTGTGATTCTGTGAAATAATTTCAAAGAACATAAAAAATGTAACTGTCAGACATTTTCTTTGAAAGCCAAGCTTGTTAGGATTTTTATTTATTTCTCATTTCCCCCCCTTTTTTTCTAATTAAAATCTGAAACCAGCAATTCAATTGAAAACTTTTACCTTAACAGAAATCTGTATCTCGCTGAAAAACTGAGGGAGGCATTTGGCTGTAAACTTTTGACTGGCTATGCACCTCAGCTAACTAACATTTGCTGTTGGACATTAAACTCATGCTAATCAGTTATACAGTTTGATAACTTGACAGAGATATTCTGCAGATATTACTGCACTCATAGCCTAAAAACTGATCTGTGTAGAAACTGAATAAAGGCCAGCTAAAACTGATTCCTGTGATCAAAGACAATAGGAATATCCTTGCAAAGAGCATTGCTTCTGGTGTCTCTTTCGCACTACTCCCTTTCCAAAAAGAAGAGCGAGAGCCCCAGGCTCCTGTAGCACTTTCTGCAGGCACATTCATACTCCATTCCTCGCAAATTGTCACTCAAATGGTTGCAGTTTGCATAAGCAGAACTGCTGTACTGATTTCTCTTTACAAAATGCTTATCCTCACAGCAGAAGACACCGGCACACAAACACAAGCTATTAACATAGTGCACCTCACCCATCTGCTCAAAACAGATGGAGTCTCTCACTGCTCCAAAGGGGAAGAGGGTGGAGAAGGAACAAAAAAAAAAAGGCTCCAGTGATAAACCTGGATGGTTGTTGGGGGAGAAAGGGAAAAAAAATAAACAAACCAACATACACAGAATAAGGGAAGGAAAACTCAATGGGAAATAAAACCCCACAAACTCCACACAGCAGCAATCCAAAAAAATACTACTTGCAATAAATCATTAAATAAATATATTTCACCAACAGCTGTTAGATTTTCTGATCTAAGGAGATTAGCATAACAGCCATGGGGAAGTACTACTGCCACATTATTTTGCATTATCTGCTGCAGGCTACTATTAAAATGCAGTACCTACATTAAGCAGTAAATTTGGCCTGTAACTGATGAGAGGTGTACAGTCATAACTTTGACTATGTTTAAAAAATGAATGGAAGTAAGTCCATAACTTATCACAAGACTCTATCAAATGATCAGACAGGTCAGACTGTTAACAAGTGGGATACAGTCTTCCATTTGGAAAAACAGAATTGTAAAATACTCAAATAATAAAATGCCTGCTTTGCAAAAAAAAGAAACATGCAGTAAAAATATAGTAAGCTTATCATGGCCAGATTACTATCCAAGATGTCTGAGGTTGTAGTATTATTTCCAAATGAGGAAGAAAATCTTTTTGCTTCTATTCAGCTGTAAGTATTAGACTTCAGAAATTCACAGTGACACCTATTACAAGTACGCTAGTAAAATTCCAACAGCATTCAGCACACAGACTCAAAAGAAAAAGCTCCCAAAAAACCTTGGGTTTACACCAGTTTGACAATATTTATGCAAAATATTTTTCTCTTTGTGTTATACCTTTCAACCAATTATACAGCTTTTCATTGCCATAAACACAGCAGATTATACTAATGGGATTCTGTTCATTTTAACAACTCATTTACTAATATTTCAATCAGCACCAGATCAGTTTGTTGTGAACATTACTGAGTATTAAATCACCATCTGCAGACCAGGTCACTTACCACAATGCTACTCTATAAGTAAATTTCTGCAGCCTTCTTTCAAACATTTTTTATGAGTCTGGATTTCTGCAATGGGAACGATTTTGTCCCAAACACACTAGTGGGTGGATCATTTGAAGTGTCAGCACAGGAGAACTAGATGCTTAGAAATTTCAGTCAGTGAGCACTTCATCAGGACACAAGAGACTCAATCAGTTGTGCGTTTTTACAGGAAACACAACTGATGGCCTTGTGTCATTCCACATCAGGAACTAGATGCCACACGTTCCAAATCTCATTGTTAACTTTCCTAAGTCATACTTTTGCCAAAGCAAAAACTTTTTCTATTTTTAGCATCAGTAATATATGCTTTCTTTGGTAAGCAGAAAGCAAAATACTGTACCACCTCCAAGCTAAACATCCTAACTAAAATCAATTTTCTTCTAATAGAATATTCCACCCATTAGAAAGTGATTCACATTGATATAAAACAAAAATGAAGCCAAATTGATCAAAGAGTCGGTTATCATCAAAAAAAAATATTAATGGAGTACCTTTAATTTCAAGCTGCAACCACACTCCAAAGCAATGTAAACTAGCAGATGCGAAAGCTTCCCCCACCGTGTCAATCTCACACTAAAAACGTTACCAAAAGAATAGTCATGATTTGTAAAATGGTATTGTGAAGTATCTAAATATAAATGTTTCACTTTCTTTAGAACAGCCATTAGAGTTGTATTAGACAACAGAGAGAGAAATGGGTTTTTAAGTTGTAGTCAAATTTACATAAAAATTGTACAAACTATTGTGATATTGCAAAACTTTTGAAACTAAACTATACTTTGGGAACTATTAAACTAAGAAGCATTAGATCCTTTCTTTTATTCTTCCTCAAAAGAATGGATGATTTTTATGTAAACAAGCTTCCTCAGAATACAAATTACACTTTAATGAAGGAAGATTATTTGGCTCAGTACAGTGTAATTGGATGAAATGAAAATACTGAGATGGATATGGTTGATGCAGGTGGTTCACTTGTGTCTTCTAGTTTTAAATAGCCAGAATGCTGAAAGTCTTGGTACGTAAAAAGTCTAGCAGTGCTTAGCGAGAGCCTGTTCTGAACTGGTGGCCACAGACATGCCTCACATGAAAGCACTATCTGGTAGCACTGAATTAGTGGCTATTAATTTTCAAAATACTGCCAACATTTTCTAAGACATACCTTGCCTCACGGGAATGAAGTACTGCCTGTTTTAAACAATTATCCACCCACCCACCCCCAATCTCTTCCACTCTTACCAGAACACAAGACATTAGAAGTAAATGGATTTTTAAACACTCCGAATGACTGGACAAATTCCCAATACAAGCATGTTGCTACATTCAACACAGAATTGGCACTGCAATATTGTAATTTGCAGGCAGATCTAGCAGTACTCAGATCTAGCAGATAGAAGTAAAAAAATCTAGAAATTTAAAATCCTTCATATAGTAATTTTTTGTTTGTTTTTTTAAAATTTTTTTTATTGTAATTTTTTTCCCCAGAAATCGGAATCAACCAATACTTTAATAAAACGCTACTGCTAAAACCATTCCCACAGAAATGTTCAAGGGAAGCTTGGAGAAACAAAAGGTACTGAAAGTAGTGCCATAAGCGATCAGGTCTTGAGCTTCCCTTTAGATCCTACCACCTTGAACACACTCAGTGAGTCAGCGCAAAACACCACAAAAGTTGCAAATGGCTGCCTCTAACCGGAATAAGAAAAGCAATGGCACAGAAAACCACAGAGTGAGGCAATGGCAAACCCAGAGGTTTGAACAGCGAGACTAATGGATACGGACATAGCAGAAGGCATGGTCTGTGGCAGCCTTCTCTGTTAAGCTTTGCAAATAGACCAGCAGTCTCCAAAAATCACATCATGTGTATTTGTTCTTGCACACCACAGTCCCCAGATCCAAATACAACCTGGAAAATTATCATCAGACACTTAATTCCGTGGAAGCTGAACAGGTCAAACTGATTGCTGCATACCCCAAAGCCCACCCAGTGTTTGGGACAGCCACATAAATTAATTGTAGGAAAGCACCTACAAAGCTTAGAGCCACTTCATGACAGTGGACTAACTTAGAAACAGGAGTATGAAACAGAACCAAAGTTTCTGCCTCAGAGGTGAGAAGTTAGAGATTACAATTGTGAAAGTAGTATGGCTTAAAAGTCAAAACCTTTCTGTTTTTTTAAGTCATTCCAGTAGTAGAACCTCCTACCGCTCTTTTGAGACTAGCAAATGCTGGACTACATGCTCATTGCGAATTGCAGAGGTGCAATTAGAGTCAATGCATTGAATAAGTTCTCCTCTCAACAAGTTGCACCTCATTGTTTACGCACTAAAACTCCTCACGAGTTTCAAGCTGCAAGATTAAAGACATTTGTGAATTTAACTGCTTTATAAATTAACTCAAATAAAACAAGATACAGGTAACTAAACTCTTCTTTTTTTGCTTTTCTGAAAAACAGAATCACTAAACAGACACTAGCAAGCAACCACAGATTCATTTGCTCCTTTACTTCACAGAATTTATTACTTGACATAAATTTTTAAATTTAAACTGCTGAACAGCTTCCTTGCAACCTGTGGGTCTTGAGGCATATCGGTAAGTTGTCCCCACTTACAGTGCTTTGGTTTGCATGACTGAGTGGTCTCAGTACACACTAACTGGAATCCTTGTGGATGAAATTAAACCAAAATATGTACTCCAGGAATAAACTTCGACAGTCAACGGTCACTTAGTCTATGTGACCAGACTAGATCTAGTTCAAAGTAAACACACCCTCCATTCTTGCCTCCTTCCCAAATGAGTATAGTGTGCATACCAGGGCCCCAGCGCCAATTATTCTCTTCTACAAACTTGTTCCTTCTGCACTGTGTGACTTGCTAATGGAATCATAGCTCATTAGATCCATATGCCATTGCACGAAATAATAATTTTGAGGAAAAAAAATCACCGTAAGACATACCATGTTCCTTTGCTTGAATTATACTGCAGTAACAACATATACGTTTATACATACAAAATTCAATGTATGCCTTTCATATATTTCACATATATATCTCTCTCTATCTACAGATGAACAGACTCATATGTCTCTAGCTCAGTTCTATATGTGGAGATCCACAAGTACTATACGCTATAAATAACTGAAAACTGTAAACACCACTTTTTTTTCCACCTGTATTGTGCTTCTATGTAAGCAGCACAGCTATTACAGCTGGCAGACAACTTTCAAGGTGAGTTGTGCTAGTAAAACAACATCTACGGACACCAACTATTGGCATGTCCAAGGCCTGGATGCACTGTGAAAGTGGCTGAAGACCGGGGTTATGAGGTTTGAAAGAGAAGAAAGGGACCTGCATTCTACCACAACCCCAAAAGAACAATTCATCCTATGCTCATGAACTAATTCCGTGCTAAATTAAGCAGTCCGTTTCCACCAAGGAGTAGAGAGCTACATACCAAGTCTGCCACAGATGAGTTACAGACTGGTTGGTTGGTCTGTTACAGATAAATAATCTTTGTTTTTGAAAGAAAAGCCTGTAGGCTACTAACTTTCATTTTTATTGCCTGCTTGATCCTACTCATATGTTTAACATATGTTCAGCAGGAAATGAAAGATACAGTCTATGATTTATGACTGTCTAAATGCTGGAACCAGAACAGCAATTCTCTGTGTGGGCACAAGCAGGGCATGAATTTCCCCCTCCCCCCACTCCTCACTCCTCATCTTCCTCTACCTTCCTAAAAGACAGAGGACTTCAAAAACCTAAAACTTTTACAATACATTTTCATAACTAACACTTTTAATGTATGAAAAAGGAGTCTTCAGTCCATTTTTTAATAACAGCATTATTTTATTATCCACACATACACATTTGCAAACACATAAAACTGAGAGTAACACCTACACTTGTACACAGCAAACAACAAAAGGTTAGCTTCTGCTCTATAGCTTTGACATCTTTGTAAAAACATGTAACTTTCTCAAGACTAGGTGCTATTTGATATACTCAACATGAAGAAGAAGGTACGACCAAGCTATTCCTATGGCATGGGGAAATCATATCCTACAAGTAACTTTCAGCTTAACACAGCACCCAACACATTGATATCAACAGGTCTGTTATTTAATCTGAACAGACTTTACTTTGACCAATCCATTATATTCCTGTCATTTTATCAACGAGTTGCTGCATGGACTAACAGGCCATTTCAATTTATTTCCCCCTGAGTTTTAAAGGTGGAAAAAAATATAGAAAACACTCAATTTTGTCATGTTAACAAGCAATCAGAAGTAATAAATTAAGAGACTTATCTATACCGTTCTTACCTATTTCATAATATGCAGCTATATAAATAAACTGAACACAAATCACTATGCAATATAGCTAAAGAGAGGACTGAATTTACCACTTAATCTTCAAGGCACTCCTCTCAGGAAAAATACCAAACTGTACAGAAATTAGCTGGAGTTTTTAAAATACTTGTTTGTAAAGGTGGGAAAGAGCACTAAGAGAAACTTCTTTTGCCTTGGGATCCCAAACTATCAGTGCCATTTGGAATCAGAACCTTGCTAGGTAGGCAAGCCATGGTAGAGATTGCAGACAAAACAGTACTGAAAAACTTGCCTGACTCCTTAAACATCAGTTATTAATTATCTCAGCAGTGAGCTAATAAATCGCTGAACAACCTAATCTCAATTACCACTTCAGTTATGATGTAAGTCTCTGTAAGAGACAATATTGTATTGCAGTCTGAAGAGAAGTAACTTAATGGACGCACAATACTGAATTGTAACACTCAGATACATAGATAAAAAAAACAACAGACACTCACAGTCATTCTTAGCTTACATTCATACTGTTTTGGTAACGTAAGAGGTTGAAAATGTGAATAGTTTTTCTTGATGGATACAAATAAAAGGCTGTAACCAGGTATGACTTCAAAGGCCACTGAGATTTGGCACCCAACTGAAACCATCAGGTTAGTCTAAAACCTGTATTTTCTAGTATAGTAGGACTCAAGAGTTCATGTATTGTGTCTACATGACACAGGACTAGCAACTCATTGCACAAACAAACCCATCTGCATCCAAATTCTCAGCCCTTGATGCTTTGAAACATGTATGTGTCTTTAAATAAGCTGCCAAAAATCAAATCTAATTGCTCTGTGCCTCCGTTTCTACACAATAGAAAATGGAAATAACTACAATGGCCTCCTGAAAATCACCAGGCCTACTGATGTGGGCTGCTATATAAGAACGCATGGTTATTGCTAAAGAGGAAGCTGTATGTTACCTATAGTTGCACAACTTCAAAATGAGTTGTGGCCATGCTGCACACTACTCAGATTAATAGGCAGCCCTCTGAATTTCCTTGCATAAAAACTAAGAATGCTTTTCCAAAAGCCAACATGAGGACGTGAGGATAGTCCATATTAAGAAGTCTCCGCTATTGGATTTACAAAAGCACAAGTCAGGTGGAACTATAAACACAGACCTCAACATTCTACTAAAATACAGTCATGTTTCTATAACAGAGTGAATTTCTTTTTCAGCATCACTACACACAAAATATCTATCCTAAGAACTGCAGCTGTATGTTAAACTACCTCAATTAACTATACAGACAAACAGATCTGCAAGACAATTTCTGAATGGGGAGCAACAAGTGGCAGATTGCCCACGCAAAGCATTACATTTACCATTTATTAGAGTTTATGACGTTAAGTCATATGAATGTGTTATCTGCACTTGCTTTCTTCAGAAAATTAAACTGCAGTTGCTTTGCAAAAATGCTATGTCCACTATGTGAAAGGTCCATACTCCACAAAAGGCAGCTGGAGTGGGTTAGAAGCAAATGAAGTTGCACAAATCATCATAACAAAATGTAATATTTAAATAGCCAACATAAAACAGAGGTAGAAAACAACATATTTTAAAGCGAACTTTACCAATACAGTAGCATGGCAGGATGGAGAAGACACTCACAAATGCAAGATGTACTTACCAGCTTGTGACTTGAACTGGAGCAAGGCACTGTTGTATCCGAGCGTAATTAACACAGACTGTTTTCCCACACGACAGTATTCAGTGTCTCTGTTAACCAAGCATTTAAACACACAGACTCCATCAGCTGAAGGGAAAAAAATACTTTAGAAAATTTTTAGCAGTTAAAACCAAAACCATATAAAGAACTAGATGTCTCTTTTGATTAACAATATACATAAGCATCTATCTGAAGTAGACAATTTGGCAAAAATATACTTTCTCTAATATGTTGTTTCTTAAGCCAATTTTCCAGTGACCTACAGTTTCCATCTCACTTATCATCCATAGTTTCTTGAAGTTGCCGTGTGTTCAGAAGAAAGAAAGAGAGCTGACGACATTAATTTTTACCTGGATCCTAACAAGGTCTTAAATTAACATTTTTTCTACTTCTTTTGCTTCTGTATTCCTATGTGCCGATGTCCTGACAACCTCTAGAGATGCTGCTCTGGCAAATGAAATGGCAGGGTAAAGAGTCAGCTATCAATTACATTGACTAAATGAGGAGAAGTAAACTAGATTTTTCCAGTAAACACACACTACATACCACACTATGTATGACAACTCTCAATAAACCTACCATGTGAGAAAAAATAACGCAATTTTTCAGACAATGAAGAGCATGTAAGTACTTCAGAGCTAGGAATGGGAGCAGTAGAGGGCAAGCCTGTGTACTGTGCTCCTTAGGGAAGGGGATCCAATATCAGAGGCTTAAGTGGTGCAGTACATCAGTACACACCTTCTCGCTATCAGCCTTGCAGCTGTCAGGAGGCAATGGTGTGAGCACACCAAGCAAGATGCACATTATCACCCTCAGAAACCTGAAAGAGGTCTGAAAGGGAACTTCATGCAAACGGCAGCTATAGACACAGGCTACAATAGGTAAAACTTCTAAGTTATGGGGGTTTTGTGTTATATATATCTTCATCACTCAAGCAGTAAAGATACAGGACTTAATATCCCTGGACCATTCTTTCATGCATTTTAGTCCACTTTGCTGACAAGTGTTTATTATGCTTCTCCCATGCACATTTTATCCTTCTGGAGACAAGTGACAAAACAAAACAAAAAACCCAACAGAACCAGAAAAAGTAAAATGCTTAAGGCAAGAAAGAAACAAAAAGAGAACTAAAAGCAAAAGTTCACCAATGGGCAGTAACACAGAAAAGTGATACACTGCAGTATACTAAAAAGTGTGCAAGAGGAAAAAACTGAAGGAAAGCCAGAACGAAGGGGAAGAAAATACACATCTTGAAAAGCAAGAGACGTAATAAATAAATTATTATTAAAAGCTCAGTAGAAAGCTAATTACACGCTACTGAGCTATGTTATTCAGCTAGCAACGTTTGGAGGACCAGAGTGAGAAGGCATACATAGACACACGCCATATAGGCACCCAGTGCATTTTTTTTAAGCCTTACACCTCACAGCATCTGCTGTGATGAGAAGTGAACAGAACGAAGACCACTATATGATGTTCCACATGTCAAGCAATGTTTAATCAGGAAAAAAATGTTGTCAAGAAAGGGGATATGTCCCACCTGGGCTGGCACACTTTTACATCTGCATGCTCATTGGTATTTGTAGCCTCTTCCATAATTTAGGCTTGTGAACACACTGAAGACAGACAACAGGGCTTGCATTGTCTCTTTAATGGAAGGCACACTCAGCCTTCTATTCCCTGGGCTAAACAGAGCCAGCTCCTCGGGTGTACTCTTTTTGTACGCCGTGTGCTGCAGTTCCCTATCTGGGCTTACTACAGTTTGCCAAAGCATTTCATAGATTTGCAAAGTGGTCAGCACATGGAATTCTGGTGTTCCAGAAGTCCCGTCTGAAGCATGTGTCTTTTTACATTTCCCAAAATGCAAGCTTTTTTTCCACCCATAACCATCAATGCCACCTTCCACATGAACTTTTAAAAGCTTATCTATACTGCATCAGCTATTTAGAATAATCAGTACTAAGAAAACACCCCAGCTAGTTGTAAAAGCAAAATACTCTCAATGTACAGCGATACAGGAGTGAATCAACCCATTTCCAGCTCATACTGTCTCTCAGAACACACATGAAATTGTCTTTTTACCTGTGTCTCAGTTCATTCATACCGATCTGCACATGGGTTGGGGCAATCCCAAACAGATACAGGCTGGGTGATGAGTGTATTGAGAGCAGCTCTACGGAGAAGGACTTGGGGGTGTTGGTGGATGAAAAGCTGGACATGAGCCAGCAGTGTGCACTCGCAGCCCAGAAGGCCAACCGTGTCCTGGGCTGCACCAAAAGCAGCGTGGCCAGCAGGTCAAGGGAGGTGATTCTGCCCCTCTACTCCGCTCCGGTGAGACCCCACCTGGAGTCCTGTGTCCAGCTCTGTGGCCCCCAGCATAAGACAGACATGGACCTGCTGGAGCGGGTCCAGAGGAGGGCCACAAAAATGATCAGGGGGCTGGAGCACCTCTCCTATGAAGACAGGCTGAGAGAGTTGGGGTTGTTTGGCCTGGAGGAGAAAAGGCTCTGGGGAAACCTTACTGCAGCTTTCCAGTACTTAAAGGAGGCCTACAGGAAAGATGGAAAGGGACTCTTTTATCAGGGAGTGCGGTGACAGGACAAGGGGTAATGGTTTTAAACTGAAAGAGGGCAGATTTAGATTAGATATAAGGAAGAAATTTTTCACCATGGGGGTGGTGAGGCACTGGAACAGGTTGCCCAGAGAAGTTGTGGATGCCCCATCCCTGGAAGGGTTCAAGGCCAGGTTGGATGGGGCTTCGAGCAACCCGGTCTAGTGGAAAGTGTCCCTGCCATGCCAGGGGCGTTGGAACTACATGATCTTTAAGGTTCCTTCCAACCCAAACCACTCTATGATTCTATGATTGTATCAATGCTTTGGTTTTTTGTACTGAAGGCCCTAAATGGGATGTTTATTCAGCCTGGAGATGGCTTTAGGGGGGACCTAACACCTATGTGGAGGTCTTTGAGAGGATGAAGCCAGGCTCTTTACTGAGGTGGCCAGTAGGAGAATGTGAGACAGTGGTGTAGCTAAAGCAGAGGGCCTACTGCCCCACTAAAGCAGAAGCACACTAAACAGATATGGACTTGTTTTGAACTTAGACATATGCACGTTGACATAGCATAGCTGTATAAGCATTTTTGTATGCCATGGTCCTGTAAAAAACAGTATTACCATTGGTAGGAACAGGCCACAGGCCTAATACAGACTGTGCAAAGCGTTTTATCATATATATATATATATATACCCCCCTGAGAATTATTTTAAAATATTTGACATTTTGCATGAAGAATGAGGATGAACGCCTGCCTCATTTCACGTGTGAGGTCAAAACACAGAGATTGTTATTCAGAAAACCGCACAGAAAACAGTGTTGGAATGAGTCCTGCCTGATAACATTCCACATAGATATAATACAATCTTCAAATGAAAATATTTGTATATAAATCCTCAGAATACATTTTACATTCAGAATACATAACATGAAAGAAGTCAGTACAGAGCAGGATGAAAACATGTTGATCTTTTCTTTTTTCCTATTCAGGTCTTAATTTAGAGTGGGTTTTTTTTTCACCTGTTAAACAGTCCAACCTTTTTGTAAGATTATACACTTACTCACAGGACCTCATACATCCTCATTATAAAGGTATCCATTAAAAGAAGTTTCAAAAGTTTGCTGCATCAGAAAAATGAAGATTAATCTTCTCCAAACTCAACAAAAATGCATGTTACCTTTACGGTGATTATTTCAGACTAAACAAATCCTTCAATAGTTAGCACAGTATTGCTCAATAGCTCTGTTAACAGCCAGCCATCCCAAAGCAAACTGATTATCACCATCTGAGAGCTGAACAGCACCCTGTGAAGTATGGAAAATTTTATCTCGCAATGGATATTAATTTGTTCTCAGGATAGTCAAACTGTAGGGTAGTCATTCACAGGTTACATTTAATTCAGGATAAAGATGATGGTACCCAGCCAAGCCCAGGAAAAGCAGCACATGGCTGACATGCCAAAACCATGGTGTTCCTGCAAGTTGCATAAAAAGGGTGGTTGAATAAAGATGAGAGGCCCAGTGTGCCACTCTTGCTGAAGGAAATTATGAGACATGCTTAATAGCTACATTTTCTTCTCAGCTCATGCTCGAGTCAAATCCAGAGTCAACCACTGCTGGTGGTACATGAGCAGGACATGGAGGATTCATAATCACGCATAGCAGTGGAATAACTTCAAGCAATCACAGAAAGGGTTGGGACAGAGAGAAGGAGGAAACTCTGAAGTGACAGTGGGAAAGGATGAGGAAGACACTAGGATAGATGTGAACAAAGTAAATCAGTTGAAGGAAAACCAGGCTTCATTAGTTCTGCCATTCATGGAATCATTTGTTTTATTTAGAGATGCTAGCCAAAAGAGCCTCTCAACAGGCTTTATAATAACGTGTGAACTAAGTCTCATGATGCTCCTCTGCATTCATTACATCAGGTGATGTTGTACCATGAAGAGAGCCTGAAACCTTCCTGGCCCCCCAGAAATTCTGCAGCAGCACAAAGCATAGACCTAGTGTCTGCTAATCCTGTACTTCAACCACAAAATCTTGCAGTCAAATTCACCTGCAGATCACAACTAACAAATCACAACTTCATCGCAAGAGAAAGGTGTTTACACTATATCTACTTCAGTTTACTTTAAGCTCACTTGCTTTACTGATTCTGAGTCTGTATGTTCAGGACCCTAAACTTTCTCAGATAATGGCAAAAGAGTCTCCTGCAGAAAGCCCCAAAGCCATTTGCCTAAAGTTATATGCAGCATGAGTCCTGCACACAGTGAGAGCTCCTTTCTCATCCACAAAACACTTTTGGAAAACCAAGCCACTTACTGTAAGTTGCTTAAAAATGTATAGCTAAGAAATAAACTTATTACCCCCCTAAAAAGAGCTAGTTTCCTCAGCATCTAATATTGGTAACACAACAAATGCAGTGGCTGTCCGTATTGCATAACCTATTAGGCATTAGGAAAACATACTTTGAATCATGCAACCTGCCCTCTTCTGGATAAAAATACTTGCCTCCAGAGCATCTCGTTACTGCTACCAAAGTGGTCAATCATCACATTTAGAAGTTTGTTCACACAGAGGGCGATTAGTGTACTGTAATTACAGGGCACTCTTGCCAGAAACTTACGCTGACATACAACTACCTCCCGGTAATACGGTCTTACTTCCATTTTACTTTCATTGTGGATTAATGAATGTAACTAGGCTTGTACGGCCAGTTATCAGCTACTCTGAACAGTAAATATACCATTCCAAAGTATCATAGAATCACAGAATGGTTTGGGTTGGAAGGGAACTTTAAAGACCATCTAGCTCCAACTCCCCTGCCATGGGCAGGGATATTATTCCACTGGGCCAGGTTGCTCAGTTCTGTCCAAACAGACCTTGAACGCTTCCAGGGAGGGGGCAGACACAACTTCTCTGCACAACATGTTCCTGTGTATCACCACCCTCACAGTAAAGAATTTATTCTTTATATCTAATCTAAATCTACCCTCTTTCAGTTTAACACCCCTTGTCCTATCACTACAGGCCTTGGTAAAAAGTCTGTCTCCATCTTTCTTACAAGCCCCCTTTAAGTACTGAAAAGCTGCTCTAAGATCTGCCCGGAGCCTTCTCTTCTCCAGGCTGAACAACCCCAACTCTCTCAGCCTGTCTTCATAGGAGAGGTGCTCTAGCGCTCTGACCATTTTCATGGCCCTCCTCTTGACCCACTCCAACAGGTCCACGTCCTTCTTGTGCTGTGCTTTAACGTGGAGCTGCTGTGTACTTACGGCAGCTGATTCCCCTTGGAAGTGTCATGGGAAGGGCTCACTGAAGTGTACTAGTAAGTTTTCATTACAACTTGTGAAGGCTATTTTTTCATTTGAAAAGGCTGGGCCTTCACTTAAATATTACTTTTTTTTTTTTTTTTTTTTTTTTTTTTTTTTTTTTTACTGTAAGCTGTAATTCAGCAACTATCACATAGCAAAAATTTGGAAACAAATTACTTAAAATATTATCTTTCCAGATCGAATTTTGGGATAAACATTCACATTTTTCTCAAATACAGCAATGTGAGTGTAACTAGATAGGGAGAGTCCAATCCTGACTAATAAGTGACTGTGTTGTGCAAAGACTATAATGGTATTGGTCTAAAGTTCAAAGCTAAGTGTATCTCAAAGTAGTTACAAAATCACATCTGTACCTTTAACACTGATTAATCTCTTGAAGTACTACTCATAGCAGCATTAGGCAAAAAAAAATTATGTATCACTCCAACTTTAGGTGCATGTTAAGAGAATGGAATAAGGCACTCAGAAATTTTCACTTCCAGCTGTCGCTTAAATATTCCTACAACCTCATTTACACTGACTGAACGAATGGCCATTTTGGAATCAACTCAATGAACAGTTTGTTCCAAAGTCTCTCAGTCATTGTGTCTTCTGCCATGTATCAGTTGCCAACTACAATTAATGTATCATGGTTAAGCCCTAAGTATAGTGAAATCAATTGCCTGCTAACTTGGAATATTCTACATGTTCACTGGAGCTCGTGTAGACGCTCCCCACATACTTTCTGACTTGTAGGGAACAGAGTGCAAATATCCAGATGCTGGAATCTTTCCTCCTGCCAGCCTGTAAACTATATAGTACAACAGCATCAGTAAAAATGTTTTTGCCTTGTACAGATCTGTACAGATCTTTCTGCACCTTGACAGACAAGCAGCATAATGCTGTGTTATTTCAGAACAACAACAAAAGACAGAAAAGCACCAAACACTGTATTTTGGTGTCAAGACTCAAGGCAATAAAGATGGCGGCCAATGTCATATGCTGCAGAAGTATTTGAAAGGTGAGGGAACTACTTTTTTTTTGCCCCCTCAGTTAAAATGGAAAAAGATATTAACACACTTCAAACTCAGTACACAGAATCAATACCATATCAATTTGTTGCTTTTGCATTGCACTGAATATGACAGCTCACTGTACATCTGCAACAGTCAACAACTACAGATTAATTTAATAGGACTAGTAGGTTGTTATTGCACTGAGGTGGACAAGGACATGGCTGATAGCACCGCTTTTCTACTAGCAGATGCCAGAGATTTTCTGTGATAACCTCCGTTTCCTCAGCCTGACTTTTAAAATAATTTCCTATCCATTTTGAGTGGAGCACGTCCCCACAGTCTATGCATCACTGAAAAAATTAGGCCTATTTCCCCCATGGGCCCTATGTTCACTCTACCATTAGGATACATTTCAGGATACTCTTAGGACACACTTCACTATATAAAAAAATCAATTTGTGAAAGGGGTTATGATTTTACTGTAAACAGGAGAAACAAAACCATCGAAGAAAACCTCTCACTTCCCAGCTACTGGAACATCTACAGAACAGCACAGTAACTTTAAGTTAAGCTTTGGGGGGAAATTCAGCATTTCAGAACAGCACGTCTTTTTCTTTTAAAGGACTCACAAAACTTACATGGTTTAAAGGCAACATAAGCAAGACTCTCTCAAATCCTAAACAGTGCTCCAAGGAATTAGAAGGAATCCCCTGGACACAGCCCATTACTCCTACCCAGCCTTAAGAGTTGACTTCCATTTGCTTTTCCCTCTCGCTTTATTCCTCTTATTTGTGTCTTTTTCGTTTCAAGTCGTTTGATGCCATCATGCACCACTGTGTGACTTAGCACCAGGTGGAATGCTGTGCTCCACTGGGCCAGGTGGATCACGGGTGCAGAGGGGAAGCCCAAGTCAGGAGGCTGTGTGAACACTGCCTTGGAGGCTGCCCAGCTGCAGGAGCCCAGGTGCCAGAATGACAGGTTTTCACTCAGACTCTTCCCACTTTGTTTACAGAAAGAGAAGATAGTCTAGTGGGGCAAAAGGTCTAAGAACTTTTTATTAAGTCAGATGTTGATTACAAGAATTTTCTCCATTCCAGTGGCATCCTCCCCTTCCCAGGCATCTCTCTTCTTATCAGCCTAGACTTTATGGTGGAAAACAAATATGAGGCACCTAGATTTCTGTATTGAGTATGGCTGAGATGGAGTTAGTTTTCCCCATAGCAGCCCTCATGGTGCTGTGCTTTGTATTGGTAGCTAGAAAGGTGTTGATGAGACACCAGTGCTTTGGCTACTGCTGAGCAGTGCTCCCACAGCATCGAGGCTGCCTTCCCAACATTCCCCCCTCACCAGCAGGCTGGGGGTGGGCAAGATCTGGGGAGGGGACATAGCCAGGACAGCTGACCCAAACTGACCAAAGGGATATTCCATACCATATGACATCTGCTCAGCAATAAACACTAAGAGAAAGGAGGAGGGGAGGGGGGCATTTGTTACTATGACGTTTGTCTTCTGCAGCAACTGCTATGCATACTGAAGCCCTGCTTCCCTGGGAAGTGGCTGGACATCACCTGCTGATGGGAAGTAAATAATAAATCTTTTGATTTCCTTTGCTTTCCATGCACGGTCTTTGCTTTTGCTTTATTAAACTGCCTTTATCTTGATCCACGAGTTTTTTTCAATCTTATTTTCTCCCCACCCCCCCTGCAGCCCTGCTGAGAAGGGGAGTGATAGAGCAGCTTGGTGGGCACCTGGTGTCCAGCCAGGGTCAACCCACTACAATTTCCAAGCAAGCTCAACAATGGTACAGTAAATCAGACAGAGACAGCATTATTATATCATATTTTCTCTTTTCTAGACAGAAAAATAACAACAACTCATTATTTAAAGTCTTTTCCTTATTCAGCATATTAATAATAAAAAAAAAGAGTTAGCAGTAATCTTTTTAGAAGTACCAAAGTCTTCCTCCTCTGCTCCTCTTCAAAAGAGATCTTGGTAAGGTTTTCCTTGGCAGAAAACCTTGGGATTGAGAGTCTGAAAAGAAATATGACAAAGCCTGGAAATGGGGCAGAAGGGCTTGGATGAACCTAGATAAAAAGAAAACAAAGGAACAAGCTCTGCAAAATTTCATTTTCACAGCTCTTTGCTCAATGATAACTGAAATGAAAAGCCCTTATCCTCTTGCTGGAAATACATCTAAGCAGTGGCTGTTTACTTGGAAAATAAACCTACCTTGCAGACACCTGTACCTACCCATAGATGCCTTCTACAGAATTGAGCACTAAATATTTACTTTGGTACTGTTCTTTCCCCGATTAAGATGTTAGGTGAGCTATTGAGAACTATTTAAAAACCGTCAAAGTGTTTTTTAAATATTTCTCAGATACACACTTCTTGAAACTAACTTATTTAGCTAAAACATTTAACCACCAGAAAAGGCATTTGCCTCACAGAATGACATTTCCTAAGTATAAGAACTCTTTCAGGGAATGTAAGATTTAACAGCTGCTGGTGTTTCCCTGCCAGTTCTCCTTGTTCTGTCCCCCATGACAAAATATTTTTCCTTTAAGATTTTCCTGGCCTTTGTGGTTAAGAGGAAGATGTTTACATTAATTTAATAATTTCTGCTAATCAGCTTTAGAATAAAGATAACCTGACATAGTTATCTACTCCTATATGCCTTTCAGTTGTGGTGGGGTTTTTTTTGTTCTCTACACCTGTATCCCATTTTGAAAACAGATCAGCACCTACTGCATGCAGAAGGCTAATGCCAAAAACAAATTTCCAAGCAATTCTAATCCTTCAACATCATCTTGTCTTTTGCCACTAATGCAAATACAAAATGAAAGAAATACAGCCCCACCAACAGTGGGCTTCAAATACACCTTCTTACTAATTACCTATATCACAGCACCTGTTCCTTCAGCTGATTCATGACACCCTTTAAAACACCAAACACAATAAAGAATGTTTACCCCGCACGACTAAATGCAATGTAAACATCCCTCAGTAACAGTTAACCAAAGCTGGTACTCTCACACAGCAAAAGATATCTTCCAAAGACACTGCCTCAAGTCTGGAAGTTATTCTACAGGCAACAGTCTTGAGTTAATATGTAACCTGACCTTTGAAGGCATAGCTGGTTTTTACCGTGCACCTGTCAGGGTGCTGGTCTGTCAACCTCAAAACAGAGCTCTGCCTTTGTCTGTACTCACACAGCTTAACGAATAAAACATGTAACCACAAGCAGATCAAGAGTCACCGACTGCAAGCGGTGTAAAAAGAATACTGTGGTACAGAACAATTAGTGCCAATTTTAAAAGAGTACTCATATTTATTCCGTCAGCCTCAAGAAGATTAAGTGTCACGTTGCAATAACAACAAGAGACTAGAACAAGCTACCTCTCCCAATTACTGGTGTAACTGACACATGCAAGTTTCAAAAGCATAACTTGTTTTATAAAAAAAAAGCTTGAGACAACAGGACAAGTTGGTATTTAGAATCATGGGCTCTAATATTTTTCAGATATGCAAGCCACCTCATCCAAACACCCACCTCTGCCTGTAATCTCGCTAGTGATACCTCTTCTAAGTATTAACTGCACCATTTAAAGTCTCATATGTGACTAAAACTGGCACGCAGAAGGTGTAAAGAATCTCTGCAACATGGATTCACAACGGTGACGATTTAGGACAACAGCCCTCTTGGTATCCTGACTGTCTTGGATGTAGTTTGTAAGGCAGTCCAAGCTCAAGCAAATATTCTGAAAAAACCACCTTGGAGTGTGATTTGAGGCACAGAATAGGAGATCTACTTTAATCGTACTACAGTAACCTTTAGAGAAATCAGATACTTTAAAAAAATAAAAAATTATTTAGATATTAAACTAGAAGTGTTTTAAGTCTGAGAAATTTATTTCTCAATTACACACTAATATCTCTAAAAGTATTAAAGAGTTTCTTTTCTACTATAAACAGGCACAGCTTCATTAACTGCAAATCAGGACGTATTAATTTCAGACTACTGTGGTAAATCACTGCAGCTGAGAGACACTGCAGCAATAAAGCACCAGGCTTTCAAGTAACATAGGATACAAAGAATACAATGGCAGTGTATAAGCTACGTCCCTTGTGCTTTCAAAGGACTTAGAGTAAGAAAATCAAGAATAGCATTTCATAATACCTCATACTGCTAGGCATAAATTGATTTCATACTGCTGGTGTCTACTCAGCTTGACATTTAATGAGTCAGTGCATCTCCTTCTTTATACAAAAACATCTTGGAGGGGAATGGCCTGGTGTAAAGTTACCAGATTTGCAGAAAGAGAAGGCCACACTTGTATTCTTACTTCGCAACTCCTTTTCCTTTCTAATTACAGTATATATTTACTTTTACCTTATTTTTGCTAATTTTATGTCCACACATTTCTGAGATTATCATTACATTATAACTATAGTTTCACATAAATAAGACTTTAAAAGAATAAGCTACCATAAAACTATCAAGGAAAAGTTGCGATGATACATGACTTTTGACCATTTGTATTTAAATTATAACAAAAAAAAGGATTGAAGAGCACAGTATCCTCTGGATTGAAAAGCCCAATATACTCAGCAGCAGTATTTTTTTAAAGAAGTGGTGGGTGCAGCACAGCAAAAAATGCCAGTAGCAATTAATCTGTATCACTCTGAGATAGAAGCTTCTTTCTTTTTGCACTGAGGACTAACCAAACATGTTAAATCTAATGTCTAAATATTTAGCATCATCAAATGTAAATTTAAAAAATAAAGTTTGTTCCCTGAAAACTTCATCTTTTAATAATGAGAAAGAAAAGGAGAGCAGTAAATTAAGAATCTCTTATCCATGGATATATAAAGAAACTAGCCTTCTGTTTATGAGTGACAATTTTAAAATAGGGAAATTAAGTAATTGTAGTCACTGACGAGTGACGACAGTGATGACATACATCTGTATGTAAGATTTGTTACATTTTAGTCAACAAGTCAGATGTATTTTATCTTTTTAAGCAGTGGTGAGAGGGAGCAGGGAAGACAGAAGCAAAATATGCAGACAAATCTTCAGTTGTCACTGATCTTTACTGCCTTACCTCAGTGCCCTATAGTTAGCCATGTAGCCTGTAATTTTCAGCCATCTCCTTCCACGGCTTCCAAACAGCAGAAATATCTTATTTTATTACTTTATTATATTTTAATTATACCTAATATATTTGAAGTAGTTTTTCTACTTCAGGAATGCATTTTTTGTTTCACAAATATTTTTAACATATTATTTGCCAAACAATTAACCAGACAATAGAGTCTAACTTCCTTTCTACTCTGAAACGCACAGCCACTGTGTATGTTAACGTGCCAAAGTATTAAAACCAGAACATAGTAACTAATAATAAAGACTGAGGAATTCTAGATTAGGACAAAAAAATTGGAACATCTTTCCATTAGATAGTCCCTGCATATGTTTGAACCTATTACAACTCTGCCTGCACCAACACTGCCTTGCACTCATTTTATATTGTGCTATGTTGGAAATCAAATAAGCAGACCTGCCTTTAGGAAAACTAAGTTCCTAATACAGCATTTCTGCTACAGTTTTGGAAGCCACTGTAGGGTCCAGGGCATATTTGGAACATTCCGTACGTGTGACAGTGTGAAATGAATGGAAAGCCTCTCTCTAGTGCACACTCTTCAGCTGCCAGAAGAACCTGGCATACAAGCAGCTGGCACTGAAATGATCAGGCCATCATGACCTCAGTGCAGATTGTTTGCTTTCCAGATGTCTATTATTAAACAGTTGCAATTTGTTTTTTGGATAAAAAGAACCTGATCCTATGGCCACATGCAGACATAATGCCACCCATGCTACTTCCAGGAATACTGCCAACTGAAGTCAATAGCAATAAATCAGAGAGGCAAAATTACTGGTACACATTTTTGCAGGATAAGGATTTGTGCCTGACTCACTTAAAATTATAAAGCTAAATGCAAACGGATGCAAGATTTTCAAGTGGCACTTTCAGATGCAGAGATCTCAATTTATAGATAGCATGTGAGATTACTGAAAGGAGACAATAATTTACGTTTAGATTTACTTACCTCAGGATCCAAATATATTTGTACACAGTTTCATTTTCGCCTGCAGATTAACTAAATTAAAATTCACCCACAGAAAATTCAAGATAGAACAGGAAAAGATCATAAAACTAACAGAGCTAGCAATGGAACTCTTACTATGCTAACATAAACATGTGCAAGTGTCCTGTGAGAGCAGGATTATGACATTACTACTATATAGAAATCATGTATTAAAAAAACAATTCAGTCACCTGTAGTACACAGAACAAAACAGTAGTGGCTTTTAGGGTACAAGAGACAAGCGCAAGTCCACTGCATTAAATGCACTGCTGAGTACAACTTCTGACAGCTATGAAAACATCTCAGTGATCCCAGTTTTCACATGCCATTTTGTTGCCTTTACAACACACCGATCTCTTTAATTGTCTTTGTTTGGAGAAAAGGGACAGGCAGGAGCTGATCCAGGCTCCCTTGAAGTCAGTAAGAACCTTTCCACTAATACCAGTGGCCTTTAAATAAAACTCTTAATTTCTCTGTGCTTGCAATTTAGGTAATTCAGCAAAATAATCTCATGCCCCTACAAACCTAAATAACCTCCCTTCTCTCCCCCAAAACAAATTCATAGAATCATAGAATCGTTTAGGTTGGAAGAGACCTTAAAGATCATTGAGTCCAACTGTTGAAATTCAGAAAAGTAAGTCTATTTCAGAGGCCAATACTTTCTTCTCCTTCAATTAAAAACATATCCTAAACTCAATCTAAATATTTACTGCAGCACTTACTGGCTGACCCCTAGATTTAAAAAATTTTCTGCTAAATTGTCCTCTTCCCTAGCTTTGTGATCTAAAAACCAAAGATGATTTTTCTTTCTTTCTTCTCTCATTCATCTCTATGCTCTAGTTAAGCTGGAAACTCCTTAAGAAACAACTGCTTTAATTAAAAATATCTGGGCAGCACTGCAAAACATTTGAAACCAAACACATACAAGCTTAAGCAAGTATTTTCATTGATGTATGTTGCCTACCTAGAAAGTAAGGGGAAAAAAAAAGAAAATGTACAAAAATGGAAAATCATGCATAGTTTTCCATGATACCTATTTCCATCCACACTCTCTCTTGACATAAGCACTGGATGTTCAAAGTGCTAATTTAGTTCAAATGAACCTGCAGAAGAAATAACAAAATCCAAAAGGACCATTATTCAGCAAGGCATTTAATGTCTTCTGGTTCATTTACGATTCTTAATTTATTGCTGTGAAAAGAAAATTTCCACCAGTTTAATTTTACTAGCACATATTTAGGCTTAAGAATTTTTACACTCTTTCTTCAAGGCCTTTATTAAAAGTTTAAGTTCAGAAAGAGCTGGAGTCATCTTATAAACTCACTCAAGAAGTCTTTAAACCTTTGAAAACTAGTCAAAGAAAATTAAGTCTGAAATTCTTCCTAGAAAGCTGTACTACCAGTAATAGGGTAAGGCCCATCAAACTGCACCTTAAAACTGCAAGTTAATTAGTACAAGAGAAGAAATTGGTTCAGAAGGCAAACACAGGGAAAGGATGATAAGCCCAGGCAAATCATAGAATCATAGAATAGTTTGGGTTGGAAGGGAGCTTTAAAGGTCATCTAGTCCAACCCCCCTGCAGTAAGCAGGGACATCCTCAACTAGATCAGGTTGCCCAGAGCCCCGTCCAGCCTGACCTTGAATGTTTCCAGGGATGGGGCATCTACCACCTCTCTGGCCAACCTGTGCCAGTGCTTCACCACCCTCATTGCGAAAAACTTCTTCCTTATATCTACTCTGAATCTACCCCCTTTTAGGTTAAAACCACTACCCCGTGGTCCTATCGCTACAGGCCCTACCAGAAAGTCTCTCCTCATCTTTCTTATAAGCCCCCTTTAAGTACTGAAAGGCTGCTATAAAGTCTCCCCAGAGCCTTCTCTTCTCCAGGCTGAACAACCCCAACTCTCTCAGCCTGTCCTCATAGGAGAGGTGCTCCAGCCCTCTGATCATTTTTGTGGCCCTCCTCTGGACCCGCTCCAACAAGTCCATGTCCTTCTTGTGCTGAGGGCTCCAGAGCTGGACGCAGTACTCCAGGTGGGGTCTCACCAGAGCAGAGTAGAGGGGCAGAATCACCTCCCTCGACCTGCTGGCCACGCTTCTTTTGATGCAGCCCAGGATACAGTTGGCTTTTTGGGCTGCAAGTGCACATTGCTGGCTCGTGTCCAGCTTTTGATCCCCCAGTACCCCCAAATCATTCTCCTCAGGGCTGCTCTCAATCCCTTCATCCCCCAGCCGGTATTGATACCAGAGGTTGCCCTGACCCAGGTGCAGGACCTTGCACTTCGCCTTGTTGAACCTCATGAGGTTCACGTGGGCCCACTTCTCGAGCTTTTTCAGGTCCCTCTGAACAGCATCCCATCCCTCAGGCATGTCCACTGCACCACTCAGCTTGGTGTCATCCACAAACTTGCTGAGGGTGCACTCGATCTCACTGTCTATGTCATTAATGAAAACATTAAACAGTACTGGTCCCAGTACAGACCCCTGAGGGACACCACTCATCACTGGTCTCCATCTGGACATTGAGCCATTGACCACTACTCTCTGGATGTGACCATCCAACCAATCGCTCATCCACCAGTTCACCCATCAAATCCATATCTCTCCAGTTTAGAGAGAAGGATGTTGTGGGGGACCATGTCAAAGGCCTTACAGAAGTCCAGATAGATGACATCCGTAGCTCTTCCCTTGTCCACTGATGTAGTCACTCCATCATAGAGGCCACTAGGTTGGTCAGGCAAGACTTGCCCTTGGTGAAGCCATGCTGGCTGTCTTGAATCACCTCCCGGTCCTCCATGTGCCTCAGCATAGCTCCTAGGAGGAGCTGCTCCATGATCTTCCCAGGCACAGAGGTGAGGCTGACACATTGGTAGTTCCTGGGGTCCTCCTTCCTACCCTTTTTAAAATGGGTGCAAATGTTTCCCTTTTTCCAGTCACCGGGGACTTCACCTGACTGCCCTGACTTTTCAAGTATCATGGAGAGTGGCTTGGCAACTCCATCAGCCAATTCCCTTGGGACTCTGGGATGCATCTTGTCAGGCCCCATAGACTTATGTATGTTCAGGTTCCTCAGGTGGTCTCAAACCTGATCTTCTCTTAGAGTGGGAGGGACTTTGCTCCCCCAGTTCCCATCCTGCAGTCCATCCACTCAAGAGGTGTGGGAAGAGAGGTTGCCAGTGAAGACTGAGGCAAAAAAGTTGCTGAGTACCTCAGCTTTCTCTTTGTCTGTTGTTAGCAGTTTGCCACTCATGCTCATCGGGGGGGTATGCTTTCTTTGATCTTCCTTTTCTGGCTGACATACCTGTAGAAGCCCTTCTTGTTATTCTTCATGCCCCTTGCCAAGTTCAGCTCCACCCACACCTTGGCCTTCCTGACGCCATCCCTACACAACCTGGCAGCGTCCTTCTACTCTTCCCAGGATACCTGTCCCTGCTTCCACTGCCTGTGCGTTTCCTTCTTGCCCTTTAGTTTGACCAGCAGGTCTTGACTCAGCCATGTCGGTCTCTTGCCTTCCTTGCCCGATTTCTTACACCTTGGGACTGAGAGCTCTTGCGCTCTATGGAAAGCCTCCTTAAAGATGTGCCAGCTCAGTTCTGCTCCCTTGTCCCTGAGGGCAGTTTCCCAGGGGGTCCTACTGACTAACTCCCTGAAGAGCTGGAAGTTTGCTTTCCTAAAATTCAGCGTCCTGACTTTACTCTTTGCCTGACCCAAATCCCTTAGGACTGTGGACTCCAACAGTCCATAATCACTGCAGCCCAGGCTGCCTCCAATCTTGATGTCACCGATCAGCTAGCTCACTTGCATTGGTGACTATCAGGTCCAGTATCACATCCCCTCTGTTAGGGCTGTCTATTACCTGGCCGAAGAAGTTTTCCTCCATGCACTCCAGGAGTCTCCTGGATTGCCTACAGCTCACCGTGCTACTTTTCCAGCAGACGTCGAGGTGGTTGAATATACAGTGGCTTCTCAGCATCAGGCATTATAGGCAATACTATTTACTGTAAACTCAGCTCTAATGCTTCCAGCACCAGCCACTATAAAGCTACTTCATTCCATCTATAGATGGACTCATCACAGTTTCCAAGCACCTCACAACTTTAAAACATTTAGCTTTACCATATGGCCGATGGGTCAAGAAGTGGTATCACTGCATTTTACAGAAGGATTAGCTGTGTTATTGATGCAGACACTTCATGGGAGAACACAGAACTGAATCCAGGTCTCAAATCCCATACTTGCATCCATAGCCAGAGCACCACATTTGTTACACAGTACATGCAACGTGATGGTACAATGTTAGAGCACAAGGGGAGGCAGATTGGATACAAGAAAGCAGAAGCAAAACCAACCAACCAACCCACCCCCTAAACCACCCCCACAACCAAACCAAACTATCCAGTATACACTGTAGACTCTTTCAGGCTAATTATTGAACTCCCTGATTCAGTCTTTCGTTTATTATCTCTCTCTATATTAATCTACCTACCTATATAAACACACGTGTGTGTATACATATTTACATGTCTATATTGATACAAATATAAAAAATGAAAACTAATTACCAAACAATAAAAGTGAGGCATGCTGCTACTGCAAAACTTGCACTTCTTCCTTTACTTGTCTACTGTTCCAGGGTAAAGAAAGGGCCACGACTGTTTAGCAAACTACTTACCTATTGCAAAAGTTCCGCGTGTAAGAAAAAAAATAGCACTTGAGATGCAATAAAAAAAGACCCTTGTGGAACATAAGTTTAAGGATTTATCTACTCAACTAACCACTGGAATACTTAGTACTATGATACGAAATGCTTAACAGAAAATTTCAGGATTACTGTTTCTAATCATTCCTCCTTCAACCACATTACTATTCCTTCACACAAACTATTCTGCTTCAAGAAGTGCCTGACCTGCACTTTCCCCCCAGAATAAAATAAAAAAAGAAATTTTAATAGCTTTGTTTATTCCCCTGAAATCCTTTGTGCTGCCCTGAAGATGTAGAAAGAAGTGGGAAAGGACAACTAAAAACCTCCATGTCACCTGCATGTCAGAGGGTACATATGTATAAAATATTAACTATGTTGTCCGCTCAAATTTCCTCTAGCAACTGATTTTTCCCCACTAGGAAAATGAAGATTTTCACAGTGGAAAAGGGGAATGACATCAGTTTTGCTGTTTAGAACTATTGGCAGTGATTGCCCCCTACAAGCACACCGAGGCTGCTGATGCTAGTACTAGCTGTGCAATGCATGTGAATATACAGTATTAGAACATAAACATTCATACTATTAATACATTTTCCACCATATCCAAACCTGATACTTTCGAATTTCAGCTAGTAAGTGATTTATTTTACTTTTTTAATCTCCTAATATTTTAGGATTTAAAACTGGTCTCAGTATGGGACAGGAAAAAAATTACGCAATATATTTGATTCCAAGGTACTGCATGGGGGGAACTAAGCCAGGGCCAAGTAAAAGAATGTGGAGTTTATCTCTTGAGGTTAATGGTTCATATCCAGTCCAGCTCAATAGTGTCTGAAGCTCACTACCATGAATGTTTTGTTACCAGAGTTGGTGGAACTGGACTAGCAGTGATGAATTTTCCAAGCTGTAAAGTTTTAATTAGCACCCTTTTTCTGGAGCACAAATAGAACGCATTCTCCTTGAGTCCAACAATGCTGCATACTTTCCCTTTTATGTAATTTTAAAAAAAGCTAAATATATGGCCTGTAATACCAGTACTTATTAAGACAAAAGGCAGCAGAGCTTCTCTACAGCTATTATATCCTGTGAGAGTCAATACTCCCTACTGCCCATCCAGCTTGTCTGCAGTTTATCTTCTGCCACAGCTGGAGTATGGTTAGCATATTTGAAGTCTCTACGAATTTTCCATCTGCTTCTGGGGGCACAGGACTACCTCCTGCAGAGTAGGTGACATCTTTAAACAAAAAATATAACATTATTAATAACTCAGTAAAAAAATCAGGTATAATTTGTCCTAGAATTCAAAAGTTGGAACTCAGAGAGGCAACTCTTAAGGAAGATGTGAAGGATCTTAAACAAATATAAGTAATGATGTAAAAATGTGGTAAAATACAATAGACTTTCCTTGTGGCTTTCACTTACTGTACTAATTCTTTCAAAATTCATGGCCATCCATAGAAGCTCATAGTTTCTGATCAGCAATAATTAAACAATATTAAAAAAAAAAAAAGGCATAAGTGAAGACACTGTAACAACAATCTAAAAGGACAGCATTTACGCAGTAGTCTTTCCTATATATGCAATGCCCAACTTTTTCTTCTTTTTTGACTTCACCTAACACATATATGGAACAAACCACAAACTTATTACAGACTTCCTACTCTTTCAACAGAGATCAACAGATAGAGAGAAAATAATCTGCCAGCCTTACAATTTTTATGTCTGTCATTTACAACTAACAAGCTTATTGCAGATACTGGAACATGGAAGGTAAGGGGAAAAAAATCAGAATTTCTAAAAAGATGGTTTGGTCATTTTTCAAAGCAAAAAAAGCACTGCTTTTCCAGTTTCATATAGCTCCTATCCAGGTCCTCCAAATAAAAAGACGGTTTTCAAAGCAGCCTGCTTGGGAATCGCTGTGTTTATTCTGCATATAACTAGAGAGAAAAATTACATATTTGCTAGGCTGCTGTTGAATTTTGTCCAAGTATCCATTGAATCAGAAGAAAATACTTTCTCTCTCCCTCACCCACTCCAAACTATGAGGTACAGCCAATAACGCTTTCCTAAAAAGATATTGGGAATTTTGTTTTTCTTAGTAAACTCACGCAAAACAAGTTAGTAAGTGAAGAGCTCGTATAAGACGCGCTTCTACAGAACTTGCACTTTAATGCAGAAATACATGGATGCTGCAGCTGCTAGCTGCCAGGTTCCTGCTCTCAGCTTCAGTAGCTCCAAACCTTGTTTCATGTTAAAAGCACCATGACCGAGCACAATGCGATCTACTGCTGCCAGGTAAGGGGGACCTGGATGCATTTTGTTCTTTGGAAGCTTAAATCCTGCCTGTGTTTATATCCTTAATACTTGTAAGGGACAAAAAAAGTACAGTAATACATCAACAGAAGGAACCAAAATCTATACAAGAGTCCAAGGATTCTACAGTATGTTTTTAAAAGTATTCAAGGAAGCTTCTTTTAATTACCTAAAGAGCTGTCAGGTGAAGTGGGGAAAAAAATACTTCAGCGAAACAGTAGCTAATGGTCTTTCAGAGCAACTAAACAAGAATATGACAGAATTAAAGTTGAGCTGCTGTGGCTAGGAGAAACCTCCAGACATTGCCAAATTTTGAAGCCTTCAATTAGAACTTCACTGGCCTCAGTCTAAGATCACCACCTGTTTACCTACCAATTATCACAGGAAAGGGAATCCAAAGGGTCTCCCAGCCCTGGAGAAGCCACCACACTGCTACATCTGCATCTCCATCTGCTCTTAAGTTTCTTTTGATCCAAGTAGGCTGCAGCCCTGGATTTTCTCTTGCTCTCCCGGGAACACTTCCTGGACACCAATTTTCTACTTTCTTCCCAAAAGTTCTCACTATTCATACCAGAACTTTGGCAATTGTTATGATCATTCCATAAACCAGCTATAAATTACATTTTTAATATCCCATCTTCCCAAAGCAATGCACTATGTGAGTTAACAGGACTTCTTCTTCTGTTCAGCACTGTCAAAAATATTTTGACCCAAGGTCAGAGTTCTCTCAGCAGCAGTGGGCTACTTTTCATGAGTAGTTTTGCAGACTACATTTTAATTTCCAAATCAGTGGTGAAGAACTGTCACAGAAAATCAGTAGGACCAGGTGACTATCTATCTTATTGACAACACCTTTGTTTCACAAGAGGCATCAGTCTCCAGCTCTCCTTGGGTTTACAGCTCACCAGAATGACCGCCTCCCTGATGGACACTTCTCTCAAACGGTTGTAGCTCCAGCTCAGCACTGGCCCCACTGCACAGCACTCAGAAGCATACTCACCTGCTGCCTTTGGCACCTGTACTTTAGGAAGTCCAGTGATTCTTCCCACTCTACATACATTACTACTACATTGTGGAGATTCTTGCTTTCTCCTGTCCCACAGCTGAAACAGATCCGTGGCCTGATAAAGCCTAATCCTTCATTCTTCTTTGTTTTAACATCCTGTATTTATTTGTCAGTTTCTGCACCTCTCAGGATCATAACCTGTTGTTCCACTTATGGAGAAATTCTACTGCTTCAGGCTCCTCCCTGGGGAACAGAGTGGTTGTATTGATTTCCCTTGACTTTAGACACTGTATTGCCCCCACGTGCATCCACATGAAAGGGAAATGTTAAGGCTTGAGCCGGTGGAACTCTTACTGACACTGCTAGTAAGGAGCGCAAGCTCCAGCAGCCGATCAACCACAGCAGAACCCGCTCACACGTTTGCCTTTGAAATAACTCTGCATACCAGCAATATACTATACACTGTGCTATACAATGTAGTCTACGTTCTTACTTAGCTTTATACTCAATTACCATTACTACATTACAGACAGTAACAGAACAGGTTCAGACAAATACAGCAGCGATAGGTGAAGTATAAAAACTACAGATAAACCGAATGCTGTAACAAGGGTAAGAATGCAGTCCTGATGGACAGCCTAATCACAGATCTGCAGTCAGAGTAATTTTTGACCAGTTTGACCAGGGGTATTTTATCACTTTAAAATACACATAAAAAGTGCATGCTTCTTTCTCCACAAAAATATTTCCTGACAAATATTCCCTTATGAGTGAAGAAAATAGAAGGTATCCTAAACTAGAACTAGTTTTCTGTTTTGTTTTGGTGACGGGGTTTTTTTTGAATAATCAGAAAAGAAACAGCAACCCCCCTTCAAGATGCATTTAAAAAAAATCACAATAACTACAACCAAATTTTTTTTCCAAACATACTCAATACATAGCTTTGGGAGACATATTCAGGTAGAAAGTTTGAAAAGAAAGTAATTTTCATCACTTCAATGTGAAGTATCGAGAGAAAAAAAAAGTCAACACTGCAAATTATGCCAATTGCTTTTATTGCTTAAATAACCTGTATCTGACCAACAACAAAAGACACCACAGTATAATAAATTCTATTCAAGATTTGTAAGAAAAGTTTTTCTTTTCACAGCAAAATTGTCCATCCTAGGTGAGACAACACAAATAGTAAGATCCCTCTAATGAATAGATATTAATGCTAAAAAAACACACTACATTGGCAGTACTAATAACAGGGTATGTCATCTAGCTCCTTTCAGACCTTTTCTCTCACCTAATACACAAAGTATTCAAGCATCAAGTTACTGAACTCCCAGGTACCACTAAAAAGATTTGCATTACAAATCTGTGTTGCATAGGGTCTGATAGGGCACAGCTTGAACATCTACATATGAAAGAGATGAAAGAAGACAGCTTGCACCTCAAAATAGGTTTGCAAAGTTCCCCTCCCTTAGCAACAATACACTGATGCCCACTGATGCACCCTCATCCAAAACTTATCACACAAGTCTTTAGTAAACTACACTCCAGTGTTGCTGGGCATAAAAAATACATATATATATTCCCTCCATATCTTCAAATTTTTTAGTTGTGTCCCATGTGAGCCCTTCCAATTAAAAAAAAAAAAAAGGTAACTTTAAATTTCACTCTGCTTCTAGCAGGTCTTTCATTCACATGCATGCAAGAATGAGCGTGTATGAAACGAAAGACCAAGAGAACAGTAACTATAGACCAGTCTTCAAATTAATCCAATGCAAGACAGAAGCACATCTCAGCTGTGATTAGTGGTCAGTTTTTGTCACTCATGCTTTCTTAAATGACATGTTAAATGACTGATAGCACAAGCAAATATCCAGTATCAACTGGCATATGAACTGATTTATTTGCACTGCGGACTGAAAAACAAACACAACTGTAACCCATTTATTCCAGCAATCCTTTAAGAACTTACTGAGATCACTTTTGAAAAATCAAAGTCATAACAGTTATTGTGTGTCTAGACCTGCTCAGGATTGGACTCATATTCACCCACCTCACTGAGAGCATTTCTAATTACTTCCTATATATACAGCAATTTCAGTTTTTTCCCAGTCTTCCTGCCACCCAAATTCAATAAGTTTATTTTAAAATAATGTCAGCTCTGCTACTACCCTGTAAAGACACAAATCCAGAAGAATGATTGCTTTTGAGAAAATCAGTGAAGCATGTGCATGCAGTCATCACCTGTGCATCCTAAGACAGCCTATCTAAAAGTAGCAGAGCCAGAGAGAATTACTTCAGGGCTAAGCGCTGCCCTTCTGGACCGGTTTGGATTTTCCCAGCAGCAGAGCGCATCCCAAGACACCGCCGTGCTCCGCTGCCCTCTCAGCGCAGCTGCCCAACGGGCAGCACCAGAAGAAAAACAAATGTAGTTCTGTTCATACGACTACAGAGTGGCTTCTTTACCTCCTCCCCTTTCCTGTTCTGTTATTTTGTCTCTTCCATTTGGCTCTGTAGGAAGAAATCAAGACCTCGTCCTCCACATACGGGGAAAAAGACCTCTGCTGACCACCCCTAGGTAAAGTTAGAAACTCAAAAACGCTCCAGAGCAGAGAGGAAAAACGACCCTGACGTGCCAGTTTGTACCTTTCCCCGACAAGGCAACTCCTTACTGCGGCGAGGCAGTTTGCCGCTGACAAGCCTGTCACAGCCGGAGGGAAAGCCGTACACGGGCAGCGCTTTGCAGGGCCACGCAGACGAGAGCAGCTCCCGCTAGCTGCCGGCGCGACGCTCGTCTGGAGTTCCAGCTGGCTCCTCACCATGACTTTATTACTGTTTCATTCCCGCGCCCACCCCAGAGCCCGGCAAGCCCGAGGAAAGCACCCAGAGCAGACACCTGCCCCGAGAGCTGCACCGACCCCGACGGGGCCAGGGCTGCCGCTGCCGAGCCCGGCGACCCCGGGGGCGGGTGCCGAGCCCCCCGCCGACCTACACCGGGAGAGACGCGGCCCCGCCGCCCCCAGCCCGCACAGCGGCCGCGCCGCACCCCGGCCGTTAACGGCCGCCAACGGCCCGGGACGCGTCGCCCGGCCGCTACCGGCACCTGGCCGCGAGGGCGCCGGTGCGCTGAGGGAAGGCGGCGGCAGCCCCCCGCACCGCGCCGGCGTTACTTTCGGCGCTGACAGCCCGGCGGGCCACGGGGGCTCTTCCCCCCCCAAGCCATCAACGAGAAGAAGCGCCCGGCCGCCTCCAGGACCAGCCGCTTCCCGGCGGAGGGGACAAGCGGAGGCCGCCCTGAGCGGCGAAGCCGGCGTTCCCCCGCGAGGAGGCCGAGGGGGGCGGTCGGCAGCAGCGCGGCGGGGCTCGGTACTTAACCGTCTGTCACGGTCACGTCCGCGTCCTCCTCTCCCGGCTGCACCTCCAGCTGCAGGGCTTCCTGGCTGGGGCTGGCGAGCTGCAGCCCCGCCGGCAGCTCCTCCCTGGCGAGGAGCAGCTTCACGCTGCACCGCAGCAGCTGCTGTGTGTGCGGAGACGGAGCGGCCATGATCCCGCCACCCCCCTCCGCCAACAGCGGCTGCCGCCCGACGAGTCGGGCTCCGGCGGAGCTACTGCCGCTCCCGTCTTCTCCTGCCAGCCCGGGGGAAAGCGGCTGCGGCGGAGGCAGACCCGCTGAGGAAGCTCGGCCGACAGACCACTTCCACAGCTCAGACACCTCCCGCGGCATCTGCACCGCAGCCTCACCCCCGCCTCCAAAGAGCTCCTCGGCCCCTTAACCGCGCCCGAGCACATTAAGCGGGGCGGGCGGCGCTGGCGGCGGCGGGCAGCGACACCTCCCGGCCGCGGCGCCGCCTCCCTGCTGGCGGCGGCGGCGGCTGTGGCGCAGCCCCGCTGCCGGGCGGGCACCGGGCGCCCCCCGGCGTCCCTGCCGCTGCCGCGCTGGGAAGGCCGCGGGGACGCGCGGCCGGGAGGCGGTGACACCGTGACGCCCGCCCTCCCGCCGCCGGCGGCTCGGGCGGGCGGCGGCCCCTGCTCAGCGCCCGCGGCGGCTGGCGGAGAGCCCGGGGCCCTGACACAGCTGGTGGGGAAGGGCAGTGGGCGTGTTTGTGGGCAGCTCGCGTGTTCGCATCGGGACTAGAAGTGTGCAGCAGTGATTTAAGGAGAAGGTTCACTAAACCCCGGATAATTTGGCTTTCCCCTCACTGCTGTTTTCCCCTCTGTGCTTTATTTTCTGATCATAAAGGTGTAACTGTAATATTAAGCAGCAGGTGCCGCTACTTTGCTATAAACATTTTCCCTAGTGGTTTTGGTTAGTTGTTTTGGGGTTTTTTTGTTGGGGTTGGGGGTTTTTTTGGTGTGTCCCACTTCCCCCTCCTTTGTCCTGGTAAAAGGGGAAAAAAAAACCCACACCGGTTACTTTTGTTTGTGTGCCTTTGTGTCAAAGAGACACTGAAGGTTAATTAATATTTGAGAAGTGCTCTGAGTTTAAAAGTACTGCATAAAGTTTAAACAAGCCTCAGCTGATTGAGTTTCCAGATGTTACTGTAATATGTATGTCAGTAATGTTCTCTGGATCCAAATGGTGGCTTGGGCTATCCTGTATAGCTGGCTGGAAAGGGAAGCGAATGTATGCACCCTGACTGTGTTAAAAGGACTGACTTGTTGTACAAAGAGATGATCTCCCAACTACACAGAGACTTGTTCCTCTGAGCCACTTAAGCCACAAAACTCTTTGTGCAAGGTCCTGCACCTGCATGGGAGCAACCCCCGGTATCCATACAGGCTGGGGGATGAAGGGATTGAGAGCAGCCCTGCAGAGACGGACTTGAGGGTATTGGCAGATGAAAAGGTGGACATGAGCCAGCAGTGTGCACTCGCAGCCCAGAAGGCCAACCGTATCCTGGGCTGCACCAAAAGAAGTGTGGCCAGCAGGTTGAGGGAGGTGATTCTGCCCCTCTACTCCGCTCTGGTGAGGCCCCACCTGGAGTACTGCATCCAGCTCTGGAGCCCCCAACACAAGAAGGACATGGACCTCCTGGAGTGGGTCCAGAGGAGGCCTCAAAGATGATTGGAGGGCTGGAGCACCTCTCCTATGAGGACAGGCTGAGAGAGTTGGGCTTGTTCAGCCTGGAGAAGAGAAGGCTCTGGGGAGACCTTATTGCAGCCTTTCAGTACTTAAAGGGGGCTTATAAGAAAGATGGGGAAAAACTTTTTAGCTGGGCCTGTTGTGATAGGACAAGGGGTAATGGTTTTAACCTAAAGGAGGGCAGATATAGGCTAGATATAAGGAAGTTTTTCACAATGAGGGTGGTGAAGCACTGGACCAGGTTGCCCAGAGAGGTGGTAGATGCCCCATCCCTGGAAACATTCAAGGTCAGGCTGGACGGGGCTCTGGGCAACTGATCGGGGCTCTCTGATCTAGTTGAGGATGTCCCTGCTTACTGCAGGGGGGTTGGACTAGATGGCCTTTAAAGGTCCCTTCCAACCCGAACTATTCTATGATTCTATGAAAGTAAAGAGTAACTATAGTTAGGATTCTGCTTAGGGGGTTTAAAGGTATAGGATCTGGTGGTGTTAAATGAGAAAAGTTCTTTCTCTTCCAGACATTGCTATAAGCTGCATCTATAATGGATTAGCTACTTCACCGCTTTTTTGTTTTTTAAAAAAGAAAAGCCCACTCAAACTTCCATGAATTTTAAATCAATTAAATTCACTTTAATAGGAAAAGGGTAAAAAAGCTTAACTGTGATACATTATTCAGCATAGATATTGTTAGATATTTCAGCAATTTTGTCAGCAGAAACATCCTACAAGAAGACATTTTCTTGTCTCATGTAATGCAGTTGGTGTGGTAGAAGCATGAATTTGATTGGGATTTACCAAAATAAGTGGATGGAGGTAAAGTGTACAGATAGAAGGATCACGCTTTCCAAAGACACACAAAATGGACCCTCTACCAAAAGCCCACAGGAAGGGAATGGTATCTTATGTGCTGATGATTAGCCATATTTATGGATAAAACATTTTTGTATGTTACACATACAGCCAAAGTAATTTCAGAACTATTCAGCCTTTCCTTTCTGTGGAAAAAATGCACCTTTGAAAGCTTTGAGGATAACTATGGTTGCAAAAGCTATTGTGCATCACATCTGTGACCATAATACTCAGATGCTCTCAAAGTCCTTTCAGAGAAGCCTGCCTTGACCCCATAGCAAGGAGACAGCTACACCTAACCAATGTGAGAGAAAGCACCAGGCAGCTCCGCCTGAGCTCTAAAACAAGCAGCGCTTGGGCACGTCTCTTTGATGCAGAGATGAAATGCACGAGTTAGGTGGGAGCATTACTCCAACAGTTGACCGACATCAAAGTGACAGCTTTCCTACTTGTTATGTCATGCTATCAACCTGAAAAGACTTTGAAATCATGCTGGTCCCTCGTGGATCCCAGATAGAAATCTTTCTTCTGTGACCCTGCAGCCAGTGAAAAGATACGTCAAGTGCCTGGGGAGCATGACATGCTACTTTAGCTCCAGGCCCCCCTCTGATGGCGGAAGTGGGCTTTCCAGGCTGGGGATGTCCCATTTCCTCGCTATGTTACCTTCTGCACCTTTTGATTTTGGCTATTTGGCTTTCTTGGGTGAAACTGGAGGAAGAAGGGGAGCCTAAACTTTTCTTAGGCAAGAAACTGTTGAAAACCAGGGAAATAAAAGGATAAAGTGATTGCTACCATTCTGAGCAAAAGTCACCTTGTCACTCACGTGGGTCAGTAAATTCAATGCCTGTGTTGCAACTACTAACAAAAGCTGCTTTATACACAATTCTTTGTGACCCTAACTTCAATCAATGTGTTGTTACAGCAGCTTCTTCAGCTGTTTCTGCAGTCTTTCAATATTGATGCAAGACAATACAACCTCAAATTACAGCTTCTGCAAAGAACCAGTTCATGAACCCTTCTAAAGTGCGTGCTAAAGGGGATTCAGATATTCCTGTTCACAGTAATACTACCGGTAGCAATCTTAAACTGTGCTTTAACAACTCAAGTATTGTAAATATGCTTCTGCCAGTAATACTTCATGAAAGAAGATAAGGAATCTGAGCATTCTTGTGCTTTCAGCAAGTTGTCAGGACTTTGTAACCAACACATGCCTCCAGCAGCAGAGACAGTAGTACAGACCACTTTCAGCAGCAGTTTGAGCAAAGGTGGCTAAACCAGAACTGTGCCAAGACACCATCTGTTAGTGTGGCTCCGTTGTGGGGAAAGGTAACATCCAGCTGCAAAGAGAGAACAGCTTGAGGCAGCAATTTTTTTGTACCAATTCCAGCTAGATCTCCAAAAGTATGTCTGATTTATTAACTACTAGTTACTAAATAAGTACTGACCTACTATGTCTGCCCTAAACTCTGATAATGAAAGCAGTAGCGGATTTTGTGCGCAGCGTGCCAGTGGCAAATGTCTATATGCAGAGTGATTCTTAGTGGAGCAGTTCTGCTTATAAAATCGCTTAGAATAAACTGTCATCAGCAACACGCTGTGGTCAAGGAGGGGTTGTGGGGGTTTTTGAATAAAAAAAGTCCTACTGGTTAGGTTAATTCAGGTATTAGGGAAGAACATATAAAATGGGATTTAGCAAAATTTGGAATGAGATCAGCAGAATCAAGGCAGAATAAAAACTCTCTCTAGCATACTGTTAACAGTGCCAAAAATTAACACTCAAGGTTAGGCTGGACGGGGCTCTGGGCAACCTGATCTAGTTGAGGATGTCCCTGCTCAGTGCAGGGGGGCTGGACTAGATGACCTTAAAAAGTCCCTTCCAACCCAAACTATTCTATGATTCTATGAAAAATGGATCAAGGTTTCTTCCTTGCCTTGGTCAGACACCTTTGTGGAAAAACTAACTGGCTTGTATTTCAGGTGGCTTTTGGCATAGACCTTGATATGGAACTAAATAACTGATGCATATTGGATTGCTGCAGGCTGTATGACATCTTACAAAATTGAAAGCTTTAGAGAAGTCAAATTAAATACACTTAAAATAACTCAATATAGAATGTATCTTACTTATTTCATATCATTAACAGAAATGTTGTGCAGAAATGACCTTACAGAAGTAATTAAAAAAAGCTTCACTTATAAAATTTATAGTCTTGTTTAGTAGGATGCATTGCAGGGAGCGGTACTGTACTCTACTAAGCTTTAGGTCTTTATTTGAAATTAAAGGATAGAAAATGACTGGACCATAACTTACAGCTGAAATTCCTGAGAAAAATAAGCTTTAGGATGCAGCTTTTCTATCTTTACCATAGTTTTGTGTGAAATACCCCCTTTAATCTTGGTATCCAATAGTCATTTTGATATTCTATTACTCAGTGGGTCCTCCCCAGTTAAAGTAACATTCTGCATTTCTTTGTAGGAAACAGTCCCTGCAACACGTACTAGAGACCCATAAGATATATGACCTGTTAAGATTAGGCCTTTGCCTGTGTTTTGTGAAAACGCCAAAACATCCAATGCATTAGCATACTGCAGAATACTTAGAGCAAAACTTGCAGAAGTAGGTTCTGCTGGTAATGAATTGACACCACTAATTCCTGGAGGCCAAAGTCTGTATGCCTCCTCACTGACAGCTGTTAACTCCTAAATCTGTAATGGGAAATTATTGTTAATATTGAAATTAATAAGTATATTACTATCTGTATTTACTGGGAACATGATGGCTACTTAATTGAATTGACACTTCAAAATATTAGTTTCTTCTGCAGTCTGAGACACACTCGTTACTTAGTTCTGTTGCTGCTAAATAAAAAATTGCGCTCTTATTTAAAAGTCATAAGTTGAAATAATTTTTCTCTCAAAATCAACAGTACCACAATCCAAAATATCTGGCTATATAAAAAGTGAAGCAATTCAGATATGTTTGTAACAAGAAAACAAATTTATTGATTTTAAAAGACAAGACACAATTTCGTTTTGAAAAACACAAGAAAGCTAGCCTGAGTTCAAGTCTGAAATATTCAGAAAAATCCTACTGTCTTTAGTATGTTCCAGTCATTTTTTTAAACAACACACTAAAAGTTAATATATATTTTTATAATTATAAAAGTTCCCCAGTTATTGTACAGTACACAATACAAATTGCCCACAAACTATTATTTAGCTCCTGCCAGTTTTGAGAGGACATGATATACTAAAAGATTTAGCATTTCTCACAAAAATCACATCAGGAAATACGTATTTACAAAATCAAATACATTATACAAAAAAACCATCACGTTATTCTGTAAAGATGTCTTCTTTAAATAATTAAAAAGTATATTCAACTGTAGTCCAAAAACTGGAAAAGAACATTACATTATCTCACACATACAATCTACAAAAAGTTGCTTACCTCATTTACATAATATATTCAGTCAACTGGAAAATAAAAGTTTGAATATGTCCTAGTGTTATGATGTTTCTGTGCTGTGGGACTGAATAATGTAATCTGCCACTTACTAAGTGAAATTTAAATGATGGCACTTAAAAAAAAAAACAGTATAAAATAAATGCAACAAAGGAAGTTTCCTAGAAGGTAAGAAAGCCCTGAGTGATGATAAAATTACTGATTGGTAGCTCTAGAATTAACCTAATTAAAGTTTACCACCTCAGGCACAATTTTCCAAGTTTTTGAAAGGCACTCAAAGTTTCTTTAACAGCCTCATTGGTTATTAACTGTAAATCCAAATTTTCAGTGAAGATGAGTGGAGATGGGCAACTTGCTTTGGTACAAAGTGATACTTTCCTAGCATATTTTAAATTGCTTAATTGGGTTACTTTAAGATGGATATTTAATGTTGAAATACAAGGCAATCACTTTACTTTAATATTGTACTGAAGGAAGCCTGACTTGGGGAACCCTTTAAGTATTCTTTGTGTAAAAAGCTCTTGCTGGTATCAGTGAGTCAAAAAGAACTGAACTGAGTTCATGGAAAATACCAATCCGTGCGAGGTTGTTCCTCCAAAGTCTAAATTCCTCTAACAAAGACATTTATTATTTCAGAGTAAAATTCATCCAGAACTGAAAACACCTGTTAGATGTTTGGACCATAATCAAGAAAGTGCTTAAAAACGTACAAAGAACATTTTCCTGATTTAGATTTTAAGTGAGGCTCATTTGATGCTCATGGGCTTGTTCTGGGCCGCCTTTTCTGCAGTGAATTTCAGCCTTAATGAGCAATCTACAAGAACAATTCTTACCAAATATTTAACTACTCAGGGCTTCCAATCCCATAATGCCAATTTATTGTTTCAACAGGAAAAGGAAAAAAAAAATCGGAATAAAACAAGAGTTAAAATGATCATTTTCAAACTAAGGCATATTTTACTTCAAACAGACACTAGGCAGTCACTTTGTAAGTGGCTTGTACTATTTCTTAGTTAAACTGGTAAATTAAACTCAGGTCTACTGGCACATAAAATCACTAGCAGCAATGATCAAGGCATGCAAACTCAGAAGCATTTACAGTAAATTATGAATAAAAAAAGTCATTAAATTAAAACCCTTTGAGTATTGCATTTATGTAATTAATTACGCATGAATTTGCATTAACTGACTAAAAATGTTTACAACTTACTTGCACTATACTACTGACGTAATTCCATTAAATAACTTAAAATGAGACCCTTTTTTTTTTTCCCTCAGCTAGACTTAAATAAGTTCAGCTGCACTTAGTGTTTGCTGACTGATTGATATTGCAGGAAATCAGTAGAAAATGTATTGTACTCTCACTTAGTAAGGTGGCATTTCCATCTGTAAGTTCAAAGAATCTCTACTTGCTACTACACTTGTTCCCTTGTTTTTGTAAGAACAAAGGGGCTTTTTAAAATGGCAAAAGGCTTTTGTAATTTCTAGGTTGCTTTTAAAATTCTGACATTCGATAAGGGCCATCCAAACTGTACCCCTGCAGATGAAGATGAATGAAGTACCTTCATCTTTTAGCTAGGCATTATTGCAGTGACTGAGTTTTAAAAGGAATATCAATATAATCGTGCACTTTTTGTTCTTGTTTATCAAAAACACTGCCAAAAATTTCAATGCTAACATACCAAATATTCTGCAAAATTTGTTCTTCTTCACTAAGCCTTCTTTCAGTCCTAAATATTCCCTTTTACAGTACCAGAGTGTTCCAATACTAACCTACCTCAGGAGATTTTCAAAATAGTCTGAATATATTTTCTAAACCTTTAGCTTCTAAAGGCATCTTAAAGTAGACAACTTCATATCTGTAGAAACATATGTTTCATTTTCTTTATATATTTATGCAATTATGAAAACAAGGGAGCTGAAGTACTGTTTCCTATTAGACAGTACCCATCAGTGGCAGTGAATATTTTGCCTACATCTATTGAGCCTCCTATAACAAAACCATTCCCGTATAGTATGCAAGTATTTACTTTAGAAATAATTAAAAAAAATTCTACCACACTATCAGCTATTTCAAGGTATACGCTCAATGGACTAATTAAATTATCTAAAAAGCTTTGTTCCCATCATGTTACTTACAATGCTCAAAGGGTTAATGCAAGGCATTATATCAAATTAATTTTCTAATACTAGAACTAAGCACTGTGTTTATGCTTCTATTCCAGTTTTTATTGTTTGTTTGTCTTAAATCACCAAACAAATTAGCAGAGATACTAGAATTCCATTTATTGATTTGATTTAAACCATATACAAAGAGGAGGTCCTGTTAGCAAGACAAGGGCCCAATTTTCAGAAATTCATACTGCTCTCTCGAATGAATGTTTTAAACTCTGAAATTATTGTTGTATGTAAGTACCAAATCATACTTATATTACTAATGAATCTATTTTTTGTCAGCACTTGTATGGCTATTAATGGTTGTTTTTATTTTGTAAAAACATTCTGAATTAAATTGAATTGCAGTGCATCTCTAATACAAAAGTTTTTCTAAACAGTGCAGATGTCAATTGGTGAGAATGACAAAGATATCGGAACATTTCTCCTAGGGAAAACAAGGTGAACAAAAGAAGTGGTTTAGATATTTAAAAATACCTCGCTTTAAATTAAATTTGTATATAGACCTATACATTCCTGAATGACAGAACATTATCTATTTTCTTATTTTTGACCTAAAGGCAGTGATGCTGTAAATAGTCATTTTATAGGTACATAATTTAAAGTCTATTTTCCAAATTTTTATGGAACTTTTTTTTAAAAGAAGGTGCTTAGAGCATGCTACAGTACAAGAGCAAAACACAGAAATAATAATTGAAAACAGAAAAAAAACCCCTCTAAAAATGATTTACTATGAGAAAGATGAAAATGTACCAACAAAATTTAATAAATACAAAAATTTTGAAAATTGGGCCCTGTGTTTTGAAAAGGTAGTTCAACCATACCCATTCCCCCACACTGTTCACTGTGCTATTTGTGCTAATGGGGGAGATACCTCTAAAATAATTATTTTGGATTCCATGTCAAGATTAGATAAAAACATATAAACCGTATCAACTCTCCTAATGTCTACCCTGTGGATACATGCTACACCTCTCCAGAGCACTAGCAATAGACTTCAGAGCTGGTATGGCAATGCAACCGCATGCTACACATTATAGAACATGGACTGAGGTATTCGTATCTCTGTAGTTTAATGATTACTAAAACCCAACTATTAAATAGCAAGACTGTGCAAAATGTTTTATCTAAGTGTTTGATTAAAGTTTCAGTAAATGTAAAAACAAAACAGAAGAACCCCCCCCAAACCTGTAAGTATACAACGCAGCTTACAGTAACATAATTATTCTAAAAAAAATCTGATAAAATCTTTAGAATTTAAGCATAGGAATACAGACTCCATTCAGTTTTCTGAACCTAGGATAGTCCCAATTTGTTTTGATAACTCATAGTTTTTAGAAGCTATGAAATACATTCCATTTTTGTATTCAGATTTTTGTTCTGTTTTGTTTTGCACTTCGTGAACAGTGAACAACTGAGTGGAGTGGGGAGCTAAATAATGAAAGATACTCAGGTCCCACCTCTTTTAGCAATCTAGATTTACCTATTACAATCGTACTCTTTTCTCAGCAACAACAAATCCAACATTAAACCAAGAAAGGACAGTAAGAAGAAAACATTATAGGTCCGTCAACACAAAAATTGAAATAAGTACTACAGTATTAAAAAAAGCTGAAAATGAAAAAAATGTTGAATTATTTCACTTTATTTTACTTGTAAACATCTTATAATGCACAATGAAGGGGAGTAAATATTTATCACAGCTTAGTTTTAGCATTTTTGGTGAAGGGTACAGATGTGCTGATTTCCAAGGAAAAATCAGGACACACTGGGTGATATATGTGAGAACAAAATCTATAATGAGATTCAGTGCATTTATGAGTTTAGAAATAATGAATATAAACCTCACTTTCACTTTTTACTGAGGCAAAAGCCATCTACTGACATTAGTAGGAATTATGCCTACATAGAATGGGCAGGATGGGTTCACCTCCCAATTCTGCAAAGGAATTAAAATTTCATTTTGTACACCAATAATATTAGGACATTTTAGTTGATGTGCAGCTGTATTTGGAGCATATGTAAACGCTAGCAACAAACTTGTTTGCTATAAATACACTGTTCATTTTACATGCTCTTCTCCCATTTGGTATATATGACTTTAAAGTCATTTTCAGACACACTAGATAAACCAAAATACAAGAAGCCCTAATTTTCTTACACAGTCTTTTCAGTAAAGTTGATCTTTTTGTGCTCTCCCTCACTTTTTGGCTTTTTTGCTTATGTAATTCCACTATTTTAGTGTAGCAAATTCATGTGTCTGCATAATGAAATGTTTAAGAAGAAAAATTTGTGTTGTTTAGTGTCAATTAATATAGTCTCTATAAACTGTCATTATTTAACCATCAAAATGTAATATCTGGCTGATACCCCACAAAATATAGAAATTGAAAACATGCACTGCATTATGTACCTGCTCATTTATTTCTTTTTAGTTTTTAAAATTAAAACTAGGCAAGGGTTTAGAAAATATATAATCATGCTTGGGACTATGATCAATCTATTTTGACATTTGAAGTTGGTATTAAAGCTAGTTTTGCTTTCCAAATTCCCAAGCAAATGTTATTTGTAATAAAGTGAAATCCAGCTAGAAATGAGAAAAAATAGGTTTATTGTCATTCTAAGAGGGATATTAAAATCATTTAATAATAAAAAAATCCTTTTATTCTTTTGAAGGCTATGTAACCTGTCCTTACTTCTTAGGGAATTTGAAAATGACAGGCACACCTTGTTGAATTAATTTAAGAGTTAACAATAACAAAAAGTACTAAGTCTTAGCTTCAGTTCTGTTTAAGGCACCATGTAATAGCCGAGGTACAATGATCCCTGATGTACATTCTTAAATGGCAATGGTCCATCTAGCCACCTATTCAAATTCTACACAATTGGGAATAAGTACAAGTGAGGTGTGCCAGTTACACTGCCTTATCTAATTTTTGTAAAAATTTAAATCCACTTTAACAACAAGGAAATATTTTTGAAAGGAAAATGATGCAGGTTGCTACATTCCTTGCATTCTATAAATCATCTTTTCTAAGAGCAGCAGATTGAACCACTAGTAGGAAAAGACCTGGAATAGAAGAAAGTCATCCAAATGGAATGTTTTCCTGTATGTCCAGCTCAGCATAAGTAGCACGTACACTTAAAATTAATAATAATAATCAAGTCACTTCTTTTTTAGCTTCAGTTTCTAACAACTACAGTACCACTCAACAGCCAAAAGCACCTGTTCAGTGGTCCAACATATAGAATCAGTAGTCTTCAAAACAGAGGAACTGGTATGCAACTAATATCTGTAACTGTTGATTTTAAAGGAAGCTTGCATTGTTTACATGATGGTCAGATAATTAGGTACGTTTATGGCGTACGTATTACCACATTCTGTTACAATTCCGTCATTTAAACTCGCTTCTTTCTCACAGAAAGAAACTAGGAGATCTTCCCAACCCTCCAGCATTATTACAAAAATCCCCCTGAATGCTCACAATTTTATCAAAATAGTGTCTTCTAGTTGTCCAATGAAAAGCACCTTTTATAACAAATTTGATACATCTGCTGTCAAATAAGTATGCCTCCAGTGTAAATCAAAGAAAATAGTTCTTTTGATATTTCACAGAAGTGCATCTAATTAAAAACCTATGTATATGAAATCATCATCATAACTAATAATTAACATTAAAATATTTTTAAAAAACTATGAAAAAATTTAAATTATTATAAGAGGACAAAAACATTAACATTAAGCTTTGCAAAAATCTTCCTTGCATTTGATACTAAGAAAACTCTTCATATTGAGCGGCCAATGTAAAATGATTCTGTTTACAAAAAAATCTCTTTTTTTTTAAACAGATCTGGCAAAATACATACACCCATTCCATTTAACAACTCCAATAAAATAATGTTCAGCACAGCTAAAATTTGACAACAGTCAACCTTCGGATTTATTCTCTTTATTTTTTTTTCATATTAAACCCAAAGGGCTAAGTAATGGGATGTGTGTCGGGGCGGGGGGGGGAGGTTTCATATTAGACTGCAGTATATGTATTTCCAGTAGCACTGCATTGTCTGATAGTCTGAGTAGTTGCAACAATGTGCTCGTTATGAATGGGGTTCAGGAGGTTCTGCTGTACTCCACTCTCAAGCACTGGCTGCATGCAGCCCACCTGGAACGCCTGGTTTAGCTCTGTTTTCTCTCTCTTGGCTTGTGGCTCTCCATTTTCATCCAGCTCTTCATCTATTTCACTTTCAACTTCGCTGCCCTCATCTGCACAAACAAACCACCATGAAACGAGGACAAGGGGAAAAAATTCTAATACAAAGGCCTTTATTTTGCAAATAATAGTCGAAATACAGAAATACAGGGAGGACTAGCAATCTAATAAAGCACAAACTCAAAATTTAAAATTTTAATGGAAAAAGTCAATGATTAGCTCAAATAGGTAAAGAGTCTCTCAGCTTTCATCACTTGAGTTACACACTGTTGATACAGTATGTGGAAAAAACAATTGCAATCTCAAAAACAATCTCTAACAAACAATGTTAGCTTCATATTGCAAAATGCCTCTCATCTCTAAGACATGATGAACAAAAGAGTTGTTACTCTTAGTTACAGGTACAGGGAAACTGCAGTGGAGAGATTTGGGGTGACTTGACCCCAAATTTTGACATACCTTCTTGTACTCACTAGTTGAGTGATCCGGGGTCAAGTCACCCCAAATCACTCAACTCATCAGTATAAAAGCATATGTCAAAATATGGCACGAAGAGGTTATAAGGAACTCATTTCTTTCTGTCCTCTTCACTGACAAGTTATCCGACAACTACTTGCATGCTATTCTTCCTTCTTCATTTAGCAAAACATTTACTACAGATAAACATGCATAAGCATACTCCTGTCTTTCTTCCCACAGCAGTTACCCTCCTCTGTCCTATCAGACACAATTAAATTCTGTGTAAAAATTGGGGTATTTCTTGTGTCAATAATAAACATCTTTAAAATACATTCTTATTTTAAAATAAACCTACAATATTCTAGTCATCATTATATGCTGCATATTACATAGATAGCTTATGGTATCCATATAATATATTAACATATCTGTATAACACATACATGCACTTTAAAGCATGATACAGCTCTAAATTCTGGTTTCCTGTATTTTTAAAACATAAGGACTTATTTTGCTCAAAGAGACACATTAGGTCTATACAGAATTATACACTGGAGAGATTAAAATGCTTACCTTTATCCATATTTCCAGGGGACACAGCATTTAAATCACCAAACTGCAAAATAAACAATAAAAAAACTGGACATAGTCTTAAGCAAATGTGAATTTAGAGTATCTGTGATAGAGCAGATCTGTGCTCCACTGGTTTGAGGCTGGCATTCAAAGGCATGATCTTGGCTGCAGCCACATCCATACTACAGCAATTCATTTTCCATTCCATCCTAGTCTTGTGCTTATTAAGACAATTATCACTAAGTAAACCCTCAAAAATTAAAATGGGTAAGTACAAACTTTTTAAAGATTACTTCATCAGGGCCTTTGTTGCTTGAAGTGAGCTATATTTCTGTGTTGTATAAAGCCATAAATTATGATGGATATCCATTCTGAACTGCCAATATTTAAACAAAAAGCTCTTTTTAAAATTTCCCAGAGACAACTATAATTGTGCTGGAACAAAAATGAAGGTGTGTCACAGTGTTGCAAATCTACCTGTAAGGTAGATGAAAAGCACTGCTGAGAAAGGGTTTACAATCTGGTAACCAATTTACTTACACCAAAAAAAGACCTTTTCAAAAAAGCTGCTCACAAGCTTGGTGTACAACCTTCCTCCCTTTCCTTCCCTGAATCCTCTAAGTTTCTCTTAAATAAGAATTGGCAGAGCAAAATGCCATCAATGAGTCTCAAATGAAAGGAGTATATGACTTAGATAAATGCATTTCTAACCATAAATGATGATACCAGTCTTTTCAGAAGAATTTTGCCAATACCTGTGTGCAAAGCTGGGAGAAGAGGAAGGGAGAAAAATGAGAATGTTTTTCTCAGCTGCAACACCAGTTTATAAGGTGTCTTAAGGTGTTTGTCAGACCGTAGTCTTAGACATCCTCATTTTATTTCAGTCAGTCATTGAATACACAGAAACATAAAAAGACATGCATTTAATGAGCATTTACTACTTCTATTCTGCCCCTCTCACCTCCAAAAGTTTTAGGTTACTTAGTTCCTCATAGTATCTCCATCTTCAGTCTACATAGACTTTTTAGAAGACCTTCCACTACATTTATGTCTAACATATACAATGTCTGTTAAGAAGACAAGAATGTAGTAACGATATACTTATGTAGTACCTTACTGCAACTATAAGGCAGAGATTAAACAAATATACTATTGGTGGGTCACTAAGCAGAAACAGTTATTTAGTTTTTCTGAAACATGTCATGCCATACGGTATAAAATCATTTGACAAGTAAAGCTGAGACATTTCCAATTTCTCTTGAAAGTATAGCATCTATTTATAGTATTTAATGAGCCTATCAATATATCTTGAGGGAAGAATGATACCTGACGCCAAATCAACTCACAAAATGACTTGCAATTTATGGGTAACACAGAATACGATACAGTGACTCCCAAGTGTAAAAATGTAACAAATCTGTCCCATTAACTATCTAGCGTATTTTCAAATATATCCATTTTCCAGCACTTTTGACATGCAATTCTTTGATGACAAGTCATGCATTCCTCACCGTCTCACTCAAAATAAAAGGTTAGATGAACTACTGGAAAAAAGAGGGATGAGATAAACTTTGCCTTGCAGATGCTGTAGATGAGTATAAAAAACTGGTTACAAATTGAGACTCTTGTTGTGTTTTTAAAACCAATAATCTTTGAAATACACATATGAAAATCAACTGTGTTGCAAACCTCTATGTATCTCTGCGCTGGTTTTATTACATACACGTGAACAGTACTGGACAAGCCAAAATTCTGCATGTAAGCCACCCTTATCAAGTCAATGGGGGTACTCAGCTCACTTGTGTTAACATTTGTGTGGGAATTCAAACCGTGTGCAAATACATGTTAAAAGATCCATGTAAGCAACACTCTCCTATTACTCTGTTCTTTTTTTTTATTTTCACATAAAATATTCAGTTCTCGAAAACTGGAAAAAGGTTGTACATTGATCAACATTTTTCAAACGGTACACATGAATCTGTATGCAGATTTGTAAAGGAGCAAGCTCATTTGGAAATAATTGGTTGTTAGAATTCAATGTGATTTTAGTACTCTGACAATCAACCAATGAAACAAATTGCAAACTGTTGTATGTATTTGTAACCCCATCTATTGTTATATTGCAGAACATCCTACAGCTCCACATAAATGTTTAAAAAATTTGCAAAGACACATACCCAAATTCATCACTAAATCTATCAATCTAGTCTCTTACATATTATCTTACCTCTCCCATAACTGCAATAGGTGTCTCTCCTGTTGCCTGAGCAACACGATGTTCTACTAAGTAAAACATGTATTCATCGTAAAGCAAGCGGATCAGATGAAAAGAGCCAAAGCTAGCAGCACTGCGCAAGGTTAAATCTCGAATCACCATTGAGCTATTCAAAAATAGAAAAATATATATATTTATGTATTATATGTCATAGTCATTTTAACACTTATCCATGTAGACATTTCACCTCAAAACCAATATTCTCAAAAGTAACATTATCCATAAATGCCTGATTTATGGTGTCTTCGGAAGGAGATGTCCAGGAAAGGCAAGCATTTGCTTCTCTCCTTTCTCTGAAGGTATTGCTGGACACCACATTACATAAGAAATAACCAGATTGTTTTGGTTTCAGTTTTTTCTCTGTTTTGATATATGTGTAACTACCAATACTTGAGCATGTGTAAAACCTGACTTGAAAGAAAACTTTGTTGAAAACATAAACAACTAAAATGGTATGAAAACTATTTGATCTTAAACAAACTAATGCTGAAATAGTGTCTGTTATGTCCAGCTTCCCAGTACAAAGCTTTTAATTGCCATGATTTTAAAACTTTGAAACTTAAAATTACAAAAAGATAGGCTTGTGTGAACATATTATATTGACAAATTCTGGTATCGTCAGCAAGTAGTTGCTACAGTCATTTTCAAAGAACAAGGTTTACTCTGATAACTGTTTCAATAAGCAGCTAACATGGAATGCTTGTCTTAATGTTCTTTTTACACAATAAACCAGGTTTTGTCTTTCTCATCTAATAAAAACAGATACCACAGTGTTTCAATAAATAATATTAAAAATAGTGGCCGAATAATTGTGTAGTTATTCAACTCCAAAATTTCATGTTATGTTTCTAACTCAGGACAAAATTCGACCTGCGTTCATTTGCACATGGCCTTGAAAACAACAAACAAGGATCATTTAAGTCCCTGCCGATTTGCAAGTAGCCCTGAGTTCAAGGTTAACAATAATAATTTTCTGAAAAAAACCCCCACGTTTTTCATGACTTCGCAAGCCACTGTTTGATATTACATCTGTCAACTTTACTAGAGTGAACAATTCAGCAAATAATAGAATGGTTAGAATGTTTTAGAATTCTATTAAATACTACCTGTAGAAAGACCATTTCAACAGAAATTGCCGTGCTGCTTTAGGAAAGCTGGGTCTTCCTTCATATGGTTTCAAGGCTTGCATCATTACATTATCAAGCCAGGCAGCCCACTGCTCCAGAGTGCTCTGCTGTTGAAGAGTCATCTTGAAATCTGTTTCTAGTCTCTGAACCATGTTGTCATCACACTGGCACACCCAGGAAGCCTGCTCCTGTTACAGCACATGGCAACTCTTGAATTAACAATACATAAGCCAAAGCACAGAATGTAATTCCTTTTCAAAGATTAAGCAATTCAATGGATGAAAAGGACAAAATCCACTTACTAGACAAACTAAGAAGCAGTTTTTATTCTTATGTCTATCATAATATTGTTGAAAGCAAATGGGTGGGAAAAGCATAACACATAAGAGCAGACATCAAATAAAGAAATGAGAACAAACAATGGAAATGGCACAAGTATGTTGTAGTTTTCCACATTCATTTTCAAAAAAAGCTTCTATTTTCCTCATTCATCATTTTTCTACTGAAATATTCGGGGCTTGTCAGTTTTTTCTGGGACTACAGGCAGCGCAAACAGGAAGAGCAGTTAAATGGGGGGCTAAAGCAGTAAAAGAAGTAGCAAGAAATCAAGTGCAAGGTTCCTTTTGTTCTGAAGAAGTTAAGCTTAAAGACAATTTCTGTTATATATCATCTTATAAAAGAAAGCTTTGTATGTAAACAAGAATTGTTTTGTTTGCTGACTACAGGCAGTACACATTACTTAAAGTACAACATAAACTGCATGCAAATGGAGAAACACACTCTGCCTACAAGAATAAGCAATTTAGTCAGTGTTACCAAATTTAAATAAGGCTAGCTGGTCAATTCAGACACTAAGAGACAAAAATGAAGACTCACTAACTGGAAGCCATGTCCTTAAACTCTAGCTATAATGTGCCAAGTTAACACCTCAACATTCACAGATTCTGTATCCATGTTAACGTATTACAATACTTAATATACTGTATCTTGGGTCAAGTAACTCTTGACTGACTTTTGTTAAGATTATTAACAAGTACACTAAAACGCTCGTTCACGAGGAAAAGAGACAAACAGAGAACTACCAGTCATCTGGAACATTTCACTTTGCTGGGCAAAATGAAAAAAACCCCTTTTCCTCAGAGGAGCAGAAACATGTGGAGAAATTAAGCTTAGTGAAAATATAAACTTACATTCTATAGCTAAGTGGAAACTAGTTCTAATCTGTACTAATATAATCAATTACTCTGGCGATCTTGTGAACTTAAGCATAGGCACTTAGATAAAGTATACTAATGGTATTGTCTTTGAAATAATGAAGCAGTCTCTACTAAAAACAATGTTGTGCATTTAATAGCTTTTAGAGACATTCAGAAGCTCCACTACTATCTGAGATCTAATTGTAAGATACCATTTATGCTATTACTAAGACATCATTCATGGTGCCCATTCTAAGAATGTATTTGGTCTATATTTGCATAGAAGTTGGAAGAATATGTGCACTTCAAGACAGTAAATGGAAACAGATAATGGTTCTGAGCTCTTACTTTCCTCAAGTGTAAGCTGTCATGTTTGGACTGAATCACTGCATATATGAATCAGCAAAATGTTCTCACTTCACTTTCTTGATAGAATAATGACAGCTAACAATAAAGTTCAAAATCATAGAGGAAATAACACTTTTTCTTTAAAAAAAAAGCCTGTTATTTAAAGCTACATTTTACCTGAACATTGGCAAAATCAACACGGTTAAGATCATTGAGCATCTGGTTGATTTGAGAAGTATTTTGAAGCACAGCACGAGCTGCTTGAGCCAGGTGATTAAGAGATGTGTATCTTCGCAGAGTCTGGGCAAAGGCACTTACAGCGGCAACCTATGAAGAAATTAACTTATTTTTAAATATTGTAGTCTTGACCTGTAGATTAATTCTACAGATTGAGTCTTTACCTTCATTCTAATATTCTACATTAATGAGCCCTCATATGTGAATTACGTCCATGTAGCAGATCAAATAATGTTTTCCTTATAATTTTTTGACAAAAAAAAGTTATTTCCTCTCCCACTATTTGATGCTTGAGTCTAAACATGAAATTTAGCATTAAAGTTAAAATGCTACTGCTTTTATATGCTACTGCCCGTTTGGTTTGCCACTGCATGAATAATACTGCAACAGTTTTGTCTACCTTGGTTTGTATCATCCTCTGTGGAATATTGTTCATGGCATTTGAAAGCCAACCTTCAAGGCTTTTTGCAAAATTGCGAATGGCTTGGGTCAAGGCACCTGTGCATTAAAGAATAAAAACAGAATGAAAAGAAAGCAAAGTACCTGTCTTGGAATGTTTTGCATCCTCAGTACTTACATACTCAACGTTCAGGTCCACTGTTTTTGCTTACTAAAAGACAAAGCCAGTCTAGGTTCAAAATGCCTCATTCAGATACAGATTATGCAATAATGATTTTAGTTTTGGTTTAATAAGCAGTTCTCACTTCCCCACCTGACAATCTTTCAAGAGGTTTGTGACCAGCAGTATTGTTTGGGGCACTCCTATAGAAGAACATCAGTAATTGCAGCAGTTGTTGTGATGGAAATTTCCATCACAAACTTTCAGCTTTCCATTTCGTCTAAGCACCTCTTCTAAAGAGCAAAACTGTGGAGAAAATGCCAGTTATTGGAATACTGCAGTTTCCTCAAATAAGCCCAAAGTAACCTTAAGCCATATCATGGCGCTGCTTACTTCAGTTGTAAAGAAGAAATTTCAACATGCAGTGCTTAAGGCTATCATCAATAAGCAAGACATAGGAGTGTGTTTCACTGGCAAAAAGTGAGATTATTCAAATGGCTGTGGAGTCTGTGTGCATTTTTTTTCTTTACTGTAGTACTTGCAGAACTGCTAAGTGGTTGACAGAGATTTAGAGAGAAATCGAAGAAGCCCTTACAGCAATCTGCACTACTCAAAATATGTTTTAATTTTTCAAAGGAGGAGAACAAGAAGTATTTTCCCAAGGAACTGTGCCTGGAAAAAAGAAAATCATATCTCTTGAGTAGCAGAAACCTTGCTTTCCCATACCTATCAGTTGCTCATTGACATAATAGCATCCACTCAAACAGTTGCAAAAGGAGGAGACAAAAAGAAAAAACTATAGGTTTCTGAAGACTAGTAGAGAATGAATGCAACTACAAAAGTGAAGAGGAAAAAACTAGAAAGCGGAAATCAAATTTCTTTTCAAACTATTTTAGCTACATGTGAGAAAAAACAGTCCAAGTAAAGATTGACTGGATTCTGCTTGTAAGGCTCAATAGTGTGGTAGAGTAAGAAATTAATGCTGATAGAACTTGTTTTTGAGAAATGCTCTTTTACCTTTTGAATTATTGATGATCCCTTTTTTAATAAGGCTTTCTACTAGCAAAGTAAACTTACTAAAAGAAAAAATGTATTCTTCATGACATCTTTTTCACGTCTTCCAATTTGCAGTGAAAAGCAGTAGAATCCATATCAGTAATTTATATAACTGACCACACATTTGGATGCTTAGCTGAGCACAATTTGATCTTACAAAGTATCTGTATTAGCTGAACAGTCTATGGTAACAGGTTTTTTTCCCCCCTTGAGGTTTCTACGTGAAGAACAAGCTTTTTTCTTCAATACTGTCAATCACCTAGCTCACCTGTGCTGCTTTGTAAATTATTTCTGTGCACTTACTAATTAACTATGTATTGACTCACATTTTCTTACCTATAGAACAAGAAAATGCAAAGTGGAAGGGATAATGTAAATATCATATGAGTGATACTTATACATTTAAGGAAAATATTACTGCTTTTTCACTTCTAATTTGGTTATTACTCTCTTTCACCCAACTATATATTATAAAATTATTTGCATTACTGTAATGTTGATCTCCTTTAAAAATAAATATGGAAAAGCAGCTCAGGCCTTAAGAAAGGCCTTTAACTAGGACGAAAGAGGAGCAAATGAAAGGAATTCTAAGTTCTGAAGAAATAAAATAGCTAAAGTAGATAATCAGGCATCAGTATTGTATAGAACAACCATGAATTTCTAATGAGATTTGGAGATATCATATTAAATACAGAATTTTTCTCATTCTCCATCCTTAAGTACACATCTAGCCCTTACCAAAACCTTAAGTACCTACGTCCTTCAAAGCTTCCTTTTAAGTTAATCTGTGTACCATAGAAAAACAAGAAAACCCTTTCAAAGAATCACATGATGAGTATGGTGCAAAGTAAATGGCCTGAGTTAGTTAAAAGTTATTAGACATACACTAAATGATGTTGCAATGGCAGTTACCAATAGCAAGTTTGATTTGGATAAGCACCTAAAAAGCTTGAGTTCTCAGCTGAAAACCCTCTGACATGCAAATCTCATAAAAACAAGGCTTTACAGTCTTTCCAGTACTTTAAATTCTTATCTGCCTGAAATTTTGTAGTATGATGTGGAAATATGTTTAGCATAAATTCTCCAACTATGATAGAAACTAACTCACAGGCAGGTTTGTTACTGTCCATTCTGTCACTTGTCAAGGTGCAAAAAGTCCATTCTAAAACATAATAGCTCTGGTCTATTGCTAAAGACAGTAGATAATTATGGTCTTTATTCCCGACTCAAATGGACAGCATTTCAGTTTTCTTAGGAAAACGAATTTTGCTGTTTTATACACAGCAATTCTTCATTCGTTCTGTGGGTGCTAAACATTTCAGCTGACAAATTTAACATAGAGGTTAAAAATGAAACAATTTTTTTCCTCAATGGTAATTTTTTTTCTACTCCAGTAATATATATCACACAGCAAGACTATTCTAAAAGAAAAACACTGAAAATCTAGACATGAAAAAAGACAGACCTTAAAAAATCATATGCTTACTTCAAGCACTTTCCAAATTAATATTTTTTCCTATTCTGAGCAGCTGTTGTTGACATCTTTCCATTTATTCAGGAAAAAATCATAAACATGGCTTTGATGAAGCCTTTACAGTCCCCGTTCCTCTACAGAGCCCAAACTTTCCTATAAACTGCTATTTTCCCACAGAAGATGAAGAATTTGTCTACTTCACCCAGCTCCATTATTGTCATAGTCAACCATTAAGTACAACCTTAAGCCTTCCTCTTGGTCTCTTGTCATGGTTGGAGATATTTTAATTCAAAAGCAGGAGTTAAAACACTAATAATATTTTAAATATTTAACAGTGACGAGAGAACTTGTATGGATCATCATTACAGGAAAGCTGACTAGAAAAAGTCACTTACTTAGCTGGTCCTAAAGATAAAAATAAGAAAATACATTAGCTGTCTTCCAAAGGTAGCTCAGTGGATGGACTTCTGACCAGAAAACCACTAGACTGTTCACAAAATAGAGGTAGAATTATTTTGGGACAAATTTGTCCTGGGATCAGATGATGTGTTTGCATCAAGAAGTCTGATAATCTTCCCAAACCCAGGAATGTCAAACACAGTAGGTATCAATTATTCAAATATGACTCGTAATTCTAGAAAGAAAGAAATAGCATGAAAAGGACCTGGTGCCAGTAGTTACCGATGTTAAATGATTGTGTCCCATTTTCTTGAAACCCTGTACTGGCAATGCCCAATGCATCTTATGAAACAAGGCAGGAAGACACCACAAGCTAAGGAACTATCATATAAAAACTTCTTTAGAGACTGCCAGGCTGTGCAGGAGAAGTAAGTGAAAAGCAAGGCGAAAAGGAGGTTTGATAAGAAAACATGTCTGCATCAGCTTTTTATTCAGAAAATAATGTGCTTTTGGAAGAGAGAGTTTTAATTCAACCTATTAAATGTTGTAATTAAATTTGTGGGGTTTTTTATCATTGCCTATTTGCTTGTGATAGACTATATTACTCTAAAATTAATATCCTACCTACTTGCATTGTCATTAGATAGAAAAGTAAAACATCAAATATAAACCAATGCAAAATAATTTATACAAGTAAGGGTTGTCAATAATTGCATGTATTTGAGAAAACATTTTTGCTTTATTCTGCTACATAGATGAAAAGATAAATTACATCAGTCTCTCCCAAGAACTTACTCTTTCCTTAAAAAAAGGTAAAACTGCCTTTGTAAATGGCAATTTTTCTTTTTTATCATACATAATTTACTAAAACCTGATTTTATTTCACTGACAAGCAAAAAGTCAATAAAACTTTTCTGCAAGGCAGTACCTACAAATATTCTCATAGAGGGCTTTTTACTGGTGGAGTCACTGTAGCATAAGAGGTGTTCACAGCATGAAAAAATAGCTTTGTTAGCTGCAAAGCTACTTAAGGCCCTAATTTTTTTAAAAATATTAATCCAACTTTATAAAGTGACTACTGCTTTTTCATGAAAGGATGTAATATGTAGGAGTTACGAGGTTTATAGTGGGTTGCTAACATGATTTCTTTATAATATTTAGCATAACATATGTGCGACAAGAAATGCTTTATAAAGGAGTTCAACTTTCTTCACATAAATTCACTTTCTACCAAAAATAGCCATAAAAATACACTGCTGGAGCAACAATGGATTCTAGTAAAATTAACTTTGAAAAGAAAGCTGTACTCCTGGTAATGGTTGAATGGCTGGACAGTTACTGACTCTTTCATGCAGGATGTATGACAGAAAGAACAGTAGATTGGAATAATATATTGGACAAAAAATTTCTGAGTCAATTTTTCATTGCCTTAACAGTCATTAAAATTGATTTCAACAGCCACTGATAAGGAACAAAAGACTAACTGTCCAAAAATGGAATCACAAAGATCATATACATTATTTTTCAGACTAATCAAAGATTAATACATAATGTTTAAACTAAAAACTACTGAATTTAGTGGAAGGACTGACTGACATTAGTGCACATTGGCTGAGGGCCACAGGACTTATGTCTATCAGGTAGTCTAGAGCCAGGGTAAAAGGAAAACATTTGTATCTGAAAATATAACACACAGAGAAAGAAGTACCTTTAATACGAAACTGTATCTTGAAAACTAGGTCTTCCAACTGCTCTAAAATCCTCAGTTACTTTTAAAATACAAAGCGTACATTGACTCTCAGTACAACTTCCTACACAACAAAATTAAGGATAAATGATACACAATACTTTCCTAACTTTCAAACTTATCCCTAAAGTTGCCCTGTGAGGCACAAGACCACCACCACCACACATATGCATGCACAAAAATCCTTACAAAATGTTTCAGGTGTTCAACTTACTAGGAATAGGTCTAAGGACGTCAGGAATGAGAATCTCCACCAAAGCCTGGTACATCACATGGTCACAGTTACACATCCATTTCAGAATAGACTCATTCTTGCACAGAGTAATCAGCTTTGCTTTTGGAAGTCGACTTTCTATTTCACTCAGATTGCTGGTGTGAAAAAAAATGTAGCAAATGAATAAATGATAATGCATTCACAGCAGGTAAAAACCTGCAATGGGTGTTAAAATGTATGATTTTATAAAGATGTCATGGATGTCTCAACTACACCCAACAGAAATTCCTTACACACTATGTCCCATGGAAATGGATTTTAAAAATGCCTCCACAGCTCTGCTATAGCACATAAATTATGCAGAGGTATGAATGATCCTTTTGCCTTAAAAGAACTGGATAGAATACTTGGAAAAGACACTTTTACTGTAGTTGTCCAAGCAAAGAAAAATATGTACAACACAGTCCTTTCAAGACTGCACTTTGGCTTACACCCATATACAAAAATGCCAGACAACATAAATTTAATTTGAAAAATTAGCATATGAAAAAAATTATTGTTCTGCAGGTAAAACCAATAAGATTTTTTTTATTTGACACTTGTATTATATTATCATGAGAAGCAGTAAACAAAGAGAAACATTTACTGACCTTGGTTCAGTAATAGTAGTGCCATCAGGTGGAGCAGAGGGAGAATAGCGCCAGAAAGTTTGCCACAATTTTTCTATCAGGCTGAATTGAAGATTCACAACCACATCCAGTATTGCCTGAGAAAATAAAACACAAGTACAGATTGACTTCTACCCAGCTTCCCAGCTCCAACTAGATCTATCGCCTTTTTTCCTTCATCACGTAGTGGAGCAAAGGCAAACTGTATGTTTATCAAGTTATAAATAATATCTGTTTTAATACATTTGATATCCATAAATTATCCAGCACTATAAACTGGTGTGCACAGAGACGTGAGTAAGGCCAAGTGCACATGCATGGAAGCCTCCAGAAATGAGCATGGCCTATGTAAACATATCAGAGGAGTTCACCCAAATAAAATATTTAACGCTACTATAAACACAAAGGAAAACAGCCATTTTATTAATTTTTGTAATTCAGTATAGGTTTGAAAGGACCTTCAAAAATAATTTTAAAAGATATATTGTTCAGTATCAAATGTGGCTTAAACATCTCAATGTTTATTTAAAATGAGAAAAATTTACTGCATTTAATGTAAAAAAGGAAATTATAATTTAAGCTGATTTACATTTCCTATTGACTAAACCAAAAATCTGCATGTACAATCTGAAGTCCAGTTTCTCTAAAATTCTGAAAACATACACATAACTGCATTTCATTCTCAGTGTCTATTATATATTACTTCTTTCCCCTGTAAAGGGGATCCTCCAGAAAAAACGTTTTACTAATGTCCTTTCCAATGAAATAAGCAAAATATCCTAGGGGAAAGTCACATACCAGTAAGATGGCTGCAATATATTTGGTATTACTGTCTTGTCCTGACCTTCCCTAGAAGTCATGAACTTTAAAAAATAAATGGTTCATAAGAAATACCTCACAGTGCTCTCGATAAAGACTCTGCAGCGATTTGATGTCCTCAAAGGTAGTACCATCTGGTAGAGAAGATATTTCAACTTCTCCAAACTCTGGAAGTACTCGAGATGCATCTGTTTCCATGACAACATAATGAAAGAGGGCTATTATGAACAGTGCCAGTTACAGTACGATTAAGAAAAAATTTAAGGACGATACAAAGAAATAAAAGGTCACAATGTTCAAAGAGAAAAGTCTTTCATACCTGTTGTATGTTAAAATTGTAAACAAATTCAGCCAGCATTTTTTAATCAAAAAGAAATGTAAAATTATTCTTGAAGACATTAAAAATATGTCATGTACATACTACATCTATATAGAAAAGCTAATACACACATTTTCAGAATATTACAGGATGAAGGAAAATATCTATGTCAGTGTATGAAAAATGAATCCTTGAATAGTTTTTTTCTTGTTCAACTGCAGAGTTTCTACGTAGCCAGGTATGATGGGGCTTAGTAGATTCAATATACATTTTTATTTGAAATTTACTAGACTTTCAAGTAGAGCCAATGTGTGCTTTTACTATTTGTCACAAATGTTTCCAAGAGACAAGCTGATATAAGAGAAAAATGCTGCACTGAAAGGTACCTGGAAAAGAAGATTCAAAACATTTTAATGCCACCCTTATGTTCCAAATGATTTCAGTAACAGCGAAATTAGGCCAAAGAATTTGGTGCCTGAAAATCCCAACCAAATAAGCCTACATGTTCTGCAATAACACAGCCAAAGAGTCTTTCTACATAAACAAATAACTAAATTACCATTTGTTCCCATTACTGAGAATACATGCTTAGCTGGATCAATGAATCCACAACTTGGGCATTTTTAAACATGAACTTTGGGGCTCTAGTTGAAAGTATTTGGCTCTTTCCACTTACAACACTACAGCACACTTTCAAAACAGGATGGCTAACCTGCAACAGCAATGCAACGCCACTGCCCTCTCTGTTATGAAATAAAATGCACTGTAATGCACATGCAGGGAACAACTTCCATCACAGGAATTTCTGTATGCACGTCTAATATAACTTTGCACAGAAACTGCATTGTGATTTATATAATATTAAATATATCACATAAATACAGAATTTGCCTATTTTTTCCTTTTATACTTGCATGATGCATATTAAGTATTACATAAAGCTCACAGCACAGAACATGTAATTTAAGTGCCTTTTTGTTCTGTTGTGAGTAAGAATTTTAAAGAGGGCAGGATAACTTTAGAAGTAACTACTGTAGTTGTGTGACTTGATATTCACAGTGTTAATGAAGTTCATCTTACGTACTTATACAGCAGTATGAAACCTGCTTTCATACCTAAAAACTGTTGATGATGTTGACTTTGGGCAATTACAGTTTGTTCAACAGATGTGCCTGTCTGTTGACCACTTCCTGTGAAGCCATCTGCAACTCCATCCACTTTCTGCATAGGCTTATACCTACAAAAATATCAAGTACAAAATTATCCTTTCTGTTCATTTCTTCATAAATAAGATCATACAATCTATGTTTGCTCTGACTTCTCCATCTCAAAATAAAATTTTGAGGAAAAGTAACAAAAGAATTTACACATTCTTATTTATTTTGTAAATAACAGAAGAAACAATTAGTAAGGGATGCTAGAGCATTAACAAAGCATTACAGCATTCATAAAGGTGATATTACAGCACCACTACCCATTTCTTGTGGAATTTAGCTTAGGAACGGCATACCATAAGACCAGCTAATTTAACCCAAACGGCATCAAATCTTTCCCTTTCCAAATAGCTTGGCTTTCCAATAATTATGCAATTCAAAAGCAACATTTTATTACCTTAAGAAAAAACAACACTACTGTCTGAGGATAGTGAAACACTTTTCAAGTCCAAGAAACTTCTCTCATAAGCATAGAAGGCCTGAGAAAGCTACTTGAAAACCTAAACTCTTCACTAGTCAATTCTCAGATTATAAAGGACAAAAATCATAATGATGCAAATGAAATGCTGGTTTGGATGGTCAAATGTTGTCTTGACAATCAGTTCAACAGGCTGAAGATCATGCCTGTCACTTCCAACACAACTGAGAATATATTCTGTCCCAGGTCTTAATGGTAACATCTTGGACACTTGACACTTTTGAAAAAGAATTGTAGCCACGGGAAAAGAAAAGAAGAGAAACCTTGAAGCTAAATAAAGTGCGTTTTAATGATCACTCAAATTGGAATTGTTGTGCAGACTGTAGAACTCCAGCTAACTTCAGAAAAGTGACGAGAAATTCCGCTCTCAAAGCATTGTTTTGAGAAGCAGTTCAATCAGTTTGGAACATTTCATTTTGTTTCCAGTAAACATAAACCATCAGTGTCTTGTATAATTACTGAGATTTTACTTTAAAAGGAAGTTCCCATGAAAAACATCCATTCACTATTCTAGGCATTCCTAACATGAATCTAAATATACAATAAGACAGTCAGAAAGTACACTTTTCAAAAGAAAGACTAACAAATAGTTTTATAACCTTAGGAATTTCAATGCTTGGGAAAAAAGAACACACCTATACCTATCCTATCTCTAGGATATTTACATCAAGTTTCACTTTCTGTAACGGTCCAGTGTAAAATCCTATGCCTGTTGAAGACAATAGTGAAACTCTAATCAACTTTAATAAAGAATAAAATTTCATCTCTGGTATCACGGTAGCACTGAACTCTTCTGGATGAGCTTGTTATTACTTGCTAAATCTACCTGCAATCCAGGCAGTTCATCTAGGAAGAATTCTTAACTTCTCTTTCATACATTATAATTAGAAATGCTAGGCAGCAGATCAACTTCTGGAAATATTTGTAAATCTGTACTTTAAGATAGTTCCATTACTTTCTGCAAAATGTATTATTTTACTGACCCTTCAGCTCCTGAAATAGGATTCAAAATGTTTTGAATACATACAAATAACACTCCTCTAAGAGTTTTTCAGTTATGCAAAAAACCTTTTAATTAAAGACTAAAAGACAACTTAATCCCTTGGTGCTAGGAATCAGGATTATCCACCTACTTACTCCACTGTACTTTATATAAAATGTGCTGGGCAAAAGTCTTAATTCTGGCACTGTGACAGGTAACTCATCACAGAAGTTAACCAGTTTCACTTGCAAAATTAAACCAAAGAATGAAAAAAAGGAAAAAAATCTTTTTCCGGAGCTTCAGATGAAACATAAGCAGACAGTGGTTAACAATTTTAGATCTGCTGTCTTTTATGTACAAGTAAAGCTTTGGCAGTTTAGACATCAAGCAGGTCTCCAGAATTCTTTAGTTAAATTCAAGCCATTTTTGGTACATGGAAGAAACAGTTACAATTTCCTAACTGGTAAGAGTTACATTTTCTAAAATTATCCAGACTTTTACTCTATTTCCCTATTTTACTCACTACTCAACCTATATGTTATGTCATCTTTCACCCTTTTCTTTTAAATTACTAGGTGCTAGGAGACTGGGAGCAGAAAATAACAACTGACCTTACGTGAATATTACAGCTTTCTAATGATACTTGACCCAGAAAGGACACCATTTGAATTTTATACAGGTTAGCATAAACACAGTAAAAGTTTGAAGTCTTTAGTTAACAACATACATTTTCTCAATTTGTGCAAAGCTATGAAAATAAAAAAAAACCCCTACACCACTGAAATCAGAACATGGAATCAGGTAATTCAGAAATAACACTGAATGATATGCTGGTCTCACTCTGCAGTTAATTTAGAATACAATTTCATTGACTTCCATAGTCTAACTGTGACATAACTTCATTAACAGAAACTTCCTCTCTCACTGTAGAACAGATTAAGAACTTTCTGACTAAAATTCATGTGCAGCAAACAATCCATATTTATTAACAAGATAAAGCAGAAAGGTGAAGTATCATAAAATGCCTGCTTGGTTTGAAATGCACATATGAAATTGGTAGGGAAAAGAAACAAGCTGGAAACTATCAAAACTATGAGAAGCCCAAATGGATTGACTAAGTCACAAGACAGACAAAAAACAGATAGCAACGTTTTCAGTTAAATTTTCTGCAGATTTTGTTGTTTGTTTGTACTGTTGCCATGCTGCCACTATTTGGATTTTACTCTAAGTCTTAGAATTTAGTATTTTTCTGAAAAATCTATCTCATACTGTTATGCAATTTATAAAATTCTGACTTTTCCTTAAAAATGAAGGTTTCTATCCTTCTGGCTTGCTGAAAAAAAACCCGAAAACTGTAGTGGTTCTAGAAAGAAACAGAACTAAGCTCTAAGGATTCACTTCTATTTTATTTTTATTTTATATCTATTATTGTTATTTATCACTAGCAATTCACTGATGTCTGTGAGAAGTGTGTTAATGTATCAAACTGTAACAAAATGGCGACCTTATGTATAACAATCTGTAAAGTATGTTGAAGCATTTTACTCCTGTATGCAAATAAAATGTTGCCATTGATGCTACTGGGGGAAAAAAATCAGCTTTGAAAGTTAGCAGAAAGTAAAAGTTGATTCAAACAGCTTGCAACACCACAGGTAACACATATTGAAGCTGTTAACTATAGGAAAATTGAAGAAACTCAAATGCTTTAAAAAATTATTGAAGATGCAAAACCTGCAAGTAACAAAAAATACTTGAACTTGAGAAGCATTTGAATGCTATCAGAAAGTTTTGGTGTGTAGATCAAGTTGGTACTAGCTGCTTTCTAGCATTTGAAGAAAATAAAAACACTTCCAAGTATACTGTTGTGCATACATCATAAAGCCTCAAAAATAATGCGGAGGCTGTATTTCAATAAAAGCATGGTTATCTGAAATCAAATACGGTAAAACTATAAAGAAATTTAAGGAATGCAAATTTCATGTGTGTGCTTTTAAAACATCTCTCTTTGGTCCAATAAGCATTGTTGAGATACATCTAATCTAGAAGCCTAAGCAGAACTTCCTAGTTTTTTAAGCCACAATCATCTCAGCATCATAACCATACTACACACAAAATATCTGTGCTTGTTCAAGAGAAAGACTGTGAATTTTTTCTGAACTACTCCATTAGGAAGTTACTTGGTAGTTTATTTTATCTTATTATCATTTTAGGATATTGTGTCTTAACAAACTTGTAGCCCAGTTTTACAGACATCAGTATTTGTTGGACTATGATACCTTGCTCTCTATCTTCAAAAAGAATACCACTATAAAAATGCATAATTTCTCTGTTGTCCATTAACCAAGCCCCTTTAAAAAAAGATATGTAAATACTAGATGCTTTGGACTCGCAGTAGCTTGGTTTAAAGGTAATGTTTGACTGAACAGCATAGCCAGGAAACATAAGAATACAGGAAAGAGAACAGTAGAAAAATACAGATTATTTTCTACATAAAATAAATACATAGGGTAAACAACATCGATAGGAAGTAGTAATAAATGATTTCTGGTTAGACCAATAACATATGTGTTATCTGAATGTTATAATGTACAGTAGATAACAATACAGTTATTGTATTTATTAAAAAAAATCTTAGCTGAATGTTCAGCTCCCATACATGAAAGCAAAAAGGTATAGCTGTTGTGTGCAAGAACTGAAAGATTTATTTGAAATTAACTTGGAAAGCTAGAGGTTTACTTCTGGAAACAGATTTTAAAACATACATTGTTATGAATGCCCGAAAGAAAAGACAAACATACCTGTACCAATGTCCCTAGACTAAGCCATAAAGATGATTCAGCTTCTGAACCACAAGCTTCTACTCATGAAGAGCTAAACAAAAACAGGCTAAAAATGGAACTTGACTTTAGGAATTATATCTCTGATACATTTCCCTTAAATGGTCTGAGGAGGAATGCTTATGGGAAAGAGATTTCATAGTAAGATTGTACTTTAAACAGGTAAGTGTTTAGTGCCAGACTTAAAATTGCGCAAATATATTTGGCATAATATTTGGGTTGGATATTACTTTATTTCTTCCTAACAGTCTCTGTCTCATGTCCATTCATTGTTAGTCAGGCCTGTGTTTGATCCAGAACTGATGGATAATATAACTATTTAAATATCCTGTTTTTTCCTCCCCTGGAAAACATCTAGGAGCAGGGTGAGAGAGGCAAGCCACGCTTTCCCTTGCAAGTCTGAGCCATACAGCAGGTCCAGCTGAAAGGCAGGGTGTTAGCTATTATCTTCCAGCCAAGACTAGTCATTAACTGTGCATTTCTTCAGTTCAAAGGTGCTTTAAGTCTCTTGATATGTGGTTGTTGTTGCCAAACCACTGTCTCAGCTGGAAGATAGGACGGTTAGCATCCGTGATCTGTAGTTACTCTGTTTTTTCTTCTTACTGGAACAAAGAAAGAGTACTCCCACAGCTCACACTGATCACAACGAAGACTAAGCAACTAACAGCACTACCTTCTATCTGAAGTTTATGTCTGATAAATCTCAGACCCATGAATTCAAGCCCAGAACAAATTCTGAATATGAACATACAAGAGCACTTTGGGATATTCAAGTTATGCAAATATAAAAGCTGCATGGCCCTCAAATTAAGAAAAGGAACAAAGAAAAATGTTCTGTAGTATATATTCAGTCTACAGTCTTTGCCAAAAATGACCAGAAGTGTTTATCCAATTAGATGTGTCTGATAGAGGCGGTAGAATTGGTATAACTACACAGAAAAAGTATATTGACTGCAATTTACCAGTGATTTAAAGGACAAAAGAAACAATAGAAATATTAATAAAGCTGGAGAAAGAGAGCACTGTTACTCTAATCATCCAAATTATAATATTCAGTCCTTTAGTATCTCTTAATAAATCCTGCTAGAATTCTTCAATACACTAGGATAACTATGATAAAAATACATAAAGACTTATATCAAACATTGAAATGAAATACTAAGCATGTTCTGTAAAAGTGGAAGAAATCTTACTTCAAAAATACAAATTCACTTTTTGAATTGTGCACTGAAAGTTTTAACTCAAGCCATTTTTATATTTAGCATTTCTTTTTTCCCTCAAAACCCTAGCTTCTGAGGGCTACAAAACACGAGCGTATCTCAGTTTCCATTAAAATTAGTCAAGAAAAATATACAAACATTTTTATTTCAAGAACGTGGAATAAAGTTTGACATTGTACGACCAACGACTACCCTAAAATTAAAAAGTAAGGCTACAAAGAGAGAAGAATGGATGAAAGCTTATGATTGCTGCATGCTAGAGAGTGGCTGTAATGAAGTAAACAGGCTAGATTGTGGGATATTTTAATATATTTGTTAAATCTTTTTCTAAAATGACTACTATAATCAGCACATTCCAATGAGACAAAAATGTTCTGGAATCATCACACTTGGCTTTAAAAATCCATTTCTATTAGAAAATTTTGCAGTTTTCTGGTTTAGATACGTATGAACAAGTAAGTTAAAGTAATAGTGGCTCATGAATTTCCATTTTGCAATGAAAATTTCCTATATTTTGTTGGATAAACATCTTCATTCTGAAAATTTCTATATCCTATTCAGTATTGCTAGTATGTTTGATGGTATGCAGAGCAGAGACAATATAAATTTTTCACAGTGCAATTGTCAAAGCCTGGCTAGCTCCTTGATCTCTGCATCTTATTTATTTAGGATGCTGGGATTTTGGAAAGACAGAAAATACTTTACTGAGATCTGTGTACCCTGAACTAAGGGATGAACAAAGATCCTCAGAACTACTTTGTATGAGTAGTACACCAGTAGGACTATGTGAACAATACTTCTGTTTCTAGGGTACCTAACTGGACATCACAAGATTTCAAGAGTGTAGAGATCAGCCTGTTTTTTCTCTTAAAAGACAAGAAGGTAAATAATGCAAGTTCCTCAGCAAAGAGATAAGGCTTTATCTAGGAGGCTATACTGGGACAGCTGCTTTTAAGGATTTAGTAACAAAGCCATCGTTATTATTAAGATATAATAACATGGTGCTCTTTTGTGCAGTCAGTATTGCAGATAGGTGATAGAGGCTTCCACCTCTCTCCTTTTCCTGTTCTCCTCCATCTTATCACTAGCCTCAATTGAAGATAAGGCATAACCAACTTTTCTACTACAGCACGCTATTTTTCATGTAACAGCTACCTATTCAGCATAATTATCCAGTGCCATGTAGTTCCCATCCTTCATCAATATCTTTACGGATTCTTGCAGCAGAGGTTAGGATTGGTATGAATTGAGTATGAATGGGAGCGTGGCGTGCATGTATATGTGTGCATGTGCAAAACATGGGTGAAAGGACAGGTATACACTAACTGCTACACAATGCCATATGTGTGATTTCATTCAAATTTAATCCCATATGTGTGATTTCATTCAAATTTAATCAGGGAACAAACTGACATAAAGATAATGTTAAGAAAATGCCACCAAACATACCTAGGTAAGGAAAATAAGGGAACTATGTAAGACATATGGTAGTGTTAAACAAAGTAATAAAGCAAACAATACAGAAAAGTAGTATCCACTCCTAAGATAATGGAAGTTCAAAATCACTTTGTCATTGTGAATCAAGAAGACGACAAGAGAAGCGATGATGATTAGGTAACTGGTAAACAAAGTAATAAAGCAAACAATAAAGAAAAGTAGTATCCACTCCTAAGATAATGGAAGTTCAAAATCACTTTGTCATTGTGAATCAAGAAGACGACAAGAGAAGTAATGATGATTAGGTAACTGGCATAATTCCTCCAGAAACAATTTCATAGAAACAATTCTAGTTAGAGCATTGTGGCATATGTCTTGATGCATACAACATGTGATTTTGAGTGCAAGTGAATGAAATCTGTAAGTGAATGAGCTTCAGTGGGTAAAATAAGCTTCCTTGGAGATTCTGTAAATATCTACCACCTTTTCTTACGATATAATCCTGTGATGATTTTTGTAACAAGAATTTCCTACATAATCATGTTGGGACACATCTCATGCTTCCGCATTATGCCCAGCACAAGACAGTTAAGACAATATATCTTACCATGAATATGTATTTAGTGCTGTAACTACTTCTAGAAGTGATATCTCTGTTTGAAGTTAAAGTTTGAAGTTGTGTTTTCCATATCCCAACTGTGTCCAAGGCCACAAAATATGCTTAGTACACTATACCAAACTGTTCATTCAATTGGGTTTTTGGAGGGTAGTAGCTCTAAAGATGTCTTGCTTGATATGCTGCTGTTCTACCTATGGGTTTCATGAAATTACACATCTTAGATATTTCACTTTAGGGTAATATGGGAGGCTAGTGACATCAGTCACGTAAAAATTAATTTCAAAGAACTCTACTGATTTCCATTTTTTTCATAAAATTATCTGTTCAAGACAGTTTTTCATATGTATATTCACACATTCTTTCACAACCAGCAGAGCCCTTTGTGGTCACTGTGCCACTGCTTTCAAATACTTCTGAGCTGAGCTTTTACAGGATCCTCAGGAACAACAGATGCTGAGGGAAAAAGCTTAAATCAACTTACAGGCAAACCATTAGGGTCACATTAATTCTTCACAGGGAGAGGAAATAAACACCAAACTGAACTTAATCATAAGCTCTATTATAAGCAGCTTATATGTAAAATGATATAGTAATGAAAACAAACAAAAAAAGCTCTTAATGCTTTTCTTCAGCTTGTGGGATAAGAACTCAAGATAGTTATGAAGAGTCTGTTCATATCACTTCATTATTATTACTTTTTACAAATTTATGACAATATCTAGGTAAATATTCTTTCACGTTGACTGATATCTAACTTCAGTGATGTCAGCTGGATATCTAGCAAACTTTTATTTTTCACAGCAGAGAAGCCGAACAAGGAAAAGTAAGGCTTTATGAACTAGAAATATTAATAAGTACTCATGTTCATTTCACACTTTACCTCTGTTTCTGCTGCATGGGCTGTTGTCTCATAGCCATGTATTGCATGTCCTCTTGTAGTCGATTAAGAGGAGAGTCTGGCTTGACACGAATCCCATAGTAATGATATTTGGAGTTCCCCCTTTATGAAAGAGCAAGAATTAAAAGAAGAGTAATGCTAGTTTAATGCATCTACATTACGTTTACTTTACAATTTACATTGACTGGAAAATAATACCCACAAATCAGGCCTGACTCTCCTGTCATACCTGTTTTACATGGGTGTCATTTTACGACTTCTGGGAAATTAATCCACTCTCTTAAGCAAATATTATCCAGCATTTTAACTTGTAATCCAAGTAAGAAAGAAATGCAAATAAATACAACTTATCTAGTTATGAAGAAACACAATTCTTAGTAATTTGCAAACAATAAGTTACATTTTATTTGTACTGATAAAAATCTGCAGTGTATTTATCAAAATGTAAACACATAAGCAGTCACAAACAGAATAAGTAAAAGTATAATAAATTCTGGAAAAGCATAAAACTGTTTAACATTAAGAGACAGAACTGACAGAAAACCACTGTAATATTTAAATACAGGTTTTATTTATTTTTTGACTAGCAGACAAGTTTCTTACTCATAATGGATTTCATTAACACAAACCTAGTTCCAAGCCTTCTGGTCCGTAATCCCATGAAGATTGACCGTATGAGTTTTCCAAAGGAGGCAGCATTGACTGGATCCAACTTGTGTTCCTGACAATGTCGTAAGTAATGGTTGTAAAGGGTACTTCTTGGAAGGCTCACTCCTTCTGCAGTTTCATAGTTGTCTAAAAGCCATTGAAGCTATATCACATACAAAAGAGAAAAGAAAAATCATTATTACTTTATTAAAAATATCTTAGCCATACAACATTAACTTACGACAGTTTTGAAACACTCTTCAGGTATATTAAACAATTACTTCCTTCTTCAGAGATTCCTTAAATGCTAGCTATACCATAGTGTTTTAGGATCTTCAGAATTACCAGGAAATAGCAGAACTCATTGCACTTGTGACCTCAGATAAGTGTCCACTTCTTAAAATATTTTTGATTCAGTATCACATACCAATACTTGATAAAGGTATCTATGCTTTGGAGACAAACTGTTAGTACTGCAAAGAAATAAAGTATCATGAACGTAATTCACATAAATTGCAGAAAACAAACTCCTTGAACTAACAATAGTTAGGTTAATGTATTTGTAAACCTGGAATATTATACAGCTTTTTTTTGTCTGATGTTAAAAAACATTATGACACTGAACTGAATATGATATTTTGTACTCTCAGATACATAAAAGAAAAAAGCTATTGCATATAAGTCAAAGAGCAACCTAGATAAGGTTGAAAATAACTGGTGCATCTATAAAGTATTAAGAGTACAATCCCTTTCAGTTGTAGCCTGTTTGCCTTTGACTTCCAGGAGGAACAGAATCAGATTCTTGGAAAAATATTGATCTTTTCATGTAATTGTGGTAGGTAATTTCAGACACATGCAAGAAAAGATTTTTTATGTAACATCATTGGACTTTCCAAGTAGTGGACACTCATGAAACACCTCTAGCTGTCACTAATATACAAAAAAAGTAAAAAGGACAATTTAGTACTCCTAGATGTAACATTATAGGAGAATGACAAAACAGATCAAAAATAATAGAGGTTGAGCATGCATTTGAATTCCACTGTTTCAGTTTTTTGATATGCTAACATTTTCCTTATCTTTCCCCAGTACTTGCCATGGTTTCAGTTCCCTGAAATTTTCCTTTAGATATAGCTTGAATGATTCACAAATTTCATTTTCTGTTCGAATTTTATTTCTCTGTTTTCCTAAGTATTTATACCAAAATAGTACAGTCTGAATATTCAAGCTTGCTGGGATCAGAGATCTTACCAAAACTCTGGATCTGATTATCCAGTGAAAATGCAAACTGAGGACGTTGTGTCTTGAAGACTTGCTACAAACTTTTACTCTGATGAGCTAGATATTCATATAAATGTGAATTAATTTTCAATTTAGTCCAGCAAAGCAGTAACTAGTATAACTAAAACACAAATTATTAAGCAACAATAAAAGATGTACATGGTCTATGTGTTATTTATTCCTTTGCAGAATTATTTTCTGTTAGAGCAGTGCACAAATCCTGTTCCATCAAAGTTCAGTGTAACTTATCATACAAAAACCATTAATATTTTAGTGTGCAATAGCCATGAAATATTTCAGTCCTGACCTCTTCTTTATCACAAAACTATTATGTACTAAAGTACAGATGATAATAAATATATTGAATTTATAGCTATGTTTTAGTCAGTGAGAAATTCACCAATACAAATGCAAAAATATTACTATAAAATTTACTCTAGATCATTCAAACACTATTTCCATATTTGCTTTTTATTGAAAACATGCCCATAACTTTTCCATGTTTCTTAAACATAAGCTCTAGAAAAATATACAGAAGTAAGATGTAAATGCTTCCAAGACACAAAAGTTTTAGCTCAGTTTGCAGGTAGTTTTGCATTTCAAATAGACAAAATGAAAAAGTACAGTTCATCATCTCTATATCAGTTATCGTAGCATTATTTTAAAAGTCTTAACATTCACAAATGCTTCCAAATTAAGCATCTGTCATTTTGAAATAAAGCTGAAGAAAAAATATTACTGTAAACATTAACTTTTATCTGAATGTATTAAACTCATTTCACTAATAACCTGACATAAGCCTGTCTGGGCTTAGAAACAAAGGTAATTATATCTTTAAACTGTTGCAGTTTATCTATATTTAAAATCTATTATTACATCTATATTTATATTATATACATTCATATAATATTTGTCATATATGATTAAATCTACAATTTAATCAGAACAGATATAGAATGTTAAGTATTTCCATTTTCCCCAAAGGGAAAAACTTTGTCAATCCCAAAAGACTGACAAACAAAAACCAATTATTTTCCAATTAAGTTCTGTATGTAGCATTAAAGATATTTTCCTCGAGATGGCTTCTAACCTATTATGAATCACTTTAAGTGCACTTCATTAATGATACAAATTTCTAACAGATGTTACTTCAACCATAACTTGCATTATTCAACACCAAAAAAACCCAAATCAAAAGATAAGTGCAATATAAGCATTTTTGCTCCTGGGTGGAGTTACTTAGTAGCAAAGGCTTGAAGTCATTACTTGCTAGAGTATAGCCTGGAAGAAAAAGTGCAGTTAATATATGATTTTAAAATGAAAATTCTCTCCAAACATTAGAACACTATTGTAAACAACTTAAAAAAAAAAAAAAAAATTCTACCAAGATGTAATATAATTCTAAAACTGAGTGTTCAGTTTTGAATCCTGGCTTTTCAATTCGTAGTACTGACCATACTGTATGGGTAAGATGGGTAAAGGTATGAAATATTTACAGAGTCAGACCTGTTAAATTGACTGTGATTCCAATTAAGCTGCAATGTTTATAAAACATTCAACTATCAATTAATTAAATCAGTCTATCTCATGCAGAAATAAACCAGGAAAGAAAAGAAAACAGAGGAGAAATTATTAACTCCTTAAAATGAGCAGACATGAATTTAGGGGAAAAAAAAAAAATATCCTAGAAAACCTCACAGAGGCATCATAGGGTAAAAGTCCCAATTCCAAACCTAGTATTTTCCCACAAATGAATATATCATCTGCAAAGTGGAAGTTAATTAAGCACACAATTTAGAATTCTATTTTAAAACCTATTAAACCCCATTATTTTAATAAATGCCAAACCAAACCATTAGAAGTCAAAATCAGGAACAGTTTAAAGAGACAAAGACTAAACCTATACTTAAACTTCCTCCATACTGTCCTTACTTAAGTTTAAAGGCAATAAGCACTGCATTAAAAATAGGCAAAACATCCAGTAAGTTTGATCTAGATTGTTAACTTCTGCCAAAATGACTAAGGCTAGGAAAGACTGATTGCCACAAAAATATGTACAGGGATTTCTCCCCACTCGCCCCCACCCCCCGAGTCAAAGATATATCCCTATCAGAGTAATTTTGAAAAAGCCTTCACAGTCAAGAAAGAAATATCATGATAAGACTTAACAGTGGGATACAAACTCATTATTAGGAACACATTGTGAACAGTGCATAGCACCAGGAATGAGTGGAACATAGTTTACTGGGGCACAGCATCTTATCTTGTAATTCTTCTTGCTTTTATACCAAGATTCTGAACTTCATAATAGGATTAAACACAAACTTATCAACAGTTCAAGTGTTCCAAGTTGTAATATAAATTTTTAACACTTTGCCAAAAAAAATTATGGTCTCTTTAAAAATTACATTTAAATAATAATTTTGATATTATCTGTCTGACACTATCTATTATTATTTAAATAATAATTTGGATACTGTCTTATGTTCAAAGCAATTATTTTGTACATGTCCAAGGTGGAATCTAGAAGTCCTTCTGTATAACATTTTGTATAACTTTTTTTAATACGATTTTCCTCTTTCAATTTTGTAATTTTCAAAAGGAAAAAAAAAAATCCTTAAAATTTCCACAGAACAATTCTAGTTTTAACTTTGACATAACCAGATCCATACAGAAAAAATCCAAAACCCAAACGCAAACCTGCTAAAACATACATTGTTAATTTGATTTCTGAGGACAGCCTCTACCACCATATTCTTACATTAAGACCACAAACCAAATTTAAATTTCTTCTGTAAAACAATAAAGGAATTTGAATTTATATAATTAGTAAAGCTGAGAAGGAAAAAAGAGGTAAGATGAATACAAACTAATCAACATGGCAAAAATACAAAATATAAAAACCACAAATACCAACAGAAAGAAACCAATTCAAGAAAGACTAGCAACTTACAAAGCAATAATATTATTTATATAGTAAGTTTAAAACTAACTTCGAGCCTTTTTCCTTTATTTTAAAGTTACATATAATGGATTTATCACTATAGTTGGAGATGATGTTTTTACTCAAATTTCTTCTAGCTTTGTATATGGAAAGCTCTTAACTGTAAGATTTGCAGAGTAAGTACAAAGCAAAAGGCAGGTGAATAAGACATTTCTGTGTACTTCAAATTAAGATAATGCTTTCATTTTTTTTCCAGGTCATCATAAGTTTCTTCAGGATTCTTAAGTAAGTCATTTCATAATAAGCTCTCTATTCAGAATAAATGAAGAAACACCTAAAAATAACCTAAAGATATTATTTAGGCGTACTGTTTGTTTCTTCTCTTCCTCTTCACATACCCTGAAATTAATATAGGGTACACAGAATTTGCTTTGTAGACAACTTTATGTAAAATGTCAAAAGCCAGCTAATTTAGAATTATTTGAACTTTATCTTGACATTTACACTATCATCCACAAAACAGTCAAATGTCTTAACTTGTCTTAACACAGGTGTAGAGCATAGGAAACAGGTAACACTCTGCAATATACCATAAAGACATTTCATCTGACAAAATAAAGCCATGGGAGATGTAGTAGAAGATTACAAGCAACTAAGATGAGAAGATTAAGAGCAAAAAGTAGTAATAAAATAAACAAACATTTAGAGGCAGGCTAAGCATGCAGAACAAGCAAGAGAGAGTGTATGTGAAGAAGAGACAACTTACATGGCTGTTGAGAAGAGAGCTTCTGTGAGTGGACAGACCATCAGACTTTTGCAGTGTCTCAATCGCCATTTCAATCTGATAATAGATGTCATTAAAAAAAGGACTCAAGACGAGATAGTAAAAAAGCCTGATCAGAGAAGTTTTGATAGATTGCTTACAGATCAATAGAAATGCCTGCTTTATTCCTGGCTAGGGCACATGTTCTACTAAAAGGCCTCATTCCAGAGTCCCAGTGAACACAAACCTCCCCAATGAGGTCAGAAAGGCATTTTGCTTGCATATATACTGCAGGATCGCAGCCTCAAAGTCCATTTTACCTTCCAACCTGCTCAGGAAATTAAATGAGTAGACTTACTGATAAGCTGCACTAAACCAAAAATAACCCTGATTGAACAAAAATATCATTCATAGAATAAAAAAATAAATAAATCCCTAAACAGAATTTTAAGAAAGGCCTCTGTATGTTTTCCTTCCAACTATATCATAAAGAGACATGCACAGCTTGCAATAAGAACTGAATTAGAAACAAAACTTCAGCTCTCTGGAGTCACAGAATCAAATCCCAAACCCAAATAATTCAGTAGGTTTTCCACCATTAGCTTCACTGGGACAGAACTTAACCCTTACTGCTGCAATCACCCTTTGGATATCCCCAGCTGTCAAAGTAAACGGAAAGTCAGGAGTTATACAGACTGCAGGATCCAGCCTTTGGAAAAGCAGATTTGTTCACAATAATTTTGCCTTTTCAAACGAAAAGAAAACACAGCACTACTAAAATACAAAGTAGTATTTCTTCAAATGCAAATGTATGAATATTCTCACATCCATTCCCATTCTTTTCTTTTTTAATATCAATGGATATTTTGATCAGTTCAATAACGACAGCATTAAAGAAAAAAAATAGAACCTAACTAATTTAACCAGGGAGCTAGAAGAGCAAAAACAACAATGAAAATGACAGAGACAACGGGATGCGCAGTAAGAAAAGGCATGCAATTAATTAGCTACATTAAACGGCCAAAATGAAAGCAATGGAAACCACCACTTATACTTTTAAAAACACTTATCATTCTCCATGTAGACATTTTTTAATGAGCCCTCCCTATCCTACTTTGAATATCACAGTACTATCCATAATTTTAGTGGCATAATTTATCAATATTGGCTGAATTCACTCCCTGTATAGCAGAAACTGAAAAATACTACAGTTGATATGTGAATTTACTGTATATATAAAATTAGCTTATCTGTTTTTGCAGGGCAACTGACAAGTATTTTATTGTAATAACTGTGAGGAATCACTTCTTGTTTCTTTCTTACAACTGTTTAATATTAGCTATACAACCCTTTTTATAAAAAGTACATTATTACAAATACACAATTACTATGTAAGAAAACATACTCTTACATGGCAATAATTTTTTTTTTAATATTCTGATTTCTTCTTGCTTCAGTGGAAAAATACTATGAGGTCAAAGTATTCAATCACACAGGAAAGATCAAATTTTAAAAGCATGCCGCATGATGAGGGCTACAAGCTTAAAACATTGTCCTAGTAAGGTCAACTTACTCTATACTGCAGCCATAGAATTTCCCTTCTTAGTATAATGCTACAATCAAACAATTAAGACTGTATACACATTTAAATGCTGAATCTTAGGTTACTTGTTCCACAATGCTTAGTGCACAGCAGTACTATAGCACTGAAGTGACACCTCCTGCTGCTCACTCCCACTACTGCCCTACTCTCCCTTTGTTGCTGCAAGTTGTGGCCTTGTTTGTTCAGAGAACCAACCTGTTAAAAAGTAGTAGTAATTGCACTTAAAAAGCAACGTGGCATTATGGATAACACTCATTCCTCACTGCCACATTGCTGGGGGATTTTTGTTGCTGGAGTTTCTTTTAGAAGTAGATTTCACCAGCATGGCCATTGAAGACAATGAGTCTGTGTTCACTTTTACTGCATAGCAAAAGCCAAGCAGTGTTGGTCACCACTAAAACATGTTAAGTACTTCATCAAGCTCAGAAAGATATGTGATCTATATTTAAAAGGAGTCTTCATCATATTCTACCAGGGCAAGCTTCTCAAGAGAAATTGTTCTCACTACTAATTATTTTGTTCATTATTCCTAGTCTAAATTCTGATAAAATGAAATTTCAGCTTTATCTGACAGATACATATCTCTTTAATGACAGAAACCTTCTTCCTATATAGGCTACACAATCGCTTCTTAACTATTTTTGAGCATAAAATATGGTTGATTTGAAGACAGATTTTCTAGACACTAAATCATTCATCTTGCCCTTTCTGAAAATTTCCAGCTACTTTTTGTTTTCCGCTATTGGTGTTCCTCAGGGCTCAATTTTAGGGCCAGTTCTGTTCAATATTTTTATCAATGATCTGGATGCAGGAGTTGAACGCACCATTAGCAAGTTTGCTGATGGTACCAAACTGGAAGGTGCTGTTGACTCTTGAGGGATGAGAGGCCTTGCAAAGGGATCTAGATAGATTGGAGCATTGGGCAATCATCAGTGACATGAAAATGACAAGTTGAAATGCCAGATTCTGCACCTGGGACAGAGAAATGCTGGGCACAAGCATAAATTGGGAGAGGAGTGGCTGGAGAGCAGCCCTACAGAGAGGGATCTGGGGTGCTGGTCGGCAGCAGGCTCAACAGGAGTCAGCAGTGTGCCCTGGCAGCCCAGAGGGCAAACCCCGTCCTGGGGTGCATCAGACACAGCATCACCAGCTGGTCAAAAGAGGTGATTGTCCCGCTGTATTCAGCCTTGGTGCAGCCTCACCTCAAGTACTGTGTGCAGTTCTAGGCCCCACCATTTAAGAAGGATGTGAAGGTCCTTGAATGTGTCCGGAGGAGGGCAACAAAGCTGGTGAAAGGGCTGGAAGGCATGTCCTGTGGGGAGCAGCAGAGGACTCTGGGTTTGTCTAGTTTGGAGAAAAGGAGGCTGAGGGGTGACCTCTACATTGCCCTCTACAGCTTCCTGAGGAGGGGACGTGGAGAGGGAGGTGCTGGTCTTTTCTCCCTGGGATCCAGCGGTAGGACTCATGGGGATGGTTCAAAGCTGCGTCAGCTGGACATTAGGAAGCATTTCTTTACCAAGAGGGTGGTCAAACACTGGAACAGACTTCCTAGAGGGGTGGTCGATGACCCAAGCCTGTCAGTGTTTAAGAGGCATTTGGACAGTGTCCTTAACAACACGCTTTAACTTTTAGTCAGCCCTGAAGTGGTCAGGCAGTTGGGCTAGATGATCATTGCAGGGCCCTTCCAATTGAAATACTCTATTTTATTCTATTCTCTTATTCCGAGCTTTTGGGTTTTCAAGTTGATCTACGTGACACAGAGTACCGTGCGTATACGGAGCAACAGCTACCTGAGTAAGAAGTTCTTTATGTGAAGGATCTGTTCCTTCAAGCTTTTAATTCTAAGTTTTGGCCAGGGACTTTCATTAGGTTGTAGAAAAACTGAACATAATCTCATCTCTATTCAAAACAGCATTTAAGCACATTCACAGATTAATTAAATAGGTAATGCAGTGGGTTTTCTTATGATATTTTGTGGAAAGAATAGGAAAATAATTTTAACATTTAAAATTATATTCTGCATAAATACAAAAGGAAGACTGATACTCTTGCATTTTTAGCAATAAGCAGTGAGAGATTCCAGGCACAACTAACTACATATACATCTGAAGTGCTAAATGACAACAAGAATTACACATTCATTTATTTGAATATGTGATCAGTCATACATTTCTCCTATTCTTCTCTTAACAAGACTAAATCATTATTTATTAAAACATGCTGACTGGTAACTGAAATGTATACTGTCACTCCCACTGCAACTCCAACAAAACCATGTTAAATGTTACACTATTGGTAGGAATGATAATCAGTTTGTATAGTAACATAAACATGGGCAGACACTAAATTAGAGCATGATAGCTATGAAAACTATGGTTGTAGATTTCTCCTTCAATTTACTTTGTTTGCCAACTAAAATACTGCCTCATACTCTGACACAATTGTTAATGATTAAGGGTATTTCCCTGGGGTTAAAAAATTCAAGAGTTTGATCCTAGTATATGCATCCGGAATCCTACAATGTTCAGTCTTTATGTGCTCTACTGATTTGGAAGTTATTAACTGTTCTTGCAAGTTTATGTCTTAGTGTTCATTAACATGTTACTAGATAAACAAATTATGCATTATAGTCTCAGATGTATATAGCATAGACATAGCAAATACCTATCCCAAACCCACTTTGAAAAAAAATGCCTTCCTCTTAGGAAGAAGAAAGAAATAGTACTTTTCCATGATTCAACTAATTAACTAATGATTCAACTAATTAACACAAAATATTTATAGTAAGTTGCTCTGAGGAGGTCAGGACATAAAGAAAACAATACGCAGAATTTTAAGCCCTGAGGTTTTGCAATTAATCTGGATATCCTACAATTTATTTTCTTCATCTCTTTGCACCTGCAAACCACCCTTCACCAGCAGCAAAGCAGGCAACTTTAGGTGGTATCTTAAAATTCAGTACATTGTTGCATCATGTTCAAAAAAGATAGCTCCTGTCTCTGTCTCCACAGGCACCCCCCATTCACAATGCCTTTTATCCACTTACAAAGGTTTGCCCTTTTAGGCTTTAAAGGAAGTGAAATCCTAAAGGATCTTTCATCACATGCTCCATTATGAAGGCATTACTAATTCATCATATATCTACAAGAAAGATTAATTTGGTACAGCTAGCTAAGTCCTGGGTACTTGAGACAACTGTGCTTACCTAAATAAGGTGTATACACATCATGAACTAACCTGAAGCTATAGGATAAACAGACTCAGGGCTTTTGAAAATATGACGCTTTCACTCTTTTAGGATGCCACGAACATGCATTATTTACGGTGGCTTTCAATTCTGTTTCAGGGCATAGCATTCAAGTACATTGTACTGTTTCCTGAAACTTATGCCAGAGGGTTGTGTTAGGCAGACGAGCTTGCCCAGGAAAAAGAAGCTTGAAAATGAAATAGTTTTGACCACACTAAGAGAACTCAGGTCTAGCTTTCACAGCTGGAAGACTGAAATTTAAAAGATTTGCATTCCTCACAATAGACAAAGCTGTAGCAGCACCTATAAATAGGTTCTGTGAAATTTTGCTCAAGAGAATGAAACAGTACTATGAAGACAAAAAGACAGACACTTTTTAAAGTCTGTTGGAATGAAAGAAATGTAAATACGCATAGAAAGAAGAACACAAAAAGTAAAAATGTAAAATAAGTGTCGTATTTTAAATATGCTGACCTTAAAAGAATGCTGATAAATCTTAAAAACTTAGAAAAAAGCACTTTTTTTCCTAAAATTGATTAATTTGTAAATATAACATCCGAGTTTAATATACGCAACAGATACTGGTCAAAATACCTGCTACAAATGCACACCTCCGGTAGTCTGTGTGTACATGAGGCGTGCATACTGACTAATGAATGTAATATATTCTCTAGTGATTACAAAAGCATACATGGAGTCAACATAGGGGGAAGAAGCACACCTAACAGCCATAGGCTGGAAAAACAAAAAATGTCTGGAGTTTAGGTCAGATTACTTTCTCCTTCCCAAATTTTCAAATGAAACATTGCTGCCCATGTGTATCTTCCTTGCAGAAGTTCTCAAACATATGGTCAAACTGACTAATTCACCATCTTCCCCCTGGATCATCCAGTTATTTGTATACCTCATCTCTATTATATACATTTTCAAACAGATTCTAAACTTTTTTTCTTTGTGGTCATTTTCCCCATATTTGGTACAAACACTTAAAGGAAAACAAACAAAAAAAAATCCCTTGTCAAGCTGATTATAAGGACTTTTAGAACATATACGTTCGACCTAACACTGACAACCACATGGTAATACATTGCAGTTACTCACACCAGAAAATCAGAATTGGGAAACTAAAAGGAAAGTTTCACTTAGATCATTATTAAAACCAAATTTGAAAACATTTCTGGCAAGACAGCCTTACAGAGAGGTAGAGTGACCATTTTAGAACAAATATGTGTTTAATCAGAAACAAAAAAATTCAGTCCTTTAGAAAGGTGATGCCTCCACGCCATTGATAATCAGACTGTTATGAGAACATCCGTGCAAGTCATCTTGCATCCAGCTTATGCATTTTGAAATAAAAGGAATTAACAGAAATTCTTCTCACAGATTCAAATATACCTATTTTTAATATCTTATAGTAAAAAACCTATCGTATTTCTTACAATATTTTTTAATCAGTAATTGGAATGCTACATTGGAATAAACTGAGTTTCCAACAACGCTACATCTTGATTTTTTATGCACAAATATCAGAATAAACATTCAATTGCCAAAACTGGAAACAACCTATGAGGTGCTACAGGGCTTTTTATGCAGAAAACACACCAAAAGCCAATGAGCGAAAGCTGAAGCCAGACTGTATCAGAAGAGAAACAAGGAGCATAGGCAGGTGAAGCCAGAATGCAGATAGGGTAGGTGTGGCTGACCTTAGTAAGGTCATTGTCCCTTTCCCCCACATTCCTTGTCTTGTGAAAAGGGCACAGTCTCAACTCAAGACGTTACAGTGGAGCAGCAGGGCACTCAAAGTGGCAGAGAAAGACAAGTTATTTTGGCCACACTGCTAAACTGAAATCTCTCTCTTGTGCTGGGAGAGAGAGGGAGAAGCCATGATGCTCCACAACTCTGAAGGAGAAACCAAAGCAGGAGGAAAAGTCTTGGAGGCAGAGGTTTATGAAGGCACAAGATCCACAAATTCTCTAAACTTCCCACCCCTCCAGTTAATTCATAACACATAAACATTTTTTAGCAGTAGTAATGATTAACCATTCTTATGACTCATTTAAAAGAAGGGAAAAAAAGGCTTATCTGCCTTCTTGTATCTGGAAATGGATGCCTTTTTTTTCACAAAAAATGTCACTGTGCTCAACTGAAAAAGTTGTAAGTAAATGTCTTGTCAGTAGAAGAGGTCAGACCAAATGATCTAATAATCCTTTGTAGCATAAAAATCTGTGCATCTTCAATTTGATCAGAAATGGTTTGTTTTATGCTGAGATGGATCCAGCTAAATAAAAATTACCAGAAAAGTTGGGGAAGGGAGGAGGAAAGAGTTCCTCCACCAAGAAAGAGATGAATAAATAAAATACCATCTCAAACTATTTTCCAAATGATAACCCCTCCACCTTTAACGAACCATTTAAATATTTGTTACTTTTTGTTCTTAAAATAATCATAATACTTCCACCAAAATTATATTATCAGGATATGATATTTACACTGGGCCTTCTTACTCGTTGTTGTTCTCCTTCCTGCATTAATTACGACACATTTTGGGTACGTACCATCCTCCCTTTAAAGTCAAGAGCAAATTTTGCACGCTGTGCTTACTACCAGAAATAATAATTTGTGGTGATACATTATATCCATATTAATTTTGCTTTTATTTTCATGCACATTTAGATTTGCACTGAAATAGGATAAATTTCTGCAACAGCATGAGTGGACACCTCCTATGGTTGGTGATGCCTGATGAATTACAACTGTAATTGAAGATCAGTCATAAATCTCATTAGAAAACAAGACTAATAGATGGGAGTCTCTCACTGGCTGACAAGCATAACTACATATTTACTACTACAAACTATATGTTTTTTTTAACCTTGTGATATTCTGAAATATGTTGATTAGATCATCGTGTTTTATCACAAGAACAGTCCTTATACATTTACATATGGAAAAAAAATGGAAGGTGATTTAGATTTCATTATTAACATGGCAATGCAATTTTCGTTTAGTCTCTTAAATATAGCTGCCCCTTCTTTAATGACAGCTGCCAATAAACCAAACAGACGACTCTTATACAGGTTTCAACATGCACATTAATTTCAGACAGACATCCAGCTAAGGTAAATCACTTCTTCTTCAATGCAGTCACGGTTTATTCTTGACCAATCCACGTATATTCACGTGAAAATGGTCATTTTGGAAAGCTGCTTATCTACCTAATATGTTATATAGAAGATCTTATAATCTGCATGCCTTTCTGTTTCAGTGAAAAAATCCTTTTTAGTAGGTAGAGAAGGAGTTTAAGAGGCCAGCAAAGGATATAATGGGAAGAAGCAATGAAATAATGGAAGTAAAATGAGTAAAGAAAATGCTAAAAAATGTTCTTCATATGTACTAACATAAACCACTACTGTATATATGTTGAAAGAATTTTGATAGTGCACAATTCTTAGTATTTTGGCTATAAAAACACTGCCATTGCCTGGTATACCTTAAGCAGGACAGCTTTCTTGTATGAATGTTTGACAGACATTAAAATGAATGAAATGTTACAAACAAAATATTAGCTCTTTATTAAACCCAAAGCAGAATTCAGAATTACATTAACCCATAAAGAAAATAAAATGAAGATAGTCTTAAAGTAAAAAGTCTCTGAGTCTCTTTTATTGAATTCTGCATAAACCAAATAGCATATCTGGTGAAAAGTAAATTAGATTTTTAAGTTTCATTTATCTAAGACACAGTTAATAAAATGGACTTATTTTATACATTTGACTTTTAACCTGAAACTGTTTTGTTTGTTTCTTTTAACTTAAGCTGGATGTATCAGAAATAGATAACATCAATAATACAATTAATTTGCTTGGTACACAAGGTAATGATTTGACCAGTGAAGGTGAATAACAACAACACAAATGAAGTTACCAGTTGAAAAGAGTAAACAGAACTAGTACCTCTATGGCAAAAGTAAAGAGAGCTTGTGATGATCACATGGGTTAGTAAGTAAATTCTTATTCATTTCTATATCCTTTGTCTCCATATGAAAATTCTCCAAACTAATTCAAAATTTGGAAATATTTTCTGGTATTATACTAGCAAACCAACCTGGATACATGTTATTTTGATGACTGCAATAAATTCTTTATACAAGAATGAAAAAAGTTATGATGGTAAAGATCAAATGAGGATCACAAGTGAAACAAGCTCTACCTACCTAAGGTGCAATCCAAATAAAATATTACATTGCTCTATTTTGTATAGTTTAATTATGCCCTCTAGTAAAATTAAAACAGACTTGGTGCTTTAAAATTACAGTTTAAGCTGAACCTTTCATGTTTCAATTGACTCTTGAATATTTCAGCTGAACCATACATACCAACAGCCTAAAATTATAAAATCTAAAATCATGTTGTATCCTACGTCCTTAACAAGAAATGTACTTCTAACATATTCTAATGTCTCATACTTACAGAACTATACTATACAAGATTAACAGCACCTTAAAAAACAGAGGAAACTATTTTAGTGTTAAAAATGCAATTTAATAATTGCAATTTAATTAGCAGTATTTTCTTCTGATCTTAAAGGCAAGTTGATACAGCAGTATAGAAGTTACTTGGAGCAACTAAAATAGGCTATTTTATTGACACATGAAGCAAGAGAAAGATGTTGCTGAAAGTATGAACCTTCGATTTTGTTAAATTTTGGCAAATTTTACTTCTAATTTTGGCAAAAAAATCAAAACAGTTTTTAATTTGCAAAATACATCATGGAGTTTTGATATCATTCAAACAATTCTAGGATATCCAACTTCAAAGTAAGTCTACTACCCTTCATTTGTGTTTAATGGATGCATTTAAGCCTCACTTGATTTTACATTCAGTTAAGCATTTCCACTGACTAAATTCTGTTGTCAGTGAATAAAACAAAACTTATAGCATGATTTGCAAAACACAAAAATGCCTTTGTTCTTATTTGATTAACGAGAAAACTAGCATGATCTCTAAAAGAGGCAATATTTGTATTCAAATGTAGAACAATTTAAAACAACTAAGAAAACATAGGAATATCATTGCCATTTAAGTATTTAAAAAAACATCACTTTTCAAATTTCATTCCATCTAGAAAACCTATTCCTTACTTATGCCTATAGAAAACTATTTGTTTTGCTTGTGCTTGGCAATCATAAAGTCACGTGAAAAAATCCATGAAATACCTTCCAAATAAGTAAAATGAGAGCGTAGTTTAAAGGAAAAAAGAAAACAGTCAAGTTAAAGTCTTGATTTCAATTTAAAAAATCTGAAAGAGGAATGCTAATCTCTTCAGAAACTCTGTTTTTCTATTACAGTCATGTCAAATACAGGCAAACGTTAATATATACACTTTTTTAAATTTTGTAACTTAAATATAAAATTCTCTGTTGCTAGCTGAAAGCTCCCACTATGTTACTGATATTTATACTATTCAGTAATACTACACAGATTTTGGATGAAATAATAATTTTTACATTGTAAAAAAATTTTGATTTATCCATACCAATCACCTTAAGAATCAAAATAAAAGAGATTTTATCAGATTGTCTAAATTATCCAACGCTATCGTAAACATTCATCATAATTCCAAAGAGAATAATAGATTTTTTCTCATTACAGTGGTTTCTGAAAATAAAGTCCCCTAATTTCACTGCCCTTTTGAGTACTGATGAATCTTTTTTATTAATGATGCTTTATCTCCTTTCCTGTATTTTTCAACTCTTCCTATTCTTACGTTTCACAGTTCTCTTCCCCATTACTTCCAAATCTCTACATCCAGACCAGAATACCCAGAAGAATTAGGTAAAAGTGTTCATTAGGGCTATGCAGCAAAGCTAGACTAGGTATAAACCCACTTTCTTAACAAAAATAAGGGCTGATTGAGTAAGCACTTAAGGGAAAGTTCTGTGTTTATGTTTAAGTGTCCACAATATTATCTATTACAGTTGTAACGGAATGCATCTTCCCATAGCACTGTAAGTCACTTCCACAATGAACTTTAAATCTGGAACAGACTTTGGAGACATACCATAGATAAGTAAGAACAAAGTGTTAAGAGGTAGTACCTCAGTATTCTGAACAATTGGAAGTATTTTGAAATAAGCTACCAAACATACACTGATATGGAGAAAACCAACCAAACCAATGCAGGGAAGTTACAGACACCTATCTGTAACTTACATTATTTAACATTTACATCTAACATAGTTATACTCAACAACACTGTGTTTTTCTTATGTTTTCAGAAAAAAATACAAAATGTTAAAGTAGGCGGTTTTAGTTCACAACCTGGCAAATATTCAGCTCAGACAAACTATTATGGGAGCATTCCCAAATTGAATGCAAAAATTTAACCTATGAAATGTAAATATTTGCAAGCTGTCAAGGGAAGAAAGGTCTGCCTTCATGTTTAAGTTTTCACAGTATTTGTACTCCTGCATCTTACTTTTATATACATATTTATTACTTATTTAAAAAAAAAGTACTATGTAGTACTTATTCTCACAACATAATATTGCTGTACGTTCTGTCACAAAAACCGTGTCAGTCTTCAAGAACATCAGAGTGACTAAGAAACTAGTCCCGAAGATTTTGCATCAGTCTGAAATACTTACCGTCGCTGGGGAGGCCCGCGTTGTATGAGTCACTGAATGACCAGAATTTTCCATTGAATTGCCAATCAGATAGGTCCCTCCTGAGCTGCTAATGAGTTGTCCTCCTGTGACACCCATCTGAATCCCTCCAGTGCCCACCATGCTATGAGACGAGACCACTGTTGTCACCTGTGCAGAACTTCCTTGAGTATCAAAATAATTTCCTCCAGTGTTTTGGCTGTACATCTGGGTTTCTGTGTAAGGATAAGTTGTTGATCGGCTTCAAGAAAAGAAAACAAAAGGAAAAGAAATTATTTGTATTGTTCATTTAGCTGAGGGAAATGTTATAATTCTAGAAATGTATGTACAATAGCTATAACCAAATTAAATAAGATTGGCAAACAATCCCTGCCTCCTCAGAGAATAACATTTAATCAAGTCAAAGCACTAAATAACTAATTCAGTGACAATGTTAAACCAAGTATCCACCAAACCTTACAGAAAAAATTGTCAGTCTTACCTGAAGAGGAGGAAAGAAGGGAAGTATGACAAAAATTGAGGAGACAGGCAGAAAGAGCTCATCCAATTATTAACATATTGCAAAGCAATTTATAAATCTCCCTGTGTTTTAACTTTTTTTAATCTGACAATAAAATTTTGTATTTTAATCAGATGTTATATATTTTACAAAACTGCAAACAATTCTTACAAATGTCAGCCAAGAGAGTCTAATGTTCAAGAATCCTATGTTATCTATTGTTTTTAAATTCATTAAAGCTCTTGGCTGAAGCTTGAAATTCTGAGTTCACTGGTATTTTGGGAAATGCAGTTATTTTTATAGGGTGAATTCAAAATTGGACATGAATTCATGTTATGATAAAAAACTGCATTTAAGAAATAAAACCAAAACAGAACTATGACTTGTAAAAAGGTCACAAAGATGAAAGAAGTTAAAGGTATGCAGCAGTAACATTTTTAAAATCACTTTCAACTATGAAACACTTATGCCTCATTAATCATTTTATCCTAACAAACTATTCAGCTACTGAAACCTTCTATCATATGTTTCACTTTCTTAATCACTTATCTTGAATCATTACTCTTCATAGGTTATCATCTATTTATAGTTTTTGAATGTGTATTTGTTCCTATGTACTAAATTTGATCTTCAAATCAACATGTTTCAAAATTGTTAAGTAAATAGCATTGATTATTTCAAAGGCCAGATTCCTCATTTTGGAAAAGTCTATTTGGAAATTTTATCCTGTTTCGTGACTGCTAAGCTTTGTATCTTGGCAAGCATGATAATAGAAAGGTCAAAAGGTAAAAACCAGTCAGTTTACTCAACCATTAATTTTCTTATTTAAGCATAAAAATCTGTAATATTGCTTGTAATCAGCAGGCAACACCATTTTGAAATTCAAACTTCTCCATTAACTTCAGTTGCATATGCTGAGATGCACTTACTCCAAGTAAATAAATTTTAAAAGTATTATGATTCAGAGAAAAGAGAGGTGCCCAATCTCTGCGTAAGTCTCCAATTCGTTTAGTATAATCAAACAAAACACAAAATCATGCAACACTATGCAACTAAATGAGTTCAGCAAAAAAATTCAGACACTTCTGTCCAAAAACACAACAAGAGGAGGAAGCAGCATCCACTTTTTTATGCAGTAAGCTGGTGATTAATACACCTATCCAGGAACTTGAAGCCAGGCTTTTTTTTTTTTTTTTTCCTTTATTTAGATAGGGATTAGTTTCTTATCAATATATAGGAAAGGTCATGGCAATTTAATGTTTGTTGTTACGTTTTTTTTGATTATGAAAACTTACACAAGATTAATTAATTAGTAGACAATGAACTCAGAGATAATAATTCCTTCTTTAGCTTCAGAAAATCATTACTTTTAAATAACTGAAGGACATATGGCAGCTTATCAACAACGAAAGTCAGAACTTTTCTTGTATTAACTGTGGCCATCATAGTTTCTCCTTTCCTCTTCAGCATCTTCCAGAAACTCCAAAACTTTAGTTTTAAAATCCTAAATGTTCTATAAGCCTTATACTACATTATTTGCTCTCACCCCTCCTTAATGCTACTTAAACATTTTCCTTTTGAGTATTTCAAAAGCCTCAAGATCAGCTGCAAGAATTGAAGTTAATCTAAAAGAAATGCCTTGCACTTTACTGAAAACAAAGCAGAATAGTTCTTTTAGGGACTAACACTCAAGCAGACAGTTAATCTATTAACATTTCTTTTGGAGAGTTAAAATCAGTTGATCTTTGCATTGTAATAACCTATGTGTGTGTTTAGGTACAGTGTGGGTCCCAATTAATCTGTTTTATCAAGCCAAGGTATCATTGTGATACCATTATGATAACTGTTTATCTTGCGATAAGCAAGATAACTGCTAGCAAAGCTGGTGTTGCATCTGTCTCTGAATCACACAATTTACAGAATGTGAACAGTGCTACGCAGCAGAGGACAATTTAGGAAAATGTAGTTATGGAAGCTCAGGGGAAACAGTTCATGCAAATTATCATCAAGGGACTGAACACTGTAATTTCTCCAAAAGAGAACAGAAACACTTGGTATCAGTATCAGGTATCAGTAAGGAAAGGAATGAAAGGACAAGGCCATTGTTGATAGTAAAAATAGACATAGCTAGAGGAAAAAGACTGTCCAAAAGATGTAAGGAGAACAAATCTCACTTGCAGAAATGGAATTCAAGAGGCAGTTCTTTGAAGGAATGCAAACCCTAGAGAACACTCAAAATTTCACATGAAAATTAAGCCACAGACTTGGGGTGTGTTGTGGTTTAACCCCAGCCAGTAACCCAATACCACACAGTCGCTTGCTTACTTCCCCCCTCCCCAGTGGGGTGGGGAGGAGAATCAGAGAGAAAGGAAAACTTGTGGGTTGAGATAAAAACATTTCATCAGGACAGCAAAGAAAAAGATAATAATAATTATATTCTATATTAATAATGATAATAATAATAAAGTATAATGATAGTAGAATATATAAAATGAACGATGCACAATTTCTCACCACTTGATGACCTGACGACCAATACAGCCCGTCCCAAGCAGCAATCACGGAACAGCAATATTCCCCAGCACAGAGAGAGAGAGAGAGAGCGCGAGGGAATGAACAGCCAAACGAACGAATGAAAGCATGAACAAACGAAAAAGCTCGAACGAACCGAAAAAGGGAACCTGCCCACCAGCTGACCCCCACTTATACTGTGCATGACGTCTATGGTATGGAATACTCTCTTTGGCCAGTTTGGATCAACTATACTGGCTATACCCCTCCCAGGTTTTTGCATCTGCACATTAGCAAAACCTGGGAAGCTGGAAGATGTCCTTGATCTCATAGCAACAACTAAAAACATCAGTGTGTTATCAACATTCTTCACATACTAAATCCAAAACACAGTAGCTGTTGGAAAGAACATTAGAATCATAGAATAGTTTGGGTTGGAAGGGACCTTTAAAGGCCATCTAGTCCAACCCCCCTGCAATGAGCAGGGACATCCTCAACTAGATCAGGTTGCTCACGGCCCCATCCAGCCTGACCTTGAATATTTCCAGGGATGGGGCATCTACCACCTCTCTGGGCAACATGTGCCAGTGCTTCACCACCCTCATTGTAAAAAATTTCTTCCTTATGTCTAGCCTGTATCTCCTATCTTTTAGTTTAAAACCATTACCCCTCGTCCTATCACAACAGGCCCATTAGCTCCATCCTGGCTGAAACCAGGACAATCACTCTGTGTTTTAGTAAAAAAAAACCAAACAGATTTATTTCCTTTTCCAGGAGTTGAGAAATGCAGAGTGTCTTTAAATAAAAATTCTCAAATCAGGTTAGAAGTCCAGACAAGTTAACTCGAGTGCAGTTTGTGTTTGTTTAAATTAAGGTTGTAATTTGAAATTATATCCCCGTAACTTCTGTGTCTTGCAAAATAAGTAATTAACTACTGAATTCTTATCACTAGCTGTAGGCACCGACTTGAAAATTCACGTCTTGGGTAAAATGCACATAAATGTATTTTTTTACTTAAAGATATATATCTTTTATGGTGTAACTGGAAATACCAGCATCCCTTCACAGTGTCTGTACAAGAAGAGCATCTTAATTCAAACAAGAAAACCATTCAGTGTCAATTTTGTTATTTTTCTGTAATTCTAATTCAAACAAACAAGTAACAGAATAATAATAATCTTACTCATCAAGTAATAACCTCAGAATTACTCTTGTGGGGTTTGGTATGGATTATCCACATAGTTTAGGAGGCAGGCATGTTAAGTATTTTTTCACTGTCATCTCTGTAATGAAAGTTAGCCTTTTATGGTACTTAATTAACTAAGGTATTATTTCCTGGGATATAAATATGATAAACACTAGATGGAAATATATATTTCAAGATACACTATTATTTATATGCAGAGTAGCTAATGCTCATGATCATGCTACAGTATTGCAATATGGTAGAAAACCTCCATGCACAAAAGACAAGAAAGTCTTTCACGCCAGAACAATATCCTCAAACTCCTTTAAGATTTTAGTACAATCCTGTGGTCCTAAAGCAGATAGTGAGCTTCACAGAAACCAGAGAGAACAGAATCCTTTGTCTAACACTGAGGGAAGGCCTTATCACAGCCAATGCATTGCTGCAGCCTCTGGAGGTAGTGTATCATAAGTAATAGGAAGAAAAGGAAGTGCCATATACCGTAACACTGACACAACAGAACATGATACAGCAGTCAAATGATAATGGAGAGGGCTAAATCATCCGTCTCACCCTGTCGCATACAACCTCCTGCCTCCCCACAAAGAAATCTACTCCTGTAACCAGAATATTGATTCAGGGCTTTTTAGTAACAGATCAAATCCCAATGAAGCAATAACCCTCTTCCACAAAAACCTCCTCAATTGATCTAAAGACAGAGATGGAAGAACTGATAAGACAGTAACTCATCATTTAGCAGGGCCTGCTGTGATAGGACAAGGCGTAATGGTTTTAAACTAAAAGACGGGAGATACAGGCTAGACATAAGGAAGAAATTTTTTACAATGAGGGTGGTGAAGCACTGGAACAGGTTGCCCAGAGAGGTGGTAGAAGCCCCATCCCTGGAAACATTCAAGGTCAGGCTGGACGGGGCTCTGGGCAACCTGATCTAGTTGAGGATGTCCCTGCTCATTGTAGGGGGGTTGGACTAGGTGACCTTTAAACGTACCTTCCACCCCAAACTATTCTATGATTCTATGATTTCCTTTCACCAATCCCCCTTTACCAAACGAAACTGCTAAAATTAAAGATCAAACCCAACACTATGAAAGGGCGATTAATGTATCTATAGCCAGAGAGCAAAAATTCAAAGTAAGCAATTTCCTCTGTAAGAATGCATAGTTGACCTGCTTTACGCATATACATTTTCTCTATATGGGCAACTTAAAATATATCAGCCAGGAAAAACTTTATAAAATTTACTTAAAATAGAGTTGCATTATTCCATATAAAGAAATTCTTATTTGTCACATTCAAAAATTAAAGTAAATATGTTACTGACAGGCACTCATTACCAATAAAAAAGAACTGAGATCTTCAACACTCAGTCCAAGATCTTTTTCCACATGGAAATAAAAGTACACACAATGCACAACTGCAGGAAAACCCTGGGAACGAAGGGAACTGCAGGGAATGAAGTAAATGAAAACAGAGGAAAAAATCTTATACATTATATTCTCAGGACCTATAAGTTACACAATAAGGGAACCTTTGTTACAGACTTCTCAAAATTCTGATGAAGTCCTGCAGACCTATAGTCCAAGAAATACGGTATTGCCACTGTTAGGAACACGTCTCAGGGTTTGTACTAAATCTGCAAGACCTCAAGACTTGGACTTGCCAAGCTTCCTTTGTCTAGACTTGTCTCTGCTAGCCTAGAGCTTTGTTCTAGCTTAGCTGTAACAGTAATTGTCGAACTAAGATAAATGTTACTTAATCTGTTTCCGTTTTAGCTTAGCTTTCTAGGATTGTGTGGTATAAAACCTATTGTTAAAATACTCATGCATTGCTCTAACTAACAGACAGTAATATCAAATAGCTATTCTGTGTAGAATAAACAATCCATGGCCCTAGATTAGAAATGTAGCAAAGAGGATCATGAGCATGGGATGACAGTATTGAAGAAGTATCCAGCAAATGTAAAACACACCATATATAGTAAATTCAGATGTAATATGGAAATGGAAACCAATGAAGAATGAATAAGGTGTAGACTGCGCTAGAAAACATATTAAAAATAGCTGCAAGTGGACCCAGTGTTAGTAGAGAGCGCCCCACCATCCACCATACTTCTCCAGGCATAACACCTGTAATGGTGGTAACCAGCTGTAACCCTTTCACAGATGGAAGACATTGACCTTAGTATGCAGAGGGGTAGTAAAAGGGTAAGCATAATGCCAGAGAAAAAGGGATGGATACTAGGAAGTACTAGGAAGATAACAACTTTAACTGTATTGATAATAATTCTTTGATTTGACAGTTAAGATTTCAATTAGAGTAATAGTAAATTCTTGGTTTTGCACACAAGGTGTGTTTTGCTCACATAAACCACATAAATTGTAGCATAACAAATGGTTGAAGAATGTGGTTTGGACGCCACAGCAATTCTTGGACAATCCCAGCAATTAAAACCCATCTTTGCCACATCAGAATTATCAGGTAGATGGCTACATTTGATAGAAACATTACAATTTATGTAAGAAGAAAGTTCATGTCTAGTATAGGGGACTCACGTGGCCTCTTAATATAGGTGCAGCCATAATATTCTTTATCTATTCTAAACTGCCAGGTAAGCCTGTACATGTCATCACAACAACAATGCATTTTTGTTTCAGGATAGAGTGACATGCTTGACAAGGAAAATTGTTATTAACCAGACACAAATGTAGATAATATAATTCAAATATTCTCATATTATACTACATATGTGACAAGTGGTAGGTTACACCCCTCTTATTATCATTATGCTTCCAATTATAATAAAACCAAATAACTTTTAAGCATAGACAAATCACGATACAAAATGTGTGGGAAGAATTGTGTTATAAGAATACAACACTTGACACTTGACAAAGTTACACTTGACAAAGACTGTGAAACCCGACAAACTTCTTACCTTTAGAATCAAAAGAACCAGTTAACTCTTTCCTCCTATAAATTCAAACTGCATCCTAACAAAGGTCATATATGGACTTAAATGAATGCTAGTTTGCAAGTGCTTTATTTCGAAATGAAGAATAATTATTTCATCAGACATGCTGTAACATTTATTCCAGAGATGCCTGTACACTCAATGTCTTCACCCTAACTATGGGTTGCAGACTTCTTACTGCATTGCTAGAGCAGTACTATCACTTGATAGATTATGGAAGCATCCTATATCTGATTTTGAGTTAGAATTAAGATTTGGATTTAGCATGGTTATAAAATAAATCAAACACATAATCATAGGAAGACAACCCAAAAGACAAACCAGTGATCACTCTAATCAATCGCATCATTTACAAACCTAATCCTATTTTCTGAAAGTGAAACAGAATTTCTGGAGTGGGAGTAACTGGACAAACTGGCTGTAATACACTTCCGTGAATCTGTTAGGATCCACAAGGCTGATCTTTCACAGACTTCACTATGAAGAACAGAAAAAGATGAACTGTAATCTGAATGCTTGCCTAAATATTTTACCACAACAGAGGCTGGCTTCTGTGTTTTCTGTCACAGCAGAACTTGATACAGTCTATCCCAGCTTTGTTCAGGGATATGGTAAGCCTTTTGTTCACTTCCAAAAATTCTAAAATGTCAATCCCACACTGATATAGCTCTGAACAAGCTAATCCAGTGGCAAAACAATAAGGGGAGAAACAAATAATTTTTTTTTTTTTAAGACATAGTACTTAGGTAACGATAAAACCAGCAAATATAAAAACAACTTTTTAATCTCTGAAGGAAGCTAGCCGTCAGCAACCTAGAGCCCCGTGCTCCTTCACCTATCAAATAAATGGCATTATAACATGTAATACATACATTCAGTAACTTTAATTTACATAAAATACATTCTTCCATTCTTAATCTAGAGCATAAAAGTATACAGGAAAATGTGTTTCACAATATATAGACTTCAAAAATTCTGACCAGAAACACAGACTGGTCCCATTCTCCATGAATGAAATCAAAATCTTTAGAAAGGCTAATGTTCCTAAAAATAATGAACAACAAATTGGCTGTTCACAATGTTGTTGTTCACAACAACATTGGTAGATTCTTCTTCCATAGGAGGGAAAGACAATGTGGATTAGGCTCACCTGCTAAGGAGAGCCTTCTTATTGTGTTAAGGAAGTCTTCTATATCCCATTAACTAATTTTGCAGAAACTGACAAAGGGATGCAGATATAGAAACACAATAAAATCATGGAAATCTGAGGGTTCATAATATGCGGTCAGTAACATCTGGTTCTGTGTTTTCCAAGGACTGTAAGCAGTCATGTACTACGCATCTCATATACTACCAAAAGTGCATGTGCCACCAGCTCATGTAAGAACTTACAAGTGATAAATGAAAAGGGAAACTTGAATAATAGCCTATTTAAGAATAAACTCTTTTGGAGGCTAACAGTGGAGTATCATGGTCGCAATGAAGTCATGCTGCTGCTGAGTGCTGCTGTATGGGACATGCTAGAACTCCAGTTCTGGAGTCAAAGGCAGCAAAATTGATATCCCTAACGTGTTCGTCTTGATCCCTTTGGCAGCAGAGTGCAGGCCACAGTTTGCTTACACTTGGAGGGGCTTCCAGTACACCTGGAACTGACTGCCCCAGGGGTGGAAACACAGCCCTGTATTTGCCATGCTCTCTTTTTTGCTGTACGTGTTAAATACCAGGTTTGGCTTTTGCAGTTACAAAAATCAAGTAATGAATACTCTGACCAGGAATAAAGGGGCCCTGCCTCCAGCCAGGTGGAGGAAACGGACAACCAGGTTTACTGGCCTATGTGGGTTCAATGGCCTGGCACATCAGCACCACGGAAGATAGCTCGTGCCACAGCACTTGGGCTGGTCTGAAGAGGACAAGATGTGAAAAGATATGCTTTACACCACAGCCAGGGACCATAGTCCCATGCTGGGTGCCAAAAAGGACTGTCATGGTTTAACCCCAGCCAGCAACTAAGCACCACACAGCCTCTTGCTCATTCCCCCCTGGTGGGATGGGGGAAAGAATCAGAAGAGTAAAAGTGAGAAAACTCATGGGTTGAGATAAAGACAGTTTAACAGGTAAAGCAAAAGCCGTGCACACAAGCAAAGCAAACCAAGGAATTCATTCACTAGCTCCCATGGGCAGGCAGGTGTTCAGCCATCTCCAGGAAAGCAGAGCTCCATCACACGTAACAGTTACGTGGGAAGACAAATGCCATCACTCCAAATGTCCCCCCCTTCCTTCTTCCCCCAGCTTTATATGGTGAGCATGACATCATATGGGATGGAATATCCCTTTGGTCAGTTGGGGTCAGCTCTCCCAGCTGTATCCCCTCCCAACTTCTTGTGTACCCCCAGCCTAATTGCTGGTGGGGTGGTGTGAGAAGCAGAAGAGGTCTTGAATCTGTGTAAGCAATGCTCACAATAACTAAAACATCCCTGTGTTATCAACATTGTTTGCAGCACAAGACCAGGTACTATGAAGAAAATGAACTCTATTCCAGCCAAAAACAGTACAACAGGGAAGTCTAATGCATATTTAAGACACATTGTTTAGGATTTACAAGTGAGAAGAAAACAGACAAGATCGTATGTGAAAAATGAATTAAGCAAAATATGCTAGTAGAGATGACCAAAGAATGCTGCCAGTATTAACATCAGAAGTCTCTGATCCAAATAATATTGCTCTTCTGAATCACTTTTGGATTACTATCAACAAATCAGTACCTGCAGACAATAAAGACGTTTTCTAAATCGTATTTCTTCCTAAAGCCAGTAACACAGCAAAAATGGCAAAATGAAAAAAAGAGGTAGAGAAGCTCCTTCCCAAGCAACACGATCCATCTTTGATGTTTGAGTCAACTTCAAAGCCGGTGCTGCTCCAAGTCAGGGATTAGACTAGGTAACCTCCACAGGTCCCATTAAACCTGGATTATTCCATGTTTCCCAGCTTATGTATTGGAAAAAGGAAGCTGATGATGGAAAAGCATGTTCAGGGAAGCAAGAAATGCACAATAACGTGCAGAAAAGAGGCTAAAGAAGCAGCAAAAGGAGACAATGTTACTCTCCTTCCTCTGCCTCTCCTCATTCCTTTGGAAAAAAACACTTACCTCATTTTATTAAACACAGGAATGAAATTACATTACTACTTTCTTTAAATAATAACTACACCTGCTGCACCCTTCTATGCCTTTGCCACTAGGATTACAGCTAGGAAGACAGAAGGCTCTGCCTTCTGTCCTGAGGACAGAAGTTACACAGAACGTTCTATGGACAGAGCTTACCCATGAACTGAAAGGTACTTTTTCAAACACCACTATGCTGTATATGTAATTTCATGTAAGTCCAACTAAAACAACCACAAGAATTCTATTTACACAAAAATTCTGCCTTAATAAAAACAAACAGTATGAATTCAGCTTTTCATCCAAAAAATTATTTTGACAATAACAGAGCTTTGACTGAATCATTTTTCTTTCCAACTTCAAATATACTAGTTCGTAGAATCTAACTGAAAATATCTATTTAACTTCACATTTTAATAAACATTCAAATTCCAATCATTTGTCAACTTACATAGCTCCATTAGTGTAGACTGTGTCACCTCCCTCCACATACTGAACCTGGGCTGGGTAGACATGCTGTACCTGTTGCACAGTCTGCACTTGCTGTACCTGAAAACAAGAACACCAGAAATTTGGGATATTGTAAAGAAGGACCGATGCTTCACTGCACCTAATGGCTTCTAAACAATATGGGATATCTCTGTTCTCATAATTACTAAAGTTATGTCATAGCAATAGCAAAGAAAGTTACTGTTCTCATACAGTATTTGTGCTGTAAGTCTGATAAATGGAGCCCTACCATTGAAGATGCACGCTTACGGAGAATTCATACCTTCGATGCCAAAGACAGAACTAACTGGAAAGCACAATAAGGATGAAATGAAGTATAACTATGCTTTGCACCGAGCTGAAGAATTAGATTTACTACAGAAGAAAGTATCATTTGGCCACATGTATGCCTTTTCCTATTCCATTTCAGCCCTCAATAGTACAAGCCTTAAAACACAGCTCAAATGTGTTGCAATAAGTTTAGAAATACAGGTTCACATTAAGATAGTTTAGCTCTTTTTTAACTGGAGCTAAACTACAGTGATACAAGCTTTTTTCCCAGTAATGCTTTGACCCAGTATACAACTATGGATCAAAATCCCCAATCTGAGTAACCCCTTTCCCAGAGTATCATTAGCTATAACAAACTCTGACAAAACCTGGTTTTACGTCAATGAGCTAAATAACAAAAGGCAGTAAGGCATGGGTTATCTTCACATATATTGCTGACATGGCATGCCTGTTTTGTGAAAGCACATCACTAGTGACAAATCAATTCTTTTGATTCAAATACTACGTAGGGAAGCTCCAGGTTAAGCAAATTTCATCTCCAGTCTTAATTTTTTGTCTTCTGCCACAGTAAAGATTAAGAACTCCATATTTTACACCTGCCATTATTTAGAGAAGCCATATTTGGGTTCAAGAGCAGTCCAGAATCTAAAAGATGCAAAAGGACTTAGAGGCTTCACAGATTGGCACAATTTTACCCGAGGACCTGAATTAAGAAAGCGACAATGCACATATTCAGTAAATAGATTTAACATAAACTACATTTAAGTGACTGTTATTTTTCTCAGATATTTTCTTATGAGGCAACATCAGCCTGATCCAGTTGGTCCTAAGAATTGCAAACACCATAATCCCAGATGAATCTGGCTTTCATGCATTTGATGGATCATGACCAAGAGCTCTTTGAGAATACCCTAGTTTAACACCTTCAACTCTGCTGTATTTTAAAAAGTTCTGTAAATAAGCACATATTTCCTAGTCTTTCATAGTATTGACTCAGACTGTGAAAGGAAAATCTAGATAGTCACAGAAACCTTCCCTTAGGTTGACATTAACACCTGAGTTCTGAAAAAAACAAAACACCCAAGGTTTTGAATGCAGACACACTAGCATGATAGAAAATCGGATGTTTCTGTCCATTAACAGCAATGAGACACAACATGATGGTTAAAATATCTATTAAAATCCAAAGTTTTCTGATTTCCCATATGAATCATTACATAAATTGACAAATACACCTGAAATATGATTTCTCAACTTCAAAAAATATACTTTAAAGATTATTTATAATTATTAAGGTAAGGTACAGCTGTGTACATTTCCTCTCCTAATAATATTTAGTTATTTAGCAGAAAGATTCAGTTCTCAAAGTCAACACAAAAAACTCTTGATCCAAATTATGCACATTATTAGCCTTTAGAACAATTTTTTGAATTAACAAACATAAATAGCTGTATTGTGCAAACATCTTTTCAAAGACTTAAAGTACTTCTATTTCCATCACCTTTGACTTCGTAACTTAAATTAATTCAAATCATAATTTCATGGAATGGGCTTGATCCAAATCCACTATAGGAAAGTTATGCCTGTAAGCTTGCTATTAATTAGTACCTCTCAATATTCAAATTTACCAATCTGTGACAAAACCATCTGCTCATGCTCATTGGCTAAAATGTATATGTGCTTTACTGTGAAACATACATGCAATGTATTATGGTAGTTCTTAAGTTTGACTCTAAAAGTGTTTCTTCTTGGGTGACTCAAGTTCAATGACCTTTAATCAACAGGAGAATGGGAGTCATTGTTGGTCAGTCTATTACAGACCACCAAACTGATCTACTTAACCTACACAGTGAGAAAACATCTTGAAAGCAGGCTTTGTTCTTAAAACCAGTAATTTGTCACCTGCCATGTAATGGATATGCTCCATTTTTTGTCCCAGTACTACAGCTGGGGAAACACTGTGGAAATGATGCTGTTGTCAGTATGAATTCCATGTTCTTGTCCAACCTCTCCCAAAATGCACTTCGTTCCCTATTCACACACACTGGATATGCCTTACTCCCTATTAAAAAAACCCACACTATTTTTCTATTAATAAAGGAAATGTGACTTTCTCCCTGCAACCTGCATACTGATAAAATGGAACTCTACAGTGTGTACAAACACAATATTAAAAACCTCCTATCAGTAAATGCAGGTCACGTTCCGATTCTATACAAGGTATTATATTCTTCCATTATTCTTGGATACAAGCTGCTACCGTTTCAAAAACAACAGATTCAGCACAGTGCAATACCTTTACCATAGAACTGAGAGGATACTGCAGGGACAAAGTGGTATAGAGTGCATCAAAGCTCAGTATCTATCGGACAGGAAACTGAAAAATTCCAAAATGTGTTTATTTTCTGATGTGGAACAACAACAAAAACAAATTAATTTACCATAAAACAAAGTATCAAAGAATATTAAAATTAAAAATTTCATTGATTAATTTCAAATTTTCACCAATTTTTATATACATTCTTTATTAGCCTAATATGCAGTACTACTAGAAATGTCATGACTGTTCATGCAAATAAAGTAACTTGCTTTTTAAATCAACATTTAAGAATGGATACACTACAGTGCTATTAAAACATCTTATCTACTTTTGTAGATCAAAATGGTTTTCCTTTAAATTTTAACAATGAAGTTCAATACAAAAGGGCCATTGAATTAGGTTAATTTTTTTCCAATACAGTAATAAGAGAAGACAGTTTCTAAAAATACTTATTTTGCTCCAGTTTCTCTGAAACTCAGTACTGCTATCGTTAAATTGACTATGGTGCCCAAGGAAGCTTTAGTCACTACATTGTATTGCAATGTACGTAACATCCTTAAGGTAAAGAAAGTTAGAGGTAAGTATGTTTCCACTCAAGCGATGACAAATAAAATAAGTAAGTGGCCTTTAGGATGGCCTCATATGTGAAAATTCTGCCATGATGAAAATCTTCGTTATATGATATCTCCAATACTAATTTTATTTCCTATTTTACTTCATTTTGGGAAAAATGTTTTCGTGAGAATTAAATCTAGCGCCTCTGGATTTTCTTTTTAATCTTCAACAGGAAGAAATGAAATGCATATATCTACTCTTCATGAGCAGAAAATTATTTGAGAAGAAGGAAGCAAAACATCATCAAAAAAATCAACATCTTTCATTGAAATTGTAAAAAAAAAATTCTTTCTTCTCTTCTGTTTTGTTTATCATTTTCTTTGCACCTTTTATTAAGCTGTTAAAGGAATTGTATCAGCTATGTTCTTTAGTTCTTGGGGCAGAGCAGAAATTGGAGATCACAGAGAGAATATTCAACAGAGATCTAAACCTAAATGGCCTTCTTGTATCAAAAAATACCCCAAGAATTAAATGATTTGGGCTGAAAGTAGAACACATAATGAAGTATTTATTAAAAAGTGACAGTATGCAAGTTCAAAAATTGTGTGTTCTGGGGTGGACTGGTGAGCTAGTCGTGGTAATTGTTATTGTCTGGCTGGAAAACTGAAAATTAACTGACTTGTACAGGAAATAATGAGTTAAGTAGGGTCAGACAGAAGATCTTGCACTCCTCTTGCTTCAGAGATTCTAGCCTGAAACAAATAACTGGAATAGTATTAGAAGTTCAACAGCTGAAATGTTCCAGGAGAACAAGAGGTGAATGAAAACTTATTTCAATATACATGTATAATTATAATTATTAGTTGAAGGGGAAAAAAAAGGAAAATAAATTATATTCTTAATTATACTATCTGAGAGGAACAAATGAGAGACTAAGTTATATTTTATCTATGAGAGTTTGTCAACAAAAATAAAGTGCATAAAAGCATACTGAAACACAGAAATTACATTGAAGCATAAAACCAAAAGTTTAGAGAGAATTTTGATTTCCAATAAAAAGTGCTTATGTTCAAAGTACTACTAAGCAAAGAGTAGAACAATAGGGCAAAATATGTAAGGATTTTTAAACTCCATTTAAAAAAGAACATATAATTATCCAGAGTGCCTATGCAAATGACTTGGATGTGCATCGTTTTCTGTTCTCAGAGATAAAAATAATTTTGTACCTTCATTAGTCTAGATTACTTTTGGCAAGCAACATATAAATAGCACATGCTGTAATATTCTAAGCACATTCATATTTATATAATGGCTAATGTCAGTTCATCATTTTTTTCACATGCTAAACATGATTTTGCATTAAGAGCAATTTTGATTAGCAGAAGTCTGCATCTCCAGTTAATGATACAATGCTTTGTGAATGTGATGACCATTGTGTATGGTGACTATGAAGAAATGCTTTGCTCAACTTCTGATGCATGGATATACTTTTATAAAATAGATTATATGACTTTTTAGTTTTATTTCTCCAATCCTTCCATATTGCATGGCATAAACTACAAAGTGAGGTTAATTTTGAATCCTTAGAAGCTTACTGCACTGTGTTAAAGAGTGCCTATTGAAAAAGCAATGATACATTAGTGAAAAATCCCTGTATCTGAGGAAATAAAAGACTAAGAAAATTCCTCAGGCTATTAAACCAGAATTTAATTACACTCCCACCTTTTTGGCCTTACTCTTGTTGCTTTTTGCTTACACGTGGACCTATTTGTCCCCTTACCATTCCCCTCTATCCCATCTCAACAGTGACAGCTCTGTGCTGCATGAAATCAGCTGCCACCAGTGCCGCTTCTACCAGAGGAGAAGTCCAAGTTTTCATTAATGGTACCTTTTTTTCCTATTGTTGGAGCATCACAGCAGACTTTTATGAGCTCCATATTTATACTAGCTATATGCAAATTAAAGATTTGTTTTAGCTGAAAATATCAAAAGTTACTCTTGTGCTGTTTGCTCAAAAGACAGGATGCTTCAGTACAAACACAGCTGTAAGAAAAAGGCTCTTAGTCCACCCTTCCACTTATTTAGCTTGCTCTTCTTCAGGGCAAAAATGTTCCATTTTGAAAAAGATATCATACATTTTGTGAGCATAAATAAAACATTGATGCCATGAAAACAACCCCACATTAATGCATGCATGAGATGTCATTTAAGTATGGTATATGTACAGGAATGGAAACATCGGAAACAAAGACCTTGCTAGGAAAAATGAAATACTATACACTGGTTTAATATTTATTAAAAACAAGCTCATCTAAAATGGCATTATTCACTAGAAAGTACTAATAAATTACTGTAAACATGATAATACAGAAGTTTCAGCTGACGCCAAATTGTTGCATATACACAGACACTTATGTTACAGTATCTTTGAATTTTACAAAATTCAAGAAATGCCCTATTGTTTCAGTAAATTATATTCAAAAGAGAATATAATCCAAATGTGAATATTCACACATGTTTTGGATACAGATGACATTATTAAGTATGTCTCTTATAAAGCATAGAAAAAACAAGAAAGCACATCTTGTATACTATGCACCTAAAACCTTCCCTCCACTTTCAATATTGGTAACTTTGAACATGCAGAAATAATCAGCCCTCCCTCTGCCATTGAACTAATAACTTTATGAAATTAGCACTCTTTCTCCCAATTCTCTTTAAGCAAATCGGTCCATTGCTATCAAAAGTACATAAAGCCGGTATTAACTTTAGGCAAATGCAACCTCTACACAGATAATTCCTTAGGGCAGATCACGCCTACAATTCCTCAACACAGTGGTTGTTTCAATGTTTGATGTTCCTTTTTTTTTTTAACCCTACAATTGAAATTACCTATCCCACCCACGTTCTTCATCACATTTCCTGCTGGCATACCACATTCACATCTTGCCTCTTCCTTTTCTCCTCACCACACATCCACTTCCATAATCTATCCTCTCTCTACACAAATCTCCCACACATACCATCTTTTAATCACTGCAGTACTGTCTGCATTGGATTTCGCAACATTCTTGTTGCATCTTCAATCCCCGCAAAATTTTGAAGAAACTCCTCTTCCTTGGCTGGGTTGATCCCTTAGCTTTCCTTTCTGAAACATTATGCTAATTCCTGTGGTCAGTGTTAAGAGTCAACCGGAAAAATATAATCTAATATCCCCACAGGGAAAAAAAATCCAAAATAATGATGGAGTATTCAATGAAAGGGAATACTCAGAAGCAGCAGTACTGAAAGAGATGTATGTAAGGATGATCAGGGACAGTTTTACGTACTCAGTGCAATAAAAAAATTCAGTTTCCTGTTCTCATTAAGGTATAATCAAGCAAGAAAAAAACGATCTACTCCTGGGCTTCTGTGTTTTGACATGAGTATTACATTAATAAAGGACAACTGGAATAACTTCAAAAAAGATGCAGACAGTCGGTGACAAAGATTAATGCATTATTTATGTGGAAAAATAAGGAGCCAATTCTATCCTAGAAGTTTTCAGAAAGGTAGAAACTTTGCACAAAGTTTATAAACACCAAAGCCCCGCTCATTCTTCATTTGCTTGTGACAAAAGTAGAACAGAAACACACAAAAGATCCTATCCTTATAGTTCAATCAATCCAATTATTAGAACTACAATTCTATAAAGTATCCTGTATGCCACTAGCTGGTTACCAATCTTCAACCTCTCACACTGATCAATACTTCACATGGATAAAATTCAGTATGTAACATTAGACCATCATATGTATATCCTATTTGCTTAAAACAAACAACTGTGTAGCACTACCAAATTGCGATCTTTTACTGAAAAGCTGAAATACAGGAATAACAAAGAACAAATCACATAAACTACATCTGTTAAATATCTGTCATCATGAAAGAACACAAAAATCAGACAAATTATCCAGATCGTATTTCGTAAAGACAAAAAGTCTTGCACTTCACAAACCCTACAGAAGAGTTAAACAGACAAAATCTCCTACAAAGGTTAGCTAAGTTCAAGCATCATGGAAGCTTCAATTAAAACCTAACATAGTATTCAAAAGCCTCTATCCTAATCAACATTCAAGTAAAGAGAGAGAGTGCTATTTAACAGTCTGAACTGAGGAGAAAATATTTCAAACAATTCTTGATTCACAAGAATTCTTGGTGAATTCTGAGCAAATACATAAAGACAAGAATTTAAATAAAATTTTATAAGTCCAAATTCAATGCTTTTCTGAATCATTTTTTTTTAAAAAAACAAGCTTGCATCCTAAAAGATACATGCAGATATATGAGGCATTATAAATGGAGTCTGTACATCAGGAAAAACTTGTTAGTGAAATGTATGAGACTGTGGCACACGTACATAAAAATGCACCACTTGGAATTTTAGAACTGAACTTAACAAATGCTAAAGAATTTAATTTAGGGAAAAGTGCTCCACTGGCACAGGAACAAATTACACTATCTAATAAACTATGTCTAGTTCTCATATTATTGATTCTGAAAATGTGAAGTCAGTTTTTGATGAAAAACAACATCAGATGTCATCCAGAGTACTCGTCACATGGACAGCTAATTTCTGTGTATTCCAGAAAAGTCTGGGACAGCTGTCATGGCTTTCACATTCAGTCGCTGTTTTCCACCTCCATACTTTTCTTTTTGTCCTCCCCATTTTCTTCAGCCACCACTCCTTTCAAAGCTTGTGAGTGCTGCATAGGTGAGTGACCATCTCATTTAACAGAGGTGTGCACTGTGCTGGCTGCTACAAAAGTCATCTTACTTCCCTGGCAAATGCACATCATGAGTTAATTACCTATTTTCATACCACAAATACTTTCACGACATTGTGCAGAGATCTGCAGGGAGTCAAGCCGAGAGATGCAAAGGACAGTGCTTTTCATTTTTACATTTGTATTGCACTTACTTGGACATCCAAACGAAAGGAGAAATGATATAGCCAATAATATTAGAAATATATTCATTATTCATTATTAAAAGGAAAAAATCTACATATTCAGTAACATAAATCAAAGTAAATTTCTCTGAGCTATTACATGAACTGAATAATAACCTACAGTTTGAATCATGTATGTGTACTACTGGTTCTTGTCAGATGCTGTAGTTAAGGAACAGATCCTGAAAACGCTTGCCTTTCTCCAGCTATTTTAATTCCAGCAAAATAAAATTGATAAAAGTAGAGCAAAAGAGTTCATTCAGCAGCCTTGTATAAAATCAAGGTCTTCACTACACTGTGAAGACCTGCCTTTCCTGATTTTTTTTTTTAATGTTCCCAAAACTAACAGCCACCTACCTGTTGCTGAACTGGTACTTGCTGTACTACCTGTGTGGGCACTGCTGCCTGGCCAGCCACTGATGTCTGTAAAGTCACAGTCGAACCTGTATCTGACCCAGTCTCTGACGTCTGCATCGCGATCTCTGAATAAAATTAAGAAGTAAAATTAAAAGGTTAGTGCATTATTTTTTTAATTGTGTCACTTACGTTAGCACACTAATTTGTCGCTTATCTCTATCTGGATCTTAAAATGAGCTAATACCAATCTTGGTATGAGCAAAAAGGTTTTCCCCCTTACTAGCATATGAGTTAGTACAAATGGGGTTTTATGTTACTTTTATCTTACTTATATTCAAAATATCTTTTGTTTACATGTGCAGAAACATATATCACTTCTCCGAGTTTTGTCACTTTAGGAGTAATTCAGAAAAATCAGCAGCAAATCTTCTCTCAGCTTGTAAATAACTGGTCATCATTCAAAACTCTTTTTTCTCTGGTTTACTGAATTACAGTAAAAACTCTATACATTTAGATTCAAAGTCAAACTTCTGGCAGGCCACAGAATGAAAGGCTGTAATCTGGAAAACAGACTCCAAAAAGCATTTAATGAGTTACAATGAAAAAGCAACTCAAATAACCTTCTTCAGTAGAAAGCATTAAAGCAACCACTGCAGTTAAAATCTGACAAGAAACTTTTCAACACTAAAACCGTATAGAAATACATACACGGTAGAAAAGTGCCTAAGATCATGGCCCTGACATTTAAAGGGAACAATGGAAATTTGGATAGAATACAGAAATGGTTTGAGAATCAAGAAAAATGCCTTGCAAAGAAAACTTATCAGAATGACAACTGAGGATGACTTATGCCTTCATCTTCACAGGAAACATAAACTGGGACCTATGGGATTCCTCAATTTTGCACAGCAGAAATGACAATACCATTGACTGAGTGACAGACCAAAATTAATTCAAAATCAGGAATAAGATTTTTTTTTTTTTTTATTTCTTTTAAGCAGTGGATGATTAACCGGTGAAAATAATAACCAGATGAGGCAGGTTCTTCTTCACCTGATACCTTCAAAACAGAAGACTCTATGCTTCTGTGAAGAATTACAGAATTACAGTAAACAAATACAAATTACTAGTCTGTAAACCAAATGTTCTGTGATCTAAAAATTTTACTGCCCTTAATCTCTATTAATCTATACTAGTTACAGAATACTTTGGCAACCTGAGGACCAATGTCACTAAAAATGAGTAGCATTATCATGCATAATAAAAGAGGTGTACATGAAAAAAATCTACAAATACTCAGAATGCCCTATCCAGGTGATTTTTTAGTTTAACTTAACAGACCCAGATGGCTGACAGGGAAGAAACTAGACTTTAATCCCTGCCACCAACAAATAACAACCTCCCCCCCAAAAAAACTGCAATATTTTTGAGACAAAACCATAATAAAAAATGTGCCTATTCAGGGGTATACTAATACCTAGTAGGAAGGATTCATTCCTGTACAAAAAAAACCTCAGAGCCTCTCAGAAAATTCAGTGTTCTCCTTGCTTGACAACTGAACCAGCTGCAACAACAGACCTTCATTTCAAGGCTGGGTTCCACAGCACTTTAAGCTGATTTAAAGCTTGGTTTCCGCAGTCCCTCCCTCTAACTGTCTCTGACTCACTTTGCATTCAAATGCAGTCAGTGCAAAGCAAGAAACAGGTATGTACATTTGGGATGGGGGCAGGACCTTGCAAATGGGACCATCATTGGTTTAAACTCCATGGAACTATCCCTATGGTACCTGACAGATTTAACGGCTGCTTCTGAAATATTCAGAAAGACTGATAAATTGTTGATCAAACCTATTTGAGATTAATCAATAGACTCTCAGAGTTATCATGTTGACTGAACCCTCTACTTCTTTCCAGCAAGGCTGACAAAAATCAGGATACAAAATGAAAAGAAAAAAGCAATAGAACTTCATAGATGACTATTGAAATGTTAAAAATCCTAACAATGAAAATGGATGTCCACAGGATAAATACAGAGGAGTTGGGGGTCATCATGCTGCTAGAAAGCTACAACCTAGCTGCCATTACTGAAACTTGGTGGGATGAATCCCATGACTGGAGTGCGGCTATCGAGGGCTACAGGTTGTTCAGATAGGACAGGCAAGGAAGGAGGGGCAGAGGGGTTGCCCTCTACGTCAAGAAATTGATAGATTGTGAAGAGCTATCTCTGAAGAATAGCCATGAGCAGGCTGAAAGCTTATGAGTAAGAGTTAGAAAGCGAGGCAACAGAGGGAACCTTGTGGTTGGTGTTTACTACAGGCTGCCTGATCAAGGCGATCCTATTGATGAAGCCTTCTTGCTCCAGCTACAGGAGGCATCACGCTTGCAGGCTCTTGTTCTGCTGAGGAACTTCAACCATCCCAACATCTGCTGGAAAAGTAGCACGGTGAGCTGTAGGCAATCCAGGAGACTCCTGGAGTGTATTGAGGATAACTTCTTCAGCCAGGTAACAGACAGCCCTAACAGAGGGGATGCGATACTGGACCTGATGGTCACCAATGCGAGTGAGCTAATCGGTGACATCAAGATTGGAGGCAGCCTGGGCTGCAGTGATTATGGACTGTTGGAGTCCACAGTCCTGAGGGATATGGGTCAGGCAAAGAATAAAGTCAGGACGCTGAATTTCAGGAAAGCAAATTTCCAGCTCTTCAGGGAGTTAGTCAGTAGGACCCCTGAGAAACTGCCCTCAAGGACAAGGGAGCAGAACTGAGCTGGCACATCTTTAAGGAGGCTTTCCATAGAGCGCAAGAGCTCTCAGTCCCAAGGTGTAAGAAATCAGGCAAGGAAGGCAAGAGACCGACATGGCTGAGTCGAGACCTGCTGGTCAAACTAAAGGGCAAGAAGGAAATGCACAGGCAGTGGAAGCAGGGACAGGTATCCTGGGAAGAGTAGAGGGATGCTGCCAGGTTGTATAGGGATGGCGTCAGGAAGGCCAAGGTGCAGCTGGAGCTAAACTTGGCAAGGGATGCGAAGAATAACAAGAAGGGCTTCTACAGGTATGTCAGCCAGAAAAGGAAGGTCAAAGAAAGCATACTGCCCCTCCGATGAACACGACTGGCAAACTGGTAACAACAGACAAGAAGAAGGCTGTGGTACTCAACAACCTTTTTGCCTCAGTCTTCACTTCCCACACCTCTCGAGTGGATGGACTGCAGGATGGGAACGGGGGGAGCAAAGTCCCTCCCACTATAAGAGAAGATCAGGTTCGAGACCACCTGAGGAACCTGAACATACATAAGTCTATGGGGCCTGATGAGATGCATCCCAGAGTCCCAAGGGAATTGGCTGATGGCGTTGCCAAGCCACTCTCCATGATATTTGAAAAGTCATGACAGCCAGGTGAAGACCCCAGTGACTGGAAAAAGGGAAACATTGCACCCATTTTAAAAAGGGTAGAAAGGGTAGAAAGGAGGACCCTGGGAACTACCGATGTGTCAGCCTCACCTCTGTGCCTGGGAAGATCATGGAGCAGCTCCTCCTAGAAGCTATGCTGAGGCACATGGAGGACCGGGAGGTGATTCAAGACAGCCAGCATGGCTTCACCAAGGGCAAGTCCTGCCTGACCAACCTAGTGGCCTCTATGATGGAGTGACTACATCAGTGGACAAGGGAAGAGCTATGGATGTCATCTATCTGGACTTCTGTAAGGCCTTTGACATGGTCCCCCACAACATCCTTCTCTCTAAACTGGAGAGATATGGATTTGATGGGTGGACTGTTCAGTAGATGAGGAATAGGTTGGATGGTCACATCCAGAGGGTAGTGGTCAATGGCTCAACGTCCAGGTGGAGATCGGTGACAAGTGGGGGTCTGTACTGGGACCAGTACTGTTTAATGTCTTCATTAATGACATAGACAGTGGGATCGAGTGCACCCTCAGCAAGTTTGTGGATGACACCAAGCTGAGTGGTGCAGCTGACATGCCTGAGGGATGGGATGCTGTTCAGAGGGACCTGAACAAGCTCGAGAAGTGGGCCCACGTGAACCTCATGAGGTTCAACAAGCCCAAATGCAAGGTCCTGCACCTGGGTCACAGCAATACAGTCTGGGGGATGAAGGGATTGAGAGCAGCCATACCAAGAAGGACTTGGGGGTACTGGTGGATGAAAAGCTGGACATGAGCCGGCAATGTGTGCTCACAGCCCAGAAAGCCAACCATATCCTGGGGCTGCATCAAAAGAAGTGTGGCCAGCACGTCGAGGGAGGTGATTCTGCCCCTCTACTCTGCGCTGGTGAGACCCCACCTGGAGTCCTGTGTCCAGCTCTGGAGCCCCCAACACAAGAAGGACATGGACCTGTTGGAGCGGGTCCAGAGGAGGGCCACAAAAATGATCAGAGGAATAGAATACCACTCCTATGAGCAGAGGTTGAGAGAGTTGGGGTGGCTCAGCCTGGAGAAGAGAAGGCTCCAAGGAGATCTTAGAGCAGCCTTTCAGTACTTAAAGGGGGCTTATAAGAAAGATGAGGAGAGACTTTTTAGTAGGGCCTATAGTGATAGGACCACGGGGTAGTGGTTTTAACCTAAAAGGGGGTAGATTCAGACTAGATATAAGGAAGATGTTTTTCACAATGAGGGTGGGGAAACACTGGAACGGGTTGCCCAGAGAGGTGGTAGAAGCCCCATCCCTGGAAACATTCAAGGTCAGGTTGGATGGGGCTCTGGGCAACCTGATCTAGTTGAAGATATCCTTGCCCATGGCAGGGGGGTTGGACTAGATGACCCTTAAAGGTCCCTCCCAACCCAATTCTATGATTCTATGTTTACTGTAAAATAGTAAATTTTATACCTTTTTTTTTCCTACAGAAAATGCTGTATAAAGTCCAGAATAAAGTTATTTAATGCTAAAATCAGTGCCATCAGTCCATTATAACTGAAAACCAATAGTTTTCCCCTTAATTCCAATATTAACAAGAACATTGAACTTCCAATAATAACATCCAGAAAGAAAATTTTCTTTACTTTCCAATATGCAATCATATTAAAGTTTCTGCAGATAAATTAACAAGCCATTTTGCCATATAAGACATCCTTAGGTGCACTAGACCAAAATCATCCACAATGTAAATGTACGAGCTTAAATAAACTGTCAGAGATTTAGAAAATGATTTTTTTGCAAACAAAGGCAAAAAGGGAACTTATGCTTCATATATATATATGCCTAAACATATGTATGGAAATAATAACCATAGCAGTGATTATTATACCTTTTGAAGAAAGTGGCAGCACAGCACAATAGGACACTATATACTTTCTGGGGTTTCCAAAACATAATAAATGCCAAAGACAATGGCAACATTCCTAATGGAATACTAATGAGTTGAGTGTTTTAGTTTTATACTTAAACACTGTAACCATTTTCTAAATATGAGTAATTCGTGCTTTACTCAGCCCTTGCACAGCATGAAGTCACTGCTAACAAAAAAGAACCTGAGTTGTAAAAGGATCAACATTCTTAAAGGAAGAAATGCAATGAAACTGGCTTTTAAGGGAAACTAAGAACTTCAAACTACATTTAACTGACCTGTAAATGATCTTTCACTTCATGAAGTCAGAGATTTTAATAAATTAATATTCCTATTTAGAAAGACAACTATTATTTAACAAAGGCTAATTTCTTTATATTGAAATTATTTGGAAAACAATCTCTTTTCATAATTGCTATTTTCCACAATCATACATAAAAGTCATTGGGCAATGTTTTATGCACAAATATTGAAAAATAAAGAGAAGAAAAAAAATGTGTAGAGCAGACACGGTGCTGTTTGCTCAAAACAAAAGTTCTGCCAATTAAGAATTTAAAATTTTTCAAAAACATCAGAATAATCCTATGGATATATCTACTCACTTAGGGATGTACCTTCACTTTATACTCATTAATCATCGGTACTTTTTTCTCAGCCCATTACATTTGACTTGGAAAATTCCTTCAAAATTGAAGTTAAAAAAGAGCCAGCTTGTCTGAGCAAACCTGCACTTGCTCTTATATGTAACCCAGACAAAAACATTGGCAAGCTGGCAGAACAGTGGAAATCAAAAGTTAAACACTGAGTAACTTCCTAAACCACCTCTCTGCTATAAAAGCACTTCCAGTCAGTTTTGGAGCACAATTAAGTGGGTCAGTTTAAGCCACCAATTCCAACAAATGATCGTTTAAGATACTGCAGCTCCAATGGGAAGCAAAAGTGAACAGTTGAAAAGAATTAAAAGGCATTATTTTGTACCAGCCCTTAGCTTTAATTGACTATATGTTGTTTTCGTGGTTACAGTGTACAAACATGTCAATCAGTGGAAGGGAACAGGAATGCTACTACAGTCAAATACAGTTTTGACTGGTGAGAGACTGTTCCGCATTGCCATATATCTGTTAATTGCTATGTCACATCTCAGGCAGTACTTGATCATTACAGCTGCAATTCAAGATGCTCAAGAAACCAGAGCCAGGTACTCTCATCTAAGTGAGGAACATAATGTGTTCAGTTCCTTGCGGCAGTTGTCATGGATTGTGCCTGGCTGACATTAGCGTTAGCCCTTTAGGAAAAGGGAGCAGCTTCATTATAAGAACAGAGGATACTTTGGTTGTAAACCAAGTGCAGAGAAGCTTTGAGATGGGCAGATTGCAAGTGACAGTGACAGCTGACAGTCTGCTGTTAGGTGCTGAGAGACGCTGAATGGAAATAGTCAAGAATCAGGTATTCTCTGCCCAGTACTGGAAGTGACAATGTTGTCATGGTTTAACCCCAGCCGGTAACCCAATACCATGCAGCCGCTCGCTCACTCTCCCCCCTTCCCCAGTGGGGTGGGGAGGAGAATCAGAAAGAAAGGAAAATGTGTGGATTGAGATAAAAACAGTTCACCAGGACAGCAAAGAAAAAAGATGATAATAATTACATTATATATTAATAATGCTAATAATAATAATAATAAAAAATAATGATAATAGAATATATAAAACGAACAATGCACAATCTCTCACCACCTGATGTCCCAATACAGCCTGTCCCAAGCAGCGACCATGGAACAGCAATATTCCCCAGCACCAATCTTGGAACTGCAAGTTCCAGAGAGAACGAGCAAGGAAATGAACAGCCGAATGAACGAATGAAAGAACAAATGAATGAAAGCACAAACAAAACGGAAAGGCCTGAACAAACAAAAAGAGGGACACAGGACAGATGTCCAGAGACATACTGGGACACATGAGACAGAATCCAGGGTTAGGTGGGAGAGAACCCCCAGAGAGAACTGGAGAGACCCCAGAGGACCCCATGGCCCAGCCTAGGACTACTCAGTGTATAGCTGGCACTGCTACACTGACCTACCAAACTTCAGACTATGTCGTCCCATCCACAGGACAGGGAAGCCGTGTAATATGTAAACCGCACATATATTTTTGATAAAAGTGTTTTGATGACTAAGTCCATTTTATCTCCACACTGTCAATTTGGTGCCAGCCCTATATTTAGGCATACAATCTGATGTGCTTCTCTACCTCAGAACTGTAATACACTTTTATTAATAATCTGATAGACAGGTTAACTGGTTGCTCTATAGACTGATTTATCAGTTGGTAAACTAGGATAGCTAAAGCATGGTTGTGGAATATAAAGTTTGCCATCAGTTTTGCCTAAGCAGAAATAAACCTAATGACTTAATATCTATTTATTCAAAAGTGTTTAGGTTGCTTCCATTATTCTGCTCTAAGTCTCTATCCTAAATGCAATTCTTTACTACAGCTCACTACACAGTATAGATTTTTCCTTGTAGATGCCATACAATATGTTTGACAGTCAACCTTTATCATCTTCCTATTCACTGGAAGTTCTTCTAGCACCATGTTAGTAAGTCAGTCAGTGTACTTGTTTTTCATTGCATCAATACTGAGCAGTTGCATGAACACATTTTTATAATCTAAATGAAGTCTCTCCATTTTTCACTGATACTGAACATACGTAAAGGAACTGCATATTACAGCAGAAAAGACGTCATCCTTGCCTAATGGGACTGTCAGGTATATCACAAGCAACAGATGAATGTTTGACAAAGATCCCTTTTATTCTGGCTAATTAAGCAGTTGGACACACCCCCTGTTAATGGGTTTGCTTTGTATAGCCAGTGCTTGTTGCATCATGTGAATGTAAGCTAAACAGGCCACTTTCTGAAGGAAGGCTAATTAACCCCTCCAAGTGAGAACAAGATATTGCCCAAGCCCAGCTGCTGAATGTGACAAGATTAGTATTTCTTCAGTCTAATGGGCAGAACTCAGGCAAAGCTACTATGCTGAAAACTACCCCTTTCCTGTATATTCTGTGCAATTTCATGTTGTCTGTTAAGTTCCCTAAAGATTTTTTAATTCACTCAAATTCTCAGTTGGAATCCTTCTGTTTTCTAGACTTGAAATATCAAGACTGGATGGCTTAAGAGTCTAACATCAAATCAGATTGTTAAAATGTGTCAGATTAATGATTACTGTTTATTTTGTTCCTGGACTACTTCACCCTGAACTAATTCACTTTTTTTAAGCTACTAGAGTTTGCAAAGTTTTGTTCAGCTACATATGCTTTACTGTCTAGATCAAATAATGTAGCAGGCTTTAATTCAATGCAGAAAATGAAAGCCTACAATTTACTTTCAAGTGCAGCAGGAAATTTCTTTTTTCTCCTCTAGAAGGCTAAATAAAACATCACAGAAGGTAAAGTGAACTAGATCTTGTAATCACATGCAGTAATGGCAGGCTTTTAATGGTCAGAATAAAAGGCTAATCTTAAGATCTTATCTATTTTAATGATGAATCATCAATATACTCATTAAGAATTTCTGGCAACATAGTATGTCTCACAATAAAGGAAAACTTCTCAGAACATCAAGTTTCAACAAGTAATACAGAATGCTCGGTTCCTGAACAATAGTATAAATGGAAATAAGTTTCAATAATACATTACAGTTTTAGATAAGCATTCCTTTTCAATTCTTGTGTAAACAAAAATGTTATGAATAATTGCTTTCAAACAACCAATGTTATGAATTTGAAGGACCATTTATGTGTGTTAGCAGTAAAGCAGAAGGCAGTTTATACATGCTATTCACAGGAAAAAAAAAAGAATACTACAAATAATGTTTAGATGCCAATATATTTTCATGTTAGAACACCAGTTTCTTACTAAACGCTATTTGATTGTTTGTCCTCTCCCAAGGGTCCCAGGGATACCGAAGTAGGCAGCTGGACTCTGCTGATATAAGGACTAGTTGCTAAATATTTCAGCTAGCAACATGAATTTCATTACTCTTTTTCCAGTGTTTCACAGATTTATGGGAGGAATAATAGTTAACTGAATGGCACAGAATGAAGTATATAAGTTGATTCTCTGGAAACACATATAATTTCCAGTAGCAAAACTCTACAATAGCAGAATAACACAAGGGGGAGGTACAGACAGATACACACTGGAAGGGACCAACGCAAGCGGTAACTCGTGGTAACTCCTTCAAAGAAAGTTCATGGGATGAAAAAGCAACGTCTTGACCATCAGATTATTAAGTACCTAAGAACAGTACTAGTCAACAATTGTCATAATGAAATTCCACATTTCCAGCAGCTCACAGACAGCACGTGGATGCTTAGGCTGAATGACTACTTCATGACTCTCTCACTTTGATCTACCTGCTAATTTTACCTGCAAAAACTTCAAAATTGTATTTAGTCTTGGTGGACAATATATCAATATGATACATCAGCCCTACACATCAATACACATCAGCAACAAGATTATATTCTCAAACAACAGGGTAAAACAAAACTTCTGAAGAGTTTTTGTTGTGACAAGACTAGCAAGTACAACCATTACAAGAAACAAAACTAGCACATCATCAAACAATTATATTTATGCTATTCTAGGGTATTAGTTTGTCCACTGGAGATTCTGTGAGTGGAAAAGCCCAGGTGATGTTCTCCTTCATCCTGGATGAAAGGGTGTGAGGAAGAGGGCACTGATACTGCGTGTCAACAATTGGTTGTGGAACTGGTGCTGGCAACAGGGCTTTGGTTTCTATGACCACAGGACCCTCTTTGAGGATTACGTCTGCTTAGGAGAGATGAGATCCACCTCACTAAGTGGGGCAAAGGTATCTTTGCCAGCAGGATGGCTGACCTAGTAAGAAGGGACTTAAACCGGGAATGATGTGGGGAGGGAAAGAGTTACCAGCAGCCCTGTGAAGGAGTGGTGGACAGGATTGACAAGCACAGGGCCTGGGGTGATGTGAGTGAAAAGGAACACATAATCAACAAAATGAGGCTTAAGCAGGGTCACCTCAAGCATTTGCATGTGAGCAAGGAAGTGGCTACAAGGCATCTTTATGAGGAAACCACCCAGGCCCTCTCCGGGAAATCAGTATGCTGAGGTGCCTCTCAAGCGCTCATACACCAAGGGGTGTACAAAGGGCTCACACACAGCATGGTGAATAAACATGAGGAATTAGAGACCTGTGTCCATTTGCAGGGCCATAGTCTTGTTGGGATCACGGAGATGTGGTGGGATGGCTCACATGACTGGAGTGCAGCAATGGAGGGACACAAGCTATCTGACTTTATAGTTTGTTTCTTTTAGAAATGAAAATGTCTCTAGGAAACAATCTTCACTAGGATGAAGTTCATGGAACTTCCTTGTTGGGATGGGTATTTTGTTGTGTTTAACCAGAAACAAGTTTTGATAAAAGAATTAAATAAATTACAGAACATTTCTGTAAGTTTAGTGTGCTTTCTAAGTTAATGTTTACACTGCTAAGTCAAGTGTAGTATGGCTTTTAAGTCACAGTTAGTCAAGTGTTATCTACCTTAAATAGTATTCAGGTACTTTTCCTACACCGATGCACCTGTCTTTAATATAGTAACATAATTTTCATGCATTAGGATAAGTATGTTCATGATATACTCAAAAATACCTCTATGCAGAATGATAGTTACAACATCAAATGGAATTTCTAGGTTGAGCCAAGATCTTACTCTGCTGGACCACTGATATTAACAGAATTAATTATAAAGTCTAACATGTATAATACTACTTCTTCACACCTTTCAAAATACTTGACAACAAAATGTAGTTTTATGAAATTTCATCCTTGTTTTTGGCTGTTGACCCACGGCAGGGTAGGAACAGGACATAATGTAATACTTCAAGCACTGATGATCACCACTCAAGGCACTTTGCCTAATAGCCAGTGCTTTCTGAGGAAGAATGTGAAAGTAGGAGCACCATCTGTACAAACGTTTCTGTCACTTCTGCATTAATTACATGGTTCTGAAAGTAGATTTAGATTTTGCTTCAGAAGTGAGTTTGGGGGGGAAGGGGGGGGGGGGGGGGCTTGGAGTCCCTAATATGATATCGTGCTGCAGTCCTTTCATCAAGAGTGTGAACCTCATACTAGCAAAACAAACAGAGAAAAATTGATGTGAAAACGGAGGTGGTATTTGTTTTCATCACTCAATAGATCAAAACACAAAATGAAAAAGTCAAAACATTATAGCTGGAGACATCTACTTCATTAACAGAATGAGCAATATTTATAGGAAATAGTTTCTGTTTTCTGTGTGTTACTACCGTGTTACGAATTTTCTGTTCGTGATGCTTCCTGTGTTACTTTCACTGATTCACAGCATGGTCCCAGAGGTTGGAAGGGACCTGCTCAAGCAGGACCACCTACAGCCTTCTGCGCAGGACCATGTCCAGGTGGCTTTTGAATATAACCAAGAATTGAGACTCCACAACCTCTCTGGACAACCCGTGCCCATCCTCAGTCACCCTCACAGAAAAGAAGTGTTTGCTCATGTTCAGAGGGAACCTCCTATGTTTCAGTTTGAGCTTGTTGCCTCTTGTCCTGTCACTGGGCACCACTGAAAAGAGTAAGCTCAGCTTGAGCCCATGTCATAACTAACCTGCAGATATACTATGACAGTTATTAAATAAACTACCATTATTATTGTTGATTACTTATATTGTCATTACCCTTAAAGGCCACCTAACACTTCATTCTTAAGAAATTAGTAATACAATATGACATTTTTCAAATGCTTCACTTAGCCATTTCCTCACCAGGTGCAAACAGAAGGAAACACGACGCATGCCTGAATTATTACCCCAATGACTACTTTGTTAAATTTCTTCCTTTCCCCATCAACTCAGCTGTAGAAAAAAAACACACAATGGGAGAGGTGGCAATCCAGGGTTCCCCTATGAGTACGGATGGGGGAAGTCAAAATAAAGAAATGAGAATGGTACAAGTACAGTGAGAAGCACAGGTTTCACCCACTAATGACCTCACCACACTAGATCAGGTTCCCACCAATACCATTTACTAAACTAGAATTTATAATCACTGGATAGTAAAGGGGGCTTAGATGGATAAAAACTGATGAAAGCTCTTAAAGGGCTCTAAGCACAGCTATTTAGAGATTTCAAGAGACTAAAAGTGGTCCAGTATTAAAACATTTCCTTTAAATTTAGGAACACCTACAGAATTAAAGGCTAAACAGCTAAAAGTAAAAAACATCATGTTCCTGCTATGCTACATCGAATTAGAGGACAACAGTTCTAATATGAAATTCTGCATCTGAGTGAAAAAAGGAAGAGAGACACCTTTCCCTTTGTTCTGAACTACATAAAGATTACTTCAAAGTCCATCCATCATAAAATGATCAGATTCCAAATGGCTAAAACTTTGGGTTGTTTTAATTAGGGATGCATAAATCTCAATATTTAATTTTCTGAGAAGTTGAAGCAGTTCAAAACATTGGAATTAGTATTACAAGCTCATACATAGTTCACATGATTTTGAGGCAGACAGCATTGATATTATAATCCTAATCCATACAAGATTTAATTGAAGTATCTAGCATATGTACTACAGTAACTGGATAACTGTGTGATGGCACCCTATGCACGCAATACCTTCCAAGTAAGTGCAATTCCGTATTCCATTTTTGCCATCTTTGCTGGAAGAATTGCATTACAGTACAATGAAAATGTTATATTATTTAAAAAATTAGTGTTTCAGTAGTTCGTAGCAACCAACAAAACTAACTCTATGCTAGAAAATTTTACTAAATGTCTATGTCAAACAAGAATGTCTAAAGAAAAAAAGTATCACACCTTCTGACAGTATTATACCAGCTTTTGGAAACTTACTCTCCACTGCTCCTATTTCTACGACATGATACTGTTTTCCTGACGTACCAAGATACAGAATACTGCTCTGAGATTTGAGAATCTCGGTTAAAAACACCGTCGACACACTGGAAATTATTTGGAGAAGAATGTTCTAAATATATCAGGGTTAGGGTCTGGAAAACATGTCATAAAAAAGATGACGAATTACGCAAAATCCATTCAGTAACTGAATACAGAAGTTACACTTGTCTTTTATCTATGGAAACATCAAGGAAGGTCATTTCAGCAAGAATGCAATAACACTGACACCAGTAAATAAAAATATTGGCTTAAAACAAACAAGCAAGCTAAAGCAAATCCTTTCCCTATTGAACTGGGAGACATGCAAATAGGCTTACAATTGGGATATCTGTAGGCTTATTGCAGGGATAACTATGTGTAATCTGCTTAAACAATGAATGGACTGAACAAAATCTTAGCAGTTTCTCCCATTCCTATCTTCCTCAATCTGCGATGTTATTTTGCAAGAGAAGGATGTATGTTATGCAGGTCAGCAGATGAGTTAGTGATTATTTTACCCTGCTAAAGATGGTGTGACTGGGTATATCTTTCACTGGAGCTTTCCCTCCCTGTAGTGTGAAGGCCTATTTGTGAAACATACCCTTTTATTCGTGCTCCCAGATGTAACACTGCTTGCTTTAAAATAGAAAAATGAAAAAATCTTGTTTGCATTATACCCAGACACCTAAAAAGACTGTTTGAATTAGAATAGGAAGTACAGTATTTTGTAGTATTTGCTTGCTTGGCATAGTCTGCAACTATTTGAAGGAAACAGATGACTTGAAAGCAGTCTGTAAAAAGGTCATAACCCTCTGAAGAAACCAGAATAGACCAACACCCATGAGGCTGCGTTTAGACCAGATTGGTCTTGGCCCACAGAGAATTGTTTAAATGCCAGTGACACCCAGTGGAGCGTGGGGAAAGAGGAAAAATGCCCAGTTTCATTCCAGCTTCCCGTGTGAAAGAGCTCACAAGACTGGTCATGTTGACCTCAGAGACTAAGAATCGTCAATGAGTATGGCCATCAGAGCCAACAATAACCATGAGACTTACGGCACTGTAAACCAACGGCTTAACTTAATGTATTTGATTAATGCTTGATTCTTAGCTCTTAACAGACTAATTGGCTAGTGGCTGATTTCACCAGCCCGAAATTTGGAGATTTGGCTTGTGTGTCTCAGAATACTCCCATTACAGCAGTCCCCAATGACCCAGCAATAATAGCTGCAACAATTCACACCATAGCTGCACCTGGAAATCTGGTTGGTATAGTGCCAACTCAGTGCAAAATGGAGAGGAAAGCACTGGGAATGCAAGAACTGAACTACAATGCAACTAAAACAGACTTAAGATGTCAACAGGCAGGGAGTGTAGAAGGGAACAAGGACACATAGAATCATAGAACAGTTTGGGTTGGAGTAGACCTTTAAAGGCCATCTAGTCCAACCCCCCTGCAATAATCAGGGACATCCTCAACTAGATCAGGTTGCCCAGAGCCCCGTCCAGCCTGACCTTGAATGTTTCCAGGGATGGGGCTTCTACCACCTCTCTGGCCAACCTGTGCCAGTGTTTCCCCACCCTCATTGTGAAAAACTTCTTCCTTATATCTAGTCTAAATCTCCCCTCCGTTAGTTTAAAACCATTAACCCTTGTCCTATCACAACAGGCCCTGCTAAAAACCTTTTCCCCGTCTTTCTTATAGGCCCCCTTTAAGCATTGAAAGGCTGCAATAAGGTTTCCCTGGAGCCTTCTCTTCTCCAGGCTGAGCCACCCCAACTCTCTCAACCTCTGCTCATAGGAGAGGTGCTCCAGCCCTCTGATCATTTTTCTGACCCTCCTCTGGACCCGCACCAACAGGTCCACATCCTTCTTGTGTTGGGGGCTCCAGAGCTGGACACAGGACTCCAGGTGGGGTCTCACCAGAGTGGAGTAGAGGGGCAGAATCACCTCCCTCGACGTGCTGGCCACACTTCTTTTGATGCAGCCCAGGATACAGTTGGCCTTCTGGGCTGCAAGTGCACATTGCTGGCTCATGTCCAGCTTTTCATCCACCAGTACCCCCAAGTCCTTCTTGGTATGGCTGCTCTCGATCCCTACATCTCCCAGACTATATTGATACCTGGGGTTGCTCTGACCCAGGTGCAGGACCTTGCATTTGGCCTTGTTGAACCTCATGAGGTTCACGTGGGCCCACTTCTCGAGCTTGTTCAGGTCCCTCTGAACAGCATCCCATCCCTCAGGCATGTCAGCTGCACCACTCAGCTTGGTGTCATCCACAAACTTGCTGAGGGTGCACTCGATCCCACTGTCTATGTCATTAATGAAGACATTAAACAGTACTGGTCCCAGTACAGACCCCTGAGGGACACCACTTGTCACCGATCTCCACCTGGACGTTGAGCCATTGACCACTACCCTCTGGATGTGACCATCCAACCTATTCCTCATCTACTGAACAGTCCACCCATCAAATCCATATCTCTCCAGTTTAGAGAGAAGGATGTTGTGGGGGACCATGTCAAAGGCCTTACAGAAGTCCAGATAGATGACATCCATAGCTCTTCCCTTGTCCACTGATGTAGTCACTCCATCATAGAAGGCCACTAGGTTGGTCAGGCAGGACTTGCCCTTGGTGAAGCCATGCTGGCTGTCTTGAATCACCTCCCAGTCCTCCATGTGCCTCAGCATAGCTTCTAGGAGGAGCTGCTCCATGATCTTCCCAGGCACAGAGGTGAGGCTGACACATCGGTAGTTCCCAGGGTCCTCCTTTCTACCCTTTTTAAAATGGGTGCAATGTTTCCCTTTTTCCAGTCACCGGGGTCTTCACCTGGCTGTCATGACTTTTCAAATATCATGGAGAGTGGCTTGGCAACTCCATCAGCCAATGTCCTTAGGACTCTGAGATGCATCTCATCAGGCCCCATAGACTTATGTATGTTCAGGTTCCTCAGGTGGTCTCGAACCTGATCTTCTCTTATAGTGGGAGGGACTTTGCTCCCCCTGTTCCCATCCTGCAGTCCATCCACTCGAGAGGTGTGGGAAGTGAAGACTGAGGCAAAAAGGTTGTTGAGTACCACAGCCTTCTTCTTGTCTGTTGTTACCAGTTTGCCAGTCGTGTTCATCGGAGGGGGAGTATGCTTTCTTTCACCTTCCTTTTCTGGCTGACATACCTGTAGAAGCCCTTCTTGTTATTCTTCGCATCCCTTGCCAAGTTCAGCTCCAGCTGCACCTTGGCCTAACACATTTGTGTCCAGATGCAACTTCATCATACTCATCTACATCTTCTGTCATTCTGCACCTGGCAGCTGTCTAGCCAAACAAGCCTTGCTTATCTTTATACCTTCCTCCTAACTTACCCTTATAACCTAACTTACCCTTACCCTTCCTTATGTTTCTGCTGAAAGAGCATATGAAAAAAAAAGAAAAGAAAGTTAAAGTTATGTAATACTTAAAATTAAAAAATATTCCAAAGAGTAGAAGTGCATTCTGCTCAGAAGCACTGACTAAAAAGAATAAAAAGCACTAGAAACAAGGTAGAAATTATCTTGGATGAGGTACAGAATGAGCCAAAATTTTGTGAACTGAAACCACTTCAGTGCAAAGCTTCTTTACTGATCACATTCAGACATGAATTATCTGGAATGCTCTAGACAGGACATATGAACTCCTCCTTGGCACCAGAGTAATTAACTTAGCCTTGGGGCTTCAGTCAGCCCTGAACACTGGCATAGCTTGCTCATCTCTGTCTGCGCTGTATCATGTAGATGTATCCTCTGAATTACCATAACTGAAAAGCATTTTTTGAACTATTTCAAGGAAACAAAAACTTTCTGGTGTAAAGAGCTGACCAAATAATTCACATGAAGATCTGAAACTCGAAAGTATGGAATTTGCAATGGAAGAATTTTTAAAAATTAGTATTTTGCATAACTTCAGGTCCTAAACCAACCACAAATGGGTGTCTTAGGACTTCTTACTTATCAGAAGGCTCGTATGTTTTTAAGACATAATCTGATATACTTTATCTATCAATGGGCAGTATCCCTCTCTTTTCTTAAGACTACTTAAGACTGTCCCTGGATTGGTGGGATTTGGTATAGTAGAACATTTGTCCTTAGCTTGAGAGCATTTGCTACAGTAGAACATTTGTCTCTCAAGATACTTTGAAAGCTTTTATTTTATATTGCAAAGAGAATTTGCAAGGACTGAACTGTTTAATGGATTGACAGTGGAATATATTAATTTATTTCTGTGAAATTTAAAAGGTACAAATATCAGCATATTATGTTCTGTCTATTCTAATGAAAATCATAGAAAAAAAATTTCTCATATGCTTTATTTGTGCTGTAGTTGCAATTATGCATGACATTAACTTGCTTCACTGAAACACATACACGTTGAAGTCTTTCTGATCTCCCTAAACAACCTCATTGTAACATGTATTAAGTGTTGACATGTTAAAAACTACTAAATATTTAGACACAACTGGCACTCTGTAAAGAAAATGGGAAGTTAAAAGATAGATATGTCCTTGCACCACAGAAGACCAACAGCAGCCTTGACTGTATTAGGAAGGGTGCAGCCAGCAAGTGCCTCAGTTCCACACTTGAGACCACATCTGGAATGCTCTGTCCAGTTTTGGACTCCCCAGTAAAAAAGAAAAAAAATTTGCAATTAACTCCAGCTGAGGGCCACAAAGATGGTCAGGGGCCAAGAATATTTGGTGTGGCAGGAAAGGTTGACCAAACTGGATTTGTTCAGCCTTGACAAAAGAAGTCTACATTTCCTGAAGAAAAGATGCCCAAGTAAATTTCTTGCCTCCTAAATTTCATGACACACATTTATAACTTCAGAAAAGGTGCATCAAAGTACTTTTAGCAGTAAATAAGATTATTTTCTGGTTACCAGACTTTCCCTGAGATAGACTCCTCACATAGTCAGTCTTAAAAGGTACTATTTTTCCAGATGACATGTATTCTAAATGCTAAAGATGATGCTTGTGCTGTAGCACGATGATTCTAATTCTCAAATACATCAGTAATCCAGTAGTTTTGCTAAGACAACCTAAACCTTGACTGAAAAAAGACAGAGACACTTAAGTGGAGTGCCTAGATTTCTTAATCCAACCTAAAAAATGCAACAACATTCTTTCCATAACTCATTTATCTCTTCTTAACTCATCTAACATCTTGGGGGAAAAAACAAATAAATCAGTAGCTACTCAATAATACATTAACCTATATTCAGATTAACTAGCCACTCTGATGCTTAGCCGTGGCTATTTTCTAGACATTAAAAGAGTAGAGATTTTATCAGAAAATCTGGAATGTTTTAGTTTCTTATAGATTGCTTCACTTAAATGTAAGAAGTCCGTATGTGGAAAGAAAAAAACATACAGCAGCTGACAAGATTGGTTAAGGAGAGAATGCACTCAAAATCAAACTAAGAGAAGTTACTGACAGATTGGTTCCAGATTCTACTGGGCTTTTGTCTGCATCTGATGCACCGTGGTTGTACACATAAGAATAGCAGTACACAAAAATGATGCAAGTAGACCAGAAGGGTAAGTTTGAAACACTACACATAAGAACAAAAAGATCTAAGTTTTTAAGGTAAGAAAATTTCCAATGAAAATTGAGTTTGGTACATCATCTTCACAAGAAAAAAGATGAAAAGAAAGCTCTTAGATAAAAACAGAAAGATGTCTCAAGTTTCTCCACCACTGACAGGTGGAAATAATAATACCTAGTTCAAAACCAGTTGGTAAGGTGTAAGAAATAACTTCCCAGTTCATGTAACTTTGTCTTATTAATAATGAAGTTCACGATCCACTACATTTTCATTCACCTTGCTTGGATTATAGCATGATACCTTCCTGTCTCCGTCTAAAAGAGACTCAAGAATTATTTGTTCTTTCACTGCTCAGAACCTTGCAGCATTACAGCAGCAGGCCTGTTGTCCTTGCTGAAAACAACTGATTCCTACTGCAATTCTTCTCACAGCTTTTGTTCCATAAGAAGGCTTCATCCCTTATTTTGAGTCTCCTTTGCTTTCCAAAAATGACACTGATGCTACTACGCTGATATCTTTTTGCACAGAAATAAAGCAAACAGCCTGACGCCAACGTTTGGAACTTGCACTGTATAAAAGAACATGTACAGACTTTCAGTACAAAAAATAGTTTTATTGTTATAAAGCTAATATTCCAAGTCTCCAATTTCACCCCTATTTCAGAGAGCAAACTACTTTCCTTTCCTAGAGATAGCAAATAGTTCTTACTTTACCTGCAACACAAATCAATATAGAATTTTATTTTGTAACTTTAGGAGGACAACTGTGACATGAAGAGCTAAAAGCCCTAGCCACTCTCAACCGTTCACTCATTTAGCATACAGAGAGAGAAACACTACAGGCAGTTCTACTGAGCTTCAACAAAGCATGCAAAAACTATCAATCGTTGTATGGGGAGTTTCTTGACTGCAAAAGAAAACTTGCCTAACTGTCAGATCCCACATAATTAGCTATGTGTTTTAAACAAGTTTGCTGAAGTGTTACTGCTGATAGCATATATGCCAATGCAGCTATTATATTTACATTTTAATACCTGAGATCAATTGACAGGTAGCACACTGACTGCATGATGCCTAGAAAAGTGCTGATTTTTGATTTCTGGTGAAGAGCAGCTTTCCTTTAATTCTGTGGATTGTGATTCAAGTTTCTACCACAAAGTAGAAAAAAGTGCCAAGCTACTGCAAGATTTATTTTCAGCTTAAGTGAGTCAACATTGATTTGCTATGTTGCATTGTGTTATTCCGAAGTAAATAACACTACCCTCATACCAAATACTTATATTGTCTTCGTTCTAATTTTCCAAGTGAAAAACGAAACAGTTCTCTATATTATGATAATATCAAGCAAACAGAACTCCCTTTTCTATTCCAAGAAAAAACAAAAAAACACGTAACTCTGCATTGATAATTAAAATACTTACAGTCAGTTAAAATGTCACATGTAGTATGTTCCCAAGTCATTCTGCATTTTTGGTGAATCAAGATAATGACACAACTACCTCAATTGCTTTGAGAAGGCAGGAGAAAGAAATGTAGTTCAACCAACAGCAAATATAAAATAAGCTCAGTGACAACACTCACAGGAGTTTAAAAATGGACAGATTCATACTCTGGTTCCTATTGTATCCATTTTATTTTCATAATGAATGTGTTTGCAAATAAGTCAAATCTAAATGGTTTATTCACATTTGAAATGTCAGGGCTGCTTATTAATCAAAGCAGCAGCCAGTCATATTTACTACTTTTTCAATTACTGTATTTAAGCACTTCAGGCAAAACAGAAATTTCCTTATGAAGTGCAAGTTACATGAATCTAGAACACCAGGATGAACTGCACACTTATCACACGCTGCAACAAAATACACTAACAAAATACTAATGAAATTTTCTTTCCTTCTTGTAATTTATTTACTAGGAGAGACATGGTGCATCTCCTAGAATAAGAGGAAGCCACAATAATATCCTTATCCGAGTTTTGTGGTATTTACAAGAATTGATGTCTTTCTCTTCTCTCCTTTCCCATCTCTCCTCACACCTTCCCAAGATTCTCAAGTTCCTGGACAAAAGTTCTCTACCCTGCAGAAGACTACCTGCACGTGACTCCTATCTAACTCAAACCTTCAAAAATACAGTAGTTTTGCACTTTGAAAAAAAAAATCCATTGTGTAATTTCCCTCTTGGTATCTGAAATATGTCTGAAATGTGCCACATCTTATATCAACACAGATAGTTCAGCATTTGTCTGGTGTCCATTTACAGATGGTAAAGAAACACAAAGAAACTATTATGCAATTATCACCTAACCAAATACAGCATTAAGATGAAAGAAGGTGTCTGAAGTATTCAGTGCAAGGTGCATGTGACAAAAATAAAATCTTTCTCTCAGGCTTTGCTGTAGGACCAGAAACTTGCTTTAAAAGATAAACAAATTGCATCTATTTTACATATCATAAATATAATCAGTTGTTACACAGAATGCTAAAATATTGAAAAACAACACAAAGTTCTGTGCAGAAATAATAAAAATACATTCCTGAACTATAGGACAGAAAAAATAAACAGGAACATTTATATACATGTTATCATATAAACTAAAAAAATAATTTATAGTTATTTTGAAAATTGCCTCCTCCAACTAAGTTAAAACAAATTCTAAGATAATCCAGATATTCCCAATAGAACCATCTCCATCTATAAAACACTGAATATTTAAACTTAACATTGGTAGAGTTGGATGCCACATAACCTGGGCTCTTAGTGCACAAGGGAAACTCTTCCATGTTCAAACTATTGACATGCATGTGCATATGCACCACAGACTCCACCCTGAATTTACGAAACACCCTCAGTGCAAGCTGTCTTGAAAGAAACTAGCTTCTATCTTGTAACAAAAATCCTCAGCTGCATCACACAAAGTATTCAAGACAGGTCAAGGGAGGTGATCCTTGCCCTGTACTCAGCATTGGTGAGGGCACACTTGGAGTGTTGTGTCCAGTTCTGGGCTCCTGCAGAGAAACAACTCTGCAGACACCAAGGTCAGTGAAGAAGGAGGGGGAAGAGGTGCTCGAGGCACTGGAGCAGAGATTCCCCTGCAGCCCTTGGTGAAGACAATGATGACGCAGGTTGTCCTCCTGCGGCCCATGAAGGTCCACAGTGGAGTAGATAGATATCCATTCTGCAACCCGTGACTGAAACACAGGAGGCTCTCGCTGAACATCAGGAAACACTTTTTTTACTGAGAGCATGAAAAAGCACTGGCACAGCTTGTGGCATCTCCATCCTTGGAGGTCTTCAAAAGCCATCTGGACACGGTCCTGGGCAACTGACTCTAGGTGGCCCTGTTTGAGGAGGGGGTGTGGAATAGATGACCTCCAGAGGTCCCTTCCAACCTCTGGGGCTTTCTCACCATGGACCATGGACTCCTTCTCCTCTGACACTCTCAGAGGAGCCAAGTCATAGTGCTCCACTGCAACCAAGAAGGTCACGAGAGTTCCCTGCCAGCACTGCTGCACTGCCCATTGCTGGGCCCTTGTGCTCAGGGGCAACAGCCTCTCATCACAGGATCTGATGAGCCAGAGGTTAACCCCTGCCCAAAAGACCACCAAAACATGGCCAACATCCTGTGAAGCAGCGGCTTTCCCACTTTGGGGTGTTTGCTGTCCTCGCTGGGCAGTGGTTGGGGCACAGTCCCAGAGACCTCTGTGATGTTGCCAGAGGGCATTTGTGATGGCCCCAACCTCACTGCTCTTCAGTAGCTACAGGCTCTGTCCTGGTGCATTTGGTCCAGGCCTCCTGTGAGTGCACACGCATGGCATGCAACCTCTAGCAGGACTGTGGACCTCCGCTTGGAGTGCTGCCTTTGTGCAGAGACTTGGCTGGCGTGGGTGCTGCGGGTCCCGCACGGCAGCTGTCCCAGGGCTGTAGGCTTGAGGAGGGTGCAGGGGCCCTTGGCACCGCTGAAGGCTCCCGGCCAGTTCCTCTGCCTTCCCTGATCACCTCCTGCAGGTACCCTGTGCTACCTTGAGTCATGCTGGCTGTCTGGGGGGGAGTGCAGGGGGTGGGAGGTCCTGGAATGAGGGTGGCAGCAAGCTTGCAGGAGACAAAGGGGGCAGGCACATGTGGAGGGCAGCCCATGGGGCTGGTTGGCCACTTTCCAGCCTACAAGGAGACCCTTTGAGAGGCCCTTATCTCCCCCCTCTCCCACCACTCTCTGGGGCTTTCTTTGTGGTTTGGTCCTGGCACCAGAAAACTTCAGGCACTTTGCATGCCTCTTGCCAGGACATGGCATCAGATGCCTAGGATGGTCTGCAGGACAGCCGCTCTGCCACAACGGCCAGCATGAGCCAGCTGCAACGGACAGGGTGGCGGGACACAGCAGCAGACAGCCCGTGCCCCATCTGCCTGGATGACATGGACGGCACAGCCTACGTCTGCTTCCACGCTTTCTGCTTTGACTGCATCTGGTAGTGGGCTGCCATGAGAGCTGCGTGCCCACTCTGCTGGTGGCCTTTCAACCGTGTCCTGCACACAGTGAGGGTGGACAATAACTACTAGGAGTACGTGGTTGGCTCGTCTGCCTGCCAGCAGAGGACCGTGGCCAGGCAGAGGGTGCACAGCAGATCCCCGCAGCAATGCTACAACCTGTGCCCAAGGCCCACCAACGAGCTCACCACTGGGAGAAGGGGGCCTGCAGGGAGGGACCGAGGGGTGCAGGGAGACACAGCTCCAAGGATCTCCAATGCTCCACCTGGCAGGCTGCAGGGCAGTGCCCATTCAGCCCTGACAATGGACGTGTTCTCCACTTCAACGTGCTGTCGCTGCAAGCTCAGATTATTGGCTTTGTGGACATTGAATAAAGATCCAGCAGCTTTTCAAAGCATGTGTCTTTCAAAACCACTTGGTACCCTGTACGTGAACACACTAAACTGGTTGTGGGGGGAGGTGTAATTTTATCTCCTTCTCTAAAGATAAGTTGGATTTGCACTACGTAAACCATTACAGAAATAAAAACTGTTGTTTACTATGCCAAGAGAGATAGAGTGTAAAAAAAATCACCTTATGCGGTGTTATGCTGCACCTTTCAAAATAAGTCATAAAGAGCAGAATCAACACATGTAACAGTCCTTATGTTTGTAACACAGTAACCTGCTGAGATCCAGTACACTCTGCAAACTCCATACACTCCATTGCTTATATTTGCCTATTCTGAATGGGAAGTCTACAACAAAGCAGATATGTAAATTAAACCAGGTTTACAAATATACCCATTTTATCAGTAGAATTAGTTATCGTAACGACCCGTGAAAGTCATTTGGCTCAGAGTGGCAGTGCGCAATGAACTACCTTTGAATCAATAAACATCCCACACCTTCAGCCTGCCTCCTGCACACAGCAGCCACGTGGGCAGGAAAGGCAAGACAACAAAGTCCCCTTCAGGGGGTCAGCGAAGTACTGAAGCATGACTCCAGAACATGGTACCCAAAGAACAAGCACGACGGCCAGCACCATGCAGTGTTCTGAATGCTCAGGAAAGGAAAAGGATGCAGGTGGGTTGGAGAGCCGTATACGAGTGGTACAAAGACAGTGCTCATCCTGGACCGGACGCACTGTTCCTCAGCACCCAAAGGAAGATCTCCTCCCTCCACCTGTCACCACCACCACTTGCCCCAAACTCCCTCACCCTCCGTCCATGTCACCAGTTTTCCCCCCTCCATCCCCTTCTTTTTGGCCTCTGGGAAGCACCATTTTGTCATCGCTGTCTCCCCGCATGTGCACAGAACACCCTGGGACTGGCTTGAGTACCTGCCCCCAACAATTTGCCCAAAGCTCCTTTAAGCTTGAGAATACTTAAAGGCTGGAATGCTTTTTTTTTTACTAATGCTCTGGCTGTGGTGAATGTCCCATCTACTGTCACAGGTAACGCAGCAAACCAGGATCTCTTGGAACAATTAAAGGTGAATGAAGAGAACTGAGAAGCACCACACACACCATGCTAGAAAAGAAAGCTATCTAAAAAGCCCAATGCCTCACCCTGTAGTATTTAGTATAATAAGTAAATCATCATAAAAGATTTCAACTTTGATGTCTATATTACAATTTTTAAAAAAAAATAATAATTGGGAGAATAGTTGAAGAACACACACACAAACTTTCAGTTTGATTCTAAGTTTTATTTACACAATTCGTTTATGAATAGAATTACAATTTCATCCATTTTACGCTGTTTTCTTCGTGACAGTATCACAGGCCAGGCCAACAGCTGGAGAGTTGATGGCTGAAGCTCTGTTGTAGGGGTTAGTAAGATGGTTCGTACATTCCATCAACACTGCGAGGGATGGTAATAATAGTATTTCTGCAAAGTATACTCCCATGTGTTACCCAAACATGTCCTACCTTGCTATTTCAAAAGTGCTGTCTTCACTAAGGTTATTCCCTCTGTGCAGGTATTGTATTTGTGCCAACCTCACCTCCTGCTTGCCAGAGAGCTCCAGGGGCCTCACCAAGTGAAGTTAGAGATGTTTCCTGGGAAAATTCTGGTGCTGGGATTGGTGGCTAGCGTAAGGTAGAAACTGCCATCTGCCGTCCTTATTTTACCCTTACTCGAACTCCAATCGCTGCATATCCTGGACTTGGGTTGCTGTTTCTTTTTTTCACTTTTGCAGCAATGATTTTGTCAGTTTGGTAGATTCTGTCCTCACTGGGATTCACTTTTTGAAATTCTTCAGGGTAAAATGTCCCCTCCATTGCTTCATGACCATAGTCTATTAAACTGCACAGGTGGGTACCTGCTTCCTTCCCACAGTTTCAGCTATTAAGAAGGTTTCACTCATGAACATCTGATGATAACCTTTCTCAAATCTCTTTTGTTCTAAATACTGTGATACGGTCTGCCTTTTTGAGCAAAGGCACATATTCTTTAATTTTAAATCAATCCTTGGATTTGATTTTCCAAACCCTCACAGAGTTTAAAGGGATCACATCCACAGGCCTGGCTCTGATAGCTCTGTGGAAGCTATGGTTATAGTCCTTTATAAAACCTGGTAACACATCAATGTAGCAAAAAGTGTTGCACACTAAAATATTCCCTCATGTCAGTTTTAAGCAACCTGTTAGAACACTCTACAGTGGTGCCTTTTGCTTCGTTGCTAGTAACAAGACGGAGAACATTTAACAAGCTGGTAAAGCAGTATAAAGGTTGGGTTTAAAAAAAAAAAAAAAAAAAATCAATCTTTCCCACATCAGTCTAATTTCTGATACATGCACTGCCTGCTAAAAATGGCTTTTAAAGCCCCAGATGTATCAGAACTCATTTTGCCTTTTAGATGAATGGCTGAGACATGCTTGTGTAATATATCTAGCACTGTACTTAACAGCAGTGTCATGTTTGGAAAACTAGTGCACATCCACCAAGTCTGCTGATATCGAACATCCAACTCTGTCACAACCACCTTGTTTCTCTTGAAGTGCTTTCTTGGTGGCTTGCATGAGGTCCAGGTATCCTGGTTTGCAAGCCAAGTTGCCACTTGGCTCCAGTTCATATCAACTATTGGGCTTTTAGCAGCTTCTAGAAAGGGATTTATATCCCTCAAGCTTCCCACCTCCCCAGGAGCATAGCAAATGCCTTTAAAGAGAAGTGGCAGCATGGACAACTCCATTGGCATGCCATTACTACACACATAAGAAGTGAAACACTTCACCATGATTTAATTCATGCACAGAGAGATACTTTATTAACTGGTTATGATGGGTGTCAGTCATTGGTCAGGCTTTTCCAAGGTTTTGTTGGGGTTTTTTTTCCGTTCTTCTGTGAAAGCCACTGTCCTTTCTCTGCTCATTCTTTAACTGCTGCAGGCTCAGATAGGAACACTTCTGTCTTCTGCCTTCTCAGCTAGTCAGCTGGAGCTTTTTAAAATGTTCTATAAGGACATCAACCTAGGGATAAGGAAACAGATATAGCACAAGCCTGTACTTCACAGTGATGTTAAAAGGAACTGCAAGGTTCCCCCAAAGCAGGGAGCAAAGGCAGCTCCCACCAGCACTCGCCCCTTCTCCGTGAAACTTACCTGGAAATTGTTTGCTGATTCACAGGCCTGTCAGATGGCTCCTCTGCTTCGTGTGATCTTTTCTGGGGAGTCCTGCTGGGACTTGTCCTTACTGTCTTCACACCCATGTTCTTCTGAAGTTGGCCTTTTGTTCTGGATTTCCACTTTTGCAGACAGCAATGCCTGTCTTGCGACACAACGCAAAGCCTCAAAGCTGCCCCAGTAATAAACAGTGCATGGCCATCCTGGCAGGCAGTATGGTGCAAGATGTGGGGCTCCAGGATTGGGCTCCTCTTTGCACATGGCAGAGGAGGCGCAGAGGATCCTTAGTGGGCCATCTCTGAGGACAGGTCAGTAGCCCCTGGGCATGTTCCCACTTGATTGTGGCCTTCTCCCCACCCTGCCCTGCTCATACCCCCTCCTCCTCCTCCTCTTGTACCTCCCTCCTACCCAAACATGTCAGGATTTGTTCACTGGACTTGTGAAGAGGGGAGCCCCAACCTACTTTATGCTGTTATTTAATTTCTTTCCGTTCATATTTAAACTTTAATTAATTCATTTCATTAGCTCTTTCCAACAAATGTTTTTGCACATTTTATGCATGCAATTTTATGTGGAGAGAGAGAGATATTTAATTTATATATCTTTACACTATATAAAGTGTATGTATATCTACTGTATCTAATGCTTCTATAAAGCTATATATAAGGTACATCAAAGTATAAGTAAAATACATATTTTTACATCTTTGTAAAGTATTTTATATCTAGATTTACTATGAATATACATACATATAAATGGATATATATTTGTATCTGGGAATTTTCTCATCCAAAGGAAATAAGCAGCCAACCAGAGAGTGTGCTGAGGTCACATGCCTTTGACGCTGTCAGTCAGTTGCAGGGCAATATGTAAGCATGTGGGGTACAAGGTGGCCAGCCGTGATGGCCTCATGCCATGAGATGACAGCCAAAGCAAAGTGGTGGCCCTGACTCTGTAGCAGGAGGTGACCTCCAGTTCCACCCTGCTTTGGGCAAATCGTTGGGGGCAGCTGCTCCAGCCAGTCCCAGGGCACTCTGTGCACATGCAGGGAGACAGTGATGACAAAATGGTGGCTCACAGGGGCAACAAGGAGGAGTAGGGTAAAACAATATGATAATTTTTACAGGGCATATTAATCTTTGGTAAGAATTTCAGTCTGTCATCTGAAAAGAACTTCCTGTGGACTCCAGATACTGAAACAAATTGCACTCAAATGACAGTATTTTTTTTTTTTTAAAAACACAAATGTTCCTTGCCTTGTATTAGATTACTGTATGAAGATAAATTGCACAGTTTAAAAAGCACTGAGATGGATTTTGTTGTTTTCTGTTTTAGCAAGTTTCCAACAAGTGCTAACAAGTTTCTAGGTATATCTAAGAAAGAAGGGGGGAAAAAATTATATATATATAAATCAGTGAGGAAGTGGGTGATTTTAACAGGAAGTACACAAGTTCTATAGAAAATGCAAAAGTAGAATCTGACCTCAAGCAAATAGGATTATAATTCTTTTAGCAAGCTATCATAAATTAAGTGGTTACTGTTATCACACTCTGCAATAAGCGTCAGATAAAAATACATTCAGGAGTTAATATATTAACATTTTATCACTTCAATTTTTGAGAGTTATTGTCTAACTTTTGTAAGAAGATCAATGTATCTTTATGACAATCAAATTATTAAAAACTTCTGTTGTGTATTATTTTATGATAAACAGTACATTATTTGAAGCATTACTGTAGTAGAGCCAGAAAGCATACTGAGAGAATGGAAGGAGAAGGTAAATAAGTAACAACAAATACAGACTCTGAAACTGGCAAGGAGCAACTGTATCCTCTGCAGTGTGTCTCGTACTAGAGACCACAAAGTGAACTTTACTCCGATTCTTCCAGCTTGTACAGGAAGAACAAAAGCACAATAAAATATAATAGCTTAAGAGCTGATTCTATCATCAAGTTTCTAGGATGTTCGGTCACTACCAGCAATTCATTGAGACTGGGCTCTTCCCAAAGTTTAGATCCCATCTGAATTTGCAATTCACTCCAACATAATGTAGTGAGAGCTTCAAAATCAGAAATAAGGAAAGAAGGTTGAGAAAGATTTATGTAATTCCACTCGTGATTTTTAAGTAAATGAGAAAATTAGCTAATAAATTAATAAAACAATAAAAAGCAAAGAGAAAAATACTACTACTGATTAGAGCATAAGCAAGGAAAGTGAAAGTTAATGAAAGGATTGCGTCTAATCTGATTATGAAATGGTTTGGATAATTACCATCTTGTGTGTCAAAAAAAATTCAAAGATTTAGGACCTTCCCCTCCTTTCCTGCCCCAAAAGGAAACACAGTTACTTTGGTGAAACACCTGAAACTTGGTACCACCATGTCATCAGAAACACAGCAGCATAGCCATCATTACGGGAAAAGGGGGAAAAGGTGCTAAAATATGAGATTTGCAAAAAGAGAGCAACAAAGATTATAAAGCTGTTTCAACAATTGTATTGCATAGATAAAATGTGCTTGGATCAAAAGCGTGACAGGTTAAGAACTGCTATGAGTAAACAAATCTGTGGCATTTAAGAGAGACAAATATTACTGGAGAATTTTACGATAAAAAGAGAATAGATTTTGAGGTAGCTCAGAAACTTTTGTTACAAATTACAGGTAAGGTTCAGATATTCATGCATATCATAACTGTCATGTTTCTTTACTAAGCAGTCCTAAATCTGCTTGAAGCATGTCATGTTACAGTCCCTAATGGTTATGCAGTATACTGTTTTATGCCACTGGAGGCTAAAAGGATTTCTTTAGCAGAATCAGCCTAACACATGTTGTATGAATTTGATAGAGATGCCTGTCATGCAATCCTTACGAATTGGTCACTGAACCAGGGCATACACACCTTCAAGTATCTCCTGTGAGTGACAGGCATTTTGCATAAGTATACAGGTTCAACAGTAAGGCCCGAGAGAGAATCCTGCACCACTAATGACCTCTCACAACTAGAAAGTGGACGTCTTCAAGCCTGCAAAGTTCTGAAAGATGTATTTGGTGGTACACATATTTCAAAAGAAGAGCTCTGAATGGATTTTAACAACAGGAGAGGGTTGTGTCACCAAGTCCAGCTGGAGGCCAGTCATGAGTTGAGTACCCGCAAGGATTGATACTGGGTGCGGTACCATTTAACATCTTCATTAATGACCTAGATGTTCCACACAGGGCGCACCTCAGCAAGCTTGCAGGTGATACAAAACTGCAAGGACCGGTTTATAGACAGTGGTTGATAGCAACTAAAAGCCATGATACAATCAATCTGCTTTTGAATGACTTAAAATTTACATTCTTGCATTAACAAATGATAAGGATCAACCTTTGTGAAATAAACGGGTAAGATTAAAAAAAAACCCACTGATACTCGCGTTCCAAAACATTTTTTGGAGACTGATATATGGTAAACAATTTTAGCCCTCAAGGTAGCCTCATTTCTTCTCTGTTGATTGGGATATCGTCAGTTTTGTACCAATATATTATTTTTCTCAAATGGAAGCTCTTCAATCTGACTGGAAAAAAACCCATGGAATAAGTACTGAAGAAAGAAAAGATGATGAGCCAAGACTCTCATCTCTTAAATCCTAGCCATTTCCTTCTAAATTCAGCAACATACATGAGATGACAATTTCATACTGTCATTTAGCAAATGTATTGACAAACTTAAACCCCACACTTCTTTTGGGGAAAAAAAAAAAGTTAAGCTAATACTTAAAAAATCTGACAAAGGATTAGCTAAGAGGAATTAGATTCCTCAATACCTTTGCATACATAGGCCTAAACAATTTCTTCTGGGCAACCCATAGAGAATCAACAACACAGGGAACAGACTGCAAGTTCCTAGGCTAACACCCTTGTTTCTGGATCTTCTTTCATCTACAACTAGACATGACACATACTAGAGTTAAGCTTAAAATTCACAAAAATACATTAATATAAGTCATAACCATCTCTCACAAAATAAAACCACAAGTCCTAAATTATTTCATATCAAAACAGTATGTTTTTAATATATCAGTTTATGCCCCTGTACCTTCCAGAGTACATATTGGATTAGTTTTGACATTGTTATGTGGTTTCTTTCAAACGGGGTAAAAATGTTATTTCAGAGTATAAAATACCTATTCTTTGCTCTGTAATTTCCATTACTGGTAGTGCTGACAAATTTCTAAAAAGAACTGATTTTCAAAGTCATATTTTAACCATTGTTGTTTCCATTCTAAAAGCAACCAAAGTGGTAATAACTTTTCAAAATTAACTTCTGAAGTCTGAAGTGTTAAAGATTATACATTTAGGACATTTTTTAGGCTCTGCAACACAGCTTTTTCTTGTAGAGAGGAATGCAGCTGTCAATCATTCCTTCTCTTGCAACACAAATATGCTTTGCAGCTTTTACTTGTCACTCCCATTACATGTAATGTAGGCAGCTTAGCACTAAAACAATTCAAGAAACTGCAGAAGTTAAATACATAAATTATTATGATGAAGACAGAAAAGGCAATGAATGTCTTGCAGCCCCATTTGCTTTCTTTGTTAAGGAAGAAAAAGCTAATTATCTGCAGCTGTCACATGAAGACCTAGACATATTTAAGTCAACATAAGCCTTGGACAAGCTAAAATATTTTTCACATTGAAACTCCATTTCCCCCCCCCCTTTCTGGAAAGCAGGATTTTATTATAAAACAGTACATATGTACACAAGAGTGAACAAAGACACATCAGGCATAAAAACTATAAGGATTTTGTTTTTCATACACAATTCCCTATATTATTTTAAAGATGCATATGCTATACAGAATGAGAATATTCATTTTTTCATTATCACATCTAGAATTTTGACAGTTGTAAAGAATCTCTAAGTATAAAAAAAATTAATCTAAAAATCACAGAAAGAGTTGTGATTGCACATTTAAACTTTCTGTGGCACTTTCAATTTTTAGACTAGAAAGGTTGGGTATCTCACAAAAATAGAAAATATTACAATTTATATTTCAATTCAAACTTCAAAGAGAAACCTAAAGTCTTGTTAAACTATGAAATGTATGTAGAATCCTTACTTTACAAAGTTTTACAGACATTCACTCAAGGTGTGAGCTTTTAAAACTCTCTTCTTTTACTGTCTTCTGTCACAATTTCTTGTTCACCAAAGTATAAGAAAGGGAAAACAGCAGGAAAGGGGAGAAAGGAAAGGGGGTATGACAAAAGGACAAAAAGTATACTTTCTACCCTCACTTTTCTAACTGGTTAAACTACAGAAGTTGCTACATCTAGAGCTTTCAGGAAACCTTATTTATTTTTTCCTATATATTTGTCAAAAACAAAGAATTACTATATTTTGTAAGAATCCATCTATGCTACAATAGTTCTCAAACTTTTCCTTCCCTACTGTTACACTGAATGTCTTGATCCTTTCCTACTTTCATCTACAGCACATACTTATCAAAACATGCTTTCTCAATTCTCCATGCCGTATTCAAATTCTGGCCAATTGGCCTCGCCTTCCCTTGTGTCTGATCTTCCACAAACTCATTGATTCCCCTATACAAAACTTGATTTTCCAATAAGATCTTCCCTTTTCAAACCACTGTCACAGTCAGTCAACTATCCACAGAGGAAGTTGTCCAAGTACAGGAAAACAAACAAATAGACCAGTATGTCAGATAATCTTCTGAAAATTCAAATACTTGGCCACTTTTAAACCTTCGTTCTTAAATTGACACCATTTGCTACTAAGCTGAAGAAAAAACCTGTTGCTAGAATCCTTTGAAATTCCAGCCATCAATACTTCCATATTATTTCAGATGTAGGCAAACATGGCATGAACAAAAAACCAGCAAACTTCCTCAATTTCACCTTTAAAATGACCCCTTCTGGCAATCATGTGTCTTACCACAGTCAACGAATGTTGACTAAATGTCTTTTGCTTGACATTTTTGTGCTAAAATAGTCATCATTTACTTCTATACATTTTTTCAGCCAGCTCATCAGCAATACAGTCCAGAAACCTCACAGTTAGATTACAGTCAACTGTCCTTCCAATGGCATACACATTTAGACATCAAATTCAAAGCTATTTTAAACACCAAATACCTGAGTAATTCCTAAACTTCTGAATTCCATAAATGGAGAAAGTTAATTAAAATCTTGATGTATCCAGAGGAGAAAAAAAAAAAAAGGAGGAGCTAAAATTAACAACTAGATGATTATTAAATGTATTGTAATTAGTTTACGTCAGTAGATAGAGAGCAGGTTAACTTGCATAAAATGCAAATGTAATAGAGTCAGGAGTCCCACTGGAACATATACTGAAATAAAACTTCAATGCTTTTGCAGGACAGTAACTTGATTCCAGAACAGATAGCTGAAAATAAACACCCATGCTTTTTCACCTTCTAAAATTACATAAATACTTGAAACTGACTGGATTAATTCCTGCTGGAACACTCAGTCTTCATGGGAATCAAGAGAAACACATACTAAAATGTTTAATTCTACATGGCATGAAAGGGAAACAAATGGTATAAGCAAACTAAGTTTTTTTTCTTATCCAAGAATTTTATGACTCCAGAATATTTCCAGTCAGAAGTCAAAATTCCTTCCTGTATTATATCTACATATTCTGGTAAAACTGGTATGCCTTATTCAAAGATTTCTGCTTGGTTTGCTTTATGAGAAGAAGTTAAAGTAATAACTTTAACTTATATAACTTATTATAAAAATAATAATAAAGTTATTATAAATAAAATACATACATTCTGCTATCTTGAAATGTATATTGCAAGTACAGTGATTACAAATTATGTCTTTTCCTCTTGTTGATCTGCTTATGAAAATTCAGGAGGGAAAAAAAAAAAAAAAAAAAAAAGGATAGAGATGAGGCCATTGAATTGATCAGCTTCCCAAGACAGTTAATGCAAAATTTAAAATACTAGGAGGAGTTCTGTTAAACTTCAGCTCTGAAAACAGAAATGAGTAGAAAACAACTGCAGAAAAATCCATGTAAGAAAAACCATCACTATTCTTTTCCAGGAAACAGAGGAAGAATTCCTTCTAGAAATAAAATAAATTGGCCCATGGGGTGGCAGAAAAGGGACACACACAAAATCCCAGAAAAATTCATGAATCATATTTGAAGAAAAATATCTAGCTTTAGTAGCACTTCACCTAGTAGCCTGACAAGAAAAAGATGGTTAAGGATAAAAATGAGGTAAGGTACCAGTTTATTCATATGGCTTACTTACACGTTCATTATAGTGTGGAAAACTAGGTATGTAGCATATTATAACGTATCCACACAATTTAAGAATACTTCCTATACAGTTTCTACATAGAATAGTATCTAGACATGCAGTTTAGTAAACACAGCTGTTTCCAGAAGTGTGTTCTGTCTTACCCTTAAAAAAACCCCACTTGTTCCTAAACTCTAGGGTTTCTGATAAATCTTTATTACAGTGAATGTTACATAGTTTTAGTTCTAGTTTTAGCATTGGTATAGTGGTATTCCAGTTCAGCCTAAAAAAATAATCAGGACTGGGGTCTAAACGTTTTCAACAAAAGCCCCATACAGAGCTTAACATTTCATAACTATAATGCCCATCACTACTCTCCTCATAGTATCTAAATGATTTAACTACAGAAGCAGCACAAAGTAAGCAAAACAATTATTCAGACAAGCATCCCTAACCAGTTTATGGCATAAAAGCTCAAAAGAAGTCTTTAAACTCCCTGAAACTTTAAACACCAAGTGCACAAAAATACAATAGGCTAGTGGAGAGATATTTCACTTGAGAATAGGCTGATACACCAATCCTTATTTCTAAGACTAGCACCTGTTAGAAATACTACACATACCTAGTAGGTTTTAATTCCAAATGCATGCCTGTATGAAAACTACCAAACATCTCATTTCTTTCCCACCTTCTCATGATTACTGATAGAGACAGATTGATATCTATACAGCATTTGAAGCCATATGACAAATGTTTATTTAACTTGGATTGTTTCATTGATTTTTCTTGTGGCAGTACACAGAAATTCCTTTAAAACATGAAACATTTGATATTAATGAAATATGATGGAAGATTAATTAAAAAAAAAAAATCACTGTTATGCTCTTTCTTACCTACATATCATTTTAAATATATCATTGCTTTTGAGTACAGATATTTCTCAGCCTAGATCACACTGATAAATCAGTTACCTGGCCATCAAGAAAAACTACTACATTAAATGTTCCCCTACAGTGACTAAGCATGTGAAACTTATTTCTTAAAATTCAGTTAATGAAGATGTTAATAGGTCAACTCCAATAGTATCACTGAAGACAAGCTGATAAACTGATTTAGCTCTTCCTATATTATGTTACAATCATGGACAAGACAAATTTCACAAATTTCATTAATAATGTTAGCTTCTAAAATTTTATTATGAACATGTGAATTACTCAGACCTAAATAAACTAAGAACGTAGCTAAGCTGCAGCTAACCCTGGAAGTTCTAGTCCTTGGAAACTGTATTTTGGCTGCTTACTGACTTCATTTTAAGACAAGCTGTGGTGGCTTATTATGCTGTTTCAGTAGATTTCCTGATTTAGACAACTGCAACATCATTACAGAAGGGGTGCACTGTGCAACACGATAAAAATAAATACCCAAATCATTAATAAAGATTTAGATTATTTTAACAAATTTCTTTAGAATGCAACTAGTGTACTAAACCACTTGCTTTTCTCATCACTTTTTAGAAAGTCACTTTCTAAAAAGTTTAGAATTCAACCCTCTAATGGGTGATACAAAAGAGATATTAATCTTATTAGAGGGTCAAATTCTGAACTAACAGCAGAAGGGAGTCCCTTCAGCTCTAGACTCTAATAATATACACAACAATGACCATCTATCTCCATAAATCATTTAATGGTTTACATAATGATATATATTTCACTGACTTAAAGGTAGAAAAGGAATTCTAAATATATCCAGCACACAACATATTTCATTCTCTATGTAGTCTCTAGGCTACAAAGACCAAAATAACTCTCAGGAGAGTCCTGGTCCATGCAGTGAAGATCACTAAGAGTTGGGATCTTTAAATTCAGTACCCTGCCTCTCCACATTCCTTTTCATGATATTCAGTATGTCTCTTTGCTTGCCTGATTTTCAACCTTCCCATCTCTGAAATGGAGAGAGCTGTATTTCTCTGTCTCACAGGCATGTCAGAAGAGGAAATACACTGATATCTCTGATCCCCTGAGATCCAGTAGTAAAGAAATGGCAGTATACAGCACAAAGTAGATTATTCTCAGCTTTCTAGGACTGAAACAATTGAGTCCTAACAGATACTTCCTATCGAAATACGCTCTGGCTAGTGCTTATGACCGATAAATCAATTCCCAAGTACCTTGTCATTTAAATTCAAACAGCCCCAGATGGATACAAGACACTGATAGCAATTATATAACCTGTAAAACTTAGATTTCCAATTTAAAAGCAAATCAGCAAGAGGAATAAACTCATTGCTGAACAGTAGATCACTTAGTAAGATATGCAATGACAAAGCCTCAAGTATGTTGACAAGTTCAGTGATCTTCATCAAAAAAGCACAAATGAAAAGCAAGGAATTGTTCTACACCACTTTTATCTAGACTATCACTGTGCTCTGCTTTCACTCTGGCATTTAACCAGATTCAAGTCAATAGGTTTTAAAATTGATTAAGTTATTTAACTGACTAAATTAATGAAATCCAACCCACTGTGGACAATTCTGTTGCTTTGTTTACTTCCTTACATTAGACTTTTACTAGCAGTGTCTAAACTATCATAAAGCAGCTTTAATAAACCAGAACCAAAGAGCAAAACAGCTTTGAAAGCATTCTAAGTCAGTCATATCATGTTGCATTCAGAATGAACCTCAATTTTCTGAAACTCTGATAACCAAATAGCTCAATTATTCAATGCTAGAACAGCATGGAAGAAAATGAATCAGAAACAGTCAAAATTACCAGTACCTCTCTATAGTCAGTATGGTACCAGAAAAGTAAATATGATTCTAAGCAAAAGTGAACACTAGATAGATATCTATTAATCAGTAGAAAAAAAAGTTTAATAAAATGCAGTAAGACATGAGGAAGAAGGTGTAGTCATTTTTAATGAGAGTATACACAAAACAATTATGTCTCTGTGATAATTGAATACGAACAGCAGCATGGATCAAAAATGCAGTTAAAACACGTGTCCCCATCCCCACACTGCATGTTTTGTGAACTGATCAACCTGAAGATGTAGACAAAATGGTAAGTTAGTGTTTTATACCAGCTGCAGCTGTTTGACATTATATACCTAAATCAATCACTTAGGCAGGACTCTTAGATTCACTTGAGAGTATGCTCCAAAACTATAGTTTTCATTTATAAAAATATCTTCTAGTTTTCAACATTATGAAGGTAATTTTGCAATGTGAAAAACTGTAAATTAATAAAAGAGATGACATTCAGAGTTTGACACAGATTTGAAATGTTAGCACCCAGTTCAACAGTTTCCCAGACAAATTCATCATTTTGCTGTGACTGCATGCTTGTCTTCCCTCCCCACCCCACTCCCCAGTCTTCAGGCCATACCAAGATTTCTTCCAAATGCCTCATGCTTTCCCACTGGATGGTAATGGGATATGCCACGCTGTTCAACTGCCTAGACATCAGGGAATTCTGGACTGCAACAATATATAGTATATTAAATATATATATAAAAACTTATTCAAACTTACTGTTAGGAAGCAGGTGAACAAAAAGTGTAGATTCTGCAGAACAGGCAATGAAACAGACTAGAAATTCTCATTTTCCCTTGTATACAAAAGGAAGAATATACTGAGCTAGCTGCACCACCACACTCAATGTGGAAACTACCAGGAGAACTCTTAGAGTGGAAACAGTATCCAAAAAAAAAGACTACTAAAAATAACCAAAGATTAATGCTTTGTTACTATGTATTTTCACCAATAAGCCAGGGCTGTCTGCAGATCTGTAGAAGTGGTAGAAATGGAAGAACTACATTACACCTACATATCAAAGAACCAATCTCCAGAATGTAGTGTTGACTTACATGCAACTGATGGGTAAATTATGCCTTTTAATTGCTGTAAAAGCCTTCATGTGCAACCTCATATATTTCACATAATGAACCAACTGCCCCTTCAGTCTTTTTGCCAACTGAAATGCAAGGACTTCAAGATTGTAATGGAGACTGATAAGACTGTGGAATGATATAAACAATACATCCCCAAGAACAAATTACTGTAAAATAAATAGATATTTTTTCTTCAGGTCACTGTACATATTTTACTCATTCAGAAGCCTCAATAATGTTCCTACTGAAAGAGATCAATACGAAGTCTCAAATCACTGGAAATTCAAAGACAGCATCTGTTCTAGAATTTTGTCTATAGAGCAGTGATTATGGATAAAAGCCTGAAAGTTAAGCAGCAGATCTATATATCTCCTGGACTGTTACATTTCTAAGAGGCCTCCAAGGCTTCTGGAACAACAGCCTGACAAGATTCAGCCAAGTCTAAAACATTCAGAAAGCCATACTGGTAACATTTGAAGGGGGAACGTTTTCCCTTTAACTCTTTCCTTATACAACCCATATATCTTAAAAACTGTCTGAAAGACATTTATCTCTGAAAAAACCACAATACTACCCTCACATTAGAACACCAGGTCACCTCCAGTGAAGAAGTTACAGCTACAAACACAGAAGTATTTGCAGTAAAATACTAAATAGACCATCAGAAACTAATATAAGAGTTTCTGTCTCACCAGGCAAAACCCCCTAAAAACCTCTGAAGTAAGTAAAAACACTAAACATTACCACATTGCTAAAAGATCCTAACAAGTATAAAAATGCTAAAAAACTGATACAAGATTCCATTGCTGAAGAACATTCTGATTTGGAATGAATTCAAGACGCACTCACTCTCACTCACTCTCTCACACATTAAAAATTACCATATTGCTAAAAGATCCTAACAAGTACAAAAATGCTAAAAAGCTGATACGAGATTCTATTGCTGAAGAACATTCCAATTTGGAATGAATTTAAGACACGCTCACTCTCACACTCTCTCACTCTCTGAAAGAAAAGACACATCATGGGAGCTACCAGCAGACTTCAACCTCCAACCACCTCCTTCCTCTCTCTTCAAAAGAGCAACTCAGAGAATCGCACACCTCTGGAGTTCATCCAGTCCAACCCCTCCACAAATAGCACAGTCAACTAGAGCAGAGTGCCTGTGACCACACACAGGCAGGTTTTGAATGTATCTCCAAGGGTGGAGACTCCACAAGGTCTCTGCACAACCTGCACATTTCTTGTATTTAGTTTCTTGTATTTCAAATTTTCATGGCCAATTCTGTCTCAGTGGACACCACTGCAAAGAGTCTGGCTCCCTCTTCTTTACACACTCCCATCAGGTATTTATGCACACTCCTGAGCCTTCTCTTCCTCAGGCTGCACAGTCCCAGCTCTCTCAGTCTTTCGTAGGAGAGATGCTCCAGTTCCTTTGTCGCCATCATGGCCCTTTGGTGGAGTCACTCCAGTATGTCCATGTGTCTCTTGTATTGGGGAGCCAAGGACTGCACTCAGCACTGTCTCTCACCAGAGCTAAGGAGAAAGGAAGGATCACCTCCATCTGCCTACTGGCAATGCTTTTCCTAATGCAGCCTAGAAGGCTGCTGGCCTTTTTTGCTACAAAAGCACATTCCTGTCTTGTGGTCAACTCATTGCCCACCAGGACCCCCAGGTCCTTTTTGGCAAAGCTGCTTTCCAGCCAGTCAATCCCCAGCACATTCGGCTGCATATTATTATTTCTTCCCAGGTGCTGGACTTGGCATTTCTTTTTGTTGAACTTCATGATGTTCCTGTCAGCCCATTTCTCCAGTCTGCCAAGGTCCCTGTGAATGGCAATGTACCCGTCTCATCTACCAACCACTCCTCTCAGTTTTGTATTGCCCAAAAACTTGCTGAGCATGTACTCTGTCCCACCATCTCTAGGTCATTAATGAAGATGTTTAAGAGTATTGGACCCAGTATCAATCCCTGTGGCACACTGCGGGTGACTGGCTTCAAAGCTGGCCTTTGTGCCACTGATCACAACCCTGTGAGCCTGGCAGTTCAGCCAGTTTCCAATTCTCCTCAGCATGCGCTTATCTAACTCATACTTCATCGGCTTGTGTATGAGGATGTTATGGTACAGTGTCAAAAGCCTTGCTAAAGTCAAAACAAACAAGATCCTCTGCTCTCCCCTAATCCACCAAGTCAGCAATCCCATTGTAGAAGGCTATCAGGTTGGTCAGTTATGGTTACTTCCCAGTGACCTTCTTTTCCTTTATACAGTTTGGAAATTGTTTCCAGGATTATTTGCTCCATCACCTTCTCTGCAATTAGGGTGAGGATGCTCTGTCTGTAGTTCTCTGGATCCTCCTCTTGAAGATGGGAGACCTTTACTTTCATCCAGTCCTCAGGAACCTCCCCTGATCACCATGACCTTTCAAACATAATCAAGAGTGACCTCCCAGTGATATTAGCCAGCTCCCTCAGCATTCACATGTGCATTCTACCAGGTCCAATGGACTTGTGTATGTTCTATTTGTTTAAATGGTCATAACCTGATCCTCCTTCATGGCCTTCCTTGATCCAGGCTTTCCCACTGGTCTCATGTGTCTCCAACTTCTGAAGGCAGATCTTACCAATAAAGACCAAGGTAAAGAATGCATTGGGTAGCTTAGCCTTTTCCATGTTCGTTTCCACCAGATATTGCACCCACAGACTTTATCTTCAATTACTTTCCGGACATTTCATTCCCTCTTCTCCCTTCCATACATTTCAATATTTAAGTAGTCCCTGAAGAGTGTGTTTAAAGCAACTCACTTCTTATCATGATCTGCTGTTCCCTTGCGATCAAACTCATTGCAGGGTATGTAGCATTGTAGCTGCATGACTAAAACAATTGTGATATCACAGTTTGAATAATATTTTGCCTATTCAACTTAAAACTAAACAACTCACTTTACCCATTACACATTTGTCTCACATACTGAAGAAGAAACACAGAATGAAAGAGGTAAGTGCAGGAAAGAACCATAGTGGGCAGCCAGAAGTGACTAATGGTACTATTTGGGAGCCAAACACTAAACACTTAGGGAATCATTACCTGCTAAAAGATATTTTTTCAACACTACAATGGTTTCATTTCAGATATTAAAAACAGCAATAGCAAAGTAAGCTGAAATAGTACTAGAACTTATTTGGAAAAAAACCCAAACTCAAACACATGGCACAACTGACATGTTAATAAATTTTGATACAATAACTTAGCCAAATAATTTAAGGAAGCAGAAGCTGTTTAAAAGGATGGATGTATGTCTGAACCTACAACACTATTTCTTTTACTGAGCATTACTGCAGTTATAAAATAACATTATTCTGAAATAATAACAGCAGATACTTCTTATGTTCGCCACTTTTTATAAGAGCGCTAGCATGCCAACGTTTGATGCAAAGGAACTACACTGATTTTAATGTCATAGTTGTCATGTCAATGCAACCTTCAAATTCAAAAGAGATTGTGTCTTCTTCTACAGAAAAGGAAAAAACAGCCCTACCTACTGACATTTCAATTAATTACAGTATTATCTAATGATTGCAGGTTTAATTTTTTTTATTTCAACCATGTAAATGACTGTAAGGTGGTATCACTGCTATTCTCATACACATATAAGAATTGAATGGTATATTTTCTCAAGGTATAAATAACCTTGTGTTACTGACTGTGACTTTGGCTTGGTAGTTACATTCCATGATCAGCCAAGAGAAAATTAAAATAAAGTTCGCCTTATAGGTCAGCACCTTCAATCACTGTAACAGGAAATTTCTATGCTTCTAAAAAGATCTACAAATTATCCAAGTTCCAAACACAGGACTTTTTGTTGTAGTATGCTTCAAAAATCAAATCCTGAGAAACAGCAATTCACACACTATATCTGGAAAATTCTTGAAAGAGAACTCCTTAACAACTTTCTCATTAATAAACTAATACAAAATAGGTAGCAGCAAAAATTCTTTTGCCCCGAGAGTTACATTTCACATTGTATCATCATGGTCAGCATTTTCAGGATAGTCAAAAATTCTATTTAAAAAAAAAAAAAATCAACGAAATGAAACACAATGAATTAGTACAAGAAAGTATGAACGTGAAGCTGTAAGAAATGTTTAGCGATATTATTTACCTATCCTTCTATTTATTACAGTATTCTTTTGCCATTTTGCTTCCAAATGTGTTTTAGTATTTTCCTTCCCTGAAGCCTAAAGAAATGTGAGAGATCATCAATTGTTCAGAAACACAGGAAAATACCAAAGAAAATTTGTAAAGCTTGGGCACCTCAGAACTTTCCAGTACTGAAAACCCTTGTAATAAAAGTAAAACATGCACATTCTGAAGAATTACTTTCCAGAAATCCCATGGTGATGCCTTTCAAAACACAGGAATTTAAGGGAAGGGAATCCAACAACAATAATTCAATATCAGCAGCAGATCATACACTAGCTCATCGGGAAGCACAGCCAAAAGTACCTGAATGATGAGTGAGCAGAGAGCAGGAAAGAACAAGCACAAGCACACGTGCACATAAACGGAGCTATCCCTCCTCAGCTCAAAACTCAAAACAGTTGGATTAAGATGGCAACTACTCCTTTAAAGCTGCTCTCATCTACTTTAGATTTACACTGCCAAAGGCCTAAACAAGGACTAGTCATCTGACAGAAGCCACAACTCCTTCCTGCCAACTGCAATGCACACCAGGGAGGTTAGTATACCCAATCAGGCATTGCACAATGGACCACACCATTTTTGGTACCCAGAAGAAACTTCGTCAAGAATTAAGTTTTTGTTGGCTTCCCGTAAAACATACACACCTAACACTGTTTTCAAAAAGAGTTTAAATATCTGAATAAATACCACTCACAATGAAAATTTACAACACTTACTCAAAGTTGAACATTGGTTCCTCAACCTAAAGGAAAGTCAAAGGAAAGCCTTCAACTTTTGGTAACATGTCAGTCTTCACTTACACCTTTGAACTCTTATCCATCTCTAATTTCTACTTGTGCACACAGTCAAATCCTTGTGAGGCCATTGTTGTAATTACTATTTCTCTTTCGGATAATACAAGTGACATACAAAACTGCCAGATCCCCTTCCAAGGCCAGTACTATAAATACACAATATTAAAAATTAACCCACATTATACTTGAAGATTCTTTATACTTTTATAAAAAAATCATAATCCAACAGAACTTTTGGGCTTCATTAGTCTTTGAAATACATGGTCACTTCTTAGCAATTGAGAAGCTAGAAACATTAAGATTGTTTTCCAGACAAGTGGAAAGCAGGCACACAAACACACTTACACATTCTTGCAATTAAATACAAGTTACTTTTCTAATCAGAAAGTGCTGTCCTGGACTTGAACCTAATAATGACCTGACTTCACCCATAGTAGAGAAAACGTAAGTGCTCACATAATGCTCACATTTCATTAAGTCAAGAGAGATACACCCATACAATGGAAAGGGGTTTTCTTCTTTGAAGTTTAAAAAGTAAAACCGAAATAATTTCACAAATAATTTTTCAAATAGTTCTTTAGATGCACAAGTGTCAAATGGTGTTCTGAAAATTCTGCATCCTTTCTGTACTTGCCCCAGGTTCACAAGGGAACTCATTTTGTTTTGCCTGTTTCCTGAAACATTATCTATCATCTTTTAACCAAACAGACATAAATCTACCTACTTGAAAATTCCACCTGCCTTTTCAATAGGTCATCAGCAAAGATTATTTTTGTACACCTTTGTCCTCTCTAGATAGAAGCAGGGCTGATTCACAGGAATACTGCATTGTAGCTTCCAACACCTACCTTTCCCATACAAGTCACTTTAAAATCTTCAAGGGCATATCAAGAAGAGAAATACTGACATACACAAATATAGCTTCAATGCACAAACAGCATTCTGTACTTATATCTGATTAAATGCTATGTTTATGTGATGTAGGCCCATTAAGTTGGGTCTTAAGTATTTAATTAAGCAAAAAAACAGCTCGTTTATGTTCTTCACTCTTCTTGGCAGATAATTGTGCCATAAATACAGTATATGATCCCACAGTGAATATTGTATATTGGTAAATTCATTCAAGAAGAATATCATACATGCTCTAGTAGCATATAAATAGCAGCTGGGTCCCAGAAAATTAATTACATCTTGTAGTCATTCACACAAGTACATTTAATGCCAATATAGGTTTTTACTTGAAAACTTCGCTACTTAAAACTCTTTCTTCACCTATAAAAAACTCCTGTATTTTTAAACTTCTTGTAATTTTACACAGCATTTCACTAACCCTATGTAAACTAACATTATTGTTTGTATTTGTTATTTTAGTCATGGTTAGTGTACTGAAGAAAGGAAGACATCACTACAAAAATTAAATAGAAAGCAGATGAAAAGTTGGTTTCGGAATTGGTGTCTGGCCGATTATTTCAGGCTATGCTTTTCAACATACAGACATTAAATAAAAAGGATAAATAATCGTTTCAACTTCAATACAACTGTTCTTAAACTAAATCAATATGAGAATAAAACATGTTTACATGAAATAGAAAATCCTGGAAATAAATATGCGTATCAACAGCAGTAATTAAAAAGGAAATTAGGCGTAAGCACATAATGCAATGCCACAACACATTAAACTGCATGGAAATTCAGTTGGAGGGACAGATGCACAGGCTAACAGACTAGACAGATTTTTTGCCAAACTTCTTATTTTCTAATGTCCTTCAAACTGTAGTGGTCTACTTCCTCCCAGTCTATTTTTCTACAACTTCAAACACTTAAATGAATTTCCTAAACTTACATATTGTTATATTTTTAAATAAATAAATAAATAATAAAATCAGGAATAAGCCTATTCTCTCTTTTGTTTACCTTCCTTTTTGTTCCTCAGTCCCTAAGATTTTCCATTGTTACATGCTACAACACTCTACACAATTGTTTTGCTGACCCCTCAGTTTTTAGTTATTATCTTAAATACTGATTTTTTATTATTAGTTCACTTTTATAAAAATGGTAAAGTTCTAAGAAACGCAAAGTATCCTTTCAGACGCAATTTTCACTTGAACTCTACTAAAAACACAGGAAGCAATGAAACACTCATTACTATCATATTTGGCACAGTGCATTATCTAACTTCTGCTTTTTTGTGTTGAATGGGAAGGTGTTTTTTGGTTTTGGGGGGGTTCAGGGTTTTTTTTTTGTTGTGGGTTTTTTTTTTTTTCCCCTTAAATCATGAAGTAAGCATCCTAATAGGTTAGGGCTAGATGCAATGGAAGCATTAACCTGCAAATCCAGTTATTCAGGTTTGTCCAGTAAGAAAAATACTAGGAAGTAACTATTTATTCTAAGCAACATCTTCTGGTCTAGAAATAAAGATAAGCACCAATACAATATACAGAAATCCAGCTATTTGGGAGAAGGGGCACAGGCTGTTGAACAAGGACAATGACTGCAGTTCTAGAAAGTAAATTACATCCTTACAGAAATTCTGAAAGTAATCTACATGATTTGGGAATATGTATTTGCCATAATAAATACTGGATACTATTTCTTATAATGTAAGGTTAAAATGCTTCAGGCTTCTCTGAAAATGTCAGAACTGTACTATATAAAACAACTCTTAGTAAAAACACCTTTAAAAGGGTATCATCTATGAATCAGAACACTGTAAAAGGTATGTTCTTGGTTTTTTAAATTTCCATTTTCTATATACTAGCTAAGATTTCATTATCATATTTTAACCTCTTTCTAAATTATAAACCTCTAGTTTTCCTAAACCTTTCAAACACTCCTAACTCTCCAGCTGTGGCAGAAGTAGGTACTTTACCACATAAATACCTCTGTAATGCACAAAGTTAGTTAGCAATCCACAAATGCTACTCAAATGCTTTTCAGTAAATCTTCTTTACTTGAATATATCAAAAATATCTCTCTGGCACCATACTAATACCCTTTGCAGTGAGGATTCCAGTGTTAAATGGTGTGGAGGAAAAACATTCTGAGGTGAACAGTTAAGCTGGAGGATACTATCTACACAGTCAGACCCAAGAGGTCCATTTAAAAGAAAAGCTTTTTTCAGAATTCAGTTTTTAAAATTCCCGTGATAAAAGAAAATACTATTGATCAGCATCTGAATCTACTGAAACAGTGGAACCCAGTGAAACATCCCAAGTCAAGTCTGTAATATCTAGTTGTCTAAATTTGATAATTTTCTTCTTGTACACTATGTAGCCCCTAGAATTTCCCGCTTTACCAGTAACTAAAGATGTAAGTTTTATACTCTTAGAACAATTTTCACCTATTCAGAAAAAAATGGTGCCATCTTAACGGAATATAACAGGTTACAAATAACTAACTTGGGCATTCTGTTAAAGCAACTGGCCTTTACCATAGTGACACTTCAGCCACTATTCCCAAAAGCAGACACAGGAACTGAAGATGGGTGTTTATCTAGCATAGATCTACATCTTTACTCAACAACCAGTGCTTCAATTTTCAACTCAGTTAGCCACGTCAAAACATTTACACTCAAATGTTATCATCCAGAACTACACCTATTACCATTTTGTGAGACAATTTCTGTTTCTCATCCCAAATCACTTGCTTGCCCATATATTTCTACCTTTCACACGTAACAGGTCTTGAAAACATGAAATGCTGACAGATTGGTACGACATAAAATATATTTGTCTGGCAGTTACTCAGCTTTATTCACTACCCCTATTTACAGTATCTTCACAAGACACTTCCGAACTTTTCTAAATAACACATGAGCATTCTTATGATTTAAAATAACCTATTTTATTGTGCATCTTACAAAACGAGATCTTTGTATATGGATTTTTATATGAACACGTCTCCAGAAACTGAGAACTGCTGCATAGTATCTGATAGCTGAATCAAGAGAAGATAACAGAGCAAACACTAACTTGAGAAAAGCCTGACTATGACTAGCAACCACTCTCCAGCAGTAGCTGATAGCACATGCTCCCAAGACAGACACTGTGAATCCAAATAGTAGGCAGTTACAGAATAACCGCCTTTGGGGAAGTCTCTCTTCAACTTCATTAATTCAGGTGTGACTGACCATACTCCTTCCATAATATGCATCTACCTGTACAACTAGAGACTTCTATGAAGTTCCAGAACAGATTAACTTATGAAAGAATGAGATTTACAAGCCATTTACAGTGGGTATTAAATACCCTCTTTCCTTGATAACTCATTCAATGTTTCTTTGTTTTCTCCTATGTTTCAAACTACTAGACTTCAAAGTCACTCATTCTAAGCAGCTTTGTCAGGGTTTCAGTACCCCAACTTCATTTTCCAAAGAGGTTCGTCACTTTGAGAAACAGAATCTCCCTAAATTCAGACTAGTTTATTATGAAAAGAAAACCATGACAACTGTTTGTACTCTTGCTTTATTATTACATCCGGCCTGGTCACTATTGGAAATTCAATCTATTATTGTTGCTAGGAGCCTGTTGCTATGCAACCTAAAAGGGTTATGCAGTGCTTTCAGGCTGAGAAGCATTGAAAACACCGCAGGCCTCTTCCTATGGCTCTAACCAGTTTATTTAAATAGATTAACACTCTTCTCAGTCAGCCCCCAACTCCAGGCATACCCTTTAAAAAAAAAAAGTTATAATGACAGATTTGAACAATGTAAACAAACAGGAAAACAGAAAAATTACACAAAAGCAATATATCTGATCCCTACTACATGCTAGAGCAAAGTAAAGAGCAGTATTTCCTCTAATTCATCATTTAAGTTAGGAAAGTTAAAATCCATAAACTGCAAAACCCTTCAAAGTTTAACGTTTAACAGACAGTATAATGGAGTTGCACAACATGCTCTGGACACATATTTTATAATAAACTTTGACAGAACAATATATTAAGTTCCATATTCTGGATCATAAAGTGGGACTTTAAAAAAAGAAAACAAGCCCTAAAAATAACTTTAAAATGGCACAATAATACTTAGTATTTATTCTCTATATCAAAAGATGTCCAACAGGCCTGTAAGTTGGTTTTAAGACTTTGCAAACTGAGTTCTGTCTTTGTGTGTCTTTGTCACCTTTACAGATTATGCAAACCAAATTAGACACCTATGTACATCTCTGTAGATTCATTTCTTTCAGCAATATTTTTGCAAATCTGCTGGAGAATGGCTAAGAAATGACATGCAGAAGAGCTGAATATTATGGCTTTTCTTCATTCTTTCTAATAATCTGAGGCTGTTCCAGCCTACACCAAAGAACAGGTTGTTCTGCAGCACCAGAATTAAGAAAGCCATGTTTCGTTTCCCCTAGCCTGGTCTTTTAAATGCATCCATACTACAACACACTAGCACAGGTTGTGAGTGTTTGCTGACTGACTCAACAGGATGCTGGGAGTGTAAAATGAGTTGTAACTGCCTTTTCTTCAGTGGTAGTATACATTTTTGCTTACCTTCTCAAACTAATTATTTTGTTGGTATCTTTTCCTGGAACTTCTATCCCTCTTTTGAATAAGATGGACAGCCATATCAGAAAAAACCTGTTTCCTTAAAAGTACAAAGCTAAGAAAGAAACACATTATCCCAAAAGTTATTGGAAATGCTAAGATTAATTGTCTATACAATAGTCACAACAGCCAGTGCCACAAAATGGATTCCAGAAGTCAGATGAGGTAATGCCAAGGTTTGTTCTTCCCAAAATGCTTTGTACTACTTCATGGTTGTGGTTTTCTAGAGGGACCTTGAAAACAGTAACAAACATGAAGACTGTTCTGAAGACAAAAATCTCAGAGGGCTGTGGGTAAGACAGCAAACATCATCAGAATGCATTCATGAATACAAACTCTTCTAACTAGACCTTTGCTTCTTCTCCAGAGTTTGTAAGCTTGCAGAATCTTTTTCTAAAGCAAAGCCAAACTTCTCACCTACGTTAGGATAACACTCAAACCACAAAGAAGGTGCCTTATCCCCTATACTTGGGGGATTTAGCCTAGTAAAGTTGACAGTCACTACTCTACTAGAGTCCACAACCAAATACATTCCATCAACTTCTACAGCCAAAACCATAAGTCTAAAGACTTACTAAGTATGATCACCATTACTAGTTTACATCACTGTAATGTTAAATTACTGTAGAGGTCATGACCTCAAAGGTGACAGGCAGCTTGGAAAATACCAACAGAGGTATAGCTAGAACAACGTAAGCATGTTATGCTGTAAAACTACCCACTGGTTTGTAACTAAAAACTAGATATTGATTATCTGAACTAAGTTTTACCATCACCATTTTGTTAGAGCTTGTTAAGTGCTTCTGTGCTGCCCAAGGATTTATTAGAGACAGGAAGGATGTTGACAAAGAGAGCAGAGATCCAAAGCTATGCCCATCTACCATTTTTCCTTAAATGACCTTTCATAAGTATGATATTCCCTTCAGTGTCACTAAAGCAAATGAAGCTCGCAGACATCAAGATTTTGTTTACACAAAACAGAACAGGGCCTTGACTTACTAAATCTGATGAGACATGCTGGTTGTCTTCATTGACAGCTCAGTAAAAGAAATTTGACCAGAATCTGACCATAACGAGCTTAAGGCCTAACCTAGCATTCCTCCATCCTTTATTATAGAAGATATCTCACCTCTAGGACTGGCCATTCAAGGAACCTGTGAAAGCTGAATTTCCCTCAGCAAATAGCAAATTAGCTCTAGGAGACAGTTCCACATTACCAAGCTGATTTAAGAAGTTAATGTTATCTCCCATAACTCTAGAACCCCGATTCTTAGGATATAATTCACTACCACCACAATTACACCAGAGAAAATGCACACAGAACTGCTCCCTTACGTTTCCCGTTCAGAAGAAAAAACGTGTTAATGAATGACATGAAATTGATAAGCTGCAAGTGAAAAAACCTGCATCACTTAAGGTGCTTAGAAAGATTGTTTCAGCCGTCAGGAATAGTGCAATAGGGATCCTGCAGAAAGTCTTTTTCACTAGTTTCTTCTAGATGTCAAATCACTTAATGCAGATGGACTACATTTGGATCTACATACTCTCTATACACTTAAACAAGAGATATATACATACACACTGTCACTCTGCATACACATATACTGAATGTGCAAATACATAAACCTACACATACAAAACAGCTCCTTCATGCGTATATAATCCAGCCATCCAAACTAAGTGGCATATATGTTGTTACCCATACTTCACGTTTTTGAACACTTTCCATTATACTATTGTTTTCATTTCACTGTATCTTTAAAAAAAAAAAAAAAAGTCATACATAGTTCCTCTCACCCATAAGTAGCTGCGGAAGATTAAAGTTCTCAGCAATGCTAAGAAAAAGATACAGGAGAGAAAAGTTATTTGCCTGTATGTATTTAAACACATACATATTTTATGATACTTAAAGCCCGGCTACTTCAATACTAAGTTTTAGTAAATGCACAAATTCCAATAGTAATTGAAACATGGCATAGCCATGAAAATTCATTACCAGAAACTGGCAATATCAGGCTTTTAGCTGTGACTCAACTAAACTGCTAAATTTCTCTGGAGATACTGTTTAACAATGCACAAATTGCTCACATAATCACCCTCCACATACAGACTACTGACACCATACCCTCAGATCAGTAAACACGCCACTAGCTGAAGCTGTGATTTTCTCCCAAACTGCTTTCCTACAAATTTATTAAGGTGTTTAGCTCTAAAGTCAATGATTGACAAATTGTTGTTCCTGTATCCCCAACACTCCCACAGTTAATGCAGAAGCAGCATGAAGGAGAAGTGGAAGACAAAGAAAAGAACAAAGGCAGGATGAGTAATTGTAAAAGGCCAAGCACGTAAGAGAGTGATCAGGAGAAGAGATGTAAAGTATATGTAGAGGAACAGCCATTAGCTGAGATGCAAGTGAAAGTGAAATGAATGGTTCCCAGGAAAATATCACCTTTTCTGCTTTAAAGCTAAAAAGCAAAAACACTTGTAAAGACACTGTCCATATATCCTCAGAACGACTGTAAAATTGGTGCAGTGTACACAAGAAAAAAAGCAGACACACTGCAGGCACCAGTTTGATTATCCCTAATATAGAGAATGTAATGACCATACAGAGGGGTCAAAAGTGTCCAAAATTTACAGTAATAAAACTATATTTCACTTAAAAATAAACAAGACTAGATATGTTTCAGTAAATTCTTTATAATTCTTACTGAAATGTAATACATTCTTAATATCTTCATTTATCAAAACTACATTATTGTGTTCAATCACATCACTTACCATTTGCAATAGGTATTAAATTTTCAGGACCACAAGTGCTAAAAATTTCATATTCGGAAATAACAGAATTATGAGGACATAAGACCAAGTGCTGCAGGAACAGTGACCACAGTGAAATAAAAACTATGCCCTATTCACTTTGTACACACATGGGGCTGTAAAAATAATGTATTTGTATCTGTTACTAAAAATTTTTCCAAAAATTAAATTACAAAGGTTTTTCAATATTATAATCAACTACATGAAAGGAAATGGTATTCTTTTCACATCTCCAAACATAAAAGGATGGCCTTAAATAAGACTTGTATATTCTATAAACAATCAATAACAAAGAAAGCTAATTTTAATTTGTTATAGTTCCACTGAAAACTTGAATTTGTCATTAAAGTAATGAAAGTCAGTCTAAATTATCAACAGAATAATCTTATCATAAATAATATACTCTGATGCGAAATGAAAACTATGATTGTAAATTATAAAAAAATCTTTATACCTCTGTGTATGGATAATGCACTCAAATATGAAAACATATATTAAAAGTTGTCACATGTAAAGGATATAAAGGATTATGAGTATGTACATGACTATATGAATATAAAGAATTGAGAGAATCCAGAACAACTCTTAACGAAACCTGGATCTCTAAACACACATAATTATCCCATTATAAGAGAGTTCCAAACTGAAACAGAATTACCCAACTGAACATTTCAAATCCTAAAGCTCAGTTTTTCCTGAACTAAGCAACATTGAGCTACTACCTTAAAGCTGATCAAAATGGTTAGACTTAAATATTTAAAAACTACTGTGGATGAACCGTTCACAACTTTGACCAAGAAACAACTATGTGTGGAAAGAAGTGAAGAAAGAAGTGTAGAAGAGTATAATGAACAATGATACCTTGGGATTAGTCACACATTTTTTTCAAAAGTTAGTCTCTAATTGCCTTGGAGGAGTGTAGATATGTTTTCCAGGACAGACTCTGACAAACCCAAGCAAGCAGCAGCAGCTCCTCCTCAGCCAGCTCTACCAGGTGTGGGAGCTTGGCTTTGTCATTCCTCAAAGGCAGCAGGTATCAATAGGCTCTGCACAAAATCTTAGTAGGTGTCAAGTTCAAAGTGATTTAAAAACAAAGACAGACAGAAAGACAGACAGACAGACAAGACAACAAAACCAAAAATTAACACCCCAAACAACTCAAGATTTTATTTTAAGATATCCTCGGAGCTTCCCAGTCCTCAATGTGACTTTTTTTCCCCAAAGTCTGGAGATTTACCTATTCTCAGGTTGCTGGTAAAAGAGATTCTGAACTTCTCAATACACATTCTTCCAATTATATAAAATTAGCTAAAAAATTTTCCTCAGAATGTATTTTTTAAGTGTCAATTTTGTGTACATTGATATGAAGTACGCTAAAGCACCCTGAGAGAAAGCTAGAGATAAGCAAACAAGAAAGCAAAGTGGCTGCTGGCAAAGAAAGAATCATGCAGTCCCTGGAAGCAGAGATCAGTAGCTGTAGGCTATCCCTACAGCCCAGCCGGATATATGTCAGCAACGTGTGATGCTTAGCAGCCTTGTCACACCCCATTATCTCAGGTAAACTGTTAAATATTAAACCGCATGCAAGCCAAGCATCCAACAAGGAACAGGAAAAAACAGTGGATACTGAACTGCAGAGCTTAATAACTAAAAATGAGTACCAAAAAATACTGAAAATATAATTGTAATTACAAAATATATATAAACAGATATCACTGCCATCAATGATAATATAGTGAGGCAGCAAAAAAGGACTAAATCAAACTGCAAAGCAAGAAAAAAGTGTTGACATAAAGGAAGATTTAGAGTGGTATACACTTTAATTTCCTGTCTAGGAAAAAGCAAAGAAAAAGAGAGAAACAGAAATGAACAATCAATCTTTAAGTATACATACAAAAAAAACCCACTTTCAAACAAGTATTCACAGAGAAATTACAAAATTGGGTACACATTTAGAAAAAGTTGCCTTATTTTAAAACACTGCTTTATGTCCTAAAGATACCCTTCACCCTGCCCCATCATCTGAATTTTAAGTCTCTCTTCAAAAACCTACCGCTTTGCTTTGTATCCATATATTTAAAGTACAGTAACTGTAAAATTAAATTATCATTTTCCTAATACCGTATTAAAATTAGCTCAAAAGGAAATCAAACAAACAATCTCATTCTGCTTTGGTAAAAGAATATGAAAAAAAAACAAAGACAGATGGTAACTGATGATAAAAGTATCGATGTCCTTTGCCATCTGAGTATAGTTGTACGAGGCGACTAATATTTCACTATGTTTATCATGTCCTCTCTTTTTTTAAAAAAAATATATATTTCAAGGTAAGAGCAAATCCAGCAACAGTGATTCTACAGGAAATACACAAGAAATATATTATGTTGGAAGCAATGACAAAGTAATACTGTCATTGCAAGAATATTATTTTACCAAATATGCTTGAAATTCAGTATCACACTGGAAAACAACATTTAAGATACTCATTTTAACCTTGTTTGCTTTCTCATGTGACTTTTCCCAATATGTTAGCTTTCACAAGCACATATTTATTCACAAGGCACTGTTATTACCACAAATGTTTCAAATATAAAGCTCGATTTTGGTGTCTCATGAAGTGATGAAATATTTTTAATGTAAGAATATACACAAATTCATACACACAGAGATAAACCAAAAAAACTCCATACACCAAGCACGCCAAAAAACTCCCACATGGCTTTTTGTCCACCTTGCAGTAAAAGACACTCAGTTCCAAACAGTGCATTCTGTTCTGCTTTTCCAATCTAACAGTACTCAGCACCTTAAAAGATGGTGATTTGAACAAGTCTCAGCTTGTATTTCCTGGATAGATATCACTATTTTTAATTTTGTTCCATGTGTCACTTAAAACAAACCACTTCAACGTTTGTTTTTAAATTACAGGCATATATATAAAAACAATACTCTAAAATGAATAAATCCTCTTTACTTATCACAGCACTTCTCTCAGAGAAAAAGTTCTCTAAGCTCTTAGCTAAGGTTGACTCTAGAAAGCATGAGAAAACATTCAATTGTGGAAAAAACATGCATAATAGTTCTTATTGGCTACGATTATCCAGCATGGCTTTTTTCCCCTCAAAAGAAAAAACACTGAGATAGAAAAAATAGGAAGTGCAGTATAAAATCCAGATGAGGTAATGGATACTGAAAAACATACCAGTACACAGAAATTAAAAAAAAAAAAAAAAGAAAAAGAAAAAAAAGGGGGGGGAATCCATTAATTATAAAAAAGAACAGAATATCATTAATCAAGCTCTTACTGTACAATAGTGAATAGTTAACAAATCTCTGTGTTTACAGTAATTGTACTTACAATACAAATGGAATATCAAGAACACACAATTGGATCCAAAGCATGTATGCATGTTTGTTTTTCTGGCTTCTAAGGTTATAGAACATTCTGAACAGAAATTTTCACATTATCTGACAAAAAGCTTGATGCTTGGGTAATGTAAATACTATTACTTTCAAAAGATGGTTTAATGAAAGGTAATAATAATTGTTTAGTAAGATTTGTTTTATTAGGCTCCATCCTACTGCACATACAGAGAATCAGAAAGCAATTCAAATATAAAAAATGTTCAGTGACAATATTTATTAAATGTATATGTCATGAACAGCAGAAACTGAATTTGATTTTAAGTCTTAAAGACATAAGACTATGTAACTTATATAATTCCATTGTTCTTCATAATTGCCAAGTAATAGTAAAATAACATTATCAAATAGATACCCATTAGCTATCTCACTTATGATATGGAACATAAAAATCTAAACTGTGATACATACAACACTAACACTGAATAGTACTTACATATTTTCTAAGAAATGTTAAAGATTATTCAATGTGTTTTTCTTATTGAAGCTCTCGGTTTTTCTCAGCAAGATTTATATCACTTTAATTTTCTTGCTATTCATTTTAATCACTGACTTGTAAAAGTCAGGCACGTAACCTTATTTGACAGGAACGTTCTTAAAGACAAGCACAGTAGAATAGAGGTATTTGAAAAAAGTACTGACTATTTCAGGATATTTCAAGTTTCACTGTGCATTCAGTTATTTAGTTCAACCGGAAAAAGGATTTTTCCCAGGACAAAATGCACTGCAAACACTTTATGAAAATCTTACGTCCTTCTTCCACTGAAATTCTTGAATTTGAGGGAGGTAAGTAAGTTTAACAACTTATGAATCAAATCAAAATGCAGGCTCTGAATAATATATTTGGTCATTTATGCCTTAATCATTGAATTTAATTCAGCTAACAATGAAACATCTGCATTTAAATAAAGGGATCACTTTCTAATACTGCCTTGGTTATCAAGACTATATTTATCACAATTAGTAATATGTACATATGTCTCTGCTTACCCCTCAAGCAGTGCTAAACAAGAGTAAGATACACATTAATTTTGCTATGGACTTCGGCATCTGAATGCCCCACAATGATCAAACCCCAGCCAAAACAAACAAGTAAAAAAACCCCAAACAGAACCACTTCAATCAGTAGAAGCATTGACTCCAAAACTATTTTTCTGATTTCACCAATAGTAGTTACTGCTATACACACTTCCTTAGACCATTGCCCTTCATCTCCATCATTGCTAGTCATTTTATATTTGCAGCTATATGACAAAGGAAGCATTTTTTTTCTAAAAAAACCCCAAACTTTTTACAGACACTCAGAAAAGATCATCCTCGCTTCCCAAATCCTTTTTGGACACAATCCAGTTATTATCAAAATTAACAGGAATACAGGCAAGTTATAGAAAATATTTTAGATATCCTCACCATAAAAAAAAAAACCCTTTCAGATTCCTGGCCATTATATTTGTTGAATACCACTTACAAATCACCAGTTAGCCAAATATAGAATGTTTCATTAATGCCCCTGAACTGGTCTCAACAAAGCAAGGAAATTATCCAATTTATTTTAAAATTTGAAATAATTTCCAATAAAAATTTTAAGTTTGCAATTTTTCCTCTTTTTCTGTATTTTCCTCTTTCACTGCAACAAAAGAATTAAGAACTGCAAATTAAGACCCTAATAAATATACACAAATAAAAGTCCACAGAAATCAACAACTGGGGTTTGGTTTTGACAGGTATTCAATCAAGGTCTTTCGTCTTGTTTTTTAAATCCCTTTTTTCATACTTGTCTTCTCCAAAACAAATTTGTTTTCCCTCTACTGCAGTTTTCTCTAGTGCTATTATTTTTGCCTCTGCAGGGCTCAAGTGAAAATTCTCGATGTTTAATTGTAAAATATTTTATAAATAAATGCACAGAATCCAGTCTATGTCCAGTCCTAAGTTTGTAAAATCCAGAGAATAAAGTATTGGACCAAAAGAACGTAACTGTAGTAATGCACTGAAGGAAAAAGGAACACAAGAGTTGTTAGGGAGATCGTCTCTTGGGCACCGAAACTATGACTTTGTGATATATCTCAAGATAACTATTTTGTGATTTTTAGCTCTAGATACTATCCCTCCTCCTTTACGTCCAGAGATGAAGATTCAATTGCAGTCTTAAGAAATGGAACTGGCCAACAAGAAAAAGAAGACAAACTAGATCACAGTCTAGGAACTTCTGCTGTAGAGTAAGAATCACAAGTAAAACCATAGTATAGTTCAGACTGCCAGGGATTTTGGGAGCTCTCAAGTCCAACTTCCTTCCCAAAGCAGACTCAGGCTTGGCATCAGACCAGCTCCTCAGGGCTTTATCCAGTCAGGGCCTGAAAATCTCCAAGGACAGAATGGCAAAACCTCACTTGGCCCCAGCTGTATTGCTGGGCTGTCGTCATGGGGAAAAAGATTTTCCTTATCTCCAGTCTAAACCTCTCTTGTTTCAACTTATGAACATTGTCTCTCATCCTTCCACCATCCACTGCTGTGAAAAGCCTGGCTCCGTCTTCTAGATGATCTTGTTATAGGTATTAGGGAAGGCTGCTGTTAGGACCCTTGAAACTATCTCTTCTCCAGACTGAACAAGCCCAGGTCTCTCAGTGTCTCCTCACAGATGTGTGTGCTCCAGCTCCTGACAGTCTTAGTGGCCCTCTGCTGAGCTTACTCCAGTTCACCAACGTCTTTCCCATAATGGCAGGAGGGTGAGGGCAACACTAGACATGGATGTAGATGTTGCCTAGTAAGTGCAGAGAGGGGTGGGATAATCATTTCCCTCAATTTCCTGCCTATACCCTTCTTCATACAGCCCAAGAGATACTGTTGATCTTCCCTACTGCCAAGGCACACTGTTGGCTCATGCTCAGCTCACTGTCAACCAGGGACCCCAGGGCCTCTTCCACAGCGCTGCTTCCCAGCCACTCTGTCCCCAGCCCGTAGTCTACAGACTACTGGCCGAGGGTCTGTGAAGACCTGGACAGCTGCACAGGACTGGTATTCCTCTCCCTTTTGGCACTATATTACTGTAGAAGCAGGTTAAGAGAGAGTCTTTTTTTCAGTGACCACTTCTGTACTAGATTTCACTAAGTAGCACAAAAATACCATCTTCATAACAGATAATCTATACAGTTGTTGTAAGAAAAGATGCACTTTCTAACACTCTGTGAAGGACAATTAACAGACTATTTGAGAAAAATATACTTAATACAGAAACGTCATGGTAACAGTCAGTGATGTGAAAACCACCAGTTTTACCCATTGCCACAACGTAAGTAACTCCATTTGACAAGGCTGGACCACCTACATTAAAAAGCAATGCCCTGCTAGATAATTGTTATTGCTATGAAATTATCTGTCACATTTCTTTCACTCTTCAAGAAAAACAAAAAACACACCAAAAAAACCCAAAACCCAAACAAACAAAAAACCCCAACCAAACAAAAACAAACAAACAAACAAAACCACAAGACACCACACAGCACTAAGTACCCTAAGCATCTTCTGATTCTTTGGTTGGACAGAAGTACTTCATTTAGAAAGAATATATTTTAAAAAAAAAAAAAAAAAATTAGCCAATGAGAGCAGATTGTTCGGAGCTCAGAAGCATAGCTATAAAACAACGTTATACTTGTGACCAGGCAGCTTGGTTTATGGAGATGACAGCTAATTTTATTAGAGGACCTAACATACTATCAATCAACATCCCAGTCCCCACTACCACCCAATTACATCTTCAAGCCACCTTTAATGGCCAAACCCTGCTATGTTGCCCTTCCTATACAACAAACTTTGGAACAAGTACTTTAGCATTTCTGATCAAAACTTCCTCCCCCCACCCTCCTTCCTTTATCACAGATGACCAAAACATAACTTCCAATTTCCTATCTGCCAGAAATATCTGTTTTTTCTGCCTTGGACATTACACCTTTTCCCATATTACAAAATGTGGGAAGAAAATCTTATACTTTATTAAAAATATTAGTTATTTTCAGTACAGGGAAAAAAAAGGAACTGCTGGCTCCAGCTTAACCTTGTTTCAGTAGGCTATAGATCATCAGCCTTTTCATGTTGAGCTTTCAAGAAATTCAGCTGTCTGAAGAGTTACCATCCTTGGATCATAACATGTAGCCAACAACACAACTATGCTGACACAAGAACTTTTGAGTATCCCAAACTTATGACTGTGCTGAGGACACAAGCCATTAAGAGCTGCTGAGATTAACAGCACTGAGTTGTTCCAGGTCCCGACCATATAACCTAGTATGTCATCATGAAATCAAGCAGTGGGAACCCTTAATAGGCAGTCTTCCACGTGCAAAGTAATCCTAAAACCCCCCTTCATCTCAGTTGCCTAAAATATGTTTGTGATACACAACTTGAGATTCGAGGCCACATGAAGAACATATCTTTATTAGGTCATGAAAGTTGCTCACTGCACTGAAGTCATGATCCTGTGTCTAGCTCTTCCTTTAAGTCAAAAAACGTCAGTTTCTTCAGAATTCAATCAAAAGAAATATATACTAAAGTAAGGACAAGCAGTGAAGATACTGAACACCTTCAAGCCCTGTTAAAGACAAGAAACCTGACTCAGTGGCTTGTATCAGGATCATGCCAGGTAATTTTGGTATCCGAAATGTAAATCTTAGTAAGACGTGCCTCCCCAAACAACTGTTGATATAAGGTGGTAACTGAAATCTGAATATCCCAGACTGCACAAGTTCATAAGGTTATACTGTTTGACTACAGACCAGCTGGATGACTTGAAACAACAGCATTTAAAAAAAAAAAAAAAACCACACCAAACAGCTGCAGCTGAACCAGCATAAAAACACAAACTTTAAAATACTAGGAGAAGCTCTGTTGCATAAACCAGAATCACTACTTGTATGATAAATTATGCTATTGCTTTGTAGGTCCAACTCAAATTCCCAGTCTATTGCAAATAAACCTTCCCTTGGTTTGACATAAGTTTGATAGTGAAGCGTACTTCAGTCACAAAACCCAAATTCTGTGAACCAGCCTGAGGTCTGGAAAACCCTAAGCCTCTCTCATCTCCACATAACTAGAGAACCAGTGCACCAAAACCTCTACAAGTTTACCTGCCCGCTATTGTTCCTTGAAATACCCTGTCAGGACCATGCTCCTTACAATACAAAGGAGTTTCAGAGAGTTGGAGAAAAACAGAGCAACTCAGGACAACCTTCAGTCAGAAAGCACCTGGGAAGCTGGAAAGAGACAATACCATGAAGAGTTGTGCTTTCATCTTAGCTCATTCACACATGACTCACTTTAAAACCTAGAATCTGAGCAGAAAAGGATTTCCACAAAATAAGGTAATGGAGCCATATTTCTGTGCTACATACCACCATTCTTAAGCTAAGCCTGTTTTACTCCCTAAAACAACCATAAGGGTGGCATAGATCACAGAAGAGCTTTCATACCTTTCAGAAGGCCCAAAGAATAACCTTCCTAGAAGTTATAGGGAATTGCTATTACTATTACACAGAATCAACTCTGAGGAGTTAAAAATATACTGGATTCTACATTTTCCCACTTACTAAATCTGATAGAAAACAATAAAATGAATATGGAAGAATTATTTATCAACTCTTTTGCAAATTGTAACTCAGTTGAAGTGGTTTAACACAGACTGGACCAAATAAAATAGGAGTGAACTAAATACTAAACAGAAACTCACATGTTGACATGACCTTAGCTACCACATGCTCAACAAACCAGCATGTCAATTTCACCTCACAGCTAACAGTTAATTTGATAAGTCAGCTACTATGCAGGTAGTTCAACTGCTCCTCACTAGCCAAGGCTAATGTAACTTTGAATACAGCCAGACCTTTCTGCAGAAGTAATCTAAACAGTTTTCATAAATCATATATTAATTTTAGATGCAGGTGTAATAGTCTGTAGAGCTACAGATATTTAGTTAAACATTAACTTTCTATAACTTAACTAATTGTAAAATGTGTATGGTCTGATCATTAAATTATTTTAGATTTTTTTAATCAGAAATTTTGAGTACATTTAGTTTAAAAATGGTGATTATAGAACAACTTTTTTCCCAAAAAAACACTTTGAAAAGCAAGCATGGGTTTTTAATTAAGGCAAGTAGTTTTAAGGCAAGTTTTTTTTCCTCTATCTTTCCAAATTCTCCAAGAGATCCAAAGCAATTAACATTGAATCCCAATAATAAACATAGTATGTAAAAAGTTAACTAGAAATACAAATCAACAATCCTTTGTGTACAGCCACATGCCCTTCCTGATGGAAGAGCTACAACGTACATGTCATCAACAAGAATGTAGAGTAGGAAACATTCCTCCACTAAATCTGTAGCTCTATTGTCTCTCCTGCTTATGTCAAGCTACAGAACAATAAAAAGGTAAGAAAACAGCACACATCTTACTGGGAAAAAAAAAAAACAACAGGGCTTTAGATGGAGAATTCTGAAAACTTTTTGCACCAGTTAAATAGAAGGTGAATCTTCAAATTTATGAGACATTTAACTTAAGACAGAAATCCTGACGTTCACCACTCCTTCCGATGGCAAGAGAACTACAATTATTTTGTTATTTTTGCTTTCACCTACCTATAATGAGTACACTTAGTCTCCCTTAGCAAATACTAGTTACTTTTTGTAGTTCAACTCATCTAAGACTTGCACTGTCAAATTGCACTCTCAGCTGTTTGCACTGCAGAACACTACCAAGAGATAAGAAAAAGCTCAGGTGATAGCATCTCATTTTGTTTAGATGAGGCTACACAGACCAGTAGCAACTTTTGTAAATGCTTTGTGGATAATGTGCAACAGGTCACATCGAAAGACATTAGCTCAAATTCACAATCTTGGTCATCTAATCCACTAGCAAGTAAACCTTTCAGATAGCCTATAAACATCCAATATCATTGTCAGATTAAGGGAGCTACGTAAGCAAGACTGTTCTCCCTTTTCCCCCCTAGATTTGGGTACATTTGGGGGAGGGCAGAAAATCAGACCAAAGGTATTCCAGAAACAATATACAATGCATCACCTGAAAATTCAATAGACATGAACTAGCTCACTGGAGCTAAAAATGTATTTTCAAATTTTAGCTCCACAGAAGCATAATGAATAGCTATCTATAACCTTAATAACTGTGTTGCAAGTAGTTCTGGGTCAGAATCCTATTACACTTTTTCAATTCTTTGTAAGGGAAGTATAGCTAACAAAACAGCAAAAGAAGTAATTAGACAAGAAAACAGAACACTTTAACTGAAGTAAACTAATTCAATGGCACCTGCAAAGTGACACACAGCACCTTTTAACAGATTTGCTTGATTCTATCTCTACTTTGCAATGTTGCATGATTTAACTCCACGGAGTTTAAGTGTCTAGAAAACATCCCTGAGGTGGTATGTAAGAGAAAACACAGATTAATTATTATGAGGTAATAAAACAGAAGAGAGAAGCCATTTACTTGGCAGATAAACAGTAAACATGTCTTTGAGTCATTAGTTGTAGTGGCACCATCCAAAGACTGAACAAAATCTAAAGACATGGTTCTTGCCTTAAAGACCTTATAAACTTATTTCAAATAAGACTTCAATAAGAAGAAAATGAAAGAACTAAAGAAACTGTTTACTCGGAGAAGGTCTAAGCAGCTGAGATATACTTAATGTACTGGGTCCATGGGTAGATTAAATGACCTTTAAAAATAGTGCTAGATCTTTTTTTCTCTCTCGTTAACGAACGAATAGAAGCCACAAATGTTAAAAGTACACTCAAATTTAGTGATTAATATACAAACTTCAGTGTTCCCATAGCATTGTTATGGATGTCATGTAAGAATTTAAACAAGTAAGACAGGTTAGAAATAAGTCAGGAATTTACAGAGGAAGTCCAAATTGCTAGAATTTAAACTTCCAAGCCTCATTAAAATTTATATTGTAAAATTGGAAATTCCTTTATTAAATACGACTTACAATATAGTATATCCACCACCTCTTGATTTTGGGCCACTAAATATGAAGTTAGGGACAAAAGACCAACAACTCACCACAGTGGAATAGGAAAAACAACTAAAGGTAGTGTGCAAAACCAAGCAATTTAAGATGTACTATCCCAGCTCTGGCCTGCACCTTTTCACATGCTTCCAAAGGGAAACTACACTGAACTAGACACCATTATCCATCCACACACACAAAAAAAGTATTGCCTTATTAATCTTACAGTGTATGGAAAAACAATAGATATTATTAAACTACAGAAGTTAACAACAATGACATTCTAATCTCTCAGGTTCATATATCCATAAAGAAATTTTTGAAATGAAACATAGTGGTACTCAGATTTGTAGAGGATACTACTTTTACACTGTTGTTTTGGTTGGGTTGGTTTTTGTTTTGTTTTGTTTTGTTTTGTTTGGGGGGGGTGGGGGGGGGGGGGTGTCTTTCCCAGAACTAATGATTGATGGAGAAAGATATCCATCCTAATCAACTAAAGCTCCTCTCTCTTTTGCAACTCAGAAGTAAACAGGTAAGCTTCAACCTCAGTTTCATCCAGGAAGTGTTTCAGCAAGAAAGGAAAAAAAATCTATATACAGCAATGCACTTTTTAAAAGGAATTCAGCTATAAATGAACAAGTTAATAAAATGTGAATATAGATTTATAAACGAAAAATACAATAAATGTCACTTCAAAATGCATGCACCTCTCAGGTAAGTTCATCTAGCTTTTCAGATGAGTAATAATTTACTTCAATAAGTATAAACTGTTTCAGCTATATGCCATACAGACATAGTTTACACATAAATATTTGTTCTCTTTCAATGAACAGAGATTGTATTTTAAGTGTATATATATACACACACACACTCAGTTATGGAACAGCCAATTTCCTCCATGATTTTAGCATAGTATCACCAAAATAGTAAGTTTGCTATATTGCAATGCACAGAAAAAAGTAGAAAAATTTCAGTAAGATTTATTCAAATCCCATATACATTATCAGTGTATTTCAATCAAAGAATTTTTAGGATTTTCTTTCCTTTTTGTATTTCAAATAGCACAGCACCCTCTGGTGCATCTACTAGACAGAAAATAACTAAGAATAAACACCAGTCATTGTTACAAAAAAAAGACAATGTTTAAAAAAAAAACCCACACAAAACCAGGAACCCTTAGAAACAAAAGCTGCCTAAGAATTGTTAGAAAGCAAATTTCAGTTTCATTCGTTCTTATAAAAATATTTTATAATTGAGGAAATTATAACTATTGAACAATAAAATTAAAAAAGAAAGAAAACTGCAGGTGTGCTAATATAGAACGGCACCAGAAAAAAAAAAAGACAGAAGTTTGAAACTAATCCTGTGTTCTTAATAATAGGTCATTTTTATTAAAACATATTCTAAATATTCTGTAAGAAAAAAAGTAAAGGTAAGTAATTTAGTGAAACAAAATGTTACATCAAGCAATAGATCTGTTCTTGGTCTTGCAAGAATGAAAATTATTAGGACTACAGCTATCCACACAGTCATAAACCATTAAATTTCACACCCAAATAGTCACATCTCCTTTAAAAGTCCAATGAGAAAAGAAATTAAAAAATAACATGATTGTACTATACAGAACACTTCAAACTCTGATATGACATGTTAACTATTAAAACACACCTAGTCACTGGGAAAATAATTTCCTACAAAAGTACATTTTGCTAATCACAAAAGCAGAGATCACCACCTGCTTTAGGCAGCTCTTTTGTAAACCTCTGGAAGTCTGAACACAATGCACAAGAAATGAAAGTGACACCTGTTTAAATCAGCCATCTGTCCCGAACAAACTAGATTTAGCCAAATCAGTATATGTGCTGCTCTTTAAATTCCCAAAATATGGGTATACATAGCATCTGTGAGAAAAGAGAAGTATTGTTACGACTGACAACCAACTTTATCAGAAATACGTAAATAATGAACTTGTAGCTAACAGAAAAACATCATCTTAAACATTAGCCTATTCATTTTAAAAGCCTCATTAATTTTTTAGCCCTCATTCTTAGTAAAAAAGTAAGTAGTTTCATTCTTAATTTAAAAACATACTGCTTTTGGTATTTTAATACATTCATTTGACAAAGAGTCTGATTTTGAAATGGAACTCCAACTACAAGGACACTGCAGTACCACTGAAAGCTTATTTTTTATTATGTCTGGTTTTGTGATGCATGCATAACCTGTCATTTCAACTGAAAATAATTTTTAAAAAGGACTTTAAGAGTCATATATCTTATATTTTTTAAAGCCTATTCTTTTTTTAAGTATTCCACATGACAATACCTGCAGCTGGTAAGCTTTTGGAGACAACTGGTAAAAATACAACTAATATGGAATATTTTAAGGAGGAAGGAAGCCTTTCATAAGAGGACAAAGTAAAGCATGAAAACCAGAAACACTAGCTGAAATGCTAAAATGATAATGCAATGATAAAAGATTATTGCACTTTTGATACTTGCTTACGTTTCAAGTAAGAAGAGAAGAAAACAGTAACAGCCTTCCCTCTCAATGTAAAGTTTAGTAAACGAAAAGAAACGGCAACATTTATTTCTGTAGAAAGTTTTGTGATTAACAAACTACCATATCAGGTGGGAACAAGAAATGGGATAGTGCTAACAAAGCCGAACCTAATTATCAAATAAAGCACCCTGACTTTAAACTCTTTAACAGCATTGTACCTTTGATTACCATTTCATTTACCTGCACTACATTACTGAAAGCGTTTCTCCAGAGCAGCACAATGTAGGTTAGCTTACTAACACAGCAGAGCATATGATCCAGACAGGCTCATTAGCCTATGCTGAAACACAATTAGACAGTTACACAGTCTAAGTCATGAAAACCAATGAATGAAAAAAAATCACAAGCCACCTCATTTTCAAACACTGGTTAGCATCACAAACACCAACTATTTTGATAGCTGCGGGCATTAAGGAATCAGAATGCATAATGCAGATCTCATCTGTGATCACTACGGTATTTCAGAGAGAATAAAGAGTCAATACTTTTCTCATTAAAGTCCCTAATATTAAAAGAGGTGATTATCACTGCATTATTATTTTCCAAATTGCAGTCACTGCCTAAAGCAAATGTGGCTAAACAGTAGTACTGTTTAGCCACAGGTCTTCATTTCTGCTAAAAAGATCTTCATTTTTAGACAAAATCATGTACTTGTAATCTGATTTTTAAGAAACAGCTGTACGTCTCCTCACAGAGTTGAAACAGAAAGTTTCTCTTATAGCCTATGCATGCCCCTTCCTTTGCTACCATGGGTCTGGATACATGTTCTGCAAAGACAGATTTCAACACCCAGGAAGGATTCCATCCCGAGTAGTACTCTGTCCTGCTGTAAGAGGGCTACTCAAGAAAGGTATGGTGCAGAACTGACATCTTCTCTTTTCAACAATAGTAGATGCCAGGAATGATTTCACAACCAATGAATCACATAAAATACCCAATAAAACTAATAACAAATACATTAAGATTTAAATGTGCCATATAACTGATACAGTACTGTAACTTACACTGAAAATTCTTAATGTCTTTAGAACTTATTTGACAGTAGGACCTAGAAAATTAGCACTCAGTGGTTTCATCTTGAGTAAAATCATAAAAAGATGACAACGTAGAGACCTTTGGTCATTACTCAAAATAACGTATTTTCTAAGTTCTTCTTGGCCCATGAAATATACATTAAAAAGACAGATCCAATATGCCTTAGCTCAAGAAATATTACTATCAACAATGCACTAACTACTTAGCGCGTTTTGTAGTTGATAGCCACTTGGAAGAATTGCCCCTATCACATTCATTGGTAGTTCTAAAGTGAGACAAACGAATATATTGTTTTTGAAATTGTAATGAGAAACTCTGCAATTTACACAAGGTTCTACAGATATAAAAATAGAAAAAGTGTATAAACAAACAGACTGTAGGTTTTAGATTAAAACCAAGAACATCCTATAAACAAATAAAATGTAGGTTTTAGATTAAAAACAAGAACATCATTTTTCCTAACTATTTTACTAAATAAAGCAATAAGGACATAAATATCATCACTTCAAAAAGAAAAAAGCTTGCCACAACGACACATGATTTGACAAGTCAACGGGGAGAGTGCAACTGGATATGGAGATGTTAAAAGAGAATTTCCTTGCCATAATAGATGCCAAAAATTCACTTTACCCAAAAGAATTTAAAAAGTATATAAAGTATGATTTGACACCACTGACAACACAAATCTTTACACCTTAATAAGGAATCACAAAAAGGATGAGGGAAACAAGCATTTTGGATTGAAAAAAATGCAAGACATCCTCATTAATCACACAATTTCTACTACAGCTCCTTGAGAGCGAAAAAGCTGCCTCCTCCCCCTTTCCCAAACGTACTCTTGAAATACAACAGCAATAACAAAACCACAAAGACTTTTTTTTAATACTATTTCTTGTTTTCTCCTTTCTTTGCTGCTCAGCACACAAACTCGCAGGTAGTATCTTGAATTTCCTTCATTGTGGAGAGTTTAAGGAAACTGAAATGGATTCTCTCCACATGAACGTAACTCACTGTGCATAAAACTAGATCTACACATGCACTGTTCCACACTACACTGGCAGTATGAAAGCATCGTTTAAAGAATAATCCCCTGCAGAAGGAGTGCAAGAAGAAAAAAAACCCTGCTACTCTGTGTGTGTATGGGTGGGGGTACTGAATAAACAAAAAACCACTTCACAATAGAAAGAAAATACAGCTTGCACTCAAATAAGCAGCAACATTCATTATGAATAAAAGAAAAAATTACACGGCTACATAAAGCACAGAAAAGTGATTGATATGATCGATAGCACGAGAGTATAGCAAGTTCACAAAAATCTGCAACATTGAGCAGCCGCATCAAACCAGAACAAGGCCCCTGTAAGTGAAAGGGGAAAAACATCCCCTGCTCTTGGTGTGCTACACGATCCGTCTCTGGCTGCATCTTTCCTCCCACCCCCACGTTTTTTTTCGGGTTTAAAGTAAGTAACCTTAGACTGTGGCCGGAGCCTCGTTCCCCGATGTCTACATTCCCCCACCCGTGCAAACGAGAGACCAAGTAAGATGCATACCCACCGCATCCACGCAATTGTCCTGGAGGTCCCAGAAGCGTGCCTCCGTCCCCATCATCGCCAAGCCCCTCTTCCTCCTCACTTCGCACCGCGGCCAGCTCCCTTCCCCGCCCAACAGACACCCCCATCCCAACGGCCCCTCGCAAGAACGCGCTCCCCACCCAACCGCAAAGTACACCCGGGGGCAGCGGGACCGGGGGGGGGAAAGGGGGGGGGGGGGGGGGCGAGGGTGGAGAAAGACGGGGAAGAGGGACGGAGAGAGGAAGGGCGGCGGGGGAAAGCGGTGGAGCCGGGAGGGCGACCCGCGTCCCCCTCGCTGCACCGCAACCAACCGCGCAGCCCAAGGGAGCAGCCTCGGCCCGGATGCTGCGAGGAGGGGGGAGGCAGCGGCTGGGGGAGGGAGAGCGGAGGGAGGGCCGGCGTGCGCCCGAGAAGCATATTCACCTGGGCTGAGGCGGGTTGTGGTGGTGTTCCCGCTGTCGTTGCGGCTGGAGGTGGCTGTTGTTGTTGTTGTTGTTGTTGTGGGTGACGATGAGGAAGGGGGTGAGGAGCAGCAGCAGGAGGAGGAGGAGGAGGAGCAGGAGAGGAGCGGTTGTTGTTGATGGGTAACAGTCGCCAGGACTACGGTGACTATGGCGCTTGATTCACAAGGCAACGGTTGCTATAACTCACAAAAGGGAGAGCGAGCGAGGGAGGAGGAGGCGGCGGCCCAGCCGGAGAGGCCCGGAAGAGGCGGGGTCTACCCTAACGGACGGCACCAGGGCGGGCGGGGGCAGCTCCCTCAGCCAGACCGGGCGCCGCCTCGGCTCTTACGCCACGCCAGGGCCGCCGGTGCGGGCGGGCGGACGCAGGGGCGGCGGGACGCCGGCGGAGCTGCCGGTGGCGGAGGCGGGTGGCGGCGCGGGGCCCGCGGCGAGGGGCGTGGCCGCGCAGGTGCTGCCTGGGCCCGGCCCGCGGCCGCCTGACGCCACTTCCGGCGGGCAGGGAGGAGGGGGCCGGGCTGCGGCGCGCTGCCCGCCGCGGGGGTCGCACAGCGCCCGTCGGTGGGCGAGGGAGCCGCCGCCAGGCGGGACGGGCAGGAAGTTAGGCCCGGCGGCGGCTGTTGCTGCTGCTGCTGCTCCTCCTGTCCCCCTCCCACCACCGCCTGTCACAGGCGCCCCACGCCTCCTTCCCTCGGAAAATGGCAGCGACGAGCCGCTGGCGGTGGGGGTGCTGCCTGGCTGCCGCCATTTTGAGGCGGAGGGACGGCAGAGGCCGGGTCTGCAGCCCTGTGGCTCTGCGGTGGCCTTACCCGCCCAGGGCTCCTCCGGCGGGGAGGTGCAAGGCCACGCTGTGGCCGAGCCAAGGTCCTGGGCCGCCCGGTGTCCACCTTTGGTCCATTTGGCCTTGCCGCACCGACGGACCTCAAGCCCCGTGCAGGCAGTGGGGCCATGGAGGCCGTGGGTGCAGTGCCGACACAGCTGTGAAAAGCGGCTGCTCTCCTCCTGCCTGTTTGTGTCTCTTCGTTCTAGGTGTGTACTTGGGGGACAGGTGATGTGGAGGTGTAGGTGGTTTTCTGGCTATGATGTGCAGTGCCCACACATCTACTGGCCACTGCCCTGTATCCCCATCTGCAGCTCTTTACTAACCTGCAAAGTATGTCTGTGGCTCTATGCGCAGCTGGTGCTGTCTGTGTAGCCAGTAGTGCTTCCCTGTAATCTATGTAAACCACGTAATTCCCTAATGACTGTTCCTATGTATTGGTCCGTATCCTTACATGTTCTGTTACCAGCGCACAGTTTAGCAATCTTGATGCCCTTCTCATACCACTTGCTATAAACACCTGACATTTGCCTCACATACCCTACAACCACTCACCTACACCTGTCCCTACAGGAACAGATGAAAATGCTCTTATGTACCACAGAGGTGTTTTCAAAACATTAATAGATTTACTGTGATTTTCAGGGTCCCACATAACCACCATAGCTGTAACAACTATTTACAAAAAATACTGAAAAATCTGTAAGTATATAAAAATAAAACCTTAACTGATGGAGCTTTAAGTCTATAACAGAACAATGTTGAATTAATAAAACTCTGCATTTCTACAGCTGAAGCTATGTCTTACTACTTCCTATTGTGGAACCTAATCTTCCTGAAGATGCTAAACTAGTAATTGCTCTGCTGGGATCTTCAATATCAGTAGATGTCTGGGTGTTCTAAGAGCTCACACTCACTTACTTGCAACAGTAGCCTTGTCAATCAGAAACACTAAGATGAGAAAAAAACATAAGTAATTTAATTTAGTAACAATATGTAGCAATGCATTTAAGCGGTCAATTCATTTGAATTAAAAGATATTTTGATAAGCATCTTTCATTCTAGCTATCCAGCAAATACAGGTAGTTTTATTTAGCTGGTAGTACCTTGAAAGGTTTGAGGATTTGTGTTTTCATTGAATTTTAAATTTCATGTCAACAATGTAAAGCACAAAAAGGGGTATTGGACACTGAGTAGTTTTACCAGAAAATTGTTGCTGGAGCGATGTGACTCAATTCCATGGTAAAGCTTTAGCAACGTTTGTCTCATCCATGTTGCTAAAGAAAGTGTTGATCTTAAGTTTTTTACTTCTTGATACTGTACCGTCTTTTCTGTTGTGTCAATTGTCACTTGCATACTTATTTGCTTAGCAAGATGAACAGGGTGGCCTGTGGCAAATGTCATAAAGTTGAAGGATAAAAGCACTGGGCTGTTGATTTGCATTCTCAAATCATGGAACTTTATGTGTCTGTCTGTGTGGAAAGAACAAATCAAACCTAATTCACGCCTCGGCAGAAATTTAAAACGTACACATACAAATATCTCTATACTTCTTTCCTTGAGCAGAATATTTGCAGAATATTTTAGTCTATTCCATCATTTCAGTCTATAAATACATGATCACTTGTGTCAGAAAGAGGGTAGTAGCTACTTTTGTTACAGGGAAATTAATCACTTCAATGTTTTGATGCTTTCACCTATGAAATCAATTTGCAGAGGTACCCACTTAGATCAGCCAGGGCCTAATGGAAACTGAAGTTCTGTTTCAAATGATTTCAAATACATTTCTACATTTTTTTATCTCCAAATTTTATCAATTTGGTCTTTATCAAAGAACATACGTCTCATCTTAATTTTTGAAGAGGTGATCTTTTTTTTTGAACTTGTCAACAGTTACTCATTGCAAGATAATCAATAAAAACATTCAATCACTTCATAGAACTTCTGTAACTAATGACAGTATTAAACAACCTGCCAAACTGAAATATGAAAGCACTACTGATTAAAAGTGGTTGTATTGTTAAAAGCCTTGTGTTTTATATTTAGATGCAGAATATACTGTATATCTCAAAATAATTTTATGACTTCTTATGTGGATAAGTAATAATCAGAATATAGTCAAAGTTTTTCACCAGTGAACTAAAACAGGATTGGACAGAAGTTGCTCATGTACTTTGAAAAGTATCACTTTTTGTTGTCAGAATCAAAACTTTAATACCTCTGAAAAAAATTTTTTTTGATACTAGATTTGTAATGCTTTCAGTTTTTGATGTTCAACAGAATTACATTGGCATCCCTCAGGACTTTTCCAAAATACAGAATCTTATATAGTTTGGCTGTTTCTTAAAAGGTCATAATTAGCTGTCTAGTAATCTCATACAACATAGCCCATTTTTTATTAAGTCCACTTCATAGATTGTTTACATTTCCAAATGTTTTTCAGATACAGTCTGTCATTTGTAGCATATCTGAAATGTACCATAACGCATTCCTGTCAGCCATGTTGTGCAGAGCACAATATCTATATATCTTACGAAACAGTATAAAGACAATACAAAATACTAAATTAAAGTGTGTAAGAGCAATCAAACTGATTCAGACTGTGGGTACCTCTCATACAGTATTCTTATTGGCCCAGTTGGTATAAGTTACTGCCCAGAGAAGTGCAAGAACAAGCATATACGTGCATTTCACTTGTTAACTTTGCCACCCAATGACCATTTTCAGCTCAGGGATTTTCAGAACCCTGCATGATTTGTCTTTTTTGTAACCTTCAGAGAATCTTTTTCCAAGAGTTTGTCCAGTCTGCCCTTAAACTCATGTATAAGCTTTGCATTCACAATGTCTTTTGTCAAGAAGAGCTAACTATCTGGCAAGTGTTATATGAAGAAACAAGTCCTTTTCCTTTCTCTGAAGTCTGGGCTCATTGCTTTCCATCTTTTCTGTTCTTGTGAGTGCTCATGATGAGAAGGAGAAAGTGAAGGAGATACGTATAGACACTGGTGTTAAGAGATGATAGGCAACTTAGTGCAGATCTAGAGGCTACACTGGCTGCTTGTCATGGTTCTTTTGGACACTGTAGTGAATACACAGACCACCATGCAATTCTGCTTAAGTAAATTAGTTATTTATTACTTACCTAATTAGTAAATACTAGTACACATAACAATCTTGCACTTATCTTATGCTGTCATATAGCCATAACAAATCATTCACTGGTCTCTTGAGCATTTCCTACCTATCTCCCTCATGATATGGACATCCCTTCTTGCTTGGTGGTCTGCATACCTGTAGTCCAGCTATGTATGATATGCATTCTCTGAATGTCTACTAATACGTTGGGTTTTTATAGAGTTAGGTGAGGTTGACTTGGACCATAGGGTTGGTTGCTTGCTGTTTGCATGAGCAGTATGTGCTTTTTTATGCTGTTTTTTCTTCCTCAGTTAGCATCCTGGAGTGTCATAAAATCACAGAATCATAGAATAGTTTGGGTTGGAAGAGACCTTTAAGGGTTGTCTAGTGCAACCCCCCTGCAATGAGCAGGGGCATCTTCCACTAGATCAGGTTTCCCAGAGCCCCGTCCAACCTGGCCTTGAACACTTCCGGGGATGGGGCACCTACCACCTCCCTGGGCAACCTGTTCCAGTGTTTCACCACCCTCATCGTAAAAAATTTCTTCCTTATGTCTAGTCTGAATGCACCCTCTTTCATTTAAAACCATTGCCCCTTGTCCTATCACAACAGGCCGTACTAAAAAGTCTGTCCCCATTTTTCTTATAAGCCCCCTTTAAGTACTGAAAGGCTGCTCTAAGATCTGCCCGGAGCCTTCTCTTCTCCAGGCTGAACAACCCCAACTCTCTCAGCCTGTCTTCACAGGAGAGGTGCTCCGGCCCTCTGATCATTTCTGTGGCCCTCCTCTGGACCCAATCCAGCAGGTCCATGTCTTTCTTGTGTTGGGGCCCCCAGAGCTGGACGCAGGACTCCAGGTGGGGTCTCACCAGAGCGGAGTAGTGGGACAGAATCACCTCCCTTGACCTGCTAGCCATATGTCCTTGCCATTCATTCAGGAACACCAGGATTCCTCTATCAATCTGTACCAGACAGTTAAGGATATGAGACTTCTTTTTCTCTACTGACTTAGCTACCAGTGCAACCTGCATGTTGGACCGTGGGGGTTGGAACAGATGGCCACGCTGCTTTGCTGGGAAGGAGGCTCAGTAGTGCACCCACCTCATGGTTGCCTAGGCCCTCAGTTGTGTGGACAGTATTGCCACGCTGCTCTGGAAGTCCTGGGTTCTGATGAAGATAAGTTTATATCTTTTCCACGTAGAAACTACTTCATCTTCTTAAATTATATTTTACCCTAGCTGCTGGTCATCTCATCAGTGGTTGATGAGACAATTATTGGCAGACGATCAGTTTGGTATCCTCCTGGTACTGCGAGCTCTCTGTCCACACAGTTTTACAAGAAGTGCGTGTTCCTGGATTCCCTGTACTTTCCCGTGTAGCACCCCGTTGACAATTCCGAGACATGGAAGACATGGATGATACCATCATTTGCAGGGATGAGGAAGGAACAAGATGGCAAGAGCTGACCATAAAGGCTGACCATAAATAGCAAATGTAAAGCTGGTGACATCTGGCCTTTTATGTGCATGAAAAGCACTCCAGGATGCGGCGTAAGCTGTACATACTGAGAGCTTTCTGCTGCTACCTCTATACTTGCTACATGCTGGAGGACTTAAGGGAGTGCAGCCCACTCAGTGAGCTGAGGCTCTTGCATCCACATTAGCAACTGAAACATATTATGTGCACTCATGGAATGCATCTTCCAGTTTGGTTGCATTGGAAATGTGCCTTGAAAAGGCACGTGAAGTTTGCACGCATCAAGACTGCATCCCAAAGAGAATGAGTGGGGGGTGACAAGGGATTTGCCATGACAATGCACTGTTGGTATGAAGTAAAATGCTGTAGTAGGCATATCCATAGTTAATTTAGAAGCTTGACATGTTAATCAGTATCTAAAGTCTCCTATAGTTTGGTTACGCTGAACTTGTAATAAACCAGTATCATACACAGAAGTATCAGTAATGATTTTTAAAATTATATTGAGATACATTCCTAGAGCAGCTTTACCTATATAATGAGTAAAAATAATCCAGTATAAAAGAAATTCATCATTGTTCAGTACCTGATGTAACAAATGTAAAAAACACTGAGTAGGCATATGTTAAGCCACATTGTATCTTAAATAAACAAATACAATTTGTTTGGTTGCCATGCGAAATCTGAGATTATACCAGCCACTGAGAATTCACTTTTCTTTAGGAAAATTAGTAAAATCTCCAGCTCTAATCCTGGAAGAAATTCCTTTGATTACTGAATTCAGGGTTTGTAGTTGTTTAACCAGAGTTAGGATAGTCATTTAAAGAATTTCTTCAAAAATCATTTTGCTCCAACTTTCTAATGTCAGAGAACAGTGTCCAAGTGATGACCTTTGTAGGTGTGGCAATGCCAGAGGTTCCTGAGTCGTAAACTCTGGCTTTTGTACAACACCAGAGAAGGTGTTCAGCTGTCTGGCCACACATGAGGCTTTAAAGTGTCTCCCTTATGCTCAGAAACCATGGCAGAAAAGTCTGTGGGTTGGATGGAATTATCCCCTTGATCTGTTCTGATTGAATCAATCCATTCCAGACAGTGACAAAGGATAAAGTAATTAATTGTCACTTTCTGCACTCTGGTGTCCTGCAGATTTAGTGCAAGTCCTTAACCTTCACGAGACTGTGGCTGGACTTCATAACTGCTGTGAAAACCAAGTGAGCATTGCCCTTTCTAGAAAAAAAAAAATTCAGACAGCTGAAATACTAAATGAATGTTTTTTGAGAATGCAACACATAATACTGTTTGTGAGAACTGTATTACTTACTCCATGAGTGAGTAATTTTGCAGGTGAATTTTAAAAATCTAATAGAGAGCTTCTCTAATACAACTATCTACCCTCAAGAACATACGCCTAGTAGATCTTAATTTAAATTCAGCATACAATTATAAACCAAATAATCCACTTGTTTACATAGATTTGGCTTCTTTGTTGAAGTCAAATGGGGATACTTCATCACTAGGCTGGGCTAGAGTAGACCAGCGTAGGGTCTTTTGGTAGGCTTGGCCTTTGTAAACAACAGCCTTTGTTGCTGATATAACACTTTGTATATTGAGTCAGTTAGCCAAACACATACAATGTTATGAGAAAAACAAATTTGCAGTGGGAGTTGTGGTATAAAATCAAGGGCATTGTGGCCTGCTTTTGGTATAAATATGTACAGTTTTGCATGACACTTTTTCCCCCCATTGCAGTGAGCCTAGTGAAAACATTTATTCAAGCCTCTTATGTGTATTTTCATTTCTTTCCTAATTTGTACAATCAAATCTGTCAAATTCAAAACCTGTTACATAGTAAAGCTTAAAGTCTGTTGCTGTTTTGGGACCTATTTTTTCTTTTTGGTAGCATCTAAAATTACAAGCATGTAAAAAGACTCAAAAGTGCATGGCCCCTTCCATGTAGACAGAGTCCCATTTACTTGACTGAGGCTCTGTGGGGTTCCTCAGCTCATTTTCACTGTCTTATGACACCTCTCCTGGAGGCTGATCCTACACAATACTCAGAGCTAGCATGGCTGCTTTGTGTCCAGACCACAGCCTTGTAGGCTGCCTTGCAAATATTTGGGTTACAACACCCTACCTGACATAGGAGCGGCTTTGGGCACATCAGTCTTTGCGGGAGTCCTTGCTGCTCCTTGCTGGCTGTGAGCTGCACCCCAGCAAGCCAGGCATGGGTTTGTTTGGGGAGGCGGGGAGTGGGTGAAGATGCTGGCTGTGCCCATTGGTGGTGGCTGCAGGGCTGTGAAATGGCGGCAGACATTGTCCTGGCAACAGTGGTCAAGCAAGGTGGTCTGTGACTGCCCAAAAGGCCTGTCCCAGGACGTTGACTGGGGGACTTGGGCTGCTGGACCGCAACAAACCTGGTGCTTGTTTAAAGCAGGAGGAGGCAGGAAGAGCGGAAGTAATACTTCTAAGAGCTTGATAATCAGGGCAAGTGCGGGTGCTGTCAGCAGCCTGCTCCATAACTTTTGCTCATCACCCTAGGGGTGAAGCAGGCTCCAGTGCTTTGACAAATGTGAGTGTGAACTCCTTCCCTGCTGAGAGCATCGCATGAGCTTCCTCAGCAAAGGACCCCAGCAGTGCAGGACCAGCCATGTGGGTACCTGTGGGCCAGGGTAAGCAGGGGCATCCTGGATGTGCAGAGACCCTTCACTGGGCTCCTGGCCACTGGAATGCCGGGCAGGAGTGTGGGGTGGCAGCGCATCAGGCAAGCCAGCACAGGGGATGCCTGGGCACCGTGTCCCCTGCCACAGCAACTAGGAAAGGCAAAGGCCAAAACTCAAGGCAAAAAGTGAATGGTCAAGAAAAGTGGCTCAGACTGCTGTTAGAAGACAGGGGCAGAAAGAAATTATGGTCTCATCCCTCTTCAGGCTAAACCCTTTTTTTTCGCCAAGTGCTATCTGAGTTTGCTCAAAGCACATGATGTATAAAATGAAAGACTACAGATCTCTATTCCATGTGCCCCTGATATTTTCTAAATACAAATTTCAGATCCTGTTCCTCCTTGCTGAGACCATATTGGCAGCAGCGCAGCGTGGCCAGTCCTTGTTCCTGCGACTACGCTGTGCTACCATTGGGTCTCACTGAGGTTCCAACCACAGAACTGCAGAAGCATCAAGGCTGGCTGGCATCTCTGGAGATCGCCTAGTCCAACCCCTGTCCAGTCTAGGTCAGCCACAGCAGGTTGCTCAGGGCCGTGTCCAGCCAAGTTTGAGTATTTCCAGGGATGGAGACTTCACAGCTTCTCTGTGTAACCTGTTCCAGTGTTCAACCACCCTTACAGTAAAAAAAGTTTCTTCTCATGTTTAAATGGAATTTTGTGTATTTTGTTTTGTGCCTATTGCTGCTTCTCCTATCACTGGGGACCACCGAGAGGAGTCTGGGTCCTTCTTCTTTACTCCGCCCATCAGGTATTTTTATACAGTGATAAGATCTCCCTGAGCCTTCTCTTCTCCAGGCTAAAGACTCTCAGCTCTCTCAGCCTTTCCTTGTATGACAGATGCTTCAGCCTCTTAACCATCTTTGTGGCCCTTTGCTGGACTCACTCCAGCATGACCCTGTCTCTCTTGCACTGGAGAACCCAGGACTGCACACAGTACTCCCGATGCCTCTCACCAGGGCTGAGCAGAGGGGAAGGATGACATCACCCCGCGTCCTGGCAACACTCTTTCTAAGGCAGCCCAGGAGGCTGTTGGCCTTTGCTGCAAGGGCACATTGCTGGCTCATGGTCTACTCGTCCTCCAGGACCTCCAGGCCTTTTTTGTCAAAGCTGCTTTCCAGCTGGTCGGACCTCAGCCTGTGCTGGTGTGGGAGGTTGTTTCTCCCCAGGTGCAGGACTTGGCATTTTCTTTTCTTGGATGTCATGATGTTCCTGTTGGCCCATTTCTCCAGCCTGTCCAGGTCCCTCTGAATAGTAGCACTCATCTCAGTTTTGTATCATCTGCAAATTTGCTAAGGTTGCACTCTTGTCCCACCATCTCTAGGCCATCAATGAAATTGTTAAACAGTACTGGACTCAGTCTTAATCCCCATAGTGTACCAGTAGTGACCACCCCACACCAGCTGGACTTTGTGCCAGTGACCACAACCCTTTGGGCCTGGCAGTTCAGCCTGTTTTCAGTCCATCTCCATTTTTGTAGTCTATGCTTCATCAGTTTGTCTGAGGATGTTACAGGTGATAGTGTTAAAACCCTTGCTGAAGTTGAGATCAACAACAACTACCACTTTCCACTCATCCACCGAGCCAGTCATTTCATTATAGAAGGTTATCAGGTTGGTCACACATGATTTACCCTTCATAAATCCATGCTGACTACTCCCAGTCACCTTCTTTTCCTCAAAATGTCTGGAAATTATGTCCTGGCTGTTTGCTTCCCATCACCTTCTCTGGGATTGGGATGAGGATGATCAGTCTGTAGTTTTCTGGAACCTCTCCCAGTTGCAGTGACCTTTCAAAGATACTTGAGAGTGACCTCACAATGAGATGGGCCAGCTCCCTCAGCACTCATGGGTGCAACTTGCCAGGTCCTGTGGATGTATGAATATCCAGTCTGTTTAAATGTTCTCTAACCTGATCCTCCTCCAGCAAGGATAAGTATTGCTTGCCCTGGTCTTTCCCACTGGTCTTAGTGACCTGGGATTGCTTTACCTCTAAGAACTGAGGTGAAGAAGGCATTGACTACCTTTGCCTTTCCAATGTCCCTTACTTCTGGATCCCTGACTGATTCAGCAGTGGGCCCACATTTTCCCTAGTCTTCCTTTTCCTGCTGATGTACCTGTAGAAAGCTTTCTTTTTCTTCCCACATTCCTCATTGGAGTCAACTTTCCTAACCCTTCATGAACACTTTTCCTAATGTTAGGATCTGCCCATTAATCCTTATCCATCAGCTCCCAGCCACCTCATCATCCCTGCTAAGGCAGAGATCCATGCATCCCCACTGCTCTCTCATATAAAAGATGATGTCCCCTCCTCAACTTCCCAGCCTGTCCTTCCTACAGACCATCTGCCCATTGCAGCACTCCAGTTGTGTGACCTATCCCAACATTCTCTCTGCTCACCAGTTCTTGTTTGAGGCCTTATATTTGTTGCGTACTGCTGCTTTTGAGCATTAAGTAACTGGCACTTTCATGATGGCTGAGGTATTTTCTTAATCTTCGTGAATCACAGAAATCCTATTGCACTTCAGTACTTGGACCATATTTCACAAGATACTAATACTATCTATGTGATAATAATGCAGTCTTACTTTCCATCACTTTTAAGAAAAACAAGGGTATACTTCCTGAATTTAGACATCCCTTCTACATAATTTCATGTAAGGTTTTAGATGAATGCATTTTAAAATGACCATGATTAAGTGGATGTATCACAAATTAGAAGTTATTTCAAGTAACTGTAGCATGTTTTATGTTTTATTTTTGGCAAGATGTGAGGGGAACAGTAAGATCTAGATTGTGCAAGTTGCTCACTGCCAACTTCAGTGTCTATTCAAATACAATGTTATCATCCAAAGGAGAGAAAACATAGTTTTTGAAGACAGGAGAACAGAAGCATGAGGAAGTGTAAAGATTTTTCCAGGGTCACACACTGAGCCAACAGAAGATCAAGAAATTTGGATCCTCATTTTCTGCACTTTGGTAAGAACATTTAACTTCACTTTTAACTGGATAATTATTACACAAGTTTATAAGACACTACTTAAAAGCAGAAATTTCATGACAAAGTTCTTCTCTGAGCTTCATGATATCAAGGATCAGGCACTGTTATTATCTGTATGCCCATTCACAGAGTACAACGTGCAAGTTGTGTTCAGTGGCTGCAGAGAGGCAAGAAGCAATTTTAGCACGCAGTTCAAAAGCCCTCAACTGTTACAAGTGTATACATTCATAGTCTCACTGTGGACTGAATGGAAGGAATTTGGCTGAAATTGTGGGTAGCTCTTGTCCAGGCAATAGAAAAGGAGTCATGGTGGAAGGAAAGACATTTTCAGTTAGATCCACACAGGAACATAAATGTTGCAAAAGCGAGTGCGCAATATCTACCAAAAGCAGAACCTAGGGTCCTGTCTTGCATATTGGGGGGTGCCCATGCAGCTCACAGGAAGATTTAGTTGCCACAGGAGGGATTCACTGTCCCTCCTGAAGGCTGAAACCTGTGCAGCTGTCAGCCTACGCGCAGTTCACAGTGTTGTGCACTTCAGCCTTTAATCCTGGTAAAGTGACAACATAGACCAGCAGAGCCACGAGGCACTTGACTGATTCCCCCTGCTCACCATTACTCACTGCGTATTTGAGAGCAAAATCCTGGGAAGGGGAGAAGAAGCAGCATGAAGATACCAGTTTCTGCAAATCCGAATCAAGAGGCCTGTAGGAGGAGGGAGAGAATATGTCCTAAAGCAAAGCCTAAAAGCAGACAAGAAGAAATAAATTGTCTCATCAGCAGCACGTCTAATGCTTTTTGATGGTGAGGGTCTTGGCAGACAATTTTGTAGCAGGTGTAATTTCAAGGATAGCAAAAGAAGAAAAAATAAAATGTATCAAAATTTGTTACATGTAACAAGTTTTTTTACCTATTGAAGCTAGTTACCTTTTGCCTCTTTTGGTACATGGTACTATTTTGCTGTGTGTTACCCTTAGTTGCAGGATACCAACATTGCATGTTGCTATTGAGGTGAACAGCAAAGACATTATGATGATTATAAATGATGGAGTGTGGGGGTGTCCCTCTATCCCTAGCCCCACCTTTGGTATGTAAAGATTTTAGCATAACAGATGAGCTACTGAGACAGCTTTAAGTTTAGAATTAAAGTTTGATTCTGGCATTTCTGGAATTCTAAGCATAACTTCACAAATTTAATATTCTTTCAACCTGGTTTTTTTTGTGGAGAATGTCAGAAGAATAAGCGTTAGAGATATTTCTGTTGCCATGTATATTCATAGACAATTAGGCTCTCTTTGACTTCTGGAATACTCACATATGATTATATGTACTTCTCTGTCTGCAAACCCAAAGAGCCAGGAGGATGCTTTCGGAAAAATTTAGTTTACATGTTTATGTACTTTCTCAGTAGTTGAGGGAAATACTTAATAACGTGATTCTAGAACGTAACTACTGTAAAAATATAAAATAATTCTGTTATGTACTTTCTTATAAATATAAGATACCATGTTTTCAATACTAGAATATTTTCTTTTTACAAGTTCTCACACAATAATGCTTCCTTTATAATTACTTTTCATTTTTCCCTTCTCACTCTCTTCTTTTTTTTTTTTTGGGGGGGGGGCGGTACAGGGGGGATCAATTCCTTGGAGATCTCAGAATTATTCCTCTTTAGCCAATTTCAGCTGAAAATAAATTTTTCCACATTTTCTATTTTTTTATTTTAATACATGATGCAAAATCAATGTCATATGTCATTCTATTGGATTCTTCCCTCAATATATATTGCATTTTCCTTGTCTGGGTTCAAATAGATTTAATCAAAATGTAAAAAGTAATTTCTCTGGTGTTGGTCCTTCTGATTAAGTCTCCAGGCTTCATTCTTAGGAAATCTATGAAGTTATTAGTTTACTTAGCACCACAGTTAATTTCAAAGTATGATCTTTTCACTGTACACCAAATAAAATTCCAGTTTATACTAATAATTAAAGTACGACCCTATCTGAAAAGTGACTACGTAATATGGCACCTTTTTTATTAGACAAAGACTCTGTGTGTACAGACAAGACACAGATGCAGCGTGAACCCTGGAGATCTCATAAGCAGTATAAGAGACAGGGGAAGAACTAAACAAGAGAGGAGGAAAAACTAGCCTTCACAGGTGCATGTAAGCACTGTAGGGGTTCCTGTCCTTTAACTGGGAGAAGACCCCAGCAATTGTTGCCCCAAAAGAGAAAAGGATTAAAGGGAGAGCCTGAGCTTTTGCAGTGTTTGCTTGTTTTTATCCTTCAAGAGGAAGCAAATGGCTTGGGGCCAGCTCCGGGTGCATTTAGCCATTGCGGAAGGTAGCGTGCCAGGCATTGACTTTCTCCAGCGCTCCTTGGCTTTCTGTCCTTACTGGAATGTGTTTATGCCTTCTTAGGGAACCATTTGACAATGGCAACTAAAGCATGAGTGACTACAGTGGTAAGAAGTCAGAGGCTGAGTAGCATTTAAAAGCTATCAGAAATAATTAAAAGCAGAAAAGGAAAGTACCTGTGTGATTCTGCAGGGCTGAGCAGCTGCACTGTGGATGCAGCATGCTGCTGTATTAGGGACTGCTATATTAGGGAAAGCACCATTCTCTTAGCCCCCTGCATTGCCCCAGTAAGTCTGCCTGGCAGTGCCCGAGAATAAAAAAGTTGCACTGAAATTTTGAATGCATAACGCTGCAAGTAGCCTGAGTATTCTTCTTCTGTAAAGTGTGTTTGTGTGAGTAAATCTCTACAGACAGTGACTGCAGCCTGGCACACAAGTTCTTTTCTAATCAGTAGTTGTTGGAATAGTAAAGGGAGAACAGGGAAGCCAGTTGAGCACTTTGAGGAAGCCTCCCCAGGGGACTCTAATGTTGTCTCAAAGTCATTCTAAGATCTGAGAATGGATTTTCAAATACAAGAAAATTGGAGTTCTTAGATCAGTCCAAAGCAAACTAAGGATAAAACTGTCAAGCCTTCTGCACCAAGCATCCATAGCACAGAAAGCTTTAATAATGGAATATTGCCCTTAAGGACACAGGTGGTTTCTGCCAGTCCTGCCTCTGCTGTTTCTAAAATATTGAAAAGTGGGTTTTTTCCCCCCTGAAAACTCATATTATACCTTTTCTGTGCAGGTTAAGAAGGAAATAATGCATCTCATTTTCTGGTATTTTAAAATACCTATATGTATACCTACATATGTGTAACTAGCAAGTATCAATACTGTACAGGCATTAAGGAAATGGTAGTGCTGAACACCAGCTAGTGCTGAAAATGCAGGGAGGGTGTGAGGGAGCATTTTGAGTTATCATATTTGCAGTTTTGCCAAGGTGTCAGTTTCATGCAAAAAGCTACAGGGAACATATATGAGATATAATCACCACCTATTTTATGTCTGGACAAAAAAATAATGCCACAGTATCCAGGATCAGCACCATCAAATGGTAGAGTAGAGAACAAATCAAAACAAGTAGGTTGCTAATGGCTCTTTTAGCCTCCGAAAATGGATGTACAGATTCTACTGTGTCTCCTGCCGGGAGAAACTGGGGAAACTCAGTCCTGACCTTTCCCATTTGGCAAGGCCAGCAGCCATGAGGCACCACCTGCCTGGCAGGTCAGTGTTTGTACAGCCTGCCAGCCCCCTGTTTGTCCCTAATAGCAGCATTTATAGGACCCAGAGTCAACAAATTATATGCCAGCTTTGTGAGGTGAAAATAACTAGTGGCAGAGTGTTCAAGAGACTTCCAGCAAAACTATGTAGGAAACTAAACTTCAGTAGTCTTGATGCAGCTAGAAAAAAATTATCTATTTTTACCTTTAGAAAGCTAATGTAGGAAGAAATATTTAGCAGCATGATGGTTTATCTTCATTTTTTTCTTAACAGGTTAGCCAGCCAGAAGGTGTCTTCTATAGGAGAACATTAATTTAGTGGTAATATTTCCACTTTCACAGGAGTAACAGCATGTCAAAAACTGCAGAGAAAAAGTGAAATGAAAGAAGCAGATGATAAGAAAATGCTTTTTTCAGATCTTTTACATGCTGCTTGTCCCTATAATGGCATTCATGGGTGCTGTTTTAAAAAAATAATGTTGTCAACCTAGCCAAGTGAAAATAACTAGTCAGCACCCCTGAAAAAGACTGGGTTTGAAATCTTTAAGATTTTTAAAGAGACTATGCTTCTGCAGCTTCAGTTTACCTTTGCAAATATTCTTCCTGAGCCACAGGCTCCCTAAAATGAAGCAACTTTTAAAGGTCAAAATACAGTCTTAAATACAAGTGAAATATTCCTATTGTTGCTGAAGGACAACTCTTTTAATCCCCAGCCTTTTCAAGACAAAGGAGCTCCCTTTCCATCCTCATAAACACGATTAGTCTCTTGCAACATTTTACTTGGTCTTGCCTCTAATAACTTTGCAATCTTTTCTTCTTTGTGCTTCTGTATCTCATTTACTCACCTCCTCTTCTCACTTTAGGCTCCCAGTGTACATTTTCCAACATCACTTTTGCCCCTCATGCTTCCTAGCTCTTAGCAGCATTTCACAGTGCCCTGTTCATATTCTCTGTCCTCCCCTATGCACAGAATGACAGCCAAGCGCTGGTAATTACGGTCCTCATTTCATTAAAAACAAAAATGTGTAGCAAGCATCTTGGGATCAACTTAACTTCTAAGAATGCCTGTTTACTGCAAATTGAACTCTGCACTAATTCAGCACACATAAATGTCGGTATGAAAATTCTCTGGCTCAGGGCAAGCAATGCTTTGCTTTTAAGCTAGCAGAGCAATATCGGGACGTCAAAGCTCAAAGGCTGCTGATGTAATGCAGCAACTGGACTTGGGACAGTTTCAGTTCAATTCATATATGTAACCTGCATGCTTTTTTGCAGTCTGAATTTTCAGCTGAGCTGTACTAGCTTACATGACTTAATCAGAAAACAGGCACCAGTTTTAAAGAAATGTGTAGAAAAAGTGTCCATCCAGTTGACTTCAGCCCTGCAGAGAGTAATGAAAATGCATGGACATCTGGGGGAAAAAGGGAGACTGTTGAGCACTACCTGCACACACCAAGGTTTGTCATTAAGTGTTAAAATAAATAAATGAACAAATGGAGATAAAGAGCTAGAATGCCCTTGAAAAAGCTGGAGCCTGTCCAGGTACAAACCTTGTGCATAATAATAATAATAATAATAATAATAATAAAATAACTTTAAACTCAAGCCAAGGTGGAACTAAGAAGCATTTAACCGTTTCTTTTCAGAGAGGATTATGTAAACTGACTGAGGGATGAGACAAATGAGAGCATTTATGTAGCCCTAAGGACTGCACTGAAATAGTTAATTTAGGTCAGAACAGAAAAAAATCACAACGAGTTTCCTACATACTAAAAGACTGTATAAATTTATGTTGGAGGAAGCCCTGCTAGGGCTCACTAAGGTTTAAGTGGTTACCTTAGCACTTGATTTATGTCATCCATTGCCAGCTGTAATGTAATGTGTAAAGGGAATGGCTCATCAGCTGAGCCTGACTTGAGGCCTGACAGGCTGCTTTGGAGCCCGCTGTTCACTCCTAACTAGTTTAAATGCCATTAGCTCCCAATAAATGAGTAAGAGTATTTGGAGTCACTCGAACAAAACCTGCTACTATGATTATTATTGTTACTGCGGTAATAATACTCAACCACAGTTCTTTCATAGCACTTAAAAGAGTCCCTTTGGCACAAAGATCTAAAAAAGCCAAATCATGACCAAAAGATGAGAGGACAGGTAGACAAAGCAAAATCAGATAACAGTGGGGATACTGTCATTTTATTACCCTTCTGAGGTACAAATTTAATTAGATATCTGTTTCCCTTAAATTTTAAGTTAAGCATGTTTATTTTTCTCCTTCTGTGGCGATCAAGGAGATGACAGTGATATGAAATGACTGAAGGAGTGAAGGAGGGTGGAGAGAGGTAGAAGAGATCTTAGTACAACCAGCAAAACGCAGCGTGTCAGAGTTAAGTAAACAATGAGATTTCTCACTGGTCTTTCCATTTTTTATATCAAGTGTCTCTGGCAGAGGCCTGGGAGAACAGGGAGGAGGGGGCAGATGAAGCTATAATTTACAGCCTTTGTGGTCCGTCCGCGCTGGCCCTGAGTGTGCAGAAGAAGCCAAGAAGCTTCCAAGGGGCAGCCAAAACCCCTCCTTCAAGCGGCTCCCGCTGTTTCCCGTGGGGGCTGTGAAACAGGAGGCCTGGAGCCCCGGCGCTCTTGGCTGGCCCCTGCAGCCTGAGTCTGATCTTTTCCAATTACTTCTGTGTTACAGTTAATATTGAATTTATTGTGCTAGGAAACTGTTTGACCACAGATGTGAAATTAATAATGAAATAATTAGCAGAGACATGATTTCATTTCTTCACAGTATTAAAATGAATGTTAGTTCAGTATTTGAGAGTAAAGGCCACGATTTGATATTAAAATGGAGAGTGGCAAACTAGTTGAATTAAGCACTAGCTGTCACCAGGGAGCCTGACCTCTGCAGTCTTATATGGAGACCTGTGAGCTAGCTGGCATCACACCTGGTGAGCTCACATGGCAGAAGAGCTTCATGACAAAACTGGCATTAATCCTGCAAAGTCTCAGACATGCATGTTTTAAAGAAAAAGAATAGTTCAGATAAACCCAGTGGAATGATTGTTGTGTTTAAAGCAAAAAATAAAATATAATAAGATAAAATAAAATCACAGCTGCAGAGCTAAGCCTGCAAATCTTTTCAGTTGTATGATTGAGTCCTTTTTTTAAATGAAAATTAGACAAATGTTTAGTTAGAACTGATCCAAAAGTTCATTGATTTTCCTTCCATACTTACAGAATCATAGAATGACTTGGGTTGGAAGGGACCTTAAATATCATCTAATTCCAACCCCTGTGCCATGGGCAGGGACACCTTCCACTAGACCAGGTTGCTCAAAGCCCCATCCAACCTGGCCTTGAACACTTCCAGGGACAGGGCATCCACAGCTTCTGTGGGCAACCTGTTCCAGTGCCTCACCACCCTCAGAGTGAAGAATTTCTTCCTAATATCTAATCTTAATCTACTCTTAATCTACCCTCTTTCAGTTTAAAACCATTACTCCTTGTCCTATCACTATACTCCCTGTAAAGAGTCCCTCCCCATCTTTCCTGTAGGCCCCCTTTAAGTACTGGAAGGATGCTGTAAGGTCTCCCTGGACCTTTCTCTTCTCCAGGATGAGCAATCTCAACTCTCTCAGCCTGTCCTCATAGGGGAGGTGGTCCTTCTCAGGACCTGCTTGAGGAGGTCCATGTCTTTCTTATGCTGGAGGCCCCAGAGCTGAACATAGTACTCCAGGTGGGGTCTAAGGAGAGTCAAGTAGACAGGGAGAATCACCTCCCTCAACCTGCTGGCCACGCTGCTTTTGATGCAGCCCAGGATGCAATTGTCTTTCTGGGCTGCGAGTGCACATTGCTGGCTTATGTCCAGTTTTTCATCCACCAGTACCCTCAGGTCCTTCTCTGCAGGGCTGCTCTCAATCCACTCATCCCCCAGCCTGTATCCATGTTTGGGATTGCCTCAACCCAGGTGCTGGACCTTACGCTTGATCTTGTTGAACTTCACAAGGTTTGCATGGCCTCACCTCTCTAGGCTGTCCAGGTCCCTCTGGATGGCATTCCTTCCTCTAGAGTATCAACCACACCACTCATCTTGGTGTCATCCACAAACTTGCTGAGGGTGCACTCAATCCCACTGTCCGTGTCCCTGACAAAGATGTTATATAGTACTGGTCTCAATATGGACCCCCGAGGAACCCCACTCGTCACTGGTCTCCACCTGGACATCAAGCCATTGACCACAACTCTTTAAGTGCAAGCATACAGCCAATTCCTTATCTACCGAGTGGTCCACTCATCAAATCCATGTCTCTCCATTTTAGACACAAGGATGTTGTGTGGGACAGTGTCAAACGCTTTGCACAAGTCCAGGCAGATGATGTCATTTGCTCTTCCCTTATCCACCAGTGCTGTAACCCTATCATAGAAGGCCACCAAATTTGTCAGGCACAATTTGCCCTTAGTGAAGCCATGCTGGCTTTCAGCAATGATCCCCTTATTTTCCATGTGCCTTAGCTTAGTTTCCAGGAAGATCTGCTCCATAGTCTTGCCAGGCATAGAGGTCAGACTGACTAGCCTGTAGTTCCCCAGGTCTTCTTTTATTCCCTTTTTAAAAATGGGGGTTGTGTTTCCCCTTTTCCAGTCACTGGGAACTTCACCAGTTTAAGTGAAGGAATATCTGCTTTAATCTTTACTAACCTTCTTGTTTGGCCTGATAGCACCTTCACCTTCTCTTGGGATTGCTGGTTTATTTGTAACAGAGCAAGATCCTTCCCTCCTGTATAAAAAAGCTAAATTAGATTATATTTTAGTCTCAGTCATTAAGTATTCCTAGTACAACTCCTTTCATTGCTGGACATCTGTAATTGATTCTAGAATTATCCTCGAAGTATTTATAGTAATTTTCAATTCTACTTTAAATGTATAGTATCATATTTATCAAAAGTGTTCACAGCACACCATTAGAGCTGTTACTCCTACTCCATGCAAGCATCCCCAAACAAGACTAAATATGGGAAAGAGTTACCTGTTACAGTAACCCACACTAGACACAGGCCTGTCTGAAAAAAGATAGTGAGTATTATGAAGTGCAACAATCCTCAGCAGATATCTAGACAATTGATATTTAAAATCCAACCAAATTCATGTGGATTAGGTTTGCATGTAAGACATTATAATACTTCTGAGCTTTGTTACAAAGGACCTAAATGTAAAGTGATAGTCTCTTGTGCATTTACTATACTGAGACAGGTATAATTTCTAAAGTATAGTCTATAGAACAAGGAACAGTTAAATGTGACTCTACCTTGGAATCTGGCTGTTAAGGTATAATCTGGTCTGTCATGTCTGTTTATCATGCTTTATTCTCACCTCTTTGACGAGTGGTGATGAGGATATTGAAACATTTTACACTTTTCTAATGGTTAGGTTACCAAAGATACTGTGCAGTAAATAAAGAAGCCATCTTAGAACATATTCATAGTTAATAAGACTTTAAGGAATTTCCTTAACATTTTGGAGGATGCATATATACCAAACTACAGTCTAAAACTGTTTTGAGAAATTAACTAGTAGCTTTGTCATTAGTGCAAATTATTCCTTAACTACACAAAAAGGTTGGATGAAATCTGCTTAGGTCTTCATGAAAATTACTGTGTCACATATACCAACTGAAATAATTCAAACCTTTCACGGATCATGCTCACACTGAGTGGAGGAAATGCACATTTTTATCTATCTTTTGCATGGGACATTAAGATTTAGAAAATGAAGGTAAAAACATATTAGAACAAAGTAAATTCCTGACATAAGTTAATGAATGAATGGGGGGGGGGGGGGGGGGGCGGGGGGGAGAGTATGGCTAAGGTTGGAATACACAATGCTTTCTAGGACTTCAAGCTAAAGGATTTTTCATGAAGAGTAAACGTTATTTTTCCTGTCTGACATCTCTCTTTTTGTTTTTTAATTTTCTGTCATGATCTCCACTCATGACAATGTTAAAGAAAAGATAAAAAACCTCAATGGATAGGTTCAGAATAAAAGCATTCAACAGAGCTGGAAACTCTGTTCCCTTTGGCTTAAGAAGTAGTAGCAGCAGTAGAGCTTTTGTTATAAAGTGGGATAGAAGCAGGTAACAATAAGTTAAGAAATCAGGCTTCTATATTAATGCAGTTAACCTAGCCAACTCAAATGGAAATCTCATGGGACTGTTGCCTTCTGCCCATCCTTACTGCTCAAAAATATGTGACCTCAACATAAAATTTCTCTGAAGATTTCCAGTATGATAGTATAGTGATTTTGATCTTACATGCCTTTCATACCTAAAACTCTCACAAAAGGAAGGCAAATCAGTCATGGTATTAAGGAATATCACCCTTGTTTCAGATATTTATCATTATGAAACTGAAGCATTTCATTTACATATTTAAAATTGACTTTTGGCAAGGCAGCAGTTCCACAAAGGAGACTTGGCTATTGAACAATAATGAATAAAGAGCTCCACACATTTCCCCATCTGCTTTTCCAATTGTTAAAATAAAAATAACAGATCTGAATGGGAATTAAAATGTTATTTTATACAACATGGGTCCTTGCAACAAACATTTTTGGAATTGTTAAGTTAAAATCTCTTTGCCTGAAATCTCCCTCAGTGCTGATCCCATCCTGCAAATTTTATTCTCTTGAGATTGGTCTTGAATAATAGAGGTGCTATTTGACAGAAGCTTAAATAAGGCCTCTGCCTTTGTATTATGACAATGTAACAGAGGTGATAGGGCCACGTCCCCCAAAGATTCTGATGTCAGCTGGTGAGCTGTGGTGCCAGGTCCAGCTTCTTCCTGGCAGAAGAAGAAAGAGAGAGAGATGCAGAAAAATATTCTCTGTGTTTTTCTCCTAAATCACTGTCAATGTTTGGATTAATAGCTGCAAGGACAGTACTGCCGGGTACGCAGTTCACAGGGATACACTTGACCAATAGCCAAGCAACATCTGGAACTGAAAAGAAGTATTACTTACAGGTTATCCATGTAAATTAAATAACCAGCTAAACAAACTGAAGGTGGTAAGCCAGTACTCTTAAAGAGTAGCCTTGGCCAGTAATCTTGGCCTCTAGATGCGTTTCTAGTAACTACTAGTTGGATCGAGGTTAAATGTGGAACAGAACTTACTTCTCAAAAGTGTGCAACTCTTGGTGGATCCACCAGAACAAAAATAAAGTTTTATTCCTGGGCTGGAAGGAATGGTCAGCCACGTAACTACTGATCTTCTTGATGTTTAGTGAAATCACTGCTGGCTAGAGACTCTTCGCTGAAAGAAGCAGGTGCCCCGGCTCTAAGGCATTCATAAGAGAAGCCAAAACCTGGCATGATTAAAAGAGACAGCAAAGACAATCTAAAAACAGTGCTCGGCAGCTGTGACAATGTACATGGAACTGTAGCTCAGGAGCATCAACTTTCCGTTCACTGAGGCTAGCTATAGGAAAAAATAACAAAGCTGCATAGTTTTCATTGTTGTCCCCACCTTCTGATTCTTAACAAGGCCAGAGTTTGGGGATGGGGGCGTGTATTACCTGAAGGTCTTGCTGTCATGCACTGCATCTCTGGGCCTATGGGCTCCTGCTGTCTGTTGTGCTTTGCAGTGTTGTCCTACAGTGACTGGCACGGGCACCTCCTATTCCCTGTCCTCTGTGGAGTGCTGCACATTAATGTTCATTGCAGCAAAACAAATGGACGGTGGCTTACCACGTTTCCCAAGCCCAAGCGGATGAATGGCTGAACGGCACTCTGAGGATAGATACATCAACCCTGCACTCCCACAGTCTGTGGAACACTGCAGTGCCTTACTGCTCAGAGCCGCTTTCAAGCACCACCTGTTGTCACATGGATGTGTATGCCAGGCCCTCATTAAAAGTGTCTTTCTTGGCTGTTTTAGAAATGATAGAAGGAGAAAGGTATCAGAGGGCTTGAGCCCAAAGGAACTGTACGTGTAACCAGCATAGTGAAATCACGTAGCATTCTGTGCCCGGTTTTGCTCACTACAGCCACAAATTAAACACTTCTTTGCATTTTGCCCTTTCTGTGGAACAATAAAAAATGTTCAAAGCTTTTGACTGGCTAATTTTGTGCAGCGTATCAGATGGACATATACGTGGTAATCAGTCTCTCTGGGTTTTTTAGGCATATTGGAGAAAAGATTAGAAATTAGGATGCTGGAGAAGACCATATGGAGATGTATAAAATCAGAAGATGACGTATGTTCTATGTGTCTTGTAAACACTCAGAGGAGCTGATTTTACTGTGATATCCATGACTCCCAGGGCAGGATCAGCTCTTTACTCATAGCCAAAATTACTCATTTTAATATTAAAGTTCTGGGGTGTGGCCTGCCATGTGAAAAAAACTGAACTGTAATCACTCAGCCAGAGCCAAACTTGAAGATGGCAGTCAGAGAAGCTTCCTTGGGCTACTTATTCAAGGCCTGAGAAATAAAGCAGACATGAAATTCTTCATATGAAATAAACTGCTGTTTAGACATGTGTCATAAGTTCTTGCCATGATTATTCTTCACCTTGTACGAGTGATTCTCAGAATTTTTCATACCACATGCATTCTTTCAGTTAATCAGATTCCTGAATCTCCCTTTTAAAATAAAGACAATAGATTGATCACAGCCCTCTTATATATGCTGTACAACTTCAAGTTGAGAGACGAAGCTGAAGTACTCTTTAGTAATAAATAGAAGATCTGCATATTTATTTCACCAGAACAATAACGAAAGAAAAAACTGTCAGCCTGATTGTCATCTGTAGAGACGTACTTCATGTATCTCAGCACTGAAGATGATGAAAATAGACATATTTACATTAGCACCACCTTCAGTCCAAGCATGAATAATAGGGTGCTTTACTGTTGCGTAGAAGATGTTCAGAAGCTAAGCATATCACTTTAAAATGATACCATTCCTCACAAATGGGAAAAAAAAAAAAAACACCAACAACACAGCAAAGAAACAAACAGCTTGTGCTGACAAACACTGTCAGTTCTGTGTTCTGTCTTCTCCTGCCTTGTGCACTTTGGTAACGTGATGTAAAAGCCTCATTCTTGCATGTTCATGTTTTGTTCAAGGACCATCTGCCAGGGACTGGGAAGAGCTGACTGAGCGCCTGCAAATGCAACTTCCCTCTGCAGAGAAACTTCTCTGTCGGCTGCGGGAAAGGCAGCTCCACCTACTGACATTTCTGTCTGTCTGCTTTGTAAAGGGTGGAGGAATTACTCAGAAGTGGCATCTAGTCTCATTTCGCAGTGGAAATGCTGTTCCCGGAAATGCTGTTCCCAGAAATACTGAGAAGGTATTCCTAAGTTTTAAAGCTAGAGGTCCACATTAGGGTATATTTTGTGTCTTAGGATGTCTCAGTCATTCTGTAGATTCACAATTTCTTAAAGCATGACTTTCTGACAGTAGGAGAATTACCAAAAGCAACACCTTAGTACTTTTAAAATGAGCTATTGATTTGATTTTAACCATGCTCTGTCCTGAAATAGCGTAAGTCTATCTATCTGTTTACTTTTGATCAAGTTGTATTTTTCTGTGCTGCAGGTGCTCGAATATTTATCTTTGTGACCTAGAGTATATTGTGTCTTTTAAAGGATTTTTCCAGAAGCTGCAAAATTTGTCATGTTTGTTTCCAATGCAACTTTACTGCACTTGGTCCATCCGGGGGTTTTTTGAGACGATACCTAATGCATGCTCAACCCCATTGAGGTGCATAACACTCTACTTGGCTGGAATCAGGATTTGGATGTGGATGACTCACAACATCTGAGCAAAACTTGGTCGACGACCTCATGAGGACTGCTTCTGGCTGCTGTAGTGCAAGTCAGAGGAACTGAAAGCACACCTTGCAGTGTGGCCAAATGTGGAAAGGATGAGAAAATCTGTTGTGCCGTGAAGAGCATAGACTGACTGCTGTAATAAGATGTTTGGGTGGGAATGAGAGTTAACTGAGCTTGATCTGAATGCTAATGTAGCCGTAAGTAGGGTTGACCTGATTTCTTCTGACTGAGTGGATAGGAAACGCACTTAAGCAACCTTTATTCTGCTTTTTCTGGGGGAGGGTAGGGAAGAGGGATACTGGTATTGATATCAAATACACACACATACCTGATTCTTAAAAGAAAAAAAAATTTTAAAATTCTCTGTGACACACTTATCATGCCCCCAGATTTCACAGAATTTTGAATAGTATGGCTTAAATCACTCACTTTGAAAAAGTTAATTTCTAAGTCAAAAGAAGCTTGCCTTGCTGATTTTTGTTCCCTGTGCACTCCCTTTCATTAACTCAGTCTTTTTTTCCAAGTCTGATTCACACTTACAAAGGTGAAAATTATTTTATCCAGCATTAGTGATAAAGTCTACACTGGTCAGTCCCTTAAAATATCCGGTAGATGGCTATTCAGCTAAAAGAGGAGATTAGTAGTGACATATTGATCACAACTTGCAAGAGTTAGAACCTTGCTTGCTACGATGAAGGACTGCAAAGTCAGAAACAAGTGAGTATCCTAGTGCCAAATATGGTGGTGTAAGTATTAGCTGGAAAAACAATAGTGCCTGACAGACTGTAAAAAATAATCTGGAGCTGTGGGTGTGTTTTCCACTAGGATATTGCCCAGTTCCATACGAAGTTCTCAGACTGAATCTATATATAAAGATCTGAATTGCAGACTGTCCTATAGATTGAGGGCAGGTGCCTGAGAGCTTCCCTAGCAGCGGGAGATCTTACTACAGGAGTGCCTTCAGCCAATGTCAAAGAAATGACAGAATAGCACATCTCTAGCTGGGGATATCTGAAGTTTGCAGTTACTGAAAGTTGCAGCATTTTCAGAGGGAGAAAGAAAATGGTGCTGCCAGTCAGAGGTGAGGAGACGCTGGGGAAAAAGAAAGGATACAGAGAAATAAAATAATGGGAGGCTAGATTCAGGGAACTAATCTAGCCTTTGCAGATTTGGAGCAACTGTGAGTGAGTTCAGGGAAACAGGTTGAAGGTAATAACTCACTAAACAGAAATGAAACTGTTTAAGAGAGCAGGTTACAGCAGACGATCAGTAATCCAGTGGAGACTCTATACTGAGAGCAAATGCACTGGAGGGAGGAAGGGGGTCTTCCTTCATTTTCACTGAAAATGCTGCTGGTGACCTGAACTGGTGAGCACAGGGAAAGCCACCTGACAGAGCTGGCACAAGAGTGGCACCACCACCAGCACAACTGAATCTTGTCATCCTAAGGATGGCGTGACAAGGCCTTGGCTGCTTCCACTGTGGGAGAGGGAGAGAGGAGGAGAAGGGCAACAGTGGAAGAGCGAGGCAGATGCTGGGTGAGCATGCAGGATCTGGGGGGCTGTTTCTGGTTGGCTCACTCTCCTGGTAACAGGGTCCTAGGGGCGCAGCCCTACCAGGGTAGCACTGCGGAATGACTAGCTATGCACAGCTCTTGCGCCAGCCAGGCCACTGCAACCACCTGTTTTGGCTACATTTAGTGTTTCAGTGGCAGTTGAAGAAGCGCTAATTTTAACACTGAAGAGGTAAACATGCCAGCACTTTCACCAGAGAGGTATCACAACCATTGTCAAGTTAGTGTGCAAATGGTCCAACCGTGCCACTGTTGAAAACAAAGTTTGAAGAGACCCTCTGTTTCTGTGCCTCAGAGACGCAGGACTCCCATTCACCAAGGCTGGTGTTTGTTTGCTGAGTAGCTTTATGTGCATTAGTTCATCATCGCTCTGGAATACAACTTACTGAGTGCTCAGCACAAGAGGAACTCATTATGGTTCAAGGTCAGAAGTGTTAAAACAATATGAAATTAATGCTTAGTACTTCTCTGTTACAATTTGTTATGCAGATGTGGTTCCATCTCTTTTCTAGGACACAGATTACACATGCTCTAAGTGTAGAGCTTTAGGACATACATATGGCAGCTCCCAAAGGCAAAACAATTTTGCCCACTGTTTGTCAGGTGATTAAACCCAACCATGTTGAAACTCCTCTGTAGCGAAGTTGTGTCACTGTGCAATAAATGCATTCAATTGATTAACTGAGTTAAAGCCTTCATTTTCAGAGGGATAAGGCAGCATTGGCTTTTTTCCATTTTTTTTAAAGCAGTTTCACAGAAGCAAGGCTGATGTTCAGAATAATTTCAGAATGGATCCAAGTCAAGAAACAAGGGATTAAATGCGGGTGCTAGAAAGGAAGACAGAGCTTGATGATAAACAAGCAGATTATGCAAAATGATATAAAAACACAGAGCTAGAGGTAAAAAAAATCACTGACTCCTTGACAGAGGAATAATCTATGTAAAGTCTACTAACACCACTGCTCAACAAAATAGGATTTTTGTATGTTTTATTAATATTTTTCACCAAGGTTTGTCAAATTGTGTTACTAGTTTTTGATCAAAACAGAAAACTCTCCTGCAGATCTCTAAAAATTTCCTGTTATGTGAATAAAGGATATGAACATTAGCAAATACTTTCTGAGACACACTAATTTTAGAAAAATCAGCTGTAATGAATGCCCTCATATTTTTTTCTCATTCAGTTTCTGCCTCTTATACCTCTTCCAGTTCTTTATCGCCTTCCTCTCTTGTGCAATGTTACTATTTCCTCTTCTGTCTCAGTAAAAGACTTAAGAACTTGAATTTTGCTGTTGGTTTATGTTCTGTTATTATTAAGTCACAGTGTGAGATAGCTTAAGTTGCTGTAGGTCCACTGAGCCCCAGAAGATACTGCTCCAGAAGAAAGTGTGGACCCATTGCTAGGGGCTGTAATGAAAATGAGGACAGTAGTCTATTGTCCACAGCAGTTTGATTTAACAACTTAAAAAAGGCTCAGGAAAGTACACAATTACATCATTAGCTGTTGAACAATTCCTGAAGTTGATGGGAATTTGGCACAGAGAAATAATGAAGACTAAAACTCTTAAGTAAGTTTACCTTCTATGGGTTATTTTATGACATGTCAAGAAAATGAGGGTATAAAAATTACGTCTGCATTGGTTTGTAAAAATCCATTTTTTTTCTGTTGTCTCCTCTTCTTGCTCCCCAAAAAGACATAAGATTTTATGTTTTTATTTTATACTCCTACTTTGCCAGGCCTCAGTTTCTTGAGAATCTTTAAAATACCAACAACATGAAAATAGTTTGTTTAATCTGAAATCATATTTGAAATAGGTGTCAGAGAATCACACTCTAAAGTGTGTACACACTCTAAAGTGTGTACTCTATCATTGTTTAAATTCTCATTTGATTTTCTGTTTTGTTTCCCTGTTTTATTTTTTTCCATTTTTGCACATAAGATTGTTGGTTGTTGCCATGGTGATTCTAATTGATTTCTTTTTACTGTTTTTGCAGCCTTTCAGAAGCGAAGCCCTTCTTTATACCCATTTTAATTACTGTAGAACAAATTATCATACCGACTGCTATTCAGGTCTATAATGTGGCACCTTCAACATAGTCTTTTGTCTAGATCCCCAAATTCTTGTTACAACTAACTCTTGCATATACTTCCTGAATGATGTCTGTGGTAAGGCCTTTCTTATCTATCCACACAGGTAAGAAGTGTCTTTCGGGGCTCGGAGCCATCCTCATTTTCAACTGTAATTATGTCAACACTCTTTTCTCTCCGAGCAAAGCAAATGTTGTTTCCACTAATATCTCTTCAGCATGCTAATGCAAACACATTTTTACTAACTTGCAGTTTTAATCGCCTACCTGTGCCCTACCACACTCTAGAAATTTCCCTCTCTTTCACCAACCATAAAATACTGATTTTCATTTTTATGGCTCCTTCCAGTCTTACGCCCCATGCTTTACTTCTTCACGCTCAGGAGTTCAACTCCTTCCTCTAATCTGCCCATACTAGTAGCCTTCGTTGTCTGTTGCTTATACATACAAACATTTTCACACACTTCCTTATGCTCAGAAAGAACTTTCAGTAAACATCTAAAGCTAACCTCCATTGCAAATGTAATGATAAAACTAAAGACATCTTCAAAAACCTCTGTAGAATTGTCCTTTGTCATTCATGGTTTTAAAAATGCAATTAAACGTGAATATTTTTATTTTGGTATTATTTCGGGCATCAAATAACAGAAGGGAAACAGAACATCTCATGTGTTGTGCTGCTCTCCACATTTTGCAATCTATTGTGATTAGTCGAACACAAGCACTCTAGCTTTGTGTAATGTATACACACACACACACGTATATATATCTACTAATACAAGTGTATATAAATATATAGCTAAAATATATCTCTATATATCTATTTTTAATTTTTTAAAGTTCTAATTTAAGTATACATTTAAATTTTTTTATCTAAGGGGAGGAAAAATATAGGAGAAAAGTGATAATTTTCTTACCCTTTTCTGTAAAAATACAAAGAATAGAGCAGGATTCCTAAACAGAAGAGCCTAGAAGTTTCCTGAAAAGAGGTGATGATTGCAGTAGCGTAATAGATCCAGAAGGTTTGTAGATGGCTTTGACAACAGGCCGAAGTTTTTTCTTTATTCATTGTCTCAGAAAGGTGAAACAAAATCAGGGGAGTCTCAAGACAGCTCCACAGAGTCAAAACCAAACCAATACAGAAAACAGTTGTGTGTCTCTTTGCTAAGCCACACGCTTTGCTTGCTTCCACACCCATCAACACAGGTTTATGTTTGCTTTTCTCCTTATCCCTGTCAGACCGGTGCAGCTCCGTTTCAGAGAACAGTCTACCTGGCTTTCGTACCCTCAGCTCTTGCCCTGAATTAGCATTACCTCTCTTGTGCCACAGCAGCAAAATGGTAGCGCGTCGGCAGCCTGCGAGGGGAAGTCTGGTTAACTTGTGTTAACTTGTGAGCGTGTTGTTAGCTCATTGAGAAAACTCCCTTGTCGCTTCCCACTCTGAGAGCACAGGGCACGACAAATCTCTTTTTGTGGCATATTGAGGGTTTGCTGCACTATGACCCCCCTAGGCTTGTTGTCTTCTATTTGTGCTGCAGAAACACTCCGTGGCCAGTTGTTGCATGGACTGGTTTAGAATAGGGAATGATGAAGCTTTAACAACATTAGTCACATTATTGTTCAATATGTGAGGATAATTCTTTTTAGATTCACAAAAGTTAACAAAGGGCTTTTCTAAATAGAGCTTGAATGTCTTAAAAATAAATCTGAGGCTTTAATGCTCTGTAATTATCTTGTCTATTATCTCATCTGCTGCTTAATCTTTCATGCTTTCTCCCGATCTTTTAACTATTGGGGGGGGGCGGGGCGCATTTTTAAAAAACATACTTTTTCAAACAAGTTCTGGGCATTTTTGAAGTTTTTTTTCCTCTTCTGAAGCTTCGTAAAATTCACTTGAAGGAAATTAGTTTTTAATCTTCATACAGAGAAGATCACTGGCTATTTTAAACCTGAAAATAGTACCTCATTATGTTATTGCATAAGAGTTCCTAAATTCAAGGCAAAAATATTTTTCAACTTGCCTAAAGCACAAAATGGTGATTCTATTACTTTCCTGTGTTAAGTTGTATAGATAGGTTTTCTGCCAAGACATAGCAGCATTAAACAGACTTTGGAAGGTAGTTTTGTGGGGGTGAATTTCTAGATTTATCTGAGGAGTGAAGATACGAACTGGTGCTGAGTCCCACAAAGGATTAGATGCATTGGTTTAGCCATGTTGGCTTAGAGGCAACATGCCATCCAAGAACAGTTATTTGGCTTCATTCTATGTTTTAGTGCACTTTCCACTCATATTTTATAGTAGGTAATCTGTAATCAATGATAACTTCATCAAAGCTGTTGTTAGAAGTGGAAGGGGCCCAGTACTTTGTTCCTGGCTTATTTTGACAGGATAACTCTTCACAACCATGTACCTAGTGAGATGGAAGAGGGAAGAAGATTACCTTCTGCTTGCCATTTTCTTCATGATACTGAAGGCTAGAGATGATGATTAAATGTATAGACAGTTTATTCAACAATTTCCCTGTCTAAGACCACCCTCACAGTAAAAAAATTTAATCTTATGCTTAAATGGAATTTTGTGCATTTCACTGTGTGCCCGTTGCCTCCTGTTCTCTCACTGGGCATCATTGAGAGGAGTCCAGCTCCCTCTTCTTTACTCCCTGCATCTGGTATTTATAAACAGTGATGAAATCCCCCAGACCCTTCTCTTCTCCAGGCTGAACAGCCCCAGCTCTCTCAACCTTTCCTCGTAGCAGAGGTGCTCCAGTCCCTTAATCATGTTTGTGGCCCTTCGCTGGGCTCTATCCAGTAGCTCCATGTCTGTCTTGTACTGGGGAGGCCAGAACTGGACCCCAGTACTCCATGTGGGGCCTCACCAGTGCTGAGGAGAGGGCAGGGATCACCTCCCCCCACCTGCTGGCAGCACTCCTCCTATCACAGCCCAGGAAGGAGACGGTCGGTCTTTTGGCCACCAGGGCACATTGCTGGCGTGTTTTGCATTTTGGTGTCCCCCAGGACCTCCAGGTCCTCTTCTGCAAACCTGAGACGGATCACCTCCAGAAATGTTGTGCAGGGGCCTTGCAGGCTGCAGGGGGTCTCTGCCAGCGGGGCTGGGGGAGTCCTTGTGGGATGCAGGGCATGAGTGTATGGGGCTGCCCAGACGTTATGAGAGGATGTTGCCGAGGGGCTTGTGGAAATGTGCAAGGCTGGTGCCGGCATGTCTGGGGAAAGGCTTAAAAGCGGGAGACTTGGATGGGTCCAGCAAGATGGGGGCGGAAGCAGCACGTTTCAGCCTGTGGCACAAATGTCCTTTGCTTGAATGGCAGCCTGCTTCTGAATTGCTCCCAAAATTCTGGGATGCTTGGGGTTTGGAGCTTTGCTGCCCGACGAAGACCAAGCCAAGGCAGGCAGATCAACAGATGGGCCTCATTCCCCTACAATGGCTTTTGTGAAGCAGGCAGCCAGTCCCCAGAAAAGAGCAACCCCCTCCTGCCACCTAGCCATAGCCACGGGGTTTGGGGCTGGAGGAGTCAGGCTGCTGTTGCAGAGAAGTGTCAGAGAAAGGCTCAGAGGGCTGTGACCGGAGGATAACGGGCCATTTGGGTGTGGAGGCACCAGCAGGAGGCCTCAGTGGGGAAAGGGCTGTCAGCATGGCCTCTGTCCACGGCACCTGGCTTTGCTTCAGGACAGGCAGCCTGGCAGGCCAAGGGGCTTGGACAGTCTTGCTCCAGTGCTTGGAAGGGAGAGGGTGGGAGGGTGTGAGTGAAAGGGGCTCTGTTGTGGCATTTACATTAAAGAAGTTCACGGTACACTCCAAGACATTCTCCCCTTTTGCTTTCCCACACTGTTGAGACCCTGCTAGAAAGCATTGCCTGCAAGTGACTTGTGCTTTGATTTTGAAAGACACATGCTCTGAAAAGCTTCTGGATCTTTATTCAATGTCCACGAAGCCAATAATCTGAGCTTGCAGCGCCAGCACGTTGAAGTGGAGAACACGTCCATTGTCAGGGCTGGATGGGCACTGCCCTGCAGCCTGCCAGGTGGAGCATTGGAGATCCTTGGAGCTATGTCTCCCTGCACCCCTCGGTCCCTCCCTGCAGGCCCCCTTCTCCCAGTGGTGAGCTCGTTGGTGGACCTTGGGCACAGGTTGTAGCATTGCTGCGGGGATCTGCTGTGCACCCTCTGCCTGGCCACGGTCCTCTGCCGGCAGGCAGACGAGCCGACCACGTACTCCTAGTAGTCATTGTCCACCCTCACCGTGTGCAGGACACAGTTGAAAGGCTGCCGGCAGAGTGGGCACGCAGCTCTCATGGCAGCCCACCACCAGATGCAGTCAAAGCAGAAGGCGTGGAAGCAGACGTAGGCTGCCCCCTTTGTCTCCTGCAAGCTTGCTGCCACCCTCATTCCAGGACCTCCCACCCCCTGCACTCCCCCCCCAGACAGCCAGCATGACTCAAGGTAGCACAGGGTACCTGCAGGAGGTGATCAGGGAAGGCAGAGGAACTGGCTGGGAGCCTTCAGCGGTGCCAAGGGCCCCTGCACCCTCCTCAAGCCCACAGCCCTGGGACAGCTGCCGTGCGGGACCCGCAGCACCCACGCCAGCCAAGTCTCTGCACAAAGGCAGCACTCCAAGTGGAGGTCCACAGTCCTGCTAGAGGTTGCATGCTGTGTGTGTACACTCGCAGGAGGCCTGGACCAAATGCACCAGGACAGAGCCTGCAGCTGCTGAAGAGCAGTGAGGTTGGGACCATCACAAATGCCCTCTGGCAACATCACAGAGGTCTCTGGGGCTGCACCCCAACTGCTGCTCAGCGAGGACGGCAAACACCCCAAAGAGGGAAAGCCCCTGCTTCACAGGATGTTGGCCATGTTTTGGTGGTCTTAAACCCCCCAGTATAACTTCAGGCTTGTCAGGTCCCATGGTGAGAGGCTGGTGTCCCTGAGCCTTCTCTTGTCCAGGCTTAACAGCCCCAGCTTTTTCAGCCTTTTCTCATAGGAGAGATACTCCGGTCCCTTCAGTATCTTAGGGGCCCTTTGCTGGACTCTCTCCAGTAGCTCCTCGTCTCTCTTGTACTGGGGAGCCCAGAACTGGACCCAGTACTCCATGTGTGGCCTCACCAGTACTGAGGAGAGGGCAAGGATCACCTCACTGGACCTGCTGGCAGTATACCTCCTAATTCAGGCCAGGAGACTGTTGACCTTCTTTGCCCCGGGGCCACACTGCTGGCTCATGTCCAACCTGGCATCCCCAGAAGCCCAAGGGCCTTCTCCACCAAGCCACTGTCTATCCAGTTGGCACACATATTGGTGTATGGGGTTACTCCTCCCTAGGTGCAGGGTTTGGCATTTCCCTTTGCTAAACTGCGCAAGGTTCCTGTTGGCCCATTTCTCCAGCCATTTAAATAAAATTGTTAAAAGAAAACAGTTGTGGGAAACGCAAGTGATAAGGCAATAGTAAGAATGTCTAGATTAAATGATATGATAAGGTGAGGAAATACTGTCTTTTCCTTCAAGGGAGACCAGAGGAAAAAGTAATAAGAATGTAGAATTTATTGTTCATTCTTTTCATAGGCAAAATGGTGGAGGGGTTTGGGATCCAGCCATATTCTCTGCAGGGGGAAAATAAGCAGTTGTACTAGTAGTTCATTGCTCTCTTTAATATTACTGCTGACTTCGGATGGGTTCTTCCACCTCACATTTGGCCTTTGGAAAACACAGACATCACTAAATTAGACACTGGACCCCCTGTCTAAGTGTCTTCGTTCGACCTCTCCTTCTTTCTTCTGTTGACCTGAAAGAGGAGAAGAGTTGATTATGGCCAAGATGCCATTGGGTCTTTTGTTATGGGATGACAGAAACTCACTGAGCTCTACACTCTTTTAGAAAAAACAGGCAGGGATGCGATCTCGGTCAGTTACAACACATGCGTTATTCCAGCTGCTGCTCCTAAATCTCACACTTGCAGTTTGGGTGACATTTGTTTTAAATCCAGCCCTATCAATCTTTTCAGTAAACAAAACCCAGTTTTGCTGTGGGTCCTATATCTAAAAGCTAGCAGTCCAGACAGACAACAGTTAAGGTGTCCTGCAGTGGGGATCACCCCCTCCAAGTCAGGGCTGATGCACACAGGAGGAGCTGTGTATAGGAAAGCTGTTATGAATGAAGACAGAAATATTTCAGCTTTTAGAGTACAGTTTGTCACCTCTTATAACAGTAAGTTATCAACGGATATATATAAATATATATGTAACATATATATGAGTTTGGTTGTGCAATCTTTGATGAGTGAGACTGTCTTCACTGAGAAAAAGGGTGCATTTTGTGTTAAAAAGAAGCACCACAAGTGGACCATCTAAATGTAAATCCTACTTGAGACAAGGCATTTTTAACCTACTACTTAAACTGTGATAAAGGCAGCCTGTATCCTGTCTCCCGCGGGACTTTACATTGAGGCAGCTGATTTGTCTTAGCTCACTTAAAATTAAAGCACATGTTTTGCAATAAAGATTTAATGTTAAAGGTGATAGAACTCCAGGTAGCACACAGCACAACAGTAGCTTGATGACAGTTAATAATCAGGATTATTAAAAAAAAAATCATAAAAGTTTTATGATAGAAACTCAGGATGAGGGAATTCCAACAAAGAACTGATGAAAGAAAGCTATTTGATGGGAAGGGGAGGGGAGGGGAGGGAAAGGAAGGGAAGGGAAGGGAAGGATCTTTTCCCCAGAGAAATATAAATTTTTCATCAAAATCTGAAATCTGGGGTTTGGGGGTGGGTGTGGTGTTTTCTTTTTTTTTTTTTTTCTTTTTTCTTAAAAGCTAAGACATGTTAATTTTTCATTAATAAAGATTTTTAACAGTGGGCAGAATTTCCCACTAGTTCAAATAATAGGTTTAGCCCCACCCATCAGATGTACCTTCACTCTTCAGATCCTCCCATTCTATTATCACAGCATGATCCTTTTACAGTTACAATTTATGCAAATTAATACTGTTAATTACAATGTACATCAGTGACAGTGGTAGATTATACCTATAGCACCTGAGTCATTCTGCAGTCCGCAGCCTGTAGTGAATTGTCCAACTAGGCTTACAGTCTACCATATACTTTGAGGTTTAAACTTCATGAAAACAAATCTGAATGATAGCAACTGACAAGGAGAAAGAAAATGTTTTTAAAGTATTGTTATACCCACTGGAAGATTTATGCAGGCTTAAGGTTGAACCCAGATCCTTTTCTAAATAATAAACATCTGTCAGGAACAGTGTTCTGCATCTCTGGAATGTTCTTGCTTCAGAAAAAAAATCCCTTCAAATTTTGAAGTTGATTTCTGAAAAGCATTTAGATAATGTATAGTAGTCCTGGCTTAGAATTTGGCATGCATCACATGAAAACACATATTCGATGTTGTCTCCCTGAGGGTGTATAATAACCATGTCCCAGAGAGCTAACAAGAGCGTTTATTGTCTGTATTCCAAGAATATTGCGGGTGAGTATTAAGGTGCCTTACGCATGAGCAATGGCCTCGTAATAGGAAACCATATTGCTTGGCACATGCAAATGTACTGGTCACTTTGGAATGACTTACAGATGACTTTTCATTTTGTCCTGGACCTGCAAGCAGAATGTTGCAGCTGACAATCAAATAAAAAATTTATCATCACCTTATCACGGTATCTCAACATTCGTTAAGTTGCATTGCTTGTCTGTCTTGTCAAAAACTTGTTGTCACTTAGGCGGTATGTAAAAAAATTCCAGATACATTAAGAAGGGCATGAGAGAGTGCTAGCTTTAAAAAGAGGGAAAAAAGGGCGAAAAAACATGAAGTACTTTTGGGTACTACAAGCAGCTACTGAAACACACCAGTAATTCTTGTAGTTTTGCAATAACAATTTGTTATCCTTTTTAGGTACTCTGTACAAGTTCCATACAATCAACAGGGGAAACTAAAATCAATAATGAAGGAAATAAGGTAATAAAGTAGGATAAAATATATCACAATAGTGAAAGAGAGTCTTTCTCACTTTGCTAATTTAAAGGATATTCAATAATACTTGCAACAAAAATGCATTAACAGTCGGGGATTAATTATAATTTGTATTTAAAGTTTTAAAATATTTGAAAACCAGTTTGTAAGAGTAGAGTGTATTGAAAATAAAAGTATTGCTACAGGGCATTTCAGCTCAAGTGCCACAATATTGTACTACCACATGTGAGACAGCATGTTAAAATGAATACACACAAAAATGAGGCCGCCTGGTCTGTTTTTATTGTTCAAATTGAATGAAAAAGGAAAAGAAAGAGCCAGCAAAAGTGGTGCAAATAAAAGGTATTTTTATTATGGAAATTTTTACAAAGGATTTTTAAAAATGCAGTTTTTAGTCTGACAGTGTCCCTTTCAGTTTGTGAGATCAGGCAAAAAAACTTCGTACACCTACACATGATGCTGTAAGTATCAGCACAAATTACGCTGCCCTGAAGGATGGCCATTGGTAAGATAAGTAGATTTCCATTTGGAAAAATAATGTTTTTTCCACTTTTGATTCTCCAGAAGTTTCAAAGACGGCAATTGTCTATATGATTGAAATATTACATTTTACTTTTCTTCACCAAGAGCGCACTATGAAAGAAATTGAGAGAACACCATTATTCTTTTCACAGTGGGCTATAAAGACAAAACCTGAAACTGATCTACAGAAGTCATACGGAAGTAATACCAATAGCTTGTATCTTAGACATCCTTAATTCAATAAACCTACTGTCAAATTACAACAGAAAAACCCTTTCTAGTTGTAAGAGAAGCCTAGCATCTATTCAGGGTAATGCCTGCCTTACCGAGCAATCAGATAATATTAATTCCTGTTGCTAGAAGCATCAAATTGTTTCTCAGAGTAACTGAAAACAGTGTTTGGTGTTTATAAATATCAAACTGTGTATAAATATCAAATCACAGTGTGTTTGGTGCATGAAAGAAAATTTGTATGTGGACAGATACAAATCTAAAAAATATATATAAGTTTTTATTGTTGAAGATTACCCAGTCTCTAGGGCCTTATTTCATGGCATTGGGCTGCAATGCTTATCTAATTCAAATGTGGTGAGATATTTTGGTGAGGCCAGCAATGAGATCTGGTTGGGATCCTTCTGCCTTTTCTTATGTATGTATCTGGAAGTCTTTTAGCTTTTTCCTATCAGTATAGAAAAACCGCAAAGACTTGTATCTTCGGTGATTTTGCAGTCATCCTCAGGTGACCCAATGCCTATCCATGTAAATTAGTTATGTGGACAACATATTCTCAGTGGTGCATCTGTATCCTAAACCACTGGCCACATGAGAATGCAGTTCTAGTGTTTTGACTGAAGACATACTTTCCCGAGGCTCTTAGTTATGTCAGTACCACTGCTAGTAGGTCAGTGCTTTAGGCCACGTAATGTAACCGATTCAAGTTGAAAAAAAAATCCTTAAACACAATGAGAAAAGGTTTATTCATCACTCATATTATGTTATCGATCTGTTCTTCAGAACATTGTCAGGGATTTCTTGTAACACTTTTACACATAGGGTTGGATCACGTGTAACTATAACCTAAAAAGTCAAGTGACAGTCCAAGACAATAGTGACAAACAATGTATATATAGCATCACAGGCTGTCTTTGAATTGTCCCTCACAGCTGAAGTACACTCAATGGTTAATCAAAGTTAGACAGATTAGGCTGATGATGGAGAAAGGTTTCTTTTATGCTTGAGACTGGCTTCAATGTTAATTTTTGGAGTCATGGTTTGCTGAATCTGAAACCCTTTGTGGCTAGAATAGAGACAAAAATGTTGTATTTTAATGAAGTTTTGACATAAATATGAGATTCTTTTGCTCCCTACAGCTGCCCTCCTTGAATTGGTGCTCACCTAGAAGAAAGGCGCAAGGCAAGCCTAGCTTCTTCAAGAAATGTGGAAACTCCTGCCCTGACACTCCTTTCCACGGTTCAGCAGAGGTAGAATGGAATATGCTTTTGCCCTGCCATTTCAGGGATGCTCTCCTTCCCAGCTCCACCTGCATACCTTCTCCTGAAAGGAACTGCTGGGCAGGAAGTAGCAGCATCTTCCATGCTTTGCGCAGCATCTGCTGGAGCTGCAAGTGATCCTTCACCTTTCCCAGTTCCTGCCTTCCTAAACAAATTGGTTAATCCCATGGCTTGTTCCTTAGATTTCTTTAAGATTTCTGAAAGTCCTGGTCAGAAATAGATTTGTCTGGCTTTGTTAGGCTAGAGTCTAAGACAATGGAGAAGGGAGAGAGGGGGAATTTAAAACCATGTGTAAAACTCAGACTTGCCTGCAAAGATGTTATTGACACATTAAGAAATTCTTCAGTCCCTTTACTAGTTTCAATGTTATTGATAAATTACACAACTGGTAGTGTTATGTCTAAACTCTGGTGCTTTAGTGCTTCCCCTTCTATTGTGGTGCAAAAATAGTCCTTCGCTTCAGCTTTAGATTAGCAGTTAATCTTGTGTCTTCTACACATGTGCTAGATTTCATTGCCAAAAGACCATGAATGGTTGAGAAATGTCTATGTCTGGTCTGTGTTGTACATCAAATACTTAAGTTTGGGACTTGTCAGAAATGAAACATATTGCTTACATGTAACAAATTATTAATCTTAGATATAAGACTGATATAATTTTGATTTTTATGGGTATGTCTAAGTTAAACACCTTCTACTTTATATGCATTTCCATGATAAAATTACAGCTGCATGCAATTAATTCTCACATTTCAGCTTCTTTCTTAAAAATATAGATTAATTTAACTTTTCATTCATAGTATAAAAAATACCAAATGGGTATGCCTTTGTTAACTACAGCCTATGCAGAGCAGGTTGTGTGGCAATAACCTACATGATGCTGTCCTTTTGAAGAGGAGTTTATATTCTGTGTTATTTTAGTCACTGTAGGAATTACAGGAAAAAGTCAGAGATAAATAATTCTATAACTCTACATTTCACTTAACTATTCTGCAGAGCAATGCACAGCCTTATTTACAGTCACCGAGTCTGTTTGATGAAGGACTTCCCATCACTAAAACACTACTCCAAAAGGGAGGATTTAACATAGGCTTAGCACAGAGCGTACGTAGAAAGAGCTGGGATGGACAGGGACAGTGGGAGCCTTCTCAGCGCCCTGAGCAATGTCTGGCAGTGCAGGAAGTGTCTGGATTCACAAAGCTCCTTGTGTTTGCTGTACATTTGAGGCTTCCCCTTCTGTGGGTCATAAAAGAGAGAGGGTATTTGTACAGTAAAATCATTTTCATCTGATAAGTTGACCCATTTTTTTTAATAGAGATGCAGGAATGTAGTTCATTAGCTTTAGATCTGCTGAAGATAGCCTAGTATCTTGTACATCTCTCAGGTCTGGTGCTAGTGCAGCTGCAGAAGAGCTGTTTTCTTTCGCACGCTGTAAAAGAGCTTTGTCCTTTTCTTTCTGATCTTTATGGGAATAACTTTTCTTTGTTTTTTTTTTATTACAGTGAGAATTGACTGGACTATTCTTCCAAGTACATCTTCAGTTATCATTTCAATGCAGTGCTTAGTTTATTCACCAGGGGTCATCAAAGGTCTGGATTTTCTTTGTCTACTGAGATGAACTGAATGAATACATTTCATAGCTTTCTTCAGGACTTGCCATTTGGAAATGTTCGTGTACCCTCTTACAGCCCTATTGCTCAGTCTGTGATAACTATACAATGCACTCTGAAGACTTATTTCAAATATTTAAGACCACAGTGGTTGTTTTGACAGACACCTTAGTCTGAGAGTCACTTTTTTACGCACTACTATTTTTCTGTTAGTGAATTTAAATTTTCCTTGTGTGATATTTAAATGAAACTATTAGGAAACACAGGAGCAATAATGGCTATTTGTTCCTTGCAGATATTTGTACAAGCAAATACAGGACAAAGTGGCAAAACTTGCTTTTACAAATCTGTTTTTCCTCTGAATTCTGGACTGTTTAGACAGCAGAGAAATCAGATTTTTCAGACCTGCCTAGATTATAGCCTCTCACAAAGGCAGCAACAATGAAGAAAGCAGGTATGAATTTTCCTAATTAAGCACTTCTAGTAATTATTTTTTCAGTGTTGGGTAAAATGCATACTGCTGGGGATAAAAGATGCAGTATAACATGAATATAACATTATCTATAGGCTTGGGTCACTAAAACACTGTAAGAAGTGCATATTGTCCTGGAAAAAACTTGTTGATGCTGAAATATCAGGTCAAGTATGCTCTCCATCAACTTCTATGACTTTTGGACATAAACTGAAAACAGTTTACCCCACTTTTCCAGGCACTTCTGGATCTACTTCCTCATCCGAGCCAGACAATGGAGCCAGTGAGAGGTAAGTGCTGGGTGACAAGAGCAAAACCAGCAGCTTCAGCCACTGAGTCTGAGGTGCTTTTCTCTCCCTGTTTCTGCCAGTGAATAATGTCAACTCCTTACCCCAAGAGTCTATTGTACAGAAAATTATTTGTAAAAGGCTGAGATAGTCTGGTAGTGTAATTAAAGGATGAGACATCAGTCACTTTCAAAACTTCCCCACTTTTAGAGCATCCAGTTCCATGAGTGGTAAATCATTATTTCCTATCGTTTCTGTTTCATGCTTGCATTATCACATATCTGGAAAGAGATGCACTCGTATTAAGACTTGTCCTATAAGGAGAATTTTTCTCTCTTTTGTAGATTTTTGGTTTCTAAAGCCAAACTGGATTCATGCTGTATCCTGTCAGTGTGTCACTGGAGCACTGATATGTTTTCTCTTCTTTGCTCTATTTTAAGGGCATCTGCAAGAGCTTTTACCATTGGTACCTATGTCACATTTGTTTGAAATTGACCAACGGAGTTCAAAAATGTTCAGGGGAGACTTGACGGACAGAAACATTTACAGATAGCTAAGTTAGAAAAGTAAAACTTAGTGTTGCCATTACTCCCATAAAGATACCTCAGGAAAGAGACATCTAACACAGCTACACCATTGCCTGAGAGGGAATTTTTACACTTGTCTTTTTTGCACTTTTATACCCTCATTTGTAACACATTCATGACAATTACCATATAAATGCTTGCCATCACTTTAGGTTTGTGTCTTTATCTAGCTATTTATATATATTTTTGTCTACATATATGACTAAAATCTTCAAATGCTTTTATGATGAGAAGCTTGATAGGAGACAAAAAAATTAAATAATAAGATGAGAGCCATGTGTAAAGGAATACTTAAAATGTGGAAAAAATAACTAAAATCTTCCTTTTGAACAGTTTCCCTATGTTCCGTATGTTCCATAAGTTGCTTTATGGCCTTTTTTAAAGGCTCAAAAAGATTACATACTGCTATATCTGGTTTACCAAGATGATCACGACAGCCTCAAGGTAAACAGACAGAAAACTTACATACTTTCGCTGAGATCAGTGCAGCAGTATTGATTTAGGCCAGCTGATTAACCGTTCCTAATTTGATAAAGGATTCTTAGGTCTGTTTAATCAATATTATTAACTGCTTGTTTCTGGATAGTATGCTAAGTAGTTTTCAGGTGAAAAGCATGTATTTAATGGGCTAGACCAAGAGTAAGAAAACCGAGGCAGGATACAGCAGTGAGTGAAATACCAGCATTGATACTGTTACACCTCTCTTTTCAGACTAATTTCAATACCTTTCCAACAGATAATCCATTTTGTTGGAAAGATAATGAAAGATAATTTAAGTAAAAATTTAGAGCTTGCTTGATTCTGATTTCATTTGTCTTAGTATGAAATAAGTATGTCATCAGAGATATAAGCAAGAAAGGGTTCAGCAAATACAGTCTCTGTGACTGAGTAGTTGTCATGAAAGACACTGAATGTGTATAAGAACACCCTAAGAACTTCCCATCCATTTTTCCCATCTGCTCTGATCTTTACGTGCTCAGAATTCCCCTCTTACGCTTCATATATATATATATACACACACACACGTATCTCTCTCTCTCTACAAAAGGTAGCAATACAATCTCTTGCTCCCAAGCAGGAAAACACTAATTAATGTAATTTTAATGCCTTTAATGGTCTAGAGTTGGTGGTCACCTTCTTTGATGCTGCTGACAGACAACAGCATCTTTGTAAGCTTAAGTGTTTTCTACACTTCCTGAGAGAAGACCACTGGAATATGCCAAAACTGCACCCAGGAAAAAAATGTTTTGCCAGCAGTTTCTTACCTGGCTTTTACCTCACAGATCTCAGAATAGTTACTTGGCAACACTAAGGAAAAAGCTCAAGTGGTGTCAATACTCCTTATACACCTGTGAAGCAATTTTGCCTTTTGAGGAATAATGGCAGCAAGCAGATACCCAAAGACTCTGCTAGTGTAATGTTTTGTCAGCAGGCCTCGCTCAACTCAGGTATGAAAAGTCATTGTTAGAAGTTTAATTTTTTGCAACTTCGAGTTGTGAAAGTTGGGGACAGGGAGACGGCCGCAAGCTATTGGTGTATCTGCACTCAGCTCAGATCTTAGACTGCCTCATTTTATACCTGAACAACTTCTACAGGCTAGGATCAGATATACATGCAGCCAGGCTGCAGAATCAGGCTCATCGAGTTTACCATAGTGTCAATGTTCAGCAAAACCAAAGCTGTATTGCATCATTTAACAGATACATCTGTCAAACTTGGATTATGCTGTCTGGCTTCTTCTGTTGGACCTAAAGAAGCTTAAACTGAATACCTTCACGTATATGTTGTGGAAAAACATTTCTCAGAATCATACATATAATGAATGACCAAATACCTCTCTTTCTCCGAGTCTGGCTGCACAATATTCTTGACAGTCATTTTCAATGAAATACTCCCCTTCTCACCTCCTTTTGTATTCGAATTCAGTGAAGAAAGTCAACTAGTCAAAAGAAATTTTTTTTTAGCAAAGGGAGATCTTCGTATTACTCTTTGGAACCATCTCTGAGACAGCTAATTTGCAACAACAGGTTTGATCTCTGACCTAGGAGGGACTCAAGGCAGCATATCATTAACATGTCTTTAGACATTTACAAAACATTCCTAATTTACAAACCAAACACACAGGTAATTTGGGTTTTGGTTTGTGGAGTGTGTGTGTGTGTGTGTGTGTGTGTGTATGTTTACTTTTTTTCGTTGTTGTTTTTTTTTGTTTCCTGACAGACGGACAGTTTGTCTTTACTTGTCTTTCATTTATGAAAATGTAAAAAAGTCAGAATTAGCACACTGATTCACTATCAGTGTTATCAGTTTACTGACCTGTTTCATTGTAACAATGAGATATGTTGCAGACAATGTGTCCTAAGTTTTGAATTATCCATTAAATATGGAGGGCAATAATACTGCAGTTGACAATTCGAGGCATGAGGATGCTTTGGTTTGGGGCTTTACCATCCCTTGCCAACTTTGGAATGGATGTAAGTGATTCAGTATTCATTTCTTTCTTCAATCTATTTAGAAGAATGTTACAAGAGTTGAGTAACATTTACATCCTTTCACAGATGTGTATACTATGTAATTCTCTGTGCAGTCCTGATAGTAAAAAACATTTCTGTGTTGGAGCAGGAAAAAAAAAAAAAAGAGGAAAGAAAACTACAATAGTAACACAGAATAATACCTGCTATGATAAAATGACTCTCCCTGATTAAGCAAGTGTTTCACAATACCTTGCCATGTCTTGCAGAAGAGCAATACTACAACGGAAACTGCTCTGCAGAAAGAACAATGCTATGAGACCAGGACTTGTTTAGATGCTTTTATTTATTTGTTCTGTTTAATAAAGATGTTACAGCTTTCTTAGTTGAAGCTCCATCTAGAAAGCAATTAGTGTGTTGATTTTAAGACTGATGTTTTCCTTGATTGCCTTTAGAAAACTGCTGGCTTAAAATTATCAACTTTACCTTTCATACACATAAATTTTTTTTAACTGGGAGAAACAACATAACCATAAGTGCAAGGAATCAGGCTAAAAGCAGTCTCTAAATTCATTGCTGCAATTCTATGCAAACAAATAGAGTAGAAAAAGATTTGGAGGGTTTTCTTTGGACAAATGTGGAAGCCAGGTTAAGCAAAAGAGTAAGTTTACTTTTTAAAAATAATTAACTCAGTAGACTATTATCCCTGTAAATGGATGGATTATGTGAAGAATAGGTAAATATACCAAAGTCAAACCTTTTGAAGTTTATAGAAGGACAAAACAGATTAAATTACTTGTCAGATGCAAGCAATAACGCCAGAAAGTACGATAGCACAACACAGGGAGTAGTCCACTTCCCATTCACAATCTTTGCTGGCTTTTACAGAAAAACCCTCTAGGTTTTGGGGCTTTTTTTTCCTATGTTTTTTGTAGAAAAATTTATAAGATTCTCTAGAGTACTTGTGAAATCTGTTCATTTTATGCGTTAAGAATCTGTAACTTTGGTTTGAAAGTTTCTTCTTAAGTTTTAAAGAGGAAGGGTGAGAAGATGTTTAGTGCTGTAAGTCTGGACTCTGCCATCTATCTTTTGCATGTCTTTTACCTGAAGTGCCATGTAATTCCGCTCATTAAGTGCTATACAGTACTGGAATTCCTTCAACTGACTGCTAATGCCTGGCAAACATGCAACAGCGCATTTTCACATGCATCATATATCCTTGCCTTCCTTTCCAGATAACTTTGAATATAAGGTGTTGTTGAACTCTGACAAATCTTGGGTTTTCATAATCTGTTTAAAAGTAATTTTCTGAGGCATTTGCTTTCAAAAGCATTTAGGCACCTATCTACTTCTTGAGTTGACTTCCAAGGCAGAAATGCATTTAGAATTGAAGATTAGTAGTTTATTCATTAAGTTGTAATTTAAGATAGTCAGTGCAGCTGGTACCTTTCCAGCTTGTGCTGTTATTCCCTCCCAAATGTCCTCTTTGACTGACAGGTTACTGTTAAGGTATGGCAATTGTATTTCTTTGCTTTTAAGTAGTGCTGCAGTTAGAATCTGCTGGAGTTTCCATTAGATTTGCCTTTTTTTCCCCATAAACAATTATTAGTTCTGCTGTTGGCAGCACTGCAGGGTCCTTTGTTATTTTCTTACTAGCTGACGGAGTCTGTATTTTAAAAAACTGTTAATCAAGAAACTCAAAATGTCTTCCTAATTTACTGTTGCTATGCCAAGCACTGTTTGTGTTAAGTCTGTCTAAGCAAGTTTTTCATAATAAATCCAATGGCAAAAGTAAGAAGAGACTGGAAGGTTGATACCAAACACTGCACTGAAGCTCATTGTGTTTACTTTAAAAGTACTTGCTGTACCTGTATGTAAAGCTTTGATATTGTTAATTGGTTTTGTTAGCATGTAATATTTCAAGTGATTCCAGGGATACGATGTTCAGAAATTTGATAAAGGCTCTCAGATGCTTTCTTCAAACCCAAATCTCTATGGTGAGAGGGTTTTGCTATTCAATGCTCTCTGTTATTAATATTGCTAGGATGCAGATGTTCTGGGTCAAAAATCTAGCCTGCTCTTCACCTCAGCTACTTCCTTTATTCTGCTTTAAAGCAGAGTTTTCCTGGTGCTATACTTACAAGAAATGAGTGATTTTCCTGTTCTTCCTATTGTCAAAAGCTCTCAATGCTTCCCTAATCTTGATCTTGATCTTCACCTTCAGCTTTCCCAGATTTTACCTTTCTATTTCTATTTTTACGTCCTTGTGACTTGAGACAATGCACTGGTTTGTTCTGGATATTTAAATTCTTTTACAGAAGGATCACAGGGGTTTAGGCTGGTTGTTTGGGTTTGTTGGTTTGGTTTTTTTTTTTTTTTTTAAATATATTGGGCATTTACTATTACTTAAAAAAATCTATTTGTTGCTTTCTTGTTTAAGGTCTTTCCAGACTTCCCTGTTGTGGTAGATAGTGCAAGCTTTCCCATTAAAAACTTGCTAAGCAAGATTTTACAACTTCACAGCCAAAACTCTCAGCAACCTCTGCAACACCCTAGGAATATGATTCGTCTCTAATACACGAATGTGCCTCCGGGGGATGTTCCATTCAGTAAACAAAGAGAAGAGAAAACTAAAGTTAAGAAAAAATTAAAAGAAGTTTCCCGCATCGATACAATGGTGGAAAAATGTGATAAACTTGAGCTTCTGGAGAATGAGATTAAAGAACACTTTTTAGCTGGAGTCACCAGCTCACAACCAGGAGTCAAGCTTGTAAAGTTGTTCAGTGGGAGGAAGCTGCCCGTTTGCCTGAAAGCTGTCATCCAGTTTTACTTCAAGGAATGGGAAGGAGCATCACAGCATGCTGAGTTATAATTCACAGAAGAAAACAGATCTTGGCACCTATATCAGAGTGTGCTAGCCACATTGTTTGCTTCTCCATCCAGAAGAAGTTGTACTTGTGTTTTCTGTCACCGCTGCCTGCTTCCAGTTTACCCAACTAGAAAAGTCTCCACTTTGACATCTGTTTCTGATTGCACTGGATCTATCCTGCCTTCTTTTGAGAGTGTCCTGAAGCCCCGGGCACTTCTCAAATCCGGTAAAGGTTTTATTCTGTATTTTAATAACACTGTATTTTTAGGATACAGAATTGTAATTAATATTTCTGAATACTGATGCAGCTTTAATATGGTCTGACTTGGGGGTCCTGAGAAAAGCTACCTGCCATGTGTTGTTGATTTCAGGAATTGTCCAGGGAAGACCTTGAGACGTGGTGTCTGCCTGCCACTGGTCACTTGATATCCTGAGGCTGATAAGTGGGCCAAGCACAAAGTTTCAGTGAGAGCCAGTAGGTCCACCCTGGACTCTGCTCTGAAGGAATTGTCCAGGGCCACTCTCTGAGGTGCTCTACAGCAGCTGGAAGAACACATTAGCAGGAAGCAGCATATTTGGAAGGCTGTTTGGGCCTATTGTACTTATAATGATATTAGAGGCGAGCTATACCAAGTGAGCTGATGGTTTGTTTTATTTTTAAAGGAAAAATTAGACATTTTCCACTTCCAACAAAATGGTAGAAACACCTCCAGCCTACACAGCTTCAAAGCAGCTTGCATTCCTTCTGAAGTTCTTCACACATTAAACTGTGATCTGTACCAGTGTGTTTTGGCATCTTAACCATAGATCAAACCATAGGGTGTTGCCACTCTGCAAGGCATAAAATCATACCAGAAAACCACTTTGAAAAAACTATCAATAAATAACTCTCACATGAAAAGACAAATTTTTATTGATTTCTCATGTTTTTCTTCTTTGTGTAAAGTCAACCACCACCAAAAAATGCCAGTGTGTGGATTAGTAAATACCTTCTTGAGTAACCATTGATGTGCTGTAATCTTCTGGCATGAGGTAAAAGATTCTGCAAATCAAAGACTGGAAAGAATTTTTATTTAATATTTAGATGTATTCCAGCACTAAATTGTTTAGGGATTTTAAATCTCAGCATTAATAATTTTTGTTTTGGTTTGTTTTTTTTCCTCTTGTGATGTTTCCTCAAAAGTGGGGGCGTTTGTTCTTTTTAAATCTCTTCCTTTTCTTTCCCAAATAAAAATGTTGTCCTCTTCTCACAAGGAAATTGAGCAGTCTGGTATAGTAAGGACAGACCACAAAGAGCACTTCTTAAAAGATTTAAGAGAAGAGTGAAAGAGCAGAGTATAAAAGTTTGATCCAAAGATACATTATTACACAAACCCTCTGTGATTTCAGTAGTCTTGTTCTTCTGTTTGAAACTGTAAATATGGGAAGGAATTAAGATTTAGGTTTTGCACCAGGAAAAATCAGTTAAGAAAAATAGTGAACTGATGTAATTACATTCAAGAGGTTTAAATGACTAAACATTAAAAAATCTTAAATAGTGTAGGAAACGGAGTAGAAAGCAACTGTCATTAGGGAAAGGCCATTGCAATTAAACTGGACCAAATTTAAGGTAGGATTTAGTCTTGGGGCTTAGTCAGCATGAGTTATGCTTACAGACCAGTGGTAGTAAAGTACCTCAGATGTTCCTGTGAGGCTTTTGCCAGTGAAAAATAAGAATATTTCATTACAACCCGAATGATATCCTTCATAGCTGAGAAAAATATATTAAGTGTGCTTGGTCAACATTTGCAAGAATGTGCTTATAAATAGTTACAACTGTTCAAAAAGTACAACAAAGAAGAAAAATAATAGGCTTTATTGTTTTGAGATAATAGGATAAAATAAAAATCCAGCATTTCTTGGAAGTTTTGGAGTGGGGTCAGAATGCATAATGAAAGAACTGTGAATTCTGGACCCAGTTTTACTACAGCTGATCATGACTCAAAGCAGCCAGAAATTTCAGGAAAAAATTATAATTTTCACATCACTTGTCATATTGGAGATTTTTATCTTTGCATTCTCTTCCAATTGCAGCCATCCTACAAATACATAGAGCAGTTTGCACTGCTTTACAGTGCAAACTGTACAAGAATATGCCTGGAACTAAATCTAAACAGCTCTTAGAAAAAATAATTGTGTAAAGTTCTGCTCCAGGATGCATGACTCGAATATTCATCAACATCTATGGTTCTTTCTAAATCTCTCTTACAGAGATTTTGGCACAATGAGAACTCATCAGATTTGACATCTGCATTTTCAAATCCTTTTAGTTTACAGTTAATGGATAGTAGACAAAGATGAAAGATGCCCAGTGCAAATAGTTTCTCTTGACATTTCCAAGAAAATTACTTAGCATTATTATCATACAGTGATCACAAAAATGGGATTAATGATTAGCCATGAAGTATATCAGTCATGAAGCTTTCTTCTGGTGCTTACTTCAGAGGCTGTTTTCCATTGGTGTGACACACAAGAAGAAAAATAAGGTAAGGGATATATCTAAGGATCTAATTAAAAAAAAAAAAAAAAAAAAAAAAAAGACCCGTAACAGAGGTCTTTGTCTCTCAGAAGAAATTACTAACAGTTTTGCTATGTACTCTCTTTCTCAGCTGAATTTAGGAACACATAATCACATCAGTCCAGACTTCACTGTAGTTTCACTCTGGAAATGAGCCCATTTTATCCCCATTTCATCTCACTTTTAAATTTCTCACTTCATTCACTTTTAGGTCACCTTACGCTGCCACATGTTCCTGTGGCAACTTTGTTTCTGGAAAGTAAAGAACATGACATTGGTGACAAATTTCTGTGCATCTGCTTGCAGATAGTTTGAAGTTTCTTTATACCCTCTCTATCTTGTTATCCATAACGTCATAGAGAAGATTCTCTGAGCAAAGTATAACTGCTACCAGCCATCTTAAAGACCAAAATTCATCTAAATATTTTTGCAGTAGAAAGAGTGTTCTGAGTCCTTAGAGTCAGCACTCCAAGGGAGTGGATCTGCCCACACTTTCCAGCACAGTCACCTTCTGAGGCTGATCAACCTAGTTCCAGGGACTTCAGAGAAACTGCTGTGGGACAATAAGTGCCCTCATTAAGCAAGTACATACCTGACCAGTACCAGCTTAACATGGAAAGGAAAAAAAATCCTGTAAGCTCATTTTAAGAAATCTCCTAAAGTTTGGCTGTACTTTTCCTTGTACTGCTCCAATCTATTTTCATTTCTGGGGAGAAAGAAAACTGATCTTTCAGTCTATCAGTACACATAGGTACCATATTAATTTTCCAAATATTTTTATCAGTGCAACCTTTCAAACATCAATAAAGCACACAGCACGTTGCTGCTAAACACAAGCAGTCTATATCTTCCCAGTGTAAGCACAGAATTAATTTCATGGAAACAGATAGAGTGACACCACTTCAAAATTAGGGTAACTTAGCTCAAAACCAGGACCATCGAACATAAAGAGAGGAAGTCAGCCAACAAAATTAGCATTGTTGAGCAGTACTCAGGACTGAGAGGGTCAGCAAATTTAGAAAGATCACATACCAATTAGATGAGGCACATCGACAGTTTCAGCAGTGATGGCACAGGTTCTTGGAATCCTGTGACTCAGCAAGGTTATTTGGGTTGGCATAGGATTGGATTTTTTTAAGAATCTGTATATTTTTACATGTCTTATGCAACTGCCACTTGTGTTACCAGGGCTGTTGCTCTAAAACATATAGCGGCCTTATCCCCTGTTTTGTTGATGTGTACGTCTTTTTTCTTGTTTTTATGTAAAGTAATAAAATCCCTTGAATAGTAGAACAAACAAATGCTTGCAGTTGATCTGCTGTGGGAAATGTGCCTGTTGCTAATTTCACTTTTTGTTTTCAGCAGGGTATTGAAGTAACTCAGTGGCCAATATCAGCTCAGAGGGGGCTTTCGTTCTCTTTGTTGTGGATGCTTTTTAAGTTGTTTTACAGAACAAAGAGTAAGAGTCCTTGGAGTTCAAAAAGGCATGAAGAGACTTTTCCTGACATTCCTGAGAATATTCTAGAAACCCACAGCCCCAAGGGAACGGGCAAGTATGGTGCCTGGATCCCTCCTCAGCAAATGCAAAGCCTAGGCAGAACCTGCTGTTATTTTTTTCAGCAATCTCCTCTTGCTGCAGCCAGATGGAGGGGATAAAGCCTCAAGGCTGTTTCACTCAACTGCTGCATTTTAGACAGCAGGTCTTACTCTTTCGACATGTTATTCCGTAACAGAACTTATTTACCTTTACTGAAGAGTAGCTGATATGCTCACCAACATCCCTGAGTTTTCCTCAGTTTCTAACCTTTTAGTAACACGAGTAGCTCATAAAAGATGGCTTTGTTATTTTTAGAGCTGCTTGACGGTGATGACCTTGTATGAAAACACTGAGTCCAGAAGATAATCTGGGTGATGTGTCTTTCCAATGTATCCTCACTCAGTGAATGCAGACTCACAAATGGGAGTCATCTTTGCTCTGCATCAGGTCTGGAGCATAACTTGATTCTGCTTTTCATTTTTTTTTCAAGCTACGGCAAGCATATATTTTCGGGGGCCGTCATGTGTATGCTATGCAAAGAATTCATTAAGAATGTGACCTCTTGGAGAAGTGTGGTCTGGCATCCTTTTTCACCCTGTTGTTTCTGGAGTGCCCTTGCACCCCATTACATTTTGTCACTGTGCAAAGATGCATGTTTGGAATTCCCAGGTACAATTTCCAGGATTAATTACTGGAGGCTGTAAGGAGACTCAGCGAAGCAAAGAACCTCCTGATTCCTGCATGTAAAATAAAACCCTTCAGCAACAGGGCTTTACACACTTACACAGGTCAAATGATGTACAAAAAGTGACACACTTCTAACACAGTTACTAGCTGCCATTTTTCATCAAGTGCTTCATCTCCTTTGCTGAGAAATAAGAGCCTATTTCAGGAGCTCATGAAATGTTGTTGCATAGAAAGCTTATGTGATCGTAGACGTCTGGGTGAATTATTAACATGGCATCATGTCAGGTGCTCTTTGTCCCCTTTTTCTCTCGCTCACTTCTGATAATTAGTTGAAACTCAGCATTCAAGAATACTGCCTTTGTTAAATGCCTGCAGGATGAGGTAAGGCTATGGGATTAATTCCAACATTTTACAGACCCACACATAGTCTAGCAGGGAGCAGCCTTGAGAGGCAAAAAAATAGATTACTCACTTTTTCTCTCCTTTCCACCCAAACCCACTAAATGAAATTTAGATGAGCTTTTACTGTGCCACTTACTAGGCCTGATTTGTTATTCATGCTCATGACATGCTCTGTCTCTCTAGATTTTAGCAGAATCGCTCCTCGTTCACTTCAGTGCAAATGGGGCCTGAATTAAAGTTAACATTTCTATGTCACTCTTTTATAGACTTTTCTATTATCCCCTGCTCCAGCAAAAAAATGGAAGAAAGGATGACAGATGTTCTTCATGACTTTGAGGGAGATTTTCCCTATTTCCCGTGTAGGGTGAGCTTGACAGTGAATCTCAGGGTATTCAGTAACTTCCAGGGCAATACCAAGGAAAACTGCATACTTTGTATCAATTCTCTCTCAAAAAACGTGAGACAAAGAATAGAAAGGAATAAAAGAATAGGAACCAGTGAATGCAAAATTCTTCTTTGCAGTATAGTTTGTGCAGTCAGTTACGTCAGGGAAGAGTGGACGTACAACTCTGCTGTGCCAAAAGAGTAGTACTTCGTGACCATGGCAACTTGCTGTTAACAGGTACATATGGTACAGTGCCATTGAGAATCTGCTCAAGGGTTTACATGGAATTGGAACAAGGCTTTCCAGTGAGCATAAAATCAAGGTGAGTAAGGCAAATTTAGAAGGCAACAAACCACCACTGGAAGGTCTCCCAGGTTATAAGCAACCTGCATCTTCCAATAAGTAGTAGTTTCTGGTTTGATGATGTTTGCAATGGCTTCACCTGGACTGAAACTATATAATTGATAGGCTTATAAATTTCACTGGCAACTACAACTCCAAATTAAGGTTAACGATGCATTCTCCTCTTGTTTTAGGAAAGAGCCTCAAGAGCTTTGGAAGGAAAAAGCTTTTATCAATTCCTGCATGTCCCTCCTGTGTCTCTGTACATATATTTTTTATAGGTATATTGTACTATGACTGTTTTTATTCTTTCCTTCACCATTCTTTCCTGGAAAATTAATGCTCATGAGCCTCTTGAATCAACATTTAAAATCAGTTTCAATTGCCTGTGATCAGTTCCCTGCTACTGCTAGCTTGCTATAATTATACTTCTGTTTGCAATTGAAACCAAGTTATTAGGATCTTTCCACTGCAGGCTAAATGTTTGTTACTGTTTTCAAGTGGAGAACCCGGTTATATATCTATCATCTCCTTTGCCCTTTGATTCTTTAAAGACCTGTGTGTTTACAACCCACTTCATCCTCACCAGAGCAATGATGCCTCCTATGACACAGCAGGCCACACTTCATGTATTAAGCAAGCAAGGAGATGTAGTTTTTCCATTCATAGGACCACTGTTTCCCTGTGGATCTTGGGAAGAGCAGCATAACACTACTCATTGTGTTTGGAGTTTTCTAACAGCACTCTGAGCTTGATTCCACAATTAGCTTAAACTGTATAAAGTAATTGGTTAGAAAATCCATGTCTGCCTTCAAATGATTTAGTTGTGGTATGTTTTGAGCAAATTGGCAAAAAGCACCCGAACATGTCAGTGTCTTCCTTTTGCTTTTAGGTTAAATGCAAACTTCGATTAAAATTTAGACTTGAGTATGATTCTCAAGCAGGACATACAACTTAGGGCAACATCTGTTATCCTGCTTATCTACTTCTGCAAGCAGAGAGGGGTAAATTTACCCTCATTCACATTTGTGCAGCCCCAAAGTGAGTAAAATGTTTGGTGTGCTTTGTCAGGAAGATGTTCTGAACAACAGAAGAGAAAAGATACTATAGGAAAAGCTTTTTTCCTCTGCTTTCTTGGCATTGATTTTAGCATAACGTATCGTAAAGCCATTAAACACAAAGAAACAGCAGTAATAATAATAGACTGTTCAGTGGGAATTCATTTGATGCAATCTGGTGCATACATTGGGCAAATAACAGATACTAGGCTTCTCCTTCAGTTTTTCCCTAGTACAGGTGGTTAGAATTACATCCAGCCGCTTTGGCTTTGCTCAGTAACCGTGACCCTCCCAAGTCCAGTGTAAAACCCAGCTGGTCACCGTCCTGAGGATCCTTTCTGTGGTAGGATTCTCAGGTGGCACAGTCACCAAAGCCACTGATCTGTGCAGAAAGCGTGTTTGGGAGACGCACAGGCTGCACTCAGCCCTGGGCCACACTGGTCTCCAGTTGCTTCAGCAAACCTTTTGCCATCAGAGTGCTCCAGTTTGCATGAACAGCAGGCCCAACATCGGTGATCCCTTCGTCCAAAGGAGCATGAAGATCACTTTTAGTCATAATTTCCCTTAAGGCCCTGTTTCTCTGCTAACAGCCTTCATCGTGTGTGATGAACAATAGCCTTGCATAAGGCCATAATTCATACAGTGGAAGTAACAATTCCATCAGTAAGGCATGAAAACCTGATCAGACTAAGCAGTTTGGCTTCAGCTTGTTCCTGTATGTAAAATGTCCTGTTGGAGGTCACGCAGTGATGTGAAAGTAAAATGAGGAACAATGGGATTGGCAAGATCAAATCTTTTTGTCCTTTGAGCCATTGAGCATAGCCTTGTTGACTGTCATGTTGGGGTTAGGGATCAAAGAAGAAAGTATAAAGTAAATGTAATGAAGCCACTATTACGTAAATCTGTTTTAGCTTAAAACAAACAACCGCCCCCACTTTTATTCCAAGTAGGTTTGCTCAGCAATGTATATAGCATGCGGTTTCCATGAAGAAGGCCCACCAAGTGGAAAAGCCCAACTGCCAGCACAAAAACTACATCTACCGATCTGTACAGTGAAACAGGGCTCTTGAGTAATGGAGGCACACAACTGCAAGTAATAGAAAAAGTGTAGCAACAAGCAAGACTACCACGGTGGATTTGAGTGCCACTCTTTTCTTTCTGGTTCAACCTTTAAGTGGCATTTCCATTAGTTAGGTAATCTCATCTTATTGTAAACGTTGGTTCAGCTTTGGTTTGAGAAAGGATGATAGAAATTACTGGTACTGTGCAGAGTCTATTTCAGCAGGTTCCCTAAAATGAGTTTAATCATTTTAATACAGTTTCTATTCAATACGTATCTAGATCACAAAATTGCTACCATATTTAATGGTTTTGTGGACTGTCTTAACAAAGTCACAAAAGAGAAAATTGGCATTGAAACGAGAAACTTTTACCCAGCATTCTTTGGCTTCTAAAGAAGGATTGGAAAAAAAAAAATGTGTGTGATAGAATGCAGCTTCCACAGATTTTAAGCTTCCAGGGTAAAAAACCCTCCATTTTGCAGAAATATTTTGACTCCTCATTGGGTAAAAGTCAAATTGATCATGAATAAAGATTTAGTGCAATAATGGTGCCATCTAACACTGTTCCCACTTCCTTGACGGATAAGCTGGTCCAGTATTACTGCTTTAACTTTTGCCTAGGATCATCACTCAGGCACTACTAATTTAACTTCCATTAAAGCAAAGTATCCTTCCTCTTCCTCCAACCAAAGATAGACACAGCATAATTACAACTGTGTGCTACGCAAAGCGGTGGGTTAACAACTGAAATCACAATGCCGTCAGTCTTGGTTTTGTGATTGTAAATATGTCAGATAGTTCTGGTAGCAACTTTATTTTGTCTTTTTCCAACAGATTTATGCTGGAATTTTCAGAAAATTTTCAGGGAGTGAGGAGGCCAGGTCAACCTGGTTTTCATGAGCTTAATCAACCTCACTGTGTCCATTCCTGGAATAGCTGAAGTCGGATGATTATACATGTGTAGCCAAGCCTGCAGTGTGCCCACTGCTCGGCAGGTTCAAGTACATTTTTGGTCAAAAGGGAAAAATGCATGATATTGAGGAAATGGTTATATTTTCTTCTGCCTACCTAGATGTACTTGTAATGCTTTGTACTGTGTACCTAGTTGCAACCATGCAAGAGGTTTGCATTTTCTAGTTATAACAAAGGTATGTTGGAACTTTTAACCAGACACACAGAAAGGCGTTCTTTGTTACAGTTCACTGAACTAGCCCATCTCATTTGTGAATCATTAATGATACTGACTGTTGGGTAAATTTACTTTGGTTGTAAATCTATAAATGGCATGGGAAGATGTGGTAGAATGATTTTTCATACTTAGCTTTTAAATGAGAACATCATAGTTTTAAGGAAGGTAGAGGAAAAATATAAATGAACACTTCGGAAGGAGACACAGCAACATTAAAAAGCTAACATTTTTCATTCTGTAACATCAATTTTACTATTCTGTTTCCTGTAGCTATATGTTGCAGTGAGTGAGTATATACAGTCATGCGGAAGTTGTCCACTTTAAGACTGTCCGTTATGGGAGAAGGTTTTTAAAGCTGCTTCTTGAGAACAGTGGTTTACAGACAGAGTTCAAAAATCAGGTAATTCAAAATGCATTTGATGTTATTTGGGGTGATAAAGTGATCCAAGGTAGGAAACAGCAAGTCTGAACACGAAGAAGCATTTTCCTGAGGATCATGGCCTAGGAAAATAGACAGTTGTGTTTTCACACAGACGTAGTTAGTCTAACTTCAAATACAAGGTATCTTGTAATTAGGTGCAGTAAACATGAATAGATTCATATTCAGAATGGAAGAATGCTGTTTGGGTTTTTTCCCTCTTATTGAAGGAGATAGCTGTATAGCAAACAGAGCTTTATTGAACTATTTTCCATTAGGGCAGAGTTGGTATAAATTCAGGAACACACTGTGGCTTTGGCACAGGTGCATGGGAGAACTCCTGTAAGTACATACAAGCAATGAAATAATAACCATCCCCCCCCCCGCCCCGCCCCCGAATTTCCATCTTGTGAGAAATTCTGATGTTTCAAAATGGGGTTTTGTTCTGAAATGGGAAAAAGCCAAACCCCAACACTTTACAGAATAAAAAGTTCAGGCAACTTTCATTCAGAAATTATGCTCTCTGGAGGAATATAGCTGTCACATAATTTCTTTACTACACTATTTTGCTATAAGAGGGTTTGCAGGACATCATGAAAAACTGATCTAGCTCAGGCACCCAGAGGAAAGCACATGGCTTTGAGGTATTTCAATCCATGTTACTCCCCATTGCATAGGGAACTTGTATACTTCTCATTTAAGGGTGCTCTCTCCATCAAATAGAAGAATTGAATTCTGAAACACTTGAATCCAGCAACTCTCAGTTCTTCATGGTAGCTTGCAGGATTCACTAACAATATTTGCTAAACCATGGGGCAAGTTTCCTACATTAAATTAAGATGCAGTGCAAATAAGAACGCACTGGGCAAAGTTCATTTTTAGTAAAGCTCTACTAAGCGCACATGTATACCAGCCAGTGAATCTGGGCTTACTAGTTTTTGTTCTGTGCATGGTTGACTCAGAGCCAACCTTGCTAATAATTTCATAGTAAAATCAGCTGGGACCATTATTTTCAAAGGTCTCTTTGCAAATATATAACAGGATTTTTTTGTACTTAATTAATTTGTTAGTTTGTATTTTGTCCTTAGGTTTCTAGTCCAATTTATGGGTGTGGTAAAAGGTAACCTCTTATTTCCTAAGCATGCTGGATTCTTGGGAAGTGTTTTGGACAATATGGACATTAGCATGCATCAACTTCTGTCTCTATCTTTTGTTAGCATTTTGCCTAATGCACAGTAAAAACAGATGCTCTTTTCCTTACATTAAATGCTCTGAAATAATTGCTTATGTTAGAAACAATAACCAGACAGAAAAGCAAAATCCCTTTACATGTTGTATTGTAGAACCACATGAACAAAGAAACCAATAAAAATTATCACAGCACAAAAATGTAATTAAATGTTCTTCTTTTATTTGTGTCTCCACCCAGAGTGTAAACACACACTGAGGCATTCATTTATCTTTACAAATCTCTAGCCTCACTATAACAATAATTAAATCCAGACTTAAAACTCTAAGTGTTTTTTAGAAGAAATCTCTGAGATTTTTTTTAATATTTCTGTTTCTAATTATACTAATCTATACAAATACTAGTAGTTTTATGGTGACAGACAATGGCTGGAGCAGTCTTCTTTAAAGGCATCTCACAATAAGATGTTCTACTGGTCATGCCATTGAGTTATAATTTTCCAGTTTTATTTTGTATCATGCACATACACCTTTCAATTTTATTTTTTACATAAAAAAGAATTCTATGAAACAGGAAAAAAATAACTTATGATTATATGAAAAATAACTGTAACAAATCACAAAATTATATATACTAGTAGAGAAAAAAGTGTAACTAATTCTTTTGAAAATTTATTTTTCATGGTATGCAACAGGTACGTCTTTAGAGCAAATATCAGCCAGATATACAGTATGGCAAATGGAGTTCATATGTGTATATGTAAGCATGTATAAATATGTAGAATACTCTGTAAGGTTTAGGAAAAACATACTCCCCCTTTCTCTCCTCACCAAAGTGCTTTGTGTAAAAAATATTACACAAGATGCTGCTTTCTGTACAGAATAAAGGGATTTTTTTCTTAAATAAAACTCCACTCAGCTAATTTTAAATTGTGATCTTTTTCTTTTGCTTTCTCAGTTCCTAGGAAATATTAAAAAAAACCCAAAACAAACAACAAAAATTTCACACAAACAACAAAAAAGTGCTGTTTAAAAAAATCTGCTATAAAATTACACAGGGAAAATGGAAAAAAGAGTTAAAATGTAATTTTTATACTCATTCACATCTCGACAAAGAAAGTTGAAAACAAAGTAGAATGTGACAGACGGCCTTAGCACTGCAATACTTCAGCATCCGGTATTGGTAAACCATAACGCCTGTACGTATGTGTGTATATATAAATGTGTATCTATACATAGAAAGGGAGATCCAAATACACACATGCACTCGCATACACTCACACATGTACACATGCGCTTTGAAACTATTTTTTAAACTCCAGTGTAGACCCATTTCTAATGCAGATATAAATAGACCATTTGAGTCTGAAAACAAGAGAATTGTATAAAAGAATGATTGTAAATAATTTCATTAGATGATTGTTTAATGTCCATAGTCTAAAATAACTTCATCTCTTAGATAAGAATCCCTTTAGAAAGTTAACAATCCGGCAAGTAGAATAACAACACAAAAATCACTGAGGCACAAGTATTTGCATATAAGTCAGTAACCGGCATTACGCTATGTATTTTCACAAGCACCATATTTCATTGTAACATGTGACAAACACGATTCCCTATTTAAATATCCCAAATACATGAGATAAAATGGTTCTTTTTTATATAGTTGCCCTCAGTGATATAATCTGATCCCCCAAAGTCAGTCTGACTCCAAAGAGAATAATGAAATAATCATAAAGAATCCTCTTTGTGTTTGATACAGAAGTAAACAAAGGCGTACCTTTTTACAGACTGGTAGCCCACTCTCATGTGCTTAATTTGACTGTGCTCTAGCTCCTTCTTTTTAAGATTAAGGCTCATAGAAAGCTGTAAATACATATATTTTCTATATATATATATGAAAGAATGAACGAATGACTTGCAAAAGTTTCCTTTTTTAAATGTAACTGATGAACCCCCTAATTACAAATACCCTTTTTGAATTCTGCCTTCATACTTTCCCTTTGGTCAGGATCTTTCAAGATGTATAAGCCCCCTCTCTACTGGACAGCTTGTACATTCAGACACTAGAAAAAACATTTCAAATGATTTACAAGTCAAGGTGGTACAGATCTGAAGTCAGCAGCAATATTTCAGTTTTGTACACAGCAACTGACAAATTCTGGACAACGATGTGGTTAAAAGAACCTTGAAGGATTTATATATACAGAAGTGTGTATGTACACATACATGCGTACGTACACACTGGGCCTGATCCTGCCCTTCCTGACTTTGGTGGAACAAAGCATAGTCCTACACATTCAAAATTGAAATGTTCAGCATGCCTAATTACTCCTGCTGAACCAAGTCATGCATGTGCGGTGACCACAGAATGGGCTTTAAGATAGCACAAAATTAAAGCTTTATTAAAAAGTGAAACTTGCTGTCAATGCACTGGGCCAGATCATACACTAATGCAAAAGGACTGTCTTTTTGCCTGTGTATGTATAGCTGTGCAGGGAAGCCTGATGTTATTCAACCCAATGCAAACCCCGTATAGTAACAACTAAACCTACTATTGCAAGCTGAAGCAGTAACATTCACTTGTGATGTGAGAAGCAGAATAAAAGGGGGGAAAAATTAGTACAGAATTATCTGTATTTAACCCATATTAATTCTTATTGTACATCATTTTATGTGCATGGTTTATCCATATAATCCTTTCATTTATTGGATGAAAATCTCTCCATTAAATATATAAGCACGTATGCCTGTATATAAGAATATACTTAATGAATATAAACCTCAAAAGATTGTCAGTGTTTATAAACATCTGGACATAAATTCATCTATGCAACATAATGGCAAATTAAATTATGAATTTGACCCAAACTGCATTCAACAACTTTCAAAAGCTTCTCAGGATAAGAAAACATTCATATAAACATTTTTAAAAATGCGTGTTTCTAGACGAGTGATTTCAGAAGCATAGTTATGGTCTAGCCTGTAAGAGTGAACTTTGGATTTTTGTCCTTCTCATTAAATCAGGTCATGAGAATATTAAGATGCACGCTACACAGTAAGAAGTCCACAAAATGGATGAACAGGGATTAATAACCTAAAAAATCAGTCTTACATAATGTAAGAGTTGCTCCCAAGGTATATAGGATCACAGTAATGACACATGTCCACTGCAAAATACTGTTTTTAACTCATACCCTTGTAGCTTTCACAAAGGGCAACCTCATTTGCGTGCATCGTGGCCTAAATTTGAGGACCAGAGCCTGACATTGAGTTGAAAAATCAAAACCACCAAACCAGTTCAGTTTTACATCTCTAAATAACCAGAGGGAACATAGCAAACCTAAGAATAGCTCTTCTTCCTGACAATGTGTTATGGAAGTGAAAAATGTTAGGGCAACAAAAATTTAATTGAATCAGTACAGATTGCTTTATCTGTGGAATTTAAGGAAGAATCTTTTCTACAGGGCATTTTAAACCTTCCTACAGAGTACTATAGCACATACAGCAATAAAGCTCTACAATATCATTAAAAATCAACAGAAAGTTAAAACATACTTATTCTTATGTAGCAGCTGTGCTAAACATAGACAAAGTCCATGTACCTTCTCGTGTAGTGCATTTAACCCTTCTTATTCATTGCATAAAGCACTGCGTCAGAAGGAATATTGGAAAAATAGCAATGGCCATATTGTATGGCTTAAAATACAGCGGGACGGAAAAGACACCTAAACCGAGGCCTGTAAGAAATCCACTACCAATGATCTTTGGCTCCAAAAAGAAGCCACACCAATGCCTCCAATGGGTAGTGCCAGGATGTATGTCTAATTTCTCTCCCTTTTGATGCTGGTGTGTGTTTAACTTTGGAAGCATCACATGCGAACAGGTTGTGCAAAAAGCTGTGTGCCTTTGAAATGTTTGTAATATGCTCTGGTTTTACTTCTTTTCCTTTTTTTTTAAAAAAGGAATTTTCTAAAGCTGTGATCTTCAGTAAGTCCACCCGCTCAGCTTGAAAGGATTACAGCCAACAAGCAGTTTTCTTATTCAGTCTGTGAATTCCCTTTGAGAAATTAAAAAGAAGAAAGAACAAAAAAAGTAGAGTTACTGTGCCACAGATGAAAACAAAAGAAACAATTGCTAAGGTTTTGGCAAAGCTTGCTTTCTCCAAACATTCTCCTTCTCAGTTGACTGCTTGATTACATGATGAATGCTCAGTGATTGCTTTTTTCCTCTCCATTATGTATGTATATCAACCCATATCCCCATACATACATGGCAGTTTCATGGAGAGAAAAGTTTTGTAGAGAAATATCGGAAGGGCAAGACGAAATGGAATCAAGTTCTTGTAACTAGATTTGTATTACTTTAGCCTTCAGTGTAGACAGAAGAAAGCTGGCTGGAACAACGATCCACTGCGTTTACTTGTAGGAAACCGCTATCCTCTGGCATGCTGTGAGCTGAATCACCAAAGATACCTGTGGACCCTGCTGGAAAGTCATAAACTGGAAAAAATACAAAAATAATTAATTAACTAGGATAACTATATCATGGAGAATGTCCCAATACTTATGCAGAGAACTGGAAATGGCTTTAAACCAAATAGACAAACAAAACAAACAAGCCCATGTAGGTATGAAATTAATAATTAAATAACTTACTGCTTACTAAGGAAGTAATTTCAGTTCTGTCAGAATCAAGTCTGAAGTACAGCAGATTTCATCACAACTAACACCTGCCCACTTAATGGGTGCTAAAATTGTGATAATTTTTAAAATAAACTTTATGCTTGCTTATCAAATTTTATCATACCCAACATATTGTAAGAGGCAATAAAATATTGTAGAACTCATTTGCTTTAAAGCAGACCCCGGCACAGAAATGACTAACTTCTACAAGCAATAGTAGTAAGCACAAGAGTAACTGTTTGCAGAAAAATTCCCATCTTTTGGATTACATCTTTACATACTGTGAGATGCCTCTTTGAAGTTACAGGTGCATTGGTTTTTAATTGCACTACTGCAGGACCAAGACGTAAAAGAGATTTCAAAGCACTATAGATGTTAAGTGAAATAAATCATCCTGTGTGGAAGGACAATAAAAGACTTGGGCATCATTTGTGCTTAGGCCCTAAGATGAGGCCCACTGTCTTGTGCTGATCCTCTGACTTGTGCTGATCCTCCGCACAGAGGTAACTGTCACTTTTCCAGAGCAGCATGCAAGCCCCTCATGTACTTTTCAGCTAGGCAGAGACTAAGTCAAGTGTGCACAGAAAAGTGTGCACTCAGGCAGTTCTTGTCAGGGAAATGTGAATAAATGAAATTCAAGACTGAGAAAAATCAAACACGCATAAAGCAAAATCAGTGGTTTGAATCATCTCAGGTCCCTGCTACGATACTTACAGCAGAGTGGAGTGGCTGCACAAATATCACACAGCGCTCAATGGACTATATTCAAAGCAAATACATGAGCTAGTGACTGTCTGACTCCCAGAGGTTAGAACCTTGAGAAGCCCTCAACAGCGTGCAGTCTGCACACAGGCCAGATGTTACTGTGACCCGTGGTTCCTGGGTCCCAATGCCAACCACTCCACAAAGGTCTGAAAACCATCTCCTCTTTGTGAAGAGTCAAGTCTGTCATGACAGGCCCCAGTCACACACACAGCTCAAGCAGCTCTGTCAAAGTCCACAAACTGTACACAACCGACCACAAAGTCCCCAGCTGTCATTTACCTGTAATACCAGAATGAGCTGAAAAAGTGCGATGGAAAATGCCAAGCCCTGCCTGGCCCGCTGATGTGGGAACTAAGCAGTCTTCAAAAGGAGGAACCATATTGCAAGAAACACTATGTTGTACATTCTTCTGAGTGTCAGCATAATGTGGAGGGCAGAAAGTCTGAAGCTGCCCATATAAACCTACAACAAGGAGAAGAAAGTGGTCAGTAAAAGACCTGGACAGAGATAGCATGTGGAACCGTGGCCATGAGAACGATAAAAACTTCAACTGCAGTAGCACCAGGACTTCAATTATTTTCCACCAATAAAGCAGCTTTGATACAAAGCTCCCTAAGACTTCCTCCAGTTGCTACTAATTCTGAACACAATCCACTTCATGGACATCCTGATTCCAGCATGACTTGTGAGAGGCACTGACTGGCTAGAAGCTGAAATTTTTCAGGAAATTTCCCCCTTTACTTTGCAGTCCTGCTGTCTGACCAGGTACTCTCCGGAATTCACACTGGGCTGCTGCCTGAAAAATCTAAGAAAATGCTTAATTCAAAATAAAGGAAGATTACTCAAGTAAGGTCTGAATAAAATCTGAGGGTCTGTCACTGATGCCAAGACAGCCGGCTGACAGTGGGGACATGCATATGAGACTCGGAAGGGCTGCTAGCTGATGATCCGTGGGGCCTGCTGTTTGTAAGTACTGGGTGAGAGTCTGACCCACTCATGGTAGCAATGAGCCCACAGAGAAGAGAACCAAGACCATTGGGTCACATGACATAAAAGATCCCCACCAGGGTTTTTGTTCTTTGAGTTGTTTTTGTTCCTTAAGCGATATTTGAGAGAGGCATATAAGCAGTGAGTAAATTCACATTGGAGTCCATGCCAAAATATATATTTATATAACCAAAACCACACTTCTTGTTAAAACAGGGACACGTATGCAATCTAAGAGGCACAGACAGATGTTCTGCAGTAGGCTGGCCTGAAGATTTTTCTCATGGAAGCAAGGTCTTTTCACCTCCTTAAAAAATTGCTGCTAAGTCTAAGTTTTGGAGATTTTGCTCAGAGTCTGAAGGATGGCTTTTACATGTAAAAGACTGTGCTATGTATTTATTTCTGTTTTCTATAATATGTTCTTAGAATATATGTCAGAAATTAAACCATTATAAATTCAGTATTACAATATATACGTATTTTTCTTTTAAGAAAAACTGTGAATCAAGCTCCTCTCTGCCAGTGCTGTGGCTCCTTGTTCTCACCACTCTCCTTCCGTGCATAAAGGAAAAAGGAGAAAGACAGTGCATTACCTCCAAGGTGTTACATAGAAACTGTAGGCCTTGACTGTCCAAAAACAGGTCCAGGAGTGATACAGTCTCTGAAGATTTTATTAGCCAACAGCTTATTGCCTAAGGGCTGGTGTGCTATTCTCTTGATGAAGAATATGTTGTGGTAAGTCATACCAAAAAGGCACTGTCAGAAAAATGATCCCCTACCTCAGAAAGTATCTTAAGGAATTTCCTGTGTCTCAAGTTTATTCCAGAGACATTACTGTCAATAGAAAAAGCTGATGTGCAGGGCTGTCTCCTCTAGCCAGCCTAGTTAACCGACATCCATACGAGGAAGTCCTTCGAGCTGAATTAGCATAGTAAGATCAATAAAAAGAAACAAAAAAAAACCTTCCCCAAACCCTTAAAACATCAACATCAGAAAAAAAAGGAAAAAGGGGGAAAAGAGGGATTGAAAAACATCTTTTAATGCATCTTCTGTATATAAACTCTGTATTGCAGACACTTGCTTACAATTCAAGAACTTAAATGACTCCTCTCTCCTTAGGCATTTGTTTATTGTCTTTTGGATATTATTAAAAAAGGAGGAAACCTTGTTACTTTCAGTGATTATAAATGTTCACAGATTTGACTTCAAAGAGCATTTAGTATTAGGAGGGAAGAAGGAATCCTAATCTGGATAGCTACAGGGACGGCCAGCTCAAGTTCATCCTTCCACGTGTTCAGGAATTAGCGTAAGTACATGCATACTGTGTAGTTAGACAAGCATGTTTATACCAGACATTCAGCTTTCATGCCTGGGATCTACTCATGTCCATGAGCAGTAACAAACCATGAGTAGTAAGCAAATTAGTTGACAGGATTAAAAGCTCATCTTCCTCCCTAAAAGTAATAGGATGTTTGGGTGAGCAGCATATGACAAAAGGCCTTTGGGTACCATTTAACGGTTCAGAAAGGATCAAGGAGATATCCCAGAGAATGGGAGATTATAAGCAGAGAAGATCCTTTTAAGGGAAGCATGAAACATGGAATCACAACCTATCAATATTTGAGAGGGACATGTCTAAATATCTTGGACACTACATGACACCTGAAAAAAACTATTGGCCTATTCATTCATTTCTAGTAATTAGAAATGCCTCACATGGGGCATCTCGTTTTGACTTACGAATAAAAAGTATTTTAAAAATAAAAATTTTATATTGGTGCAGTTCCACAAGCCAACCCAAACAAATCTTCCAGCCTTAAATCCATTTACAGGTGTAGTCTATGCTTAGAAACATGTTATGAACATAAGGCACTTGGCAAACTTTTTCTGTATTGTGGCTAGGTGTATTTCCATTAAATTTCCTATGGAAGTGTGCACATGGGACTGTTGTTTGCTAAAGCTGCACCGACTGTTTATGTACAGATAATGCATTTCATAAATGATAGGGACGGAGAAAAGAGGAGGATGCAGTGGAAAAGATGCTGTATCACTTTATGTGATATAACTGATTTTCTGCCAAGTAGGAGGAATGATGCATGATTTAGGAGTTTTATGATTCTCATTATTTTTCCTTTGAGATTCATTTCTGTGGTCTCCATGAGGAAACATACAAATGTTGGCATGCATAAGATGTGCTTGAATTGAAACAGAAAACTTAATATTTAAAAGCATCAGAATAGGCCAGGACTACGGACAGGAAAAGACAATCTGAACCTGCACCCAGGAACTCAGAAGACACCTTATGGGGAGGTCTAGATAACAATGGTGAGTGAAACATAGTCTTTGCATTTTATTTAGTAGTCTTGCAAGACACTTCTGTGTACACACAATGAGATAAATGCGTAATTTACACAAACATAACAAGAGTTTAGATCAGGCAAATAGTTACATGAAAGAACATTGAAACAATTGTCAGTGTTGTGTCTGAAAACCTGCATGAAAAAAAGAGTATTTTGACTTCATATAAAAGAAGGAAAAAAAAAAAAAGAAAGAAAAATATGGTTCCTCTTCCACAGCAGGCACAATTTGCAGACACTGTGCTCACTCTAGGGAGGCTGAACACTCATAGATTTCATTGTCTTTTGCAGGGGCTGCAGGCACTTTGCAGCCCTAGCCAGGAGAAGACAGTTTCAATCTTTTTTTTCTTTTAAAGTTTAACTGCAACAAAACTGAGTCAGACTGCAAAGTATGTTAGGAATTTACAACCCGCCAATCCTTAAATGTGCAGTCCTGACACTTAAGAATCAACTGGAGTGAAATAAAATAAAATGAAAGAAAAAACAATAGCCATCCAAAATTTGACTTAGAAGCTACATAGCTATTAACAGTTTTTGCCTCCTTTAAAAATGCTTTTAAAACCAACTTTTTTCTCAACCAGCAATAGAACACACTCTGAAAGCTTACTGTTGAGTCAGACTAGTTACCAGAAACAACCATTTCAATCCATAGTGGTCTGAGCCAGCTGGCAAGACCCTTCAAGACACATGCTGAAATGTCCTTTCACATTGCTCTGTGCTCATTCTCTATTTGTGCCTCTCTCACAGCATCCTGTTCCCAATGCAGAACAATCTGGCAGTAACTTTGAATATTGCTAGCTGAAGCCTGGCAGAAAAACTACTTACCTTGGGGTTGAGCTATTGTGAGTCACATCCTCTGTGTCTGCTCATTCTCTGGTTAAGCAAAAGAATATTGTCTAGCTTTGACCCATTGGTACATTATCTGCTCTACTGCAGAAAGAACCAGGGAAGTGCACAAAGTGCTTTCATTACCTGATAAACTCCCAAATAATTTTTTAAGATGGAGAGAGAGCACAGAAAAATAATTCAACATTCCTAGATACTTGTTCTTTTGATGATTCAGTGTCATAAATATCCATCTTATAAAATGGAGAGCCACAACCAGGAAAGAGCAGAACAGAACATATATCGTTCTCTTCTCCTCAGTTATTTAGCACTATTCTAAATGTCTTTGTCCACGTCTGCAATGCATCAGGTCACAGTGTAGAGGTCTTTGAACTGGAGCCCAAACATGATACAGTAAAATCTCCTGACTTGGTATCAGGAGTTCGTCCCTTTATTCACACGGTGCCATACCCTAGATGCTGCTGAATGTAGGATAACATGAAACCATATGCAATTCAGGCCAAGATGCTGCTGAATGTAGGATAACATGAAACCATATGCAATTCAGGCCAAGATGCTGCTGAATGTAGGATAACATGAAACCATATGCAATTCAGGCCCTAGACCCTGACCATAGCCAATCCCTCATTTGAGATTATCTGTTAGAGAACTACCTGTAGCATCAGTTTTCCGCAGTTTCATGCAGCATTGGAGAAAAAAAAAAAGGCAAACAGGTTGGCTAACGAAGTTCCAGCAACTGAACATTTCTTCTCAAGACTGCAAGTCTGGATTGTGTCAGTTCTCTTATTAAACTATTTAAAACACACACACACACACAAGGGTATGTCAATCGTGTTTCTTTGAATCAGTACACTATAGCCAAGATCCATGATGTCAAGATAAAGAATAAACAGTTATTTTTCTGGCGTGATAGCATTATTTCCTGAGGAAAGTGAAATATTTTAAAATATTACAAAATAGCTGTATACTGCAAGAATCTCTTCTAAAAGCAAGAAGCTCTTGTTCTTTATCACATACAGAGCCTCATCCTGAGGGATGCTGAGCATCTGAAAATCCCAGGTACACAGTCCATCTCAAATTCACAGCTGAAATCATGGTCCACGTAAGTTTGTGACAGAGTCTTGATCCCATTGAACTGATGTGGACAAAGATTTCATTACAGATATGTAATGAATGACTGACACAGTTATTTCCATAAGATAGGAAGTTTCTGATGGACATTCATTTCCTCCTCAGTCAGCTCTCTGCCTGGCGCCACAAAGAGAGAATATTTTCTCAAGAAAATCATTATAACTGCCATTAAGAAATATACATCATGGGTGAGTAGTCTTTACTGCTACGGTATGTAAAAATCCCAGCTGTCTTTGGCCTGAACTACTTCAAAATAGCGTTCCTCTGCAGTATATTTCTACAGTGTCCACTAGGTGAGTTACATACAAACATCAAGTAATCATTTAGTACCACCTGAGTGTGAAGAACAAAAGGAAAAGAAAGAGTAAGACATAGACATGAGTCACGTATTGTACTGCCAGACTGACTTGCCAATGTGAAAAACTAGAAATGTTTCTATTTATTTAAATCTGATTATTTGTAATTAAAAGATAACTGTTACTAGTAGAGCTGCCTGTATAGATACACTAGTATAGCTAACTCATATCAGCTAACAATTTTTTTAAAGAAATGGCAACTTTTTTTTTTTACTGAATATTTTGCATGACTTTTTTATTTCTTCCATTACTCAGCCAGCATTGGTCATCAGCTTAACTCACAAACATATATGACATGAGTAACAGGCACAATTTTAAAGGACAATCAGATTTCTAGTGCAAAAGAGTTCACAGTATCAGAAGCATCCAAAATCAAGTCAGCTATGTCCATGCCCAAAGGAGCTTTACTTCACTCTACACTATAAGCACAAGAAGCTTTCTCACTGTGAAGGAGTAGTTTCTAATGCTGTTCTTTTCTTTCCTACCTCATGCATCTCTTCTGACTTGTCTCAGAGCAACACATTATTCTTGCAGTTGCCTGTGTGCTGCAGATGCCTGTGTCTTCAGGTACCTCTGCTGAGATCCCTGTACTTCTCGGCTGAAAAGACTCAACAGTACAATACAGGTCCTGGACCAATTGTTGCAGATTTTCAGGACCTGTACTGTCTTCTGTTCTGTCTACAAACACATAGTACAATGGCGTACAATGGCGTCAATCTGGGAAGTCATCACTCCAGTCTCCAGTCCAGGATAGTTTCAGATTTACTGCCTATGGTAGTCCAATAAAAGACACTACAGTCTAATGAAAGGAAAAGAAGAGCTTCACTTATGCAGCTCAGTGAGTCGTGTAACATCATCACTTCCAAACATCCCATGTACCAAAGGAAACTGTGAATTTCACAAGAGGAAGCAAAGGAAATATTTAGTCTATTATATAATATTAACCAAGGCAATAAAAAGCCCTCTCTGACATGGCTCTGATGCTGAAAATCACTCAGAACAAATAATGAAATCTGAACTGCAGACAATGTTCTCCCAAGAAAAAGCAGTTTCACAATACAAGTAGCTATTAGATATAAGAGTCTTGTCAGTCTTGGATGTCCTACATCATTTCTTTCTAAAGGATAGTGCTCTAAGATCTCCATGGGCTTTCAAGATGCTCAGGCTTTCAGTAACGGAGTCTGTTTAGAACTTGTTTTCTTCAAAAAGCTTTCAGGCAATGAAACTCTTTCTTCCTCAGTATAGCCAATTTAAATGGAGTTGACAAGTTTAAGACCACACATTGAGACAAAAACGTCACCATTGTTTGGTGGCGGACTGAGTTGAGTGGCTATAGCTACAGCACTTTAAATCATGAAAAGGCAGGTTACGAACTGCAGGAGACAGAAACTAACAAGCTTCCCAGAGATACTTGTTATACACCAAATAGTCCAGGCTAGTGAGATAACTCCATGGTGGTTTTCTACATTATAATGATGTGACCAAGGAAGACGGCAATCTTTGTATTGCTGCTGGGAAAACATGACCATGAACTCTTGAAACATTTGCTTTTGAGAGGGAGAGTTTAGGCAAGCCTTTCAGGCACATAGGACAAACAAAGCTTTCAATGTAGCACATAGGAGCGAGACAGCTGTGCTTAAGTTGAAGGGAGTACATTCTGACAAAATACCTCTTATAGCAACGATAGGTTACTTAATGTTTGAAAGAACACTTAATAGCCAGATGTGGCTATTGTATTGCAATGTATTATATTTTTCAATACTAAAAAAAAAAAAATATATATATATATATATATATATTTCAGCCCACATTGTCTTCCTACCAGTTTTGAGTGCAGACATCTTTACAATTGCAACTTTTGAGTTGCTATCTATGTGTATGTAATTCCTGTCAGCAATGTCTGTTTTCCTAGGACAGGGAGGCAAACACAGTAATGTTAACATGGGACTAAGTAAGGCATGGGTTTAAGGTCCAAGCCCTTGAGGTTATCCATTTTTTGATCCACTCAGAAGATAGTATTAAGCTCTGTCTTAAATTTGGATGTGGAATACGGCTTCAGTCCATATGTGACATTTGCCCAGATGAGGGTCTCTACTGCGCCCCCTTCTTATAATGGTTTTAATGGCCCATGTCTTTTGTCTTTTTAAATCCTCTTGGACTGTAGGAAGGAGAGATGGGAACACAGTAGCATTGCTTTGGCCTGCCCTGAAGAGAAGATGCCCAGGTAGATATGGAGCTAGCTGCATGAGCCAGTGCAAGTCCTGTGTGGAGCACCAACTAACCCAAGGTCATCTGTGAGCCTCTGGGAGGCAGGATTCTTTGGAAACTTTGGAGCAACTGGTTGTGATCCCAGCTTCTACAATTACTGAAGCTCCCATGACTATGAGAGGAAGAGGGTGGTAAAGCCATCTATGCGCTCAAATACAATTTTTGTTCCAGGCAAGAAGACAGACCTTAATGTCTGGACGCCTTTCTAGAAGATGAGTTCTTGCCAAATATTCAGAAAAAAAGGGAATTGAGTAGAATGTATTATACTGTGGAAATAGGAAGGCTAACCTAATCCCTTCATGCCCCATGTGCTAGGAATTTATTGGACCTGCTCTGGCATGTCTTCGGAAATGTCATATGACAATGAACAGTATATTAATAAATTTCATTCTGTACTCTGTTGGCTGTAGATTATTAGTGAAACTTTAATCAGAGAACAGAGAAAGCCAACAATAACTGTTTACATCCGTTGGTAAATGTCATGTTCTTCTAGTACTAATCAGTGCTGTACAGGATTCCCAGCTCCTGGAAGAAAAGCACCTGGCTCAGATCCTGCTCATGTGTGGTCTAGTACGATAAGAACAAAACAGGACCAGCACCTTCCTTTCTCCCCTCCACACTCATGAACTCTGAGAGATGCCTCAGTGTCCTGTCTCATCCCTTTGCCTAGAGAGACTGCTTCCATCAGTGGAAGAAACTAAAAGAAGCCTTGGTTTTCTCAAGATGTTTTCTATGATATCTGCTGTGACAATTCTCAGGAAGCTTGATGAAAAAGCAGAATCCCAAGGCCTATAAGAGTCCAATGTGCTATGTACCTTGTGTATGTAAATATGGCAAACCACGTATTTAAACAGTTGAGAGCAAACAGCATTACTGCTGTCAACACATTTCTGAAATGTTAAAATAATTACCATTCAGACTCCGTACCAGCTAGGAAAAAAAAAAAAAAACAAACAACCCAACATTGTTTTCAGCTGCTGTTAATTTTCTTCTTGGCTACAGAAGTTTATACTCGATCGAACAAAGAGGGAGAGAGAAGTCTTGTAGCAGCTGTTTACACAGTGCAAGTGGGAACACAGCTGTAAGAGACATGTATGCTAACAAAAGAAGAGGTCTCCATCACTCCACAAGTGCAATGGAGAAAAGTATTCCACCTCTTGAAAACCTGGTAACACTTTATGTGTAAACTCAGGAGGGATTAGAAGCCTAGTATTAGACAACTAAAAGCAGAAGCCATCACAGAATTATTTGCAGTTCTATTTCAACAACAGCTCTGAAAATCAGTCTGAAGAGAAACCCCTAACTCCATAGTACGATGAATAACAATTACCTAAGCTAAGAATTTTAAGGAAGTCTGAAGGCAGGGTCCTGGAGGCTACTTCCCAGGCTCTTTCAAAAGGAAAGGTGCCTTAAAAATACCAATGCCAATCCTTGAGGCACTTAATTTGAAGCCAAGCAGCAGTGGCAAACAACTACTATCAGTGACGGAGATTCTTCCTACTTACCTTGGATGTGGAAGCTATTTGGTTGAAAAGCAGGGTTTGCTGCTGGCTGGTATGTCTTTAGAGGCATTCCTGCAGGTTGTTGAAGGTGTGGAGGTTGTGGAGTCCGTCTCTGCATCATGTGATGTGGAACTGAAATTCTCTGGGGGCTGATGTGATGAGGAGAAGGAGCCGGAGCAACAAACCTAGGAGTTCAGAAACACAAAACTGAAAAATCCCTAATATAGATAAGAGCTAAAGATTGTTTTTATTTTACTTGGATCACTACAATGTTTAGCAGTTTGCATAGACACAGACTTCCAAAAGAACAGTGTGCAGCCCACATACAGAGAAGATATATTTTCAAATGGTGACATATCATTAGATTTGACAATTGGGAAATTAAAAGGCTGAATTGCACACTTACCATGGAACACTCCTTTTAATTTCTGTGGGTGGGTTTAAGTCTTAACGGGAGGAGATACCTCATGGGGGACCTGATTTCTGAGGCATTGCCAGCTGTCTCATTGTAAGCCTTTGTATCAACTGTATCTGTCAATAAATAGCTGTCCTTCCTCACTGGAAGGGAGCAGTCGGTTCTGGTCATTGGACACTGAGATAGATACTAGGTTGAGGTCCAGGTTCAGGTTTCAAGTTCTAGAGATCTTTGTATGTTACATAGAGCTATTTGAAAATAAACAATCTCAAGTCAATATAATGTATACAAAGGCAAGTGTTAAATCGCTTCCAGTTGGGCCGAGTCTGACCACATCAAAATGTTGATCCGGACTCAACGTACAAACTTACAAGCCTGGCAGAGGAGGAGAACCATTCAGCCCGAACCTGGTGGTGCAGCTGCAGAGGTTCATCAGTTCAGCGCTATGTTTTGCACAGCTCTGTCACTACTGGCACTACAAGGGTACACAATACTTTGAGGATTTTACACAAGGGTTTTACAGACTTTGTAAGTTTAACTTTTTTCAACATTTCCTTAAAAGTTCATAATTCAAAGTACATTACAAATAGGTGCTACAGTCATTTTTGCAGATGGAAAGCTGAGGTTGTAAGAGCTCTGGTCTGTGCTGCCAAACAACTCACTAGACCGATGGGATCTGATTAGTAAACGAAAGCTCAGCCTGGGCTCAGGAATGGCTCAGGGCCACTTTCTCATCCATGAGAGGAGAGCTGGGAAGGCCAACAAAAAAGAGCCAGGATATTTCTGCAAGAGGGTGAGTGAAAATTGATGTGGTATTCCTCTCACAGATCAGCCTCTCTCTCTCCACTCCTAAAAGCAAGCTGCAAGTCTGTGCCGAGCAAGAGCACACACCTACCATTCTCTGTGGTGGGTGTGCTCAGTAGCTGCTGCTAGGAGGGATTAGTGCTTGCAGTTAACACAGTCTGCTAGGATGCTTAAGTGTGGATCCGGTCCCTGTTCTCCTGAGACTGGACCTCAATACACTAGCTTACTTTTTTTTAACCTAGTAATAAAGAATGTTTTTCCTGCAGAAGTGTAAGGAAGCTGTAATCTCATCCTGAATACAACAGAAGGTGCAACTGCAGTAGTAGAACTACAGAACACCTCTGGGCAGGTTATAACTGCATTTAAATCCCGGACACCTGAAATCTTTTATGCTGCACCTCAGAATCAGTATCTGTCACACATCATCTGGGTGATTTTGAGTTAATGTGAAAGCTATTTACTACATTTCTGGTAGATCCATAATTTACATTTGGAGTATAGCAAGTGTCAAGATGAACTTTGGATGACTTACTGCCTATTCAGTTTTCTTTGACAATCGCATTTTTAGGCATATTAGATAGGGTTTGGATGGTCTTTGTGCTGATTTGATATTAACTTCATAAACACATACATTACTTCAGATATGCTATATAGATGGAGGAAATAAAGATGTCACTACTGAGTCATTGAGTCTTTAATCTGTCAAATATTTAATTGTTCCAGATAACTAGTGCAGTGTAGATTTAAAGACATACTAGGGAGGAAGAGAATAAACCATGCATGTGTTTCACAATAATACTAGAGAATATTTTTTTAAAAAAGAGAAATCAGTAGCTATATTATGATAAAAATATCAGAGGTTTTTAAAAAGTGCCACAACTACCTGGTTATATGTCTCCTGAGTAAGGACTGGAGTTAGTTTTTTGTACGGCACTCACACAGAAATACTGTTATTTGCTGCCAGAGATTAAGAGCAATGCACAGACAGTCTTTTATTACTATTATTATTTTTAAAATCATGGGATATCATCCTCTGTGTTTTCAAAATTCATTTGTGAAAATTAATCTCTGAAAAATGGTTTTAACCAGCAGCCAACAACAGGAAAAAAATCCTTTTCAAAACTCAGAGTGAAAAGCACAGTTTTACAGATTTCACATTTGATTTAACATCCAAAAAACTCTCCCAATAATAATGCAGTACTTTGTATAGCCAGACAGGACTCCTTTTTAGTACACTTTAGTGGTCTTTATAATGATTTATGAATCGCTTCATGAATTCTTGGCTTACTCATATGGGTGACTATAGTTATCTACTTTTACTTCCCTTCTGCCTAACAAAAGAGAAACTTGGACTTGTCTCAGTCCAGATTTGTCCCTGAACAAATCACAGTGTGTTACTGGGGGAACTGCAAACTTAATTTTGTTCTTGAAACAATCAGGAGCAGCTTATAACCACTCAGAAACTGCCATCAAGAATTGTGGCCAAGCCCTGGAGCCGATGCGATCAGGAACCAGCCAGATTTGCAGAGAGGTGCCCTTTCCTATGCCTGCTGGACGCAAAATCAGAGCAGGAACGTTTCTGGAGCCATCGAGTAGCCTCTCCCTTTCCAATAGTAGCTAGGAAAAAAAGTCCTGCTGGGGAATGACCAGATTTGGTAGTAAGCAAGATAGATGACAAAGTTACCAAAGCTTACCTGTTTTGATGACATTAGTTAAAATGGCACATATATAGGGGTTTTGTTAATGACCAGTACTAGTCATGGCTACATGGAAAAAAGATGTTACTCTAGCATTTGTTGACTGGAGCTGGCCCAAATGTAAACTACAGGCACAGTCTAAGCAATGTGTGGAAAAGGAAGGGAAGAGGAAAGCTAATAGTAACAGTATAAATAGTCTATTTTTATAGTATTTATAACTATTCATATAGTTTATTTTAGCATGGTTGGCCACCTGTAAATGAGTCTTTGTTGTGGTGAGGAAACAACCTTTTATGTTTCTGTAGCAAGGATATATACAAGGTGTTTCTTCACCTAGAATCTCAAGAGCTTTGAGACTCCTCAATTAAAGAACTGGCTGTGCTGAATTGCCTGAGCATCGAAGGGCTGAAGGCATTATTTTTGTAGGTGGAGAAAATACTGAGAACTGGGTGGTGGAGAAACCCTTTTTTGTTAAACTTCCCACCAAGCAGAACAGCCACTGCAATCCAAGACAGTGGAGACGGCTATTATAACTGTGATATAAAGCTGTCATTGTTGAAGCTGGTTGGAAATAAGGAAAGCAAGAAGAGAACTACCATTCAAAGCTCTGCCTGACCTATGGCTTTTTGATGGTGCTCCCCTTTTTCCACAGGAATTTGACTGACTCATCACCTCAGAGTTATCTTGGCTGCTGTTCTTGTAGGCTGGCAGTCTTTCATTTGATTTCACACTCCCAGCCCCAGGAAGATCATGGAAGCATATGACTGGCCCAGCAATACTGGACATTGTGCTTATACAGTGGGCTTCTCCCACCTTCACTGCTTGATGTCTCCAAGAGTTGTCACCTGCATCCACTTCACAGAGCTCTCTGCAGCTAAGCAGCCAGCTCCCCTTCCTAAAGGGAGAAGGGAGAGCAGGAAATTTGGTCCAAGACTGGAGCCAGTGTGCTGATGACAAGAAAAATTCCAGATGTCTCATGGATTTCAGTCCCATCTTAAAAGGAAACCGCTTTGACTCACTGCCTGCTTCATTCACCCACCTTCTGAAAGACAATAGCAACTCCAAGCTGCAACAAGAGGCTGAGTTTTCCTTGCCTTTTTTTTCCAGGAGATTAGGAAAAGGGCAACACAAAGAACACAGGGCAGCATCCCTAATCTTTCTGCTCTTCTGTCCTCCTCCCTCAATGCTTCAAACCTCGCCCTGCGGAATTGAGGAGCGCAGGAAGTATGAGAAGGATGGGAGATTGGCATTTTGGGGCCAGAACTGGGGAATGATTAATTGCAAGACAGACTTAGAAGTGAGAACCACTTTGTGAAGGAATCTGGAAGAACGGGCTAATCTAATTGCTATATATGCACACACATGTACATATACATACATATGGTGGAATGAAGAAGTAATACCAAGAGTTCAAATTTCAAAATGCAGACAAAAACTGTGTACAGTCATTAAAAAAATCTCTAATTTGGCAGCCAATCACATTGATTTGGTGTCTGAGCTACAATTTCTGAACACTTGTTTTTAGCACTAATGGTACCATCAATTCCCCCTCATGCTTCTGGCTTTCCTCTGTCTCTCAAATTCTCCTTCCTTTGTGGCCATATTCATAGGGTATCAGAAAGCACATTTCAAATGTGGGTATAAAGATTACCTTGAATCACCAGAAAAAGTGTAAGGGCAAACTTACTTTTTTTTTTTTTTTTTAAAAAGTGTGAAGGTAAACTTACTCTGACCCTTTTTTGTAGTCAAAGAGAATCAACTTTGTCAAATCTTTTGAGATCTGCTAATTTATTCTAGGAAGCAGGACTTAAGACTTTTTACTGCCTTTTGGTAGATAAGACAGATTACACCAAAAATGTCTGACACAACCAATTTTTCTTTTTAACAGGAAAAAAATGTTAAGAAGCCAAATACCAAATAACCATTTTGGCTGCAGGACAACAGCTCTGTCAATTTGATATCCCTAGGGGGTTAGTATATTTCTGCTTTTCCTGTTTGTACTGTTTCAGAGCTGTAGAAAAAAAAAAGATCTTTTAAATCTAGCAAAAGATCATTATTTCATATTACATCAAATTCTGTGTTTCACTTTTCCCAACTAGTAGTTTGCTGGGAAAAAAGGTTAATGCCAATTATTCTACAGCTTCAAATAAATTCTGCAGGGCACTAGGAGCATGACAAAAATAATGATAACAGCACACTGTACTACAGTAATAATAATAGCAAGTGAAGGGAATATTTTCTTTGCTTGGGAACAGCAAATACCTTCATTGCAACTAAATGTTTGTTAAAAATATATTGAACCAAAAGGAAACTGCATCTGCCTATAAACGAGGAAAGAGGAGAAGACATAGTCTACCTATCATTAATCCATGCTACACTGTGGCGCAAAATGCTACTAGCAGGAATTATTTGAGATAGGAGCTATGTAACTATGTTGGATGTAGCTATGTCTTCATTCTCTGCTTTTTCTCAACTTTGCACTGAAAAGTAAAGCATGTGACATCATTTAGACAACATCAACCCTTATGGTTGCTTTCAATATGCTTCCAAAATGGAAATGGAACATTAAAGCTGAAAAATTTGTCTTTTTTTTTTTTTTTTCTTCAGAGGTCACAGTTTTCTTTGAACAATTTGCAAACACAGTTTATTGGGTTGCTGCTCTGTTAGATGGTTGACTTCTAATCCTTTTTATTGGGCTGCAACAGTTTGGGAACATTTTCAGATGTTATGCAGTTGACACAGCCAGGAGAGCAGGCTTTCATCTTATTACAGCTGAAGTTTTGGCTGGACAGAGGACAAAACCATAAGCTCCCTGTAGCAGGTTACTGTCTCCAACAGTGTCCTGTACAGTACTGCATTTTCTGACAATACTAAGTGAGGAACAATCTATGCTTGCTCCCTCTTGATTGCCTTTGTATTTCTAGGCAAATCCAGAGAATCTGGCATCACGTCTCCATTCTCTGCTTTAAACACCCCTGCCATTCTGCTGTGATCTCACATTTTGGTTTGGCTCCGCATCTTATGCTGTGTGCTAGTGACTTTGCAGCTCCTCAGTCCACTGACAGTGGGGGAAACATTCTGTTGTAATACAGTATTCTGTAACCCAACATATTACACTGTAAGTTAGTCCAGCTAGTTATCAATGACAATGAAATAAACATGGTTTAAAACACACTTGTAAGGAAAGCAGAGCTTTCACCAAGCAGTTTTGAAAAATCAAATGTTTTCCCCAAAAGTCATGAATGCATTCATTTGACCAAAATAACAAAACCCTAAATTTTTTACCTACCTATGATACAATATGTTTCCCCCAATGATTTTGCTGTTGCAAATGATTTTTTTTTTTTTTAAAGAAAGGGAAGCTTCTCCCATAACAGAAATATTTTGGCCAACACAAAACAAAATTCTTGTCCATAGTTTTGTTCAGCCACCAAATTTGCACTTATCAAGCTCTGCCTCACACCCTGCACAGCAATGATCCCACAGCAGGTTTCTATCCCCATGGTGTCTCGGAGGAGTAGATTGCATGTGCCAGTAGACTTTAATTTTATATCCTTCTTTTCAGTCATTAATAAGTGTCTAAAAATCCTTTTCATGCTCAAGCTTTAGGACCACAGGAACTGCTATTTCAGATCAAACCAGTGGTCCATCTAGCCCAAAGAAGGGAAGGCAGGAAGAAAGAACAGCCCCTCTGACCAGCACCACATGCTCTTTGGTGAGAGGAAGAAAGGAGAATTTCGGTGGAATTTAAAGTGGAATTTAAGGAAGGAAGCGGTAAGTGGCCACTGCAATATACAGATTCCCTGGAGACAGAGTTAGACAACTTTAAAATCTCTCTCAGCATTTTCTGTGCCTGTATTGTATTAAAGAACTTAGTCTTTTGCAAATGCAAAGAAAAGAAAAACAGTGCCTGTGGAAAAAAAGAAGAAGTGTGAAACAGGCTGGAGAAAAATTCCAAGCTTTGCTAGATCGGCTCTGAAAGGAGGTTGGAGCAAGGTGAGTGTCAATCTGTTCTCCCATGTAACAAGCGGCAGGACGAGAGGAAACAGCCTCAAGTTGCGCCAGGGGAGGTTTAGATGGGATATTAGGAAAAATTTCTTCACCGAAAGGGTTGTCAAGCACTAGAACAGGCTGCCCAGGGAAGTGGTTGAGTCACCATCCCTGGAGGTATTTAAAAGACTGTAGACGTGGCACTTAGAGACATGGTTTAGTCGTGGACTTGGCAGTGTTAGGTTAATAGTTGGACCCAATGATCTTAAAGGTCCTTTCCAACCTAAATGATTCTATGAGTCTATGATTCTGTGATTCTATAGCTCAGGTTCAGGGTTCGACTTGCTGCCACCTCTACTCTTTAGCATCTGTCATTTACATGTGTCATTTGCTCACTAACAAAAAAAGCTATTATGTCTTAGCAGACAATCCTCTGAAGTGTCCCATGCCTCGAAAGAAATTACTGTACTGATTTCAAAACCACACTGTTAAGATCTTTAACTAAAGACTTTCTTCCAGGCAGGCCCTTGTATGCCACATACAAAGGGCTTTGTAATATGTGAAGATTGGATGTCTTGACTCCTTGGATAGAACTACTCAGAGGCTTTTGCTTCTGGAAGTCTGACTTGGAGCTACTTATTATTTTACAGTAAAAGCATAAAAGGAATATAACCACACACTCATATAAGCAAAAAGAAGCACTGATGCAGAACTTATTATAGCATTACAGTAATGCTAAACTGAACAGTTCAGCCCTAAGTCCTACTTTCCAGCTTTACACAGACTCTAGAAATTCCTGTCAAGCCAGGATGTGTCATGCTTCAGGGACACACCACTAGCTCTGGTTCACAGGAATGTGAAAAATCATCTGGAACACCAAGTCCAAATTAAAAAATACTGTTCTGGTCTCATGTCGGTTAACAAGCTACTCCTTGCACGAAAGCAAGCCTTAAAAAGCAAAATGTATATGTTGGGTAATTCAATAAATAATAAAAAAAATTAAAAATAAAATAATTTCAAGCATTTGGCACCATCAATTCTGTGGCACTGAGCTGTACCTGTTAACTATGCCATATAAACCCAAAAGTTTTTATCTAGGTTTTAATTAGATTGTTTTTTTCAGCTTCCTTTAATGCCTATTTCTTCTTTTATTGCAGAAATGAGTGAAAAGGAAGCCAAGTACATATTCCCTTTTATACATGTGCTTTTGGGTACCATTACCATTTGGTACGTTCATTGAACAGTTGCCATATTTGATATTAGGGGAGCACCGAAAGTTAGTATCAAAGAGCTGGAACAAACAAAATGTAAATCTGCATTTTTATTGTGCATGTTCTCTCCTTTGATAAATGAAGTTGCTTCTTGGATCCAAACTCTCTATCGGACTTGCACTCTGTATACATTGAGCTTTGTACACAGAATGAAAGCAGTGTAAGATGTGTCCCATGCTTGGTTCCGTTTCTCACATTAACAAGGCTTAATCAAGTACACACTCTCCCTCCTATCACCTAGGTGGAGAAAGACGCAGAAGAAGCCCTCCAATTATTCCTCTACCCCCTGGTACCTGGAGATGTAGGGAAAGTGCTTATTTCCTTCCGCTTCTGTCACTCACAAGCCTGAGTCTGCTGTCCAAAATGGAAGGGGCATACGACTGGCCCTCAGAGTCGCCAAAGCAGCCAGGTCAGCTTGGATCGGCTTCAGTCCAACAAATGGAGGCCGTCGGAGGGGCGAGGGCTGGTCAGCCAGGCCTAGCGCTGGAATGACCCCAGACACGCGCCGCGCGTCAGCAACCGCACCGCATGCGGGGAACAAAGCCCCTGCTTGCACCTCCACATCCTGCCTGCAGTCCTCTCAATAACGAGATTGGGATCAACACGGTGATTCACACCTTTCAAAGACACTATCATCTCTGGCACTTTGCATACTGAGGTGCTGGTTTGTTCAGTTCGCATTTTCACAGCTCCCATCACGCCCATGAAGTGGTGTAAATGACAGCCTACTGGCAGGGCCCCTAGGCGAGTGGACTGTATTGGATTGAAGATGCAGATTCTGCATTAGTTTTTCTTTTAAACACTTCCCTTAATTTGTACCATATGTTCTGTAACCAAACCAACACTGCTGCAATACCTTTTTCTTTTCTGAATTTAAATTGCCATTTGTCGCACTACCTAAATGAAGACACCGGCACCTTTTGTTTTTAATCCAAAGCAGCTCCACATATGGGAATTAGCACTTAAAGCCTTTTTAGAGAGAGTGTATACAGTTAACGTATGAGACAGGAGTGCATCACACCAGCTTTTTATTATTGTTATTCTGCAGAGTACTGTAGTATCCTGAGGTCTGTAACGCATTCAAGGACTTAATGAATTAAGTCATACTGCAAATACGTCTGCTACGGTCCTACATCAGTAACTGCCTCGAAAATGGCCTAATGAGAAGATCATTGTCTTTCATCATGAAATTTATACCTGTAATAACTATTGATCTGTCCCTGCCTGTCACCTCGTGCTCTGGCGATTGCTGGATATGGATGTTGGACACTTCACACACTGGAGAGAAAACTATACTGGGAAGGAAAAGCCCCTGGGTCAGGCAAGAGAGCATGGGCAGGCCCAGCGTTTGCACAGAGGGCCAGAGCCAGGGCAAGGGAAAAAGGTCAGGACCGTGTGGCCACGAGCGAGGACGAAGGACAGAACCACTAGAAGAGCTCCAATGATCATGAAACGGTAAGTTTCATCTCAGACTGGTGTACAAAAAGCTCAACAACTTCCAGTGGCTCCAGAACTGGCTGCATTCACACATGCAGTCTGAAATCAAAAAGTACTTTCGCCTGTTGTCAGTTCCCTGAGCCATCACGTTCTTCCATCTTCCTGATACACGGCAGAGTGAGTACTGCTTTCCTCCAAAGAAATTATGCTCGTTTACCAGTAATTGAAATCTAATGAATGTTCTTTTCAGGTTTATAATTGGACACTTTGTGATCTCCAAATTACTGGCATTTCTGTCACTCAAGGAAATTAAACACTTTGAAATACATTAATGAAATACAGTAATTTATCACTTAGAGCACTGAAAAATAGGGATATTAACAAAATAATGTTTAAGTATCCATATACATGTAGTAAGAATTCAGTATTTTATGTGATGGTGTATCCTCCTGACTTTTCCACTGAAAACCTATTTGTTTAGGCCTCTTCAGTCTTGCGATCTGGTAGAATCCTGGTTCAACCAACTAAGTGGAAATCTATAATACCATACACTATATAAATAATTGGAAAGATTGCTGAAAATAATATAGGGAATGTCCAAACATGAAAACTAAACCACTTCTAAGCAATCTGCCTTCACATCACTGAAATATCTAAAATCATGGAAACAACAGAGGTCAAGGGGTTTATACCTAGCCAGCATAAAATAAATCCTGACCATTAATCAAGCTCTCAAACCAGTGAATTAAAAATTCTTTCATTATCTATTGGTCTTAATAAAATGACAAAGAAAAAAATGCCAAGTTCCTGCAGAAATACTTAGTATTGAGAGAATATTGACAGAATGTGACTCTCCTACCACCAGTAAATAGAAACATGAATCTCAGGGCACCCATTCTGCAAGGTATGGGTGGGGTCCTCTGAAGTTCAGTGTCCCAGCCAGTATGACTTTCCTTGCTCGGGCCATTGGTGGAGATCAAGAGGGGACTGGAGGAAGTCCATGAAATGGAGATGGATAGAAAGCCTCCCTGCCCAGGCTGGGATAACAGAGTCCCTTTCACCTCTCCTTCCCCTGGTAAGTCCATACCCAGAGCAATTGTTACTCAGGGGCTGCCACCAGTGACTTTCAGCACACCGACAATTCAGTTTCCGCCCATCCTGGCAGCTCTGAAGGCAGTGCTGCCCCAGGCTCAGCGTGGGAAAAGCAGGGTCTGGTCTTACCTCTCTGAGTCCGCAGCTGAGAGAAGAGGTAACGGGGGGGGAGGATGGAGAGGACTACCCTGTATGTTACGTCCTGAGGAGGGGTGGCTGCTGGGGTGGGGCAAGGACACTGCTCCAGCTGCTGTTCCACTCCGACTTGTCTGTGTGCTGGGGAACATGGTCGCTGAAAGCAAAAGGAGAGAAATAACCCTCATCAGGCAGACGATAGCATTGATAACTGACCAAACACTAGCAGGTAACACCTGCCCTAAAGCTGTAGTGCCAATTCTTAGCAACTAACTGGTTTTTCTCAAGTGCTGATTTCTGTCCGAAGGGAAGGAAAAAAAACCACATAAAAAATAACTAAATAATCTTTGCTGCTCCCAAATGACACTTTCATAAAACCAAGCATGACATAGCTGTGCTCCTTGTCTTGGGAATTTTGTTTGAGTAAGGCTGCAAATCTTCTATAGCTTCTTGTTGTAGAAGAGGTGGCAAATACTTCCTAAGACACATATTTTTAAAGCTAGTGAACAGAAAGCACAGTTTCGTAAACAGTGAAACACTTTCTACATTTTCCCCTCAGCTGTAAAAACCTCAAATTTCTTGAAGAGGTCAACTCAAACTCGAATATTGCTATTATTGCCCTCAGACTTCCCAGCAATGCATACAAAAATTTTAAAATAGCATTAACAGTTTCATAATTTTCTATGACGTTGCTCTTGTACATATTCAAAACCAGGAAAGGTTCTGGATGATTAAACAAAAGGCAATACAGGACTCCCTCCAAATGTCCTAATTAGCTGACCTCAAATCCTGTAACCTCATTTTCAGAAGTTCTTTAAATCAGGCAGTCAGAAGGTAAGACATTGATTACCAAATCCCTCTGAAAATCCAGTGACTCAATTATTTTTACTGACAACTGTGTCAGGTAGCTCATGTCGATGTTCAACGGCAGCCAAATACATGCTCTTAAATATTTTATGAACCCTGAGAATGAATTAGATAGGCTGTCTACAACATGAAAATGATCTCTCACTGGTTGTCATATTTTCCAGTCTCTTCATAAAAAAGTATTGTTTAGGCTTAGTTTACAGAATAAAATTCTACCTATAAAACTTACATTATGTTAGTGAATATGTTGGAGCTAATGATTCAAATTTATTGATAAAATCCTAGAATTTAAACCAGTTCCCCAAAGGGCATTGTCACTGGTAAAAGATCTTTGTAGGCTAAAATACCTGTATGGATGCTGCAGTCCTAGCAGAACAAACACTGCTTCAGGAGTAACCCCACCATAGATCCATCTTCAAGAAAATGAATGGTCACAAGTCACAATTTCGAATGTTGCTACCCAAGATCAAAAAGGTGAAAAGTCCTCCTCATCTCCCAAGTCCTCAGCCTGTTTCTGGAAAGCCTCTATTCATCCTCACAAGCCAGCCTTTGTGACACACTAGATACTCACCAGGCTAAGGCAGAGTTAAGGAAAGGCTCAGGAGTTTAATTTTGCTGTAGCCTCATTAAAGACCAGTCCTGGACATCTTTCAGCTGGTGGAGATGACAGACAGTGCAAGACGACAGATAGGAAACCACTTTGTGAATAAAAACATCTAATATAGATGCTGCAGAGGTAATGTCAAAATTTAGGGAAAGTTGGCATGAGCCACAGTAGTGGGCGAAGCTGGAGGAGTGGAGGCTGCCCTACCACATGGAGGACCACGAAAAATGCCTGTGGCTGCCCTCGGCACTAGCATCTACTGTTTGCTAATTCTTATATGGACCAGAGCCTCCCAATCACAACCCAAGTGACAACAGACATCTGATAGTAGAAGGCATCCCAAACCTTAAGAGAGGTACAGAGGATCCAGATCCCACAGGGAGATGAGACATCACTTAAGCCAGCAGAGTAAGTCCCTAAGAAAGGGCTGAGGAAGAACCCCTCCTAAGACAGGGGAAGGTAGCTTTTGTGGTTTTGTCACTTTGCTCATGCACCCCAGAAATCACTCTCTCCACACCCATCTCTCAGAGTAGCATCAAGACAAATGCAGAGGGGAAAACAAAGGAATGACCTTTTGAATTTATTATTTTATGCTTACATGCCATGCAGAAGAAAATACTGAAAAACAACCAAATGCACATTCTGGCAGAATAAGCAGAGAGAATATTTAACAAATCAGTACATTGCAAAGGAAAATCCTCATTATCTAAATAAAGACAGAGAATATTTAAATTATTCCTTGCAAAAATAGGGTAACTTGCATTTTTCCATGAGAAAAACATTAAAATGCTTAAGAAAATACCATGACTTAGTTTCCCAGTACGGTGATCTTTGAGCTTAAAATACATTTCTTCAAGGCTGTGGTTGATCAGGAGTGAAAAGGCTGCACTATGACTGGGTTTCCAGCAGACGGTAGCAAGAGTTGTTCTTCCCTGTAATGGCTGTTCTCTGCCACAACCATGATAAGGATTTCAGGCAAGTATTTTCTAAGTTGTGCTTGCGCATTTCTAGCTGGTTCAGGCTGCAGTGGTAGCACATGTTCCCACAGCACTGCCCAAGATCTGGTGACTCTGTCCCTGGGAAAAGGTTATCTGCAGCCACCCATGGGCAATCATCTGACCCTTCTCTGAACTAGAGCAACCTCAAGCCCACTGCAGTATTCACCATCATAGCAGTATCTGCTACCGTAGTACCTTTTGGCTATGTTTCCCAGCAATTTCTCTGTACTTTTTTTGTTTCTGATGAAGAGACACAATGTAAAGTAAGAGCTAATGATGGCAGGGACTAGAGGGGCAGGTAAGATATTTAAGGAAGAAAAAGCATCCATATTAGCTGCAAAAACATATTCCTGTACACAGAGTATGTTAAATGACCACAGCATGACAGAAGAGCGTACCTGGGCTCCCACAGTGCCTTGTAATGAAGCCTCCAAGAGCAGCACCATGAATGATGGTGTGGGAGACCATGTAACACCCGTGGGCAGTGCAACACATCTTTTGTCAGTGCAGCTTCTTGCTGCGTAGAGGTACTACGCTGACAAAAGCACCTCTGTGGGCACGCAATGAAGTGAAATCGCAATGCTGGCAGCTGGTTCCCAGTGGAACTGCTACTATTAAAACTTCCTAGTGTAGACATGGCATTGGTCCAAGCCACTACCTGAATCTTGTAAATACCAGCTGAAGGGAAACATTGTCAGCCATTGGTAGTCTCCAGACTTACGGCAGTCAACAAATATTGTCAGTGACAGGTAATTTCCCTAGTAGAGCGAGTCTTAAGAGACTGACAGAAAACTTTGGACACTATTTAAGAAATTGCTAGATAACTTGACTACTTTTTCTTGGGAGCTGTGTGTGTGGCAAGCTTTTCTATTGTTTTAGCTGTTAAATGTGAGTTGCCTGCTCAAAATGCTGGCAGGAAATATCTACACAAAGGAATGTTTTTCCAGTGCCTGATCCCATTAAACACCTGATTTGAATGGTATGAAACTCAGCAAATGTTCGTGGCAACCAGCATGCTCACTGACTCCAATACACCACCGCCAGGTAGATCCACACAGAAAGATGGAGAGTTAAGTCTAAGTATTACTTAACAAAAAGGCTTCCTACAACAAGGCTTTTCTCTCCCTTAATACAAGATAAACAAACACACAAAGTAATTTTTAACAGATTAAGATGTTCTGAAAACAAAACAACAAAACAAAGAATTGTTGATGCTGTTCCTCTGTGTCCCTTAAAAAGCCCAAGCTACACCATGATTTGGGAGATGGATATAACCTGTTTGTCCTGAATGTGAACCTTGGATTGCATTACACCCACAAAGTTTCAGCCACAGAGAGGGAGGAGCCATGTTTTCATTTCTGGAGTCTCATCACAAATCAATTTGTCAAAACATAAGAATTTTCCATGAGACTATCTCTGCAAAGGCTTCTCTATGAGAAGCTAAATTCACATGCATTCTCAAAATGCATAGGAACAAATTAGGTGGTTGGAAGACAAAAAGCTGATTCTGAATAAGGTTCCTTTAAAAAAAAAGACAGAAAAGTAGTATTTAAAAAGTTATAGAATCCAAAGCTGAAAAAAAGTCTTTTTTTTTTTTTTTTTTTTTTTTTTTTAATGGAGCCAGAAACCTGTAATTTCATGGAACATTTTTTAAATGCAGAAGACTCACCCTCCTCTTTGTAAATTACCAACAATGGTATAATTTACTATCTTGGATTTCTTACTGTCAAATCAGCACTCTGTCAATCTATTTCTGCCCCCAAAATACCTCTCCTCTTACCACTGCCAGCATGAATTTAGAGTAGAGCTAAGAATTCTTTCCGTATAGAATAAGACAGTGTGAAGGTTTCATTTTGTAGCTCAGTCAATTAAAATTACATAAATACATTTGCACGAGTGTTTTTTTTAATTACTATATTTAACCTTCCATTTCTATACGGAATCTTGGATATTGTCCTTGTGAACAAGCTATTTACTAGTGCACAGAAGAAAAAAACTGAAATGCTTTTTGCACTTGGGAGCATCACGTCCATATACTCTCCCCTCTCACCTCCCCTACGGAGCCCATACTTCCCTACAGGATTTCATAGCCAGGAATATGTGGGCATGTGCTGTGTTGAGCCCTAAGTGGTAAGCCCAGCAAATGTAAAACGTGCTACCTGTGTTGCCTTGATCCTGCCCAGCTCATCAGTAAATCTGAAGACTCTGGTGTGCATGGAACTTAAGAAGCCATCATGCATTAAGAAGCAGAGCAGAAGTCAAAATCACATCATGAAGATAATAAGCCTGTCTCCAAAGTGGGTCTGTCGCATGGACCATCTGCAGTGATGGTCTCCGTACCTTTCTTCAGATGTTCTGCAGGCAGATCAGAGACACTGGAGGCGTCCAAGTACTGGAGGCATCCAGAATGCTGGAGAGTTTACAAAGTCCATCCACTCAAGACACTTGGACGGAAGAAGAAGACAAGTCTAGGAAAGCACTGTGTACAGTAATGCAGTCTCATTATTTGGACACCTGTTCAATCAATTGCTGTCTTTTGAGATCACTTACCTCAAACATTTAGAAATCTAAATGCTTAGAACATAAAGTGATTTTGTGGTAAAGATGTTCCATGTGTAAAAATTGTCCTAAGACACCACACTATTTACTAGGAATCTTTTCCCCTACTCCACAGCTCAGAAATTAGGAGAGGAAAATTAAGAAAGTCATTGAAGAATTACCTGCTGAGTCAGAATAAAAACATCAGAGTTAGTTTATAGGTAATTATAGGCCTCTGATAAAAATGGTAAAATGGTGCTTGCTAAAAGGCTCCCAACTGCTACCCAAGATATTCCCAAAGCAGCCTATAATATAAACAATAAAAGGTGTGTGGTTCTAATTTTTGAACATTCTTTGATCTCTTCTCTGAGCTGGACATGATAAATATTTTCTAGTCTTGTTGCTGGATACTTGCAATGATGGGCAGCTGGAGTATTATTTTTTTCTTCCAGTAATAAGCCATAACTACTTCCCAAGACTGTCAGCTTTAACAGACTGCTTTTTCCTCAGACATCTCCCACACTGCCCATGAATCACAGAATCATAGAATCATGGAATGGTTCGGGTTGGAAAGGACCTTAAAGACCATCTAGTTCCAACCTCCCTGCCATGAGCAGGGACACCTTCTACTATAACAGGTTGCTCAAAGCCCCATCCAACCTGGCCTTGAACACTTCCAGGGATGGGGCATCCACAGCTTCTCTGGGCAACCTGTGCCAGTGCCTCACCACCCTCAGAGTGAAGAATTTCTTCCTTATACCTAATCTAAATCTACCCCTTTTGAACCCATTACCTCTTGTCCTATCACTCCATGCCTTTGTAAAAAGTCCCTCTGCAGCTCTCTTGTAGGCCCCCTTTAGGTACTGGAAGGCTGCTAGAAGGTCTCCCTGGAGCCTTCTCTTCTCCAGGCTGAACAAGCCCAACTCTCTCAGCCTGTTTTCATAGGAGAGGTGCTCCAGCCTTCTGACCATCTTTGTGGCCCTCCTCTGGACCAGCTCCCCAGGTCCATGTCCTTCTTGTGCTGGGGGCCCCATTACTAGTACAGAGAAACGGTGATCATTGCAGGCATCGTTGTACTTTGGTAAGTGGAAATGGACTAGCATCTAAATGTCTACTTTTGTCATCTCTTACGTATTTCTAATAGTATGCTTTCAAACATTTAGTCTGTACATCTCTTAGGAAAGGAGAAAACCTACCTTTGCTTTAAATGTGCATAAACAGTAAGAAAAGTAACCTTCAAGTGAGAAAAGTTTTATTTAACAGCATTGGAAGAATGGAAATCTGTTCCTGTTCCTGCTTGAAAAGTAGCACAGACGCACTTCAGCTAATATGCTGTCTCTAACAGTTCCCAGTAAAAGTTGCATATTTTATTTTTCAGAAAAGTCTCAAAGTTTCTCTTTATATTTAGAGAAAATGTTGTTTTCAGAGGAGTTTGAAGTGTAGCTTCTCTAAGGCAGGACACTTAAGCTTTTGTATGTTTTGCTTTTCTCTCCTTGGGGCATGAATAATTTTCATGTTGCCATTTCAATAAAATAATTCCCTCCCTGTTGGAGTTATCTCAGTTATTCACATAGTATATTATTATGTAGCAGCTCTGATGAGTAGTTAATAAAACAATTCACTTCACTGGATTCGGTGGTTGTCAAAATGAAGTGACATGGATTCATCTGTACCTGACATAATACTCTCAGTTAATTGACGTGAAACAACACAAGTGAGTAAAACTACAAGAAATTTGCCAAGTTATAGATAGCTGTGAACACATGCAAGGGAAAGCAGTTTATTACTTACAGAGTCATTAATACTGATAAAAGTGTGTTCATTAATACTATAAAAGTTGCTGCGCAATAGGAAGCAGTGCCAAGTAAGAAAAAAACAAAATAAATTATTGTATCAAAGAATGTCCATAGTTAGTAGTGCTGTAAACCCCAAGTATTGAAAGGCAAGACATGAATGAGATTAAAAAAAGTAACACCACAGTCTCAAAAGCTGTCTATGGGACATCATGACTGCAGACAGTTGCCAGCTAAGGGCTGGCTGGAGGCAGTAGCTTTACTCAGCTTAGAATCCTGACAAGTCACGGGGCAGCAGTATGTTCAAGCTGCTGTCAGCCTAGGTTTGGATTGACCCAGCAGCCGGAGTTTGACACTTAATCATAGTCTGGAAGCTAGACTGGTAAAAGAGTTGAGCGCTCAACAGATTCCAGTGGAAATCTCCTGTGAGAATGTCCTCAGTTTCTGAAATAATGGTCTCAGCTCATCTGACACACTGTCCCCACCTAGCTTCCATCCTATCTAGGGTCTTGAAAGGAAAAGGAAAAGCTGAGTCTTTTATCCTCTCTCAGTTTTGCGCATTACACTGGGTAATGCCACTAAGTCATTTTTTAATTCTCAACATTCCTCACTATCCAACTCCCTCTCAAAGTGCAACATAAATTAAGCAACTGTAACCAACACCATGTTGCTAGAGGTTCCCTGGCCAAAATCAGATCTTTAAAATCTGAAATTTCCTTTAGCTTTCAAGTAACAGATGCCACACTCAGCCTATACTCAGACTAAGGCATTTAAAGTTAACAGCATACATGTAATATCAACTATTTTGTAAATTAGGATACAGTCAATCACAGCTTTAAATTTCCTGATTTTTGTTGTATAAACCTACATCATCACCAGTGTGTAGCTCACAACAGCCTTGACAAAAACATATCATAGAATTGATAGGTTTACAAGCCTCTCAGTAAAATAAAACCGCTTACTGAAGTGGCGACTTCATATAATGTCATTTTCAGCACTGCATGTAACATTCAGCCAATTCTTTCACTTCCTACATCTGGTTCTCAATTAAAAGTTGAACTGCTAGAAGATGTAATGCATTCTGCCTGAAAGCTAAAACCAGATGTCTTTGCAACTACTAAAATACTGCATTAAAAAATGTTAACATCCTGCCCATTGTTGTCTTGAGCTTTGAGAGGTATTATCACTCATAACTTATCAAATGTTTCAAGTTTAGCTGAAATGTGAACAACAATTGTACATTTAGCCAGCTATGACAGTTAGATATTTTAATATGAAAATCTCAGATATTTAACTGAAACAATAAAACAGGATTATCACATTTATAGTATAAATGTGCTTATTGGTATATTTATAGTCATAGTATGAGAGCTCATAATGCAGCATTTAAGTTCATTAATGTAGATCTATTGGAAAACTGATATGTGATCCATCAATAAGGAAGAGCAAAAATACTCCTTTGATTTTAAATGAAGCTTAATGAATTCAAGATGTCTACAAGGAATGGTAGAAGTTAATTGCTGGCAGAATTCAAATGCCTATAGAGCAAAAATACTGCTCTTTGTTGCAGTAGGTCTTTTCATGGATAAAACACGATTTGTCCTGCTGCCCTTCAAAAAATGTGTAAAAATCTGTTCAGAATCTATCTTTCTATATTACTTTGCAGATTCTATCCTTCTCATGAGATAGATATGGATTTTAGAGTACGTCCTACTCTGCAAAATCATCCCTAATCTTAAATGAGCAACAAGATAGCAGACTGTTTATCTGTCTTTTTCTATACCTGGGTAAATATCGTGAGCAGGCCCCGGGGAGTGTCCCATGGTATTATCTGCAGCATCATGTGGTGACAGGGCTGGCTGGAGGGGCTGGATTGCGAGGCAGTCATTCAGGATGTCCTGGCCAAGCTCTGAGCTTGATCGCAACTGAAACACAAGAGATAAGAAAGGAGAAATTATTATAACGTGGACAAAATAAAGGGAAATAAATCACAAAAATCCTTAAGAAACTGAAAAATCAAAATGAAGAAATGTTGAGGGGTTAGAGAAAGAAATAGAGCACAAGCAGAATTCTTCACTTTTAAGTCTTGGGTAATATCCTTCCATTACACCAGGCATTTTTTGAATCTGAGGAAGGAAACTCTTCCAGATGCTTAACAAGTCTGTACTCAGGACAAGGGCTGCTTGTACAGATAGGACCTTGGATAGATGGACTTACCTGTGTTGTCTTGTCATACACTGCAAAAGAGAGAGGAGTCTCCCGATTCATAGATAATGGAGATTTATCAAATGACTGACATCTCTTATGTTAGCAGAGGGATACTGTAAAAAATACAAATATTTTCCTGCTGGTTTAGTGCCCTGAACTGGCTCACTGAAGGACCAGAAAAGCAAAGGTGCTCGTGGCAGTGGAAACAAGGGACTGGGAGCAAGCAGCCAGGAGTGGTATCATTCAAGATGGTCAGGATGGAAGTGGCAATGGACCAAAGATGCCTCAAGACCACATTGTTAAAGTGACTAGGACTGCACTGGTTTCACATTATGGCTGAACTGATCTGAAAGTGAGTGCTCTGTCACTGTTACTAATCTATGCTGCATCTATGTCCACTTGCCTGGTACCTGATCCATCAACAGCAAGTCTGTTTACCTGGCTGATCCGGCAGAAAACTCACTCTGCAAACAATTAATAAACAAATTCATAAGAACAGTTTTCCTTTGGATGAAATTGGATGAACGGTCTCACCCTGAGGCTACAATACAATACAATAAAAAAATAGAATAAAAAAAAAAAAATCCCAAAACCAAAATAAGGGAAAGGGAGAAAACCTACTGCAGCACCCTGACACAAAGCTGTCCTAGCTGTAATGCAAAACTGCACCCTGAGGTTTCTGGCAGATGGATGCTGCTGCAGGCTGCTGGGACTGATGCCTGTCCCAACCCGCTGCCTGATAGTACTGTTATATATAACAAAAATTTGCCTGTTCCTTACGGCCACCTCGGCTCACAGGCTGGTGTATTCATTTAAAAGCATGAAAAAGGAGAGTCTGTGCCTATATGCCTGTGGGCCACTGCGGTGGCTGACATGCAGATAAATATCCTGTCCTGTCACCCATGCTGATGAAGAGATAGTTCATGCAGCGTGATGGACAGAAACCTGACCTAGTGCAGTAGGATTTGCTGCACTCATGTGTCAGAGTCTCACAGATCTCACAGATGCAACAGAGGCTTCTCCTCTCTGTTTGGGGCCATGAAAGGTGAGCAGGTAACAGTAACTAGGACTTAACCTAGCACCTCTAACAAACTCCTAAGGGGAGGAAAAGCAACAACAAGAGAAATTTCTGTCTGTCCTATACTCAGAAACGAAGAAAAACGAGTAAGAGGGAATGATTCTGAATGCAACTGTAGAAAGACCCATTACTGTGCCACAAGATGCTGATAATCATCCAAATGACTTCTGATGATACATATTAGTATAAAACCATTGCAACAGGGTGGAAAGTTGGTCTTACGCATCATAAGCACCTGAGGGAGGGTGAGTGTAATAAGAGATATTACACAGCCTATCATACTTACGCACGCACTGTGCACGCTGTAGATTATTCCTTCTCTTAAAAATTTACTGAGTTACTATTAAGCCTGAAGGTACATCACCTTTGTGAGGTATATTTGCTATTCTAGAACTTGTTATTCTAGAATTGTACAGGGCGGGGTGGGGGGGTGGGAGGGTGGGGGAGACAAAGAGGGAGAAATGGGAGAAAGGGAGAAAGAGAGGGAGAAATACCCTGACAAATGCTTTCCATTTATTGTCCGTATTTACAACCTGTTATAAGTACAAACGTTTCTTCCAGTGTAGCATGTACAGTTGTCTGCTATTATCCACTAATTATTCTGTTTTTACTGCTATCATAGTAACATGGCTTTTTCATGAAATTCAGTGCAAGTGAAATGGAATGCCAGATATATCCAGATTCAAATTCTTATCATCAGTTACATTATTAATGAGCTTTATGTGACTTTAAATGTCTATGGAATAAAATATGAAAATAAATATGAAAAAAATCTGACTTCTATAAAAAAGTCAGGATTCTATCATACAGAATACAAATTTACAAAGGTCGCCTGTGTAAAGTTGTTTGCTTGTTTGTGCATTTTTTTTTTTGTGAGTAAGAAACATCAATTTTCTACGATCAGATAGCACTCATACGGATGAAACAGTGAGCAGAACAAGGAAATGAGAGCTAAGTATTTCCACATTAGTTACAAGTATTAAACAACAGCAACAGACTATTTTACACATTTTTCTGTTTTGCACTGTTCAGGAGGTTTGTTTTGCTTTTGCAAATCCTTTGACACTGAGAACAAATCTATCATGACAACCTGTGCTGACATACATTTTCTGGCTTGCCCAATAGTCAACACTTATAAAAACAAACAAAACACAGGATCAACAACAGCAAACCAAAACAGTGAAATAAACACTGAGACAGCTGTGATCTGATTTCTGAAGATAGTTCTTAATCTGTGCATTGGTTATTATTGATTCATATTTGCAGCCACAAGGGCTAGAAATATAGATTTTATAAACTTACATACGCACACACATACATGTATTGTGTATTACAATATGTAATTTTAGAATGACAATATATGTATTTAACATACATATAATGAAATATCTTGAGCAAGAGGTGGGAATTACACTGATTTGTGCAACTGCAGGCACACACCACTAATTCAAATTGACGCTAAAAATACTAACACAGGCCTTCTATAAACCCTCACCAGATAATACGTGCTGGGAATAACTTTACCCTCCTTTACTGCAGGGTATGTATGCAAGTTGCTCTTTAAGAGTAATTCCTGTTGCACCATTGGAAAGGGTACGGAGCAAGGGGTAGAAGACCTCTTGTCTACTCTACTGCTTAGCAGAGCAGGACCACAAATGGGTAAGCTTCCTTTAGCAGAACCAGCCATTAAATCACAGCTGCTTCCCAAACTAGACACAACTTCTGGAAAACTCTGTTCCGCACCATTACTGTTTTCTCTTGAGAGAGACAGTAACCATGCTTCGGTTGCTGGGTCCTGCTTCCTCTGCCATCTAAACCTCATCCTCTGTGCAATGTTTTTCCAGATCTTTCCTCTGTACCATTAACAGAGCTGGCATAAGCTGTGGCCTTTTCGGAACAAAACACACTGCAAAAAACAGACTCTGGTTCAAATATGGCTGATCAAGGTATTGGTTTTTTCCTATAAAGACATTCAGGGTAAAAACCTCACTCTATCTGAGTCAAATATTTTTGCATACTTTATAGAAAACTATTAATAAAATGCTTTAACTGAAACCAATGTTTAGCATTTTGTCAAGAGCAGAGAAATCTGAATTATGGTTTTTCTTCAGCATGTGAAGAAACACAAAACAGACAATGAAAAGACAGGTGATCTTAAAAACAAACAAATAAACCAACCATACATTGCATTCATAAAATTTTATCTTCAGTTAAGAAAGCTATTAAAGGAGAAATAGTAATTGACCAGATCTAACTGCTGCAGTCTGTTTCTTGCTTTGCTCTAAAGACAATGCATTTCTTTTCCAGCCTAGACTAGACTTACCAACTAGCTGTAAAAGGCAGCTGACACTCTCTTTGACTTCTGTAAATCATATCCCAGCACAACTCTCCCAGCATCCTTGCTGCAATATCTTGCTTCCCCCATGATCACCTTGCTTCCCTCGTGATCACTCAGCTGAGTACCAGTACAATCACACTGGGACTGAAAACTTGCCAATCTATTTTTGAGAACTGTAAGGTTAGAAAGTTACCTTACTGAACTATGAAATCAGTAACTGACAATTTTGCCACGCTGAGCACAGACATTTTCTGTGTGCTGTAATGCAGCCTAAATTTATGGCTGACCAAGGTGCAGGTTAACAATCAACTGCTCAGCTCTCTTATAACTTCCCTGTACGAAATATTTGTTCTAAATAATAGATTTTCAATTTTAATAGCTCAGTTGTATGATACACTTGTGAAGTTTTGTATTTGGAAATCTGAGCCATTCCCACTATCACAATGTGGCAGTTTTTTCTAATGCACAAAACAAATCACTGTCAGTCATGATTTACAATTGTATTACTTCTGTGACAATCAACTAATGTTTATCAGCTTTCAGAACAATGGATGGAAATTCTACTCCTGTACTTTTTAGATATGATTAAATAATTACCCAAGATTAAATGATACAAGCAGAATTAATAAGAAGGGAGTAAGATTCTACATTCTTCAATTTTCAATTTCATTATATTTGAGTCCAAGAGCAGAGACGTGCTGTTGGTTTGATGCATGACATAATTCCAGAGAAAATGTCTCCTTAAAAGAAACAATCATTTTTCTTATATTTCTCTAACCAATGTGTGTTTTATCTGAGATCTGCATGTTTTTGTACAACCTGGCTAGTTTCTTCAGCATTATTCCTGTTCAATAGAAATCAGACACCATCAGGGAAAACATAAGAAATGTGTGTTTATGAATACACTTAATCAGAAGAGAAGTAGTTTAGGATTTCTCAAACATTATTAGTTTGTTTCCAAACCACATAAAATAGGATCTCAGTAACTTCAAAACTTGCCTACATGTACTCAGATTAACTCTAGTAATTCTTCAGCAAAGATTGGACTCCTCCAGTCATTCAAACATGCCAGTTATGTCATGAAATCACAGCATTTTAAATCTTGCTTTTGTGAAAGCAGGCTTAATGGATTGTATGTATGCTGTGCACCTAGTAGCGTATTTCCATCTGTAAGGGAGACACTGGTTATAGTCTATTTATTTTGATGCACGTTAGATCTGTGTCTGCCATGTCTAAAACCAGCAAAAAAAGGTTAAATGCTGCTACGTTTCATTGAGAGGAATTGTTTTACACTAACTGTAATAGCTTTATAAATGTGGGTTTGTTTCCATTATAAAGCTAAGAAGGAATTTCTGTTATTCACATAGTCTGTGTATTAAGTTTACTAAGTGCTATTTATCAAGTAGAGAATAAGCCAGCAGTCTTCCACCCATTTTTATTGTCCGTAAGTTAAGTTGGCATTGGGAGAGGGACGCATGACCTGTCTACATAGAACTACATATTGTACTAGTTTTTCTGAAGGAGTAGCCATGAATCAATATTTGCTGGTACAGCTAGAGTAAAATTATGTCCTGTTAGCATCATGACATTGACAGTACACAGATATGACTACTAGAAAATTACAAGCTCAATATGAAGCCTTGCTATGTGACAGCATTTACTCATACTATAGGTTTGATTGCTGTATCATCCCTTTACTTACGCAGATCAGCTTCAAGGTCCAGTGCTTTCTTGCACAGTACTAAACCTTTTTGACAGCAGACAATAAAAGTTTACGCTTGCTAAAAGTTTACGTTTGCTAAGTGTCCTCATTCTTGCCTCTGGAGGCTACAGACATCTTGGGGCAAAGAAGCAATGCAGACAGAAGGTATTCCTTAATAACCTTTGTTTCCAGTGAGTCACCTGGGCAGGATTTCTAGAGCGCTATAGCATTCATTATTCTGCTAATTGTGTACCACAGTTTTCAGATATGTGTGCATGTATTTTCATCATCTGCTCTTACATTCTGTTTCAATTAAATGTCTGGCCAGGAAAAAACAATAAAAATCAAGTTAAACTAGGCTACCTGCACAGTAGGGATGTTAGGTTCTACACGAGAAATATTTACTTTTGCTCCTCTGAAAGTTTTACTAGAAACATTTGAGTTCAAATACAAAAGTGGTTTCCATTTTTGTGACCTAGCATAAATCAGGAAGACATATCAAAAATGTCTTTCAGCCTCTTGCATTAAAAATCAAAAGGCCTGGAATGTACACAATCAGCTAACTTTGGCAAATTTCAAGTCAAGAAGAAATTCTGATTTTGAAGCAATACTACAAGAGGAAAACACTGCTACATTAAGACTGATGACACTGAAATTAATTCCACCTTTATTATATATAGAACAGAGAGTTTTCTTTTGACAGTATTATTCTAATATAAGGAATAGTTTGGGTTACCTCCTCATTAAAATGATATAGAACACCAAGAACACCATTTTAAGGGGAAAAATTGCAGCTGGGAGAGATCTGAAAGGAAACTGTGAATTAAAAAATCAAACTGGGAATCTCACTTTAAAGAAGGGAAGTACAGTACAGTTTGAGTGTGATGTATTGTAAGTGGCCATTTTCTGAAATAAACAAAAAAGTTTGTTCAGTCATAGTTCTGTTGAAAACTGATTATTATTTTGCTCTACGTATTTGGAAGTAATGTGTTTTAACATAGAAGACTTCTAAGGATGTTCCCTGTTGTGACACCCACTGTCTTGGAGAAGTCCACATTTTCACAAATTTTGCTTTTGTTTCTTTCTCACTCTAGTGTTAGAATTGGAAAGCACCTGTACAGATGCATGCGTGCACACGTGCGCGCACACACACACACGCACATTACCTCTCTCCCTGCCCCGTATCAGATTGTATCAAATCTGAAAACATGCGACTATCTTATAGAAAATGCTACCTGCATTATACCTATGACCCTTCCTATTTCATCCTCTTTTTCTCGCAGTTCTAAGAGGCTTGTAGCTGGTTTCTGTGCAAACAGCAATCTAACAGCTGAGCTGTGCCATTCAAAAAGCAGGAAGAAATCACTCTTTTGTGTTAGACTGATTTGGAGATATAGCTAGTACATGATATTGCTAAACATCAGCTTTTCCAGGTAAATGCAGCCTGACAAAGAAATCACTTGTACTGCAGAATTATTTGCCTTCCCTTTCTGAAAATACATCTGTTTGGCCAATTTTCCCTTCACGAGTGGAAAAATGTGGAAAATAAACAAGTACTCATCTACTTGGTGCTTCGTTTACCACAAACATATTTTTCTCCCTGTCACAGGTTACCAAAAATTGCCATGAAAATCTGTAGATAACATCAACAATTCCTAGTATACAGAAACAAAGATTTTCAGATTTCACATTCTTTTTTTAAACTCTGCAGCATCCTTTATATAAGCACTGGCCTTCACTTTAAACATTTGATTTTGTGTTCATCTCCACTGGAACTTAAGTTCATGCATGTACCAGTTCCTAGAAGGAAATAAATACTCATCTGTTCAAAATAATACCTTGATTAGAGCCCAAGACTAGAACTGAAAAAACTTCGGCAGCTTTACTAGTAAGAGATCCAAATTATTAGCCTTCAGGCATGTGATTTTTACTCTTGCAAAGATTCCTTAGGACATCCCTGTACAGTTTCATCCACTGCCTGTGAGTTGTCTGTTTAGTGTGTTTCCTGGCTAGGTGATGATGTGATGTGCTGGCTGGGCTGGCACTGCTAACTTTCAGAGTTCCTACAGCCTCCCATTTATTGTGAGGCATTTCTGTTTCAGGGTGGGTTTTTTGCTGTTGTCAAAGCCCTAATTCAGCTTACAGTGCAGTCTCACAAAAAACTGCCAGCAGATGAGGCAGAGCTCTGCAGCACAGGGAGGAAAGAAGTGGGCAGATGAAGGCCCTCCTCATACAGGGACTGCCAGAGAAGCCAGTATATCATTGCTTCAGGAGCAGTACCGAGGACTCCAAAATTAGTACCTGCCAATGCAGGCCAGCTGCCAATACCCACCTCCAGCAGTGTGAAATCTGCATGCCAACGATGGACACAGAGGAGGTCCCAGCCTGGAACAGGGACACTCAATGAGGACAGTCTTAAAGACTTGAAGGGTGTTTGCGCTGCTGTCAGGCTGTAACCTCTTAGGCATCACACAGCTTCAATCTTGCTTGCTCAGATACTGGTGATGATTAAGTAGCATCATGGACAGGATAGCACATTTAAAGCCCACACTGAGTGCGACTGGGTAATGAGAATCATAGAATTACAGAATCATAGAATCATTTAGGTTGGAAAAGACCTTTAAGATCATCAAGTCCAATCATAAACCTAACACTACCAAGTCCACCACTAAATATCTGTAAGTGCCATGTCTACATGTCTTTTAAATACCTCCAGGCATGGTGACTCTACCACTTCCCTGGGCAGCCTGTTCCAGTGCTTGATAACCCTTTCAGTGAAGAAATTTTTCCTAATATCCCATCTAAACCTCCCCTGGTGCAACTTGAGGCTGTTTCCTCTCATCCTATCACTTGCTACTTGGGAGAAGACACCCACCTCGCTACAACCTCCTTTCAGGTAGTTGTAGAGAGCGATAAGCTCTTCCCTCAGCCTCCTTTTCTCCAGACTAAACTACCCTAGTTCCCTTAGCTGCTCCTCATAGGACTTTTGTCCTAGACCCTTCCCCAGCTTTGTGGCCCTTCTTTGGACACGCTCCAGCACCTCAATGTCTTTCTTGTAGTGAGGGGCACAAAACACAGTATTTGAGGTGCAGCCTCAGCAGTGCATTAGTACAAAGGGACAATGACCTCCCCAGTCCTGCTGGCCACACTATTTCTGATACAAGCCAGGATGCCGTTGGCCTTCTTGGCCACCTGGGCACACTGCCGGCTCATATTCAGCCGGCTGTCGACCAACACCCCCAGCCACTCTTCCCAATGCCTGTAGCATTGCATGGAGTTGTTGTGACGCAAGTGCAGGACCTGGCACTTGGCCTTGTTGAACGTCATACAGTTGGCCTCGGCCCATTGACCCAGCCTGTCCAGATCCCTCTTTAGCACCTTCCTACCCTCAAGCACATCATCACTCCCGCCCAACTTGGTGTTGTCTGCAAACTTACTGAGGGTGCACTTGATCCTCTTGTCCAGACCATTGTTAAAGATACTAAACAGAACTGGCCCCAATACTGAGCCCTGGGGAACACCATTTGTGACCGGCCACCAACTGGATTTAACTCTATTCACCACCACTCTTTGGGCCTGGCCATCCACCCAGTTTTTCACCCAGCGAAGAGTATGCCCATCCATGCCATGAGCAGCCAGTTTCTCCAGGAGGATGCTGTGGGAAACAGTGCCAAAGGCTTTGCTAAAGTCTAGGTAGACATCATCCACAGCCCTTCCCTCATCCATTAAGCAGGTCACCTTGTCATAGAAGGAGATTAGGTTAGTCAAGCAGGACCTGCCTTTCATAAACCCACACTGACTGGGCCTGATCGCCTCATTGTCCTGTACATGCCACGTGATGGCACTCAAGATGACCTGCTCCATAACCTTCCCTGGTGCCAAGGTCAGGCTGACAGGCCTGTAGTTGCCTGGATCCTCCTGCCAGCCCTTTTTGTAGATGAGCATCACATTTGCTAACCTCCAGTCAACTGGGACCTCCCCGGTTAGCCAGGACTGCTGGTAAATGATGGAAAGTGGCTTGGTGAGCACTTCTGCCAGCTCCTTCAGTACCCTTGGGTGGATCTCACCCAGCCCCACAGACTTGTGTGTATCTAAGTGGTGTAGTAGGTTGCTAACCATTTCCCCTTGGATTATGGGGGCTTCATTCTGCTCCCCGTCCCTGTCTTCCAGCTCGGGGCCATGGGTGCCCAGGGAACAACTTCCCTTACTGTTAAAGACTGAGGCAAAGAAGGCATTAAGCACCTCAGCCTTTTCCTCATCCTTTGTCACTATGTTTCCACCTGCATCCAATAAAGGAGGGAGATTCTCCTTCGCCCCCCCTTTTGTTGTGAATGTATTTACAGAAACATTTTTTATTGTCTTTTACAGCAGTAGCCAAATTAAGTTCTAGTTGGGCTTTGGCCCTTCTCATTTTCTCCCTGCATAATCTTATGACATCTTTGTAGTCCTCTTGAGTTGCCTGCCCCTTCCTCCAAAGGTTATAAACTCTCCTTTTTTCCTGAGTTCCAGCCAAGGCTCTCTGTTCAGCCAGGTCGGTCTTCCCCACCAGCTTGTCTTTCGGCACATAGAGATGGCCTGCTCCTGCGCCTTGAAGATTACGTTCTTGAAGAATGTCCAGCCTTCCTGGACTCCTTTGCCCTTCAGGGCTGCCTCCCAAGGGACTCTGTCAACCAGGCCCCTAAAGAGAGAAGGGCTCCTGCTCTCTCAAGCCCACCCTCATGCATATCTTGTGGCAGGGAAGTGAAGACACACAAAATTTTTGCTACCAAAAATGAACCTGAATACAAAATGCTATGGGCATGCACTGACAGCTGTTTACAGAGTTCTGAGATAATCTGGATTTTTTTTTGGCATGTGTGTAAATGTAACAAGGGTGACAGCACTTAACCCTTCTGGTGCACTTTTCAACACATTATGCTGCCGAAGCTCACAGGAGTACAAGCTCAGGGTAGAAACCAAGTGCAGGGAGGAATCATGATGTGAAATAGCAAACGTTAACATCAGAGTGAACCAACAGTCTCCTGCTTATAACAACTGCCACAGCTGCCAGAGCACCATGAAAACCATAGGAGGGTTTTGATAATTCCTCTGTCCTGGAGCTCTACATGCACCGCTGGCAAAGCATATCCCCCGTGACGGAGCTGCCTTGCGAGGCATGCCTTGTGCATCCCACCGCAGCGCACATCGCTGCCGCTGCAGCAGCTGGGGGGGGCTCGGCCTCCTCCATCGCTTTCAGGGTCTGTTTTCCTGTTTCTCACTAACCACACTCAAAAGAACTGGTCATTCGTAGTCTCAAAAGTTTTCCAACAAATTGTATGATTAAATTCCTTAAACACTGCTGCCCATTCCTAATCCCTTTTTGCCAACATCCCTTTCAGGAAAAATTGCTGCACTCCATGGTGCCTGATTTATATTTCATTTTGAAAACAGGAAGTAAAGGGATTAAAGTTGGGGATTAAAACACTTACTCTTTACTGCATTTTTTCTGCAGAATAGTTTCTTTGTTGCCATGGGCACTGCTCACTGACCCTTAGTCCCTGAATGCACTTCTTTTTCATTAGTGACAACTTTTAAATGGATTCGATAGAGAACAAATGGGGGAAAATATCCTTATGTTCAACTGCACTCAAAGCAAGAAAATAGATTTGCTTCCCTTTCAATCCATTCTCTCCCTTTTGCAGTTTTAACAGTGAAATCTGAACTAAGAGTTTGAACAAGGGCAAGTGAAACCTGAAAGATGCAGAAACAAACTGGGCTCATACTGTAGGATCTGGCTGCTTGCTCCCCATGAGGCAGGTGTTCACAAACAGAGCAGTTTCTCCAGATTAATATAGTCACATAATGGACAATGTCACTGGTAACTAGCTTAGTGCCCGAATAATCTGCTGAAATACCAATGATGTAATGCTCTAACCCTTCTTGGCTCCCTCTTTCCTCATCAATTAAACATTCTGACTTAGAAAAAATAAAAAAGAAGTGAATTTATTTCCTGTAAGAAACACTTTAAGCATTGTGTTTCTTGATTCACAAAAAAAAAGCCTAGTTCAAATACTGAGAAATGAAAGGAAATGAAAAGAAAAACTAGAAATAAGTGTTGTGAAATTCAATAATGATTCTAGCTAAAGAAAATCACCAGACATTGTTTTCTATTCATGTTCTCCACTAAATCTAAATGCTGGCATAAAATTTTGTTTATTCCAAAAATCTTTAAACAAACTGGTAGCTTCATTGATTGTGTGGTAAAATGAACATGTAGTCCCAATAAAAAAGCCTACCTCTACTGTAAAATAATGTAAACAATGAACAATCAAGAAGTGTGCAGCCCTGTAAGAAGCAAGAGCTCTGTATTATTTTGCTGAGGGAATAATATATTTGCTGACATGACCCACTAAATACAAAGGTAGACAATCTCTCAAAACTTTATAGAAAACTCCATGTTAACCTGTAGTGAAAACACTTGGATGCCTTATTTCCAGAGAAAAATTGTTCAATAGGGGGATATCACGGCTTTAAGCACTTGGGTTTTCTCCCATTTCTCTTACCGTTTTCATTGTATGATGAACAGGTTTATATACATTTTACATAACAGGGCTCTAAGAGAGAAGAGGTGAACTGTTAGAAAAGGGATATAAAATGACTAGGCTTCAGAAAAATTCAGTTATTGAGATCTGCCTCTGAAGGTGGAGATTTTATATCCCCTTTTTGCTAATACGGGGGTTGCACAGCGGCGGAAGAACAGTATCTGCAGGATCACTATTAGCTGTGCAAGGTGGCTTCTCTAATGCCCCCTCAGTTCAGATGGGAACCCTGGTCAAGGTCAGCATAGGCCACGCTGCAAGGCAATTCCAGGAATCACTTTATCCAGATGATCCATATCCTTATTTCATTATTTCCAACATGCTCCACACCTAGCGTGGACTGCTCTGCTCCACTAGCCTCTACTACAGTCCGAAGCAGGAGTGGACATGGCTGAGGTGTCACACAGCCTGCTTCATCTCAGCAGTGCAGTGTAGCACCTTTTTTCTTTATTGTAATCAGGAAAAGTATTCTGAAAACTTCCAGCCATTACTAGTTGATCAGTTTTAGAAAGAGCAATAAATGCAACATGGAAGAAATCATGCACAAATAGCAGCAGGATTAGAGAGACCCTGATTGCTTGTCCTTTATTCCTCCTCAGCACAATAACAGCTGGAAAGATCTCCTTCCAACCAGATATCACAGGAACAAATCCTGGAAGAGTCCATCTTCATTGGCAGAATGTTTTGACAACTCCTCAAATGCCACTGTTCAGCCACCATTTTACAACTGACCAATCTGTGTCAAAAAGGAAGATTGTTGGGCAGAAATGAACCAAGCTGGAAGTCTGTGCACATATCCCTTATCTCCTGAGGTCTCATCGCCCCCTTCATTCCTTAGGGATTTGATAGATGTACCACATACACTACAATTCAAAAAGCCTCCAACAAGTGTAGAAAACTTTCAGAAATGTCCTTTGGACCACCTTTCCCAAAGCTATGCCTCTGTGACACTTGCTTTCCGGCAGAGACATTACAAAAATTCTGTCCTGGAAAAAGCTAAGAAAATAGACACAAGCACAATTGCTGTGTTAGACTAAGACTAAGTACAAATCAAATAAACAAATAAGTAGCAAAATATAGTTAAGACTAAACACTGCACACTTTAGTTGATCTACGCTCTGCTGCATAGTACTGAAAAATCCAGTAGAGACCTGGGAGTATCACTTACTATGTTATGCATCTGCTGAGGTGTTATCTGCTCAGCTGAATCCATGCATGGTTTCCTCAAGAACCATTTGAATGAGCTAAGATGATGCAGGTTTCAGAGGCAATTGTCAGGTAAGCATTCAATATCTCAAAGCTTGTCTGTATAATGTATCATCTGATGCATAACTAATTTACACAACAAGATCAAAGACATGATCTGGGCACTGTTAAAACTGTCAAAGAATCAAAGACGCATCAGCTGAAAGATGATATTATTTGGTATAAATTGTCTTTCAGTTCAAGGCCCAGACTAAGACTTTTACATTCCCTTTAGCTGGTTTCATTTATCTGAACTGCTCGGTTTATCTTTTCCTTTTTTCCAGAAAGCTGGAGCTAATCAGTTGTACCTTTATCTATTACATTTCCCTTTAATTAAACGGAAACAATCTTTTAAATCTTTTTTTTTTGGCAGGACACACTGGCTTAAGGAACTATTATACATGACAACAGTTGTTCACTGGTATAATTAGGGATAAAATTAAAACTGTATCTAAAAGCATAGCCACTGAATTGTTCAGAGGATAAGGTAGATGTTACTGAACTGATCTTGTTCTTGCCAAACAGCTGTACGAAATCAAAGCAATCTTTTGTCCTTTTTTTTGTTACTGCTTATCTGTTTGAAAATGCACTTTTTGAAAAGAGAAAACCTTTAAAAAAGGCATTAGACATTGCAGATGTTCATGACAAGAGCTACACAAAGCCAGTGGAGGGTCCATTCCATTCACAATGGAATTTGCACTGTAATACTTAAAAGTGAATTAAATATTTTCTTTAGATTTACAAATACAGATTTCTTCAGCAAGACTCCTGCAGAAATAGCAAATTCTTTTTCATAGTATACTTGCATGAAAAAGATAGCGTTCTTGTACAAGGCCGAGTGCTAGCTCGCACAACAAATAGAACTTCATGAAGAGCCTAATGGTAGTATTCACCTTCTATATTGGTTTCAAATCACTGGATATGTAATAGTGCGGGGTCTGGATTTTGTTAATGATATGTTGCATAATTTCATTTTCACTAACTTCAATAAAAAGACTTACAAACTAAAAGAGCTATGGATTCATATTTTTAAAGACAGTATCATCAGTTCACAGATGAAAGAAATTTGCTGTTTACTAAAAACACAAAGTGTAACCAACTGAAAATAAACTTACTTGTGTCAAGTAGTGCCCTATTTTTTGACTAGTCAGAGACTCCACAGGATGACTCAAGGAACAAAATTACTCAGTTTTGTTGAAGATACCAAAGCAAAGCTCTCAACTGTAGCCTTACTTATTAAAGCTGTTCTACAAAGAAGAACTATAAGATCTAATAGGCATAATGATTCACCCTGACTTCATGTAGACAATACTTCTACCATTAACAACTGCACTTAATATTATACACTGGCAATTTTCAGAGCCAATCTATACTCAGAAGGAAAAGTATCAATGCGTAAATGGTCTTCAGATTTTATGAAGTCAGAAAATAGTGTTAGTGTTTTGTAAGAAGAATAAATAATATGAAGACTCGCTGAAGCAAATACCTGCCTCACTCGTCCTTCTGTTTTCCTAACCTTTTCTTCTGATTCTCTGCACTTCCACAAAGCAAGGCAAGTAACTATATTGTTTTTACTAGGTATTTGAAAGAAGAAATGAAATAGCAATTTCAACCTAGGAATTTTTCCTCCTTGTCCTTTCCTTTCAAAAATGCTGCATGTTTACCATTAATTCTGGGAAACAATCAGTTTAGGCTGTTATAGCCCCTCTTTGTATAAAAGCTGCTAGTTCAGGAAGTAACTCAGCTAAAAACTGTATTTCTATCCTTTTTAGAGTTTCACAAAAGGAAAAAACCCACTCATTTCTCTTTCTGGTCCTGGTCTGCCTTGAAAATGCATGGAAGATTGAAAAAGGTAATTATTGATGTGAGGTGAAAAGGTAAAAGGTTCGTGTTATCCTAAATTAATATGAGATCCAAGCTAGATAAAGATCAGCAAACACACAATGTTTAAGTGTCAATTTAAGTGACACAATGTCAAATGTTTAAGTGGCATTTGCCTGTATGTACCAACATGCTTTCTAAATGGACAATTTAGTTGAACTCTGCATGTGGAAAAAATGAAGGAAAGAAACAAGGTGAAAGATGAGAGAATATACGAGTATCTGGGGTGGAAGAAAGTCCTGGGACTGGTCTTATCACAGCATATGCACCTCAGCTGCCTACAGATGTTCAGTTAGGGCTGCATATCCTAAAGACCCAAAGATACAAAGGTGGAAGATAGAATAAGAAAGGAAACTGAAAGAGAAAAGGACTGTAAAAATGGAATGAGAGAAGCAAAAAAGCAGAAGAATACATAAATTAAGACTAGGCAGCCTGAAGGTTATTTTAAAGTATCTGTTTAGAAGCAGATGCTTCTTTCAGATCAGGCCTAGGATCCTTCCAGACTGCTTTAAGTGATGTACACTGTGTCCACTGGCGGCTGCCATTTCAGGAGAAAGAGTGAGAAACTGCAAATAAGCAGTACAGAATAACGACGCTCTTCCCTAATCTACTTAGCTTGATGCTGACTTCTATCCTGAAGCATGATCTTGAAGCACCAACATCACTTGCAAATCCCATGTTTATTTTTTAACCCTGTCTCATTACCCACCCCCAGTTCCCTTTGAATCCCACATGGCTCTTAGCTTCCATTATATGTTGTGGTAATAAGCACCACATGGTAACTGTTCAACTTACAAGAAATTCTTTTAAGTTTGTTGTCCTTTCAAAGTTGAAAGGAGGAGATGACTAAGAAGAGGACGGGTTTTAAAAGTAATTGTAGTCCAGGGGCATGTTGTGCATTAGCATTCCTCTCAGCATGACTTTATGCTCTCATTTTGGCTGCTGTCTAGTTTTCTATCACTGACTTCCCTGCTTAGAAGGAGCTCCATCCATCTTTAGAGGTTATACCTAAAATGTTTTGCTAGACAGTTTCAGCATGTGTTCCCAGGTGTTTGCATGGTATTTGTGGACATGCTTGCCCTCATGTTTATAAAGAATTTTACAAATTACATAAAGATGATTAAAGGCATGGCTTTCTTTAGTCTTCTGCTTTCCTTTGAAAAGTAAATGAAAGTTTATTGTACTATCCACTAAATTGCTTGCATTAAATGTATTTGTGCTGGGACCTTCTTGGTCTATTGGATTTCATCCCATTACCTGGAGAGATTCCCTGTTAAATGTATTTGGTGGATGGCCGGAGGCTGGGGGTTGGGAGGACAAGGGGAACAGTGCCTGCCTTACAAGATTTGCAGAAAAGGTATTTTTGCCTTACATGGTAAGCCATAAACATATATCAACAAAAGTTGCTTAAAATAATTCAGAGGTGGAAATTTATCTATATCACATTGCATAATCTGGCCCCATCTTAGAGGGCCAAGGAAAGGGTCAAAGCTTTGAAAACAGATCTAGAAAATCTCGGCTGAAGAATGTAATGTTTAGCACAGCAAGTAGCTGATTCCACTGTTATGAATATACTTCATCCTGCTATTTTGAGTCTATGCAACATCAAAGACACATTTGCAGGTACAGTCTTGGAGAGCCAGCAACTTAAGACACCACAATAATGTCACTTGGTGTGTAGGGGGAGGTTAAAAGGAGGATTAAAAGCAGTCAGGCACGATATATTAAATGAATCCATGACTAACGGGGTGTGACAGCCAGCAAAGGGTTTCATTCTTTTCAACAGAATAGATCCCTAGGGCTGGAAGTATTACTCCACTGTGCCTTTATCACCTTGGAATTTTTATGGTTATTTTTGATGAATTCACATTTTTGTAAGGACTTTTTTGACATTAAGCCAATTTTCACTTTTAATTAAAGCCATAAATAACCTTAATTCTGCATTAAAAGGTTTATTGTTTCTTAGTTTTTATTATTATTACTGCCAGGAAATATTTCAAATACCAAAGCATGATGCTAGTTAGCAATTATAAGTTCTTAAAGGTCCAGTAACTATGCTGTCCCTTGCAAACATTATACATTGCAAACTTTATCCATGCTTTAGTATATGGTTTGATAGATGCCCCAATTTTTCTTTTCTTTTTGTGGAGGTTTGGCTTATTTCCCCTTCCATATATCAACGTATCTCAAGTGACCAATGAGCACAAATAAATAAATTCTTAGCAAACAGGGATGAAAAAATAAGCAACTTTAAGTATAGAATGTGCCCATAGAGAGTCAAGCAAGGAGTATAAAGGGCCAGGTTTAAACTCTCTGGCACAAAGAAGGAATGGAAAATGAGCAAAATCAAATAGTGAATGAAATGCAGGAAGGAAAATCCCACATAGTATTGCAATCCGACAAAATGAGAGAGAGGAGATAACACATTGTTTCACTTCCAATGACAGTAATGTTACAGTGCAGTTTAACACTTGTATTCAAGTCCATTTTACCAGTTCTAGTTGAGGCATCACACACAAATTTCTCAGAATGCAGCGTCTTGATCGGCATTTACTTTACATGTTTGTAAAAGACAATGACTGGGTGCCTGAGTTGCCCTCCTGGGATAGGCAGGACAGGGCTCACAGACCTCCTTCGGCAGGCCTGCCTGTGGGCAGCGTGCACAGCAGCAAGGGAGCCAAAGCACTACTTACTAAGGTGAAAATGAATGCTCAGTTACTTCGCCTCTGATACAGGAATGGGGACTCATAAGTTTAAAGGAAATTCCTCAAGAATACTACAGGCCAGTGTCCTGGTTTAGGCTGGGACAGAGCTAGTTTTGTCTCCAGCGGCTACCATGTTTTGGATTTAGTGTGTGCAGAATGGTGACAGTACACTGGTGGTGTTGGTTGCTGCTAAATGATCAAAGACATTTTGCGGTTTCCCAGGTGCAAAATTTTGGGAGGGGTATAGCCAGAATAGTTGATCCAAACGGGCCAAAGAGAGTATTCCATACCATAGATGTCATGCACAGTACAAGTGACGGTCGGCCGGTGGGCCACTTCCTTTCTGGTGCCCTTCTTGTTCCTTTCTTTTCCTTTTTTTCATTCGTTTGGGCTTTCTTGTTCATTTGTTTGGCTGTTCGTTACCTCACCTGCTCTCTCTGGAACTTGCTGTTCTGGGATAGCTGGGGGGGAATATTCCTGTTCCCTGACTGCTGCTCGGGATGGGCTGTCTTGGTCATCGGGTGGTGAGAAATTGTGCAACATTCCTTTTATACAGTCTATTATCCTTAAGCTTTATTATTATTATTATCATTATTAATATATTTTTATATTTTTTCTTTGCTGTCCTGGTGAGCTGTTTTTATCTCAGCCCGCGAGTTTTCCTTTCTCTCCAATTCTCCTCCCCACCCCATTGGGGAGGGGGGGAGTGAGCAAGCGGCTGCATGGTATTCG